>OZ022258.1:37740421-38432823 GCA_963978905.1 Trichostrongylus colubriformis | reverse complement strand
TAGTTTCAGCAGATGCTCGAATAATGGTGGCCGGGGGAGCAGGCTGTAGTAGCAACGTGGGAAGGATCGGTCGCGAACAAAAAATTTCGCTGGGAGGCGGTTGTGAGTCGGTAGGCATCGCTTCGCACGAGATCGGCCACTCTCTTGGACCTTTCCACACCCACTCTCGAACTGATCGTGACGACTATATTGATGTTGCCATAGACCTTGTCACGGTGAGTGCTTAGCAAAAAATTCACGTCTGTTTGAACTCCGTGCAGTAAGAGTAATGAGTCTTCACTCGTTAGGCTCGATGGAATTACATGTAAGGGTCAAAGCGAGTTGGACTACTGTGCAAAAGATCATTGTACCCTGTGATAGATAATCAGCAAAAATTATCATAAACCTTGGGATGAGATCATCAAGCTGTTCTCGTCGCGAAATGTTTCCACAGCTTTGCAACGCTGTAGTATTGATCCAATGTACGCGCATTTTTGAGAAATATCAGGTTTACGAAAAACATGTAGAGCTCGGACTCGTAGAAGAGATCACCTACAGGATATCTGCCAATTAGATGAGGCCCATGAAAAGCATCAAATACACTCATAATCGTGAGTTACGCTGTCACCGTTTCCGTGATCCCATGCTCTTTCCACATTTGAAGTACTCCGCCGTATTGGACACCAAAGTTATCGCGAAAAATTCCGATGATGATGAAGTCTCGCAGTGCTATGGAAAAAAGGGCGCTTTCAACAAAATCCATTGGGTTGAATTAGTTCATTCTTAAGCTACATCTTTTATGCGGTCTGGTTTTTGGCAGAATCTGTTTCTGGGAGTGTATTTGCCTGAAGAGTCTGATTTGGTTGAAAGCGTAATAATCAAGCTAGATTTCAAAATGATTGAGCAGTGAACATTCAGTAATGTGGAGATATGCATGCAGCGTGAGCAATATATAACAGTCTTTTTTTTTCATATCAATTTCATCAATGATTTCAACAAAGAGACGCCAGATAGAACCGACAATTACCATGTGAAGTACGACTATGGTAGTATTATGCACTATGGTGGAACAGTGTATGTTTGCTTTCATAATGAGTCAAATCAGTTATTACATCTATACTAGTGTAATAATTATCTCAGTCTAATAAGCATCAAGGCTTCGCGACAGGAATGGCTACAAAGTTGTTCACATATACTAATGTGCAATTTATTAACAGTGGAGCAAAATTCATTGCAAAAGGCCGACCAACAATTGTACCGAAAGATGAAATGTATCAATCGACTTTGGGATCTCACATCATTTCGTTCACCGACCTCTCCATTGTCAATGAACACTACCATTGCAAAGGTTTGACGTACTTCATTTGAAGGACTCCAAAAATTGCCGAAACTGCACACATTTCTCGCGAGACACGAAACGCGTTATTATTCAATGATTCATCTCATTCGGCGTAACCTGCTCACATAGCTTCAATTGCGCTGATACAATAGATCCGAATACATGCAACACGGAATACTATAACAGTTATCGTCTCCCTTAATTACATGATTTAGAAAAATGCGTTCCTGATAAATCAGCTAAGTGCCAGATGGGCGGATTTCCTCATCCTCAAGACTGTCAAAGATGCATCTGTCCTGGAGGTTACGGTGGAAATCTTTGCAACGAAAGAGTGAGCCAGACCAAAACGCGAATGTGTAAAAATCTGATTGAAAGGAGCATCGTTTTCAGCCATCAGGATGTGGCAGAACGATTCAAGCCTCACCTGCCTGGGTGAGATTCGAGGATGTAATTGGCCGTGGTGGTGATCAGGTCGATGACTTTGATATATGCAACTATTGGATTGAAGTATGTCTTATACTTTATTAAAATGCATGCAGTTCGAAACCATATACATTTTGGCATGAATCTGATTGTTTAGCAACGTCAGAAACATTCGAAGTAATCTCTGACAGGAATCTCTTCAGTTACCCCATAGCTAGTGGCAAAATGTTTACAAGCTAATGACCGCACTTGATTTTTACAGTCCCCAAAAGGAACCGAAATTGAAGTGAGACTAATAGACTACGAAATGGGTGTTTCCATTGACGGATGTGTCTATGCTGGTGTGGAGATTAAGACTAACAAAGATCAAACGCTTACTGGCTACAGGTACTGTTATAGTGAACATGAACATCTGGAAATGTTTCGTTTTTTAAGAGTGTTCCCAATGAGAATAGTCGGCTCGTTTCTTGTTGTAAGGAGCCATTTTGCAGTGATTTTCACCATAGTTATGATTTGTAACTATTACTTATATTCAGAGCGGAGGTTTCAAAATGTCCTAGAGACTTTATTGAAGGTTCTGCTCACCTAAAGCTGCTGGAACAACACTTCGCTCTTATTCGAACCGTGTTCCAATAATAACCTATAACAGATTTGACACCTCGAAGACTGTTCTCGAATACCGACACGGTATGCTTTGGACGTTTGCGCTATATTTACAATACGTTGGATTCCACCAAATGTGTTCAGTTCCTGCAACAAGTGACAGATCGAAACCAAGCCCTGAGGTTGCTTCTGCAACAACTACACCTGTAGAATCTACTTCATCTTCTGAGGCAAAAGGACCAGCAACAGCGGTACCGAAACCTTCTCCTTCTCCCGTGATCACAGGAACTGGCTTCAGATGCGTGGACAGTTCTAAGTAAGAAACTTCGAATTTCATTAATTTGTTGACTTCAAAATGGCTGAAGTATTCTTCCAGCTGCCTTTCGCTCAAGGCCCAAGGTTTTTGCGACAGAATGAAGCTCTCTAAAGCCACTGTGATGAAGGTGTGTCCGAAGACGTGTGGCTGTTGATTTTGTGCCTTCTTGTGATAGTAAACTTCGCAATGTTGCTGCCTTACTGAGTTACAAGTTCTTGCCCATTTTCGTATTGAAGCACTCATATGAGGTTATTTTGAAACTTCTCCTGTTATGACTCATGGTCAGTCCGCGGGCCTCGACAAAAAGATCCTCAGTAGATTAAGACTTGATAATCCGGATTGTTCTGTCTTTTATAGCCTTGTAAAAACCCACAAACTTGCTTCTGCGGGTGTGCTATCGATGTCAGCGGACCCTTTTAAGATACGACCGATAATAAGTTGTGTAGGCGGACAAACCGATCGAATTTCATGGTTCCTCAACCATATTGTGAGCCAGCTGTTGACCAAAATTCCATCGCATCTGACCAACACGATTAACTTGAACAGTCCTTGAACAGTTCCTTGAACAGTTCCTGTTCTTTTAAGAGTTACGCAACATACGCCTGGAAACAGGTTGCGTGATGGAGTCATTCGATGTCATGCACTTTAGACTAACGTTCAAAACGATGAAGCTTTGCAAGCACTGTTCTCAATGCTGGACAGGTATTTTGGAAACATAGAGACCTTTGAACTTTATGAAGCGCACATCATGATTTTAATCAGCGAGTGTTTGCAGTGCAACATCTTCAGGTGGTCGGGTACGTATTAGTTTCAAATTAGAGGTTTGGCAATGGGTCAGCGTTTAGGTCCAGTACTTGTGATCTGCTTCATGAGCAGAATAGAAGAACCAGTACTGGAACCCTTACCATTGATGTACTGCAGATACATAGATTCATTATAACATCAACACAGTTCGAAATGGATGTGTGTATTCGTTTCATGAGTCAGCAATCGCAGTATATCAAGGTTACAAAAGAAGTACCACGCCATGGTTGGCTTCCCTACCTGAACACGCAGGTGAAAGTGTCCAATGGCATGCTCAGTGTAAAGTGGTACAGGAAAGCTAGCTCTAAAACATCTTGATCCACGCTACATCTGTACACTCCACGATTGAGAAACATGCAGTTGTTAAGAACATGTTAAAGACGGCTGCAAATGTGTGCACAGTACCCACAGAGCGTCTATACGTCTAACTTCTGACATAGCTGCATCAAACGGCTATTTTGTACTAGAACGACGTAGGAAAAAACGCACTGAGCACCGTAACGTACCGCGTCTCAACAAGGTTTCCTTATGCATACCTTTCATCTCTGACAGGGTAACTGCTGCAACCCAAAGATGCCTTCCTCATCACAGCTGGATGATGATGTCTTAGTGAGTATCCCTAACGGCAACATAAAAAGCCGACAGCGTGCGAAATAGGCTTTACGATAAGCGTTGAGCAATACGTATCAAAGAACATCTTGCTGGTAAAATACTAGGTAGCACAAGAACACCTCTGGGGAAACACATGACCGAGGAGCATGGCGGAAATGACTTTGATGTGATGTGCAGTATTCTGGCATGCGAGACAGAGATTTCTGTCAGGAGAGTGCTTGAAGCGTTTTGGATTTCTGCGAGAAATCCAAGTAACAAACGAAACCGAACAACCAAAATGAGTGCTATCCATTACGAATGATCTCTTGCCATTTGCGTCATATTGCGAGCTACTGATATGAGGGGGGGGGGGGAGACATGCATGTCCCTATCCTACTTTATATAATCGGCTAAGTGTGTCTGTTGGTGTGTGTGTGCGTGTGTTTGTGTGTGTGTGTGTGTGTTTGACTGGAAATTCATATCTCGCGTCGCAGCAAGGATGGCATTCTGGATTTTAGATATGATATAGGGGTCGGTAAGGGGATCTCAACGGTGGTGGACCGAAAGTGATAGCAGCTGATAAGGGCTGATGAGGAGCCTCGAAAAGCTAATGTCGCCAAATCCGTTTCGCCTCTCGGGTCGATCCTAGAGCGCCCCCCCCCCCCCCTCATAGATGTTTTGAGGGGTGAGACGGGCACATTAAATGTGGGTGATTCAAATTGATAACGGTTGATAAGGGCCGATAAGGAGCTTCGGAAGGCAAATATCGCACAATCCGTTTCACCTTTCAGGTCGATCCTTGAGCGCCGACACTAAGAGGTGTCTTGAGTGGTGGGACGGGCACACAAGTGTGGGTGATCCAAACTAATAACGGTTGGCAATATTCGATAAGGAGCATCAAAAGGCTAATGCCGCTAGATCCAGTTCGCTCTTCTGGCTAACAGGGGAATGTTCACACTCACAATCAGGTCTTACGGGTATGGGGAGCTTGATAGTGACTTTTCGAAGCTGAAAAATGCTCAGGGGGCTGATAAGAGCCATTGGGATATGAAGGGATAAAACCCGCACTAGACAACTTCGTTTCACAAAGTCAGCCATGGGTGTTTCCACATGTTCGATCGGGTTTATCACTCTATTGACCCGCTGTTATCTCAGGTAGATGAGTTGTCGTCATACATAACGGACACCTCAGAGAAGACAACATCTTCTGCAATCCAGATCAAACAAAATTCACGAATTGGCATCAATGTGTAGTGAAACGGTAAGAGAAGGACTGGGCTGTTACAGAGAATACGTGGAAAGTCCCCCAACATTATCGATGTAAAATATCAGGTTTTTTCATTAAAGCGTGTATGGCAGAAACTTCTCTCTTACTTAGTATGCATGCATATCTTCCAATTACAAGAAAAGTATTGACCGCTTGACAAATCCTTACCCTACCGAGCACAGAGAAGGTATGAACATGGATTTCACCTGTATACATATACGATCAACCAGCATTTCATAATATGCTCCCCGAGTCCACACGATCACCTTCGGCTTGAACTTTATGGCGAAAGCGATCAGGGAAAGCACCTACATCTCTGCATCGCAAATGGTTTCGGTGCAAATCATCTACCAGCTTTGTGAGAGATGGCTTAGAGGTAGTGAGTGGATTGTGAGGTGTATAACAAGCTGCAAAACAGCCATTGAATTCGGGCAGTCTGGAGGGGTGTTGCTGCGAGACGGTATGGCGTTATTTCACAGTTCTGCAAGCTCGATTTCATTCGAGTCAAAACCATTCAACAGAAACAACCCGCCTAAGTCGTCAAAGGACACGTACAGCTGTAGATGATATATCACTTCTCACCCAATTTGCATGACTTCCAACCACAGCCCCGATCTATAACTTGTGATGACAGGATTTCAATCAAGTCTCCCCGACTTCAACACATCGCAGCAATAAACACCAAGCAGTACGAATCACATCTCGCTCAACCTTTCTTTTAGGAACCTTCCAGGGCGAAAATTGCACTATTCCCTCCAACCCATTCCATCTCTTGAATGTGACGAAGGTTTGAGGCTGTTTTCCACGACTTTTCCATTTTCTACGCCACCTGTTTACGATTACATTCGTTGTTTCTCGCTGTCTTCGGCAGCGTGAACGAACAAATTTTTCCCTTTTACATCTCCATTTGATAGATTGATGCATTAGTTTCAGAACAATTTGTCTTTGTCTGTTTTTATTTAATTTTTCGTTATTTCACTTTTAAATTCGTTCAACATTATATGCGCCGCAATTTTCTACAATATATTGTCAAAACATCAGCGGTTTTTTCACTTTCCTGCAGTGGGACTCCAAATACTTTTGATCAAAGAAAATCAGCATAAGCGTCGTCTTGATTAGCTTTTCGCTAAGTCCACAAAAGGTAGCGAGTGACCAGAACAGAGGTGATCCATTACGCGGCCTTCTACGCAACAAACGATGATTTCAATCTATATCGATTGAATGTCATGATCTTTAGAAAATTCGCGCTCTGTGATTGTGCTTCCTGGTATCGCTCTATGGTCGTTTTTCCGCTGTTACCTCCCATATCAGCCCCACCAACAATTCACATCGTAGTGCGCGTCCTTGCATACGGCTCGGGGCACGTCGACGCGGACGCCTCCTTTGTGAGCACCATTCGCCTCTCACCTTTGTTAATCATTGACCATCCGCGGACTTTTTGAAGCCACCATATCACAGTTTTAGTTTAATAACTGCCCATCATCTGGCGACGGTTTCAATTTATCTTCCTCCCGAAGTCCTAGCTACTATTGTTCACACCCACTTTTCCTCTCGTTTTTGAGCAGTTTAGAAATAAATCGTAATCTTTAGTGAGAACCATCTGATTAATTACACATTTCACTTATTGTGGGGGTCTCAACATGCTTTGAACATGATAGCTTGGAAGTTGGTCATCTCTACCGAAGTTTAGGCCGCTTTCATACTTTGCGCACCGACGCCGTCACGCGCGTGACGGCGTCTAATCGACGCCGTCATCTGCGTTGATTTGACGCCGTCACGCGCGTGATGGCGTCAAACTCACGCAACCATTTGTCCGCCGCAGGAGACGGCGTCCATAGATAAGGCGGATCCAATCACACTACAGTATGGTGACTGTGACCGATTCGAATCTTGGCGCTATGCCAATAAGGTGATCGCGGCCGCTTCGTGTATTGGCACAGCGCCAAGATTCGAATCGGCCACAATCACCATACTGTAGTGTGATTGGGTCCGCATTATCTATGGACGCCGTCTCTTGCGGCGGGCAAATGGTTGCGTGAGTTTGACGCCGTCACGCGCGTGACGGCGTCGGTGCGCAAAGTATGAAAGCGGCCTTACCCATGTGTGCGCCGCGTTGGAACCAAATGAAGAAGTTCCGTAGCAAAATCCCCCATACAGGATGCGCTCGGCCCATAGCACGCAGACCCATTCCGTATTTTTTTTCCAGATCCATTATTGACCTTAGGTCATTTTCCCTTGTTTAGACCATTTTGGAAGCGAACTGACAATTTTGGATTCAAGGATCGGACATTTCAGTGCACGGCCCGTCCCCCGTGGCAGAACTTTGCTTATTTCATTAGTGATCTTTATCTTATATAAAATGAACCGACCACAGTTTCAGTAGTGGTGTCAACCATCTCTCTGGCGGATACAATGTAGTGCAGAAATCTCAATGTCACACTTATTGCGTCAATCGAGAAATATACAGTAGCGCTCAGGAGCCTTCGGCGAAATGGTTTTTCACTTGGGTTTTTCACTTGTAACTTTTTTGAAGCTGCACTGATCTAAGAGACATTTTAGCGTGTTGTACTTGGAGACATTGCATACTTAATATACTATTTGGCGCTCAACGGTATAAGTTACGTGGTTAAATGAAATTTTTTGTTTTTGGAGTGCCATCGCTATGCCGTCCCGCTGTGCGGCTGTCATCAAAGGTCGTGGTCTTTCTACAAGATATTAATGTTCTGGGGCTTTGTTTTTGTAAAGCGAGCCGTTTTTTTTTTGACCAAGCCTTTTATTTTTTCGGTGGTCTTGTAGTAAATTCTTGTAAAAAACCATGAAAGGTTTCAAGCAGAACTCAAGGAGAAGGAAATGTTGATATTAGGTTCAGGCACACATTAAAATTTTGTCAAATTTGGTCAAGTAGAAAAAAGTTATGACAGAAAAGTTTTGGCCGAAGACTTTTGAGCGCTACTGTATATACGATGCTATACCAACGATATGATCGATCTTTTGGGCACCGTCCCACAAGCTAAGCCCGAGGATGGTGGCAAAGTCTGGGTGAGCACCCCTCCCGGTCCTGTCTCGTTGAGCGTCGCAACCGTTGTCCTTGAGAGGCAATGATCGGTTGTCTGCGATCGAAAAAATCCATCGGGAAATCGGAGAACAGCAAAAGCATCGCTCAAGCCAAACACATCGATTACCCTACAGTACCAAGCTCTTTCATCTACTCCCTTTCACCCAAAAACGTCTCTTCTCGGGCGTGAAGGTCAGCGTGCTCAAGATTCCGTGATACAAGCCAAATGGCAGCGAACCACCGAAGGTCGTAGCACATTGAGAATGGCACCTGGAAAAAGAAAATGTGTGAGAAAAAGGTATGTCAAGGAAACAGAGACTGTAGCGGTAATTGGTAATAGTGCTCACTGCGTAAGGCGTTGAGTAGCGTGATCCGAGGGTCAAAAGATCTTGGCACGATTTGACTTGGCCGGAAGCTGTAGGGCGCTCTGCAAAACAGTGCAAAAATAATAAACAGCGTCGGCTGACAGTTTCAACGGCGACGATAGAGTAGAAAGGGTCATGCAAGAAAGGAATGGATATCGCTTGGAGCGAAAGAAATCCAATGGAGTCCGTACTGAATGAAATATATGGATGAGCCTGAAGATTTTTGACGAGTCTAATGTTTGTAAAGGGATGGGCGAGGATTCAAAGCAAAACTGTTAAAGTAACCCAAGTACTTGATAAAAGCGGAAAACTAATGTGCATACGGATGTGCGCCGCCAACCAATCGAAAGCGTCCGTAAGAAAAGATCGGTCGATGATGATCTTCCGAGCATTGGTCCACTGGAGGAGCCGTCCCCAACTACTTAACTTGAGTGCGTCGACCTTCAACAAAACTGCCAATGCCAGCACCTGGTTACCGCGACGTTCAACCTCCTTGGATTGTCCAGAAACTTGCCTGACGCGGGTCTAGGTCCGTGTGTGTCGTGAGAGGAATCAACGGTAAAGAGACAAAATCCAAGATGGCCGGCGTCATGCTCCAGACGACTCTGTTGGTTCTTGTAGAACGTGATAACGACGATAGAATCCGATGTGATTGCTCTGCACGACAAGACTTGGAAGAACTGTTCAAAAGAGAGTGTGTCGGAGATTTGTGGCAGTGCTGGGCACGGTGGGCGGAGGTCGTCGATGAGGAGTGAGCGCTCATTCAGTGACGCGCTCTTCTCTAGCGCTCCATCGCAGATAGGAGCTGGGTGGGCGCAGAAGGTCGTCACGAGAGGTGCTAAAGGCACATCTTTGCTGAGTAGCAGCGGGTCAAGCCTCGACAGGGGAGAGGGGGGCGGGTGGTATCTGGTGCGCTGGGAAGAAAGGGGGTCGTAATCGTTGAGGTAGCTAGTGATCAACGGAATGTCTCAGGCTGAGGGTCCAAAATGTATGGGGAAGATGTGATTAAACTGACCAACTGGGTTCAAACCCGAAACTCATATAACTTATTCACCATGGAAACTTCATGCATGGCGCGATCCACAACGAAGCCGGCCACTGCCAATAGCCCTTTCGTTGGTCCGTTGGCACCGAAACAACGTACAGAGACACCTCCGAATTTCACCGATTGACCGTGGGAAGAGACATCCATACGGGTACCATCGTGGAAGAACACTCCAGAAATTATGAGATGAAAACAAAAAGTTAGCTGATTGGACTTCTTTCAGATCCTACTACGATTGCAAATACGTGATCTGGTGCTAGCGAGCCACTATGCGGACCGAAAAAGTGTTTGTATACACTGAGAATGGGAAGGAAATCCTCATGCATGGCGCGTCCCGCAACGTGGCCAGCCGAGGCCAACCACCCTCTCATTGGTATACTGAGAGCAGAAGATGCGTACTGGAGGTGTGATGGGTACAATGAATCATTTTTCCCAAAGTTTCATAGAAAGAATTCTTGGAAAGAAGAACAACTTCGGCAAAAAAATTTTTCCTCGAGTGACTTCTCTAAGAAAATTTTTCTTGAGGATATTGTATGGTTTAATCAGCGGCAACCTCGCAAACCTCGTACGACAAGAACGCCTCATACGGTTGAGTTTGAAGGAGGTTATAACTATTTGAAGTGAAACACTTCCAAATTTTTTGAAATTTTTCCCGATTAGTCTTCGAGTGGCTTTTTTCAAAGTAACTTCCTTAATCTTAGAGAGTTGGTGTTGTCCAGGCAGTCATTTGGAAGCAGCAACTTCGCAGACCCAGAACAATAAGATCGCACTAATATGGTGGAGTTTGAAGGAAGTTATTACCATTTGACATGAAACACTTAAAAATTTTTGAAGATTTTCCAGACTGGATACCCATTTCGACAACTACGAATAAATCAGGAAAACCAAGCGGCAAATATATTGGTCCAATGAACTTATTGAGACAACAGTTTACAGTACTCTGGGGGAATTTAAGTAAAGTTTCCAGTATTGAAAATGTCCAAATTCAGTATGGAGAAGATACCGCAATAGCGACGGGGCGATCAGATAGGGCGCTGTGAAGCGCATTACATAGCTTCTACTTAGTTTCAAAGTTTCCTATTATTATTTTCCCCTTTATCTCTGCCGTGTTACATGCATGACTTTTGAGCCTTCTCCTTTTTTATCAGAGGACGAGCAATAATGATCGGCTACGCTTTCGCTTCGGAATATAAGTATTGAATTAGTTAGGTACCTACCTTACAAGGGAAGGACCCCAGGTCGAAGTGGCCATTCGGAATGGGATACATATGGTCCGACGTACTTTCGGACGCTGATCTCGAATCTGTATTCGAAATTTGCAGAACGATTCCCTGAGCGGAGTTATGGAGGTTTTTTTTTGAATGAAGGGCTACACCCTAGGTCTCATTGGCGAGGTACTATGTCATCAGCACGGCCGTTGCTGAGCCAGCAACGGCCTCAGTGGCTTATTGGTAGTGTTCCGGATCTGCAGGACAGGGCTCGTGGATTTGCTCCCCGCCGGTGCGAGATTTTTTGCATTTTGTGTTTAACTGTCAATAAGTGCTTTTCTTTCACTTCTGAACGTTTCCTTGTACTAGTACCTATCGCACCCATCATTTACTCTGCCACTTTATTTATAACTACAAACATCACTCACAAGGGAAGTATACCAAGTCGAAGAGAATCTACCACACGAATTAGGTTCTCGGTCGTCAGTCATCTTGAGAGGTCGGCTTGCAAATTGCTCTTCGGCTCTACATTCTTCTACTATCTTATTGCTGCACAGTTACTTAACGACTGTTCGACGACCATTATATCGATATTATACTACAACTCCGGTACTCTAAACTGCGTTTGTATGGATTCGAATCCACTTATGGCTGAGTAAAGCTCTTTCGGATGAAACAACTTCTTACTCTGGCCTTCTGAAGCAGATTGAAGAAGCTGAGGGAAGTGTTCCTTGTTACGTTGAAGTCATTATTAATATGCTACTTGAAGCCAAGAAAGAGATTACAGAACTCAAGCAACAATGTAACATGATACTTGCCAAAAATAGGTGCCCTATAGATGAAAATGAGTTTTTAAAAGCTCAATACAACATCAGGAAGCAAGAACGTCATGAATCAAATGTCAGAAACATCAAAAATCGATCCAGACATCACGAGATCAATAGTAGTATCTGGTGTTCAAGAAAGCTAATCACCGAATTCTGTGGAACGGCTCATCATGATGTTCAATGTATTTGCTCTATTCTGAACTTCTTAGGAATCGAATGTATCCCTTCTTCGGTTTTCCGCATGGGTATAAATAGTAGGTCGAGACTTGTTCTTCCCAGCAGTCGGTTCCAAGATTAAACGATTAAAGAGCACCTCGATTACGGTACTTCTCCGAGAGAGGTGTGTATATTCGGCCTTCCCTCACTAGAGAAGAGAGAGACCGTAGGCGTGAGGCTAGGCAGCAACATCGTGATCACAATAACAATAGTGTAGAAAATACTGCAGACTGTAATAATCCTGAGCTCAGTAATCAGAACGTCTCCCAGAATTGTATGAATATCACTCCTCAGAGAAACCTCCGCTCTCTCCTCGGCTAGAACCTAGGATCAAGTGTATACTATCTAACATAAGATCATTAGTGAAAAACTATAACTCATTGATTTTAACTCTACTTCACAAAAAAAAACTATGACCTGGTTCTCATTACAGAAACATGGCTCTCTTCAAAACATGACACTACTCCCCTCCTAGGCGTTGTCAATTCACAATATGAGGCCATACGCTGCGACCGTTCTCATAAAAGAGGTGGTGGAGTCCTTGCCTTGATCAAGGACACTATCGCATACGAAGTTGTTTCAAAGAATCCCTGAAAGATGCATTCGAAATACTTATTCAGATGTGACCATTCGCCACCAGACTTTCAGATTGATACTGGTTTATAGAGCCCCACTATGCAACTCTCATAACTGCTATTTGCTATGCAAGGTGATCAGTGACTACAGCTGCATCAGTACGCCTTCCTTGATTGTAGGAGATTTCAGTCTAGCTATACTTAATTAGTATTAGATTACACAATGAGTATCAACCTTCCAATCAATAGATTCAACAGGTTGGAAGGTTGATGCTCACTGTATTACAACTCCATTTCTAAGGAATTCCTAGATATGTTTCGGTCGCATAACTTTGTACAATTTGTCAAAAATCCATCCCGAGGTAACTCATTTCTCATCTGGTTCTGTGCAATGATATCCACTTGGTTCACGAAATAGAAGTGCAGGCTCCAATCGGTAATAGTGACCATGCGTCTGTCGTTTTCGACCTCAACGTCAACTCCCTAGATGCAATTCCGCAGAAATGGGTTAGAGACTTCAGCAAGGCTAACTATGATGGTATTGGTAAATATTTGACCGATATCGATTGGATTGGATCTTTTGCTACCGTAAGCTCTATTGAAGAGAAATACGAACTATTGCTCGCTGTACTACTGTACATGACACTATTAACATTTATGTCCCACTTGTGCATACTTCTAAGAACGTCCATTACAAAATCTCGCGATATCTTGAGAGAATGAATCGTCGACGAAGTCTCGCCTATGGAATGATGCGGTATCAAATAATTGTGAAACAGGCTGGGATATATATGAAGCTTTTGATAAGAAACTGAACAAATGTATGGTCAAGTATAATACCTATTTAGAAAGGAAAATAACAGGATCAACGGACCCCACTAAGCTTCATCTATATTACCCAACGCCTCAAAGGGGCTAAGAAGATACCTGCATTGCGTATTGATGAAACTAAAATTGCTATACTTGATGAAGACAAGGCAGAGGTACTTGCTGAATCTTTCCAAAAGGTTTTCAAAAAGGATAGTGACATTGTTGTGGGCGAACTCCCTTCACGCACCCACTTTATGGAACCATCACTGTGTTTCATAGGGACAAAATATACAAATTGCTGTCAAAATGGCCTAGTTCCTACTCTATAACACTGGATTTTATCCCTCTCAGTTTCATTAAAAATATTGCACAGTATATTTCCTTCCCACTAGAGCTCCTCTTCAATTTGTCGTACATGCATTCAGAGGTTCCATCTCGGTGGAGGCATTCCTTCATTGTACCTGCACCCAAGAAACCCCCTTCCAGTGATCCTTCCAATTATCGTCCCACAAGTATTACCTCCATTTTTTCCAGACTTTCCGAGAAAATAGTCAAACTGTAACTGACAGCATTTCTTACGCAAAATAACATTATTCCATCATGTCAACATGGCTTCTGTACCGGTAAATCCGCGGTTACTGCACTACTCAGTTCTCTCAATGACTGGACCAGAGCTCTTGACACCCGAAAACAAGTCCATGATGTATACTTTAATTTGCGAAAGCTTTTGATAGAGTACCATACTTGAAACTCAACAAAAAACTAGAGATTTTAGGGGTGTACCACTTCTGATTGACTGGATCAAGTCTTTCTTTTCTGGACGTACATATCAAGTTCGTGTTGGAAATAAATTCTCGTCTGTACACAAAGTTCCCAGTGGTAATCCTCAGGGTGGAGTTTTGTCCCCTATACCTTTTCTCATATATACCGCAGACCTTCCCAATTCCTTGTCAAGATATCAAGTATCATCTATAATGTATGCTGATGACATCAAATTGTACAAAGTTATTGAAAGCAAATCAGATTGTGACAAACTACAGGCTGCCATTGACCACATTGTAGATTGGTCTGAGAAGTGGAGTTTACCTTTAGCTCCAGAAAAGGCTGAGGTATTTTGCATTGGTAACAATATCATTACCCATGCCTACAGAATTGGTTCAGTACACTTCGAATCAGTTAACGAAATCAAAGACCTTGGTTTCATGTTCTCTAAGAAATTAAGCTTTGTCACGCACTATAACTCGTTGGTATCCAAAGCAAACAATAGGATTTTCAATTTATTCAAAGCACTCCAGACGAAAGATCCAACGATATTACTGAAAGCTTACAAAACATATGTAAGGCCAATAGTTGAATCTGGTACTGCTGTTTTTTCTCCCTGTAAGAAGAAAGATATTGTTTTGCTAGAGCGTGTACAGTATAATTTCACTCGTAAGCTTGCTCTTCGTTGCTCTGGACTAAGCTATGCATCTTTATCACATGCAATTGAGAGGCGCCGACATTATGCTTTGACGTCCTTGGTCAAAAGAAGATTGGTCAATGATCTCATTATGACTTTTAAAATTCTTACTAGAAAAGTCGCTCTTAACCTTACAGACTTCTTCACTCTAGTACGATCTAGGACCAGGGGTAGTGCCATAAAAATAAGATGCCCTGTGGTCAGATCTCAGGTCAGAGCGAAATTCTTTGCAGTCAGAGTGTTACCCCACATAAATAAAATGTTCAATCAACGTACGTTACACTTGTCCCTTGATTCATTTCGTAGAAAAGCCATTGAGTTAGTTAATGCGGAAGTTTCTTAAAAATTGCTCCCATCACTTACTGGTCTTATTCAGATGTACCTTATCTGGTTCACCTCAGTATTGTGCCTATGTTTAAATTTCCTCTGTCGGATTGTTCGTCATTGCAATCTACTTCACTTCATTGTAGTATCCACGCAGATACTCTGCGTCTATGAATAAATAAATAAATAAAAATAAATAAATTAGGCGTTGTTGCGTAAAAAGATAATGATATTCGTGCACAGGGGGTCGAATTACCCCTCTGTGCAAATTTTCAGCCAAATCCAGTTTTTGGTCCATTGGGGGTGGCCAGGGGATAAAGTGGTAGTTTTTGAATTTTTTTCTACAGAAAACCCTGCAACCTGAACAAGACAGCCTACACATACCTTTTACACTTGCCCATCCCACTAAATGTACGAAACAAGCGTCAAATAGGAGCATTTCCCAGGCAAGGGTCACGACATCTTCTTTGTTCAATGGGCTGCCACCCTATAGCCCGTGAATTTCTCCGAAATTTGGTTAAATTCTCGAATTGGCTAACAACTTGTCCCTTGGGGTAATTTGACTCCATGAACCCTGGTTTCGCGCAAGAACGTATGGCTGGCGTGCTATGGCCTTCCAAACCTACCATATAATAGTAGTACTCTTTTTTCAAAAAAACCTCCATAATCCGCTCAGAGAATCGTTCTGCAAATTTCGAATACAGATACGAGATCAGCGTCCGAAAATACGTCGGATCATATGTATCCCATTCCGAATGGCCACTCCGACCTGGAGTCCCTCCCTTGTTAGACGCTTTCATTCGAAATATAAGTACTGAGTTTTGTTAGGTTCTTATCTCTCTCACTTTGTCAGGGGTTTGGCCTCAGTGTTTTTTTTACCATAGGCTCTTGATTTCCTTGGTAAGTCGCACAGGCTGCGTAGAAACCACAGAAATAGCGGAACCTGAAGAAAGAGAGTCGCATAAAGACCCCTTTCTGGGGAGGAGTATTTTTTTTTGAAATTTTCCCCGTCATCACATTGGGCGCGGTGTCTTCTTCATACTAACTTTAGACATTTTTCGAATACTTGAAACTATATTCAGACTCCACCCTTTGAAGTACTGTAGTAGCAGCTCCATTAGTCCCTTGGCGCTCAAGCGAGCCCTCATAGGTTCGAAGGCAGCGTATTTGGACACTAATTAAATCTGCCCGACGTAAATCTGCCGAGATAAAAGAAGTCGAATGATGGTGGCTACAAACCGGTTGAGGTATGTGCGACGCATTGTTGCCTAGGATGATGCGGCAACAGGAAACATGAAACAATTCTTAGGGTTTGGCGGTGTTGCGAAGAGCCGTCATACACAACAGTAGTTGGAAAACGAATTGTAAGCATGATGGCAACTACTTCTTCGACGACTACGGAGTTGACGAAATCCGCTAACCTACACTGCTCTCGCTCCTCATCAATTGTGTACAGGGTGACATTTTGCGAAGACGGTGGTAGATGAGGCGGCGTTCCTTGGTAACGTATTAACCTAGCAACCTCTCAGTTCTGAGGGTGTCAGAGAGTTTGGTCATAAGACCCATTAGGATCGGGTGCATGTCCATCTCGGTGTCTCGTACGGTGTGTCGGCAGCTTGTCTCGTACGGTGTGTCGGCAGCTAAGCGGAGGATCTGTAGGCGAGAAGCGTATTCGTCCAGGGCCAGTAGAGTGTTAGTTAACTGTGCAACAGCAACATATGTCGTGGAGGTGATCACGAGCGGATTATTGGGCGATAGCAGATGAGCGGCTGCAAGGGCAGCAACAACGCTTTCACCCGTATCGAAAGCTGCCCAAATGACGAGGAGAGGTCGATTTTCCGTGCCCGTCAATGCGGCTCTGGGCTGACTAGTTGAAGGCGGGAAACCGTCCCACGAACATCGGACAGGCCGCCGTCATACTTTGCGCACTGGCGCAGGCACCGCCGGTGTCGGCGTCGAATGCCGATGTCAACGTCAAATTGACGCGGGCACCGTCAGTGTTGGCGTCAAACTCATGTGCCGCCGCCAACCACGGCGGCACTAACGCGCTCCGTTTTAAAGCGCTCGATCCAACCACATCACAATTTGATGATTGTGACGAGAGCCAACGAAATCAAACCCGAATCTTGGCATAGTGCCAAGCTATGAGAATTTCGAATGCGAATTTGTGGGCACTCGCCACGATCATCATACAATACTGTGTTAGGTCAAACATTTTACAAACGGAGCGCGTCATAGAGTGCCGCTCACCTGATTTTGACGGTGTGCAAAGTATGACCACGGTCATACGACGACAGCTGTGTTAGGGTGGAGGGCAGCTGCTGGGAGGCACGGGCTCCCATAAGCTCGACCCGATCATGACACGTGCGACTTCAGCTGTCGGATTCGAAAAGAATAGGCGAAGTCCTCGTTGGTCAAGAGCTGGAAGAGGGGATTTGCCCATCTCGTCACAATCTAATGGCAAGCTCAACTGGCTCCTTCAGCGCTTGACGTTTCTTACGTGGTTTTGAAACTTATAAGGAATACTTCTCTGCAACTTGCTCCTGCGTCACTTGCACGATCTCGTCAATTCGCTCTCTGAAACAACACTATAAAACTTTGTTTTAGTTGTTTGGTACACCTAATCTGGAATCATCGCTGGCACCAGTGTTGCTATTGATTCCGATAATGGCGTCGCTCTTCGGAGGGATCTTGTCCTCATCAAAGAACCACGCTATTAGTTCTGTAAAATCGAGCAACTGTGATACTGTCTGCCATGACACCGGCGCGCATCTATCTCCGTGTGAACTTGATATACAGTCGTTCACTTTCGAAGATCATTTCTTAATATATGAATTACGTGTATCCCAAAAAAATGGCCAGTAGCTTTATCTCGATCTCGTCTATGATTACATGTCGTCCATGATTTCAAACGTTGCGGTATTAGCTTCAACGTCATCACTATTTCATGCATCATGTTCGTGAGCTTGCTACGGACTTCGAGGAAAGCCATTTTATTGATGGACTGAGTTCATGTGAAGAATTATGCAGCTTTCATTCACATTATCAGGGAAGGAGAAAAGCGGCATAACTTCGCATGCACTGAACCAGAATTGAGTTGGGAATGGGGTATAATATGAAACAGCAGTCATTAGTGAGCTGAAACGGAAACCAAACTGAGTCTTTTTTATAGACAAGTAAATGATTAGTAATAGAAAGATATTACAATTACTAAAATAAGAAAGTCGATACAAATCCCTTCTTCTCCACGCGATATTGATGCAAAAATACAAATGCTCGAACATGGCATCAAACGGATATATCAGAGCTTGATGAATGAACCATGTCGCAGTAACTCGACACCTTGTGCACGAAGAGGGTGAAAAAACTACTGCAAGCGAAAAATACATTGATTAGAGCAGCAGACAAGTGTGGATCTTTTGTAGTAATGCCTCAATCGCTGGATAAGGCCATCATCGCAGAAGTTTTTCTTATACCATTGTGTATGAAGAAAGCACTTGGTCAGCGTTTGAGTCCGTATGCAGAACTGTGAAGAATGTCATCATGTCGATAGTGAAGAAGCGTAAAGGCTCTGAATTGCAAGACGGTTGCACGGCATGGCTGGCTGTGCCAACGCTCTGCAATCTGGTGAAGACGCATAAGGTTCCACCGACGGTTGATACATTATCCATCTTAGTGAACGAAATAAAGACAAAACCGATTATCGCTTCCAGTGGTGATCCAGCGGACGGACTAAACTGGATTTTGGTTCGGATTCTGTCACCACTTTTGCGGTACGTGGAAGCACGCATCATCAATGTCGATGAATTTATATCATCACTTCAGCGTTGTCAAGGGCCGACGTCAACCTTTTACGCTAGCTTCGGTGTAGTCTATATAATGCAGGCGCAGTGGAAGCTGCTATATCCTCTTTGGAGGAGAATCGAGACCACCTTTCGACTATGAGATTCTCTGCGAACGAAATAAAGGGTCTCATCGAAGCGACACTGGAATGCAACACATTTTGCTTTGACAACACTCTTTACAAGCAGAAGAAGCCTCGCCATGGGTAATCGTACCGCTCCTCTGTTAGCACTCATCTTTGTGGACCACACTGAGAAGTCATCATTATCCAGTGGAATCGTGTTTTGCAAAAGCTATATTGATGACGTTTTCGATTGGAGCAACGGAAGATCTTGTGGGATTTTCAGAGAGACTGAACTCGTACGACACGAACATAGTCTTCATCAGAGAAAAACAAGGAAGGGATGGTTTATAACCGTTTCTCAACACAAAAGTGCGGATTCGTGAAGTTCGCAAGGAATGGTTGTGGTATAGGAAGAAGTGCCGTCCTCAGACATCTTGTTACACTCCAGGAGCGCTCATCCTACTTGTATGAGGACGAATGTCGTGCGAAATATTTTGGAAACGAAGGAAAAGCTTGGAACGCTAAGGGACCCAGAGGTGGATGCTATAATTGAAAACACCCTAGAAAGCAACGGATACTGTGGAAGAAATGCAAGAACATGGACTCCGTTCAGAACAACAGATGGAATAACTCTCATAGTGACATTCGTTAATGATAGAATGGCACGTGAGGTGGATCATCTTGCCAGAGATTCCCGACTTCCCATACGACTGGTTTTCCGCCCTCCCCCCTCGCTGAAGACCTCCTCACAGCATCACGAATCTACGAAAATCGGTGTATCCTCTTGTCGATACTGTGTATCTGAGGAGATTTGCGAGCCCCAAGATACCGTCTACATGATTCAGTGTAGGAGATGTGGAGATAAATATGTGGGGGAGACCGCGAGAACCCTAAAGACTCGCCTGAATGAGCATAGAAGAGCACTAGACAATCCCGCTGCTTACCCACACAGCGGCTTCGCCAGGCACCGTACACAGAAGCATATGGGGGAGGTTGCTCCATCATTTGATGTGAAAATTCTCCATAGGCACCTGGTACGCCCCATGGAAAGGAAAATAATGGAAGCACGCGAGATACAAAGAATCAGGTCAGAAATAAATGCGGAGGAAAAGCTACGTGACCTTTGGAGGCTCGTAGTGTAATCAGCAATGATACCCTTCCTGCCTCAGACCTTAACCCTCACCAGCACCCCGTCAGGTCCCCCTCCTTCTCTTTCCTGGTTTTTTCGATTGATGTATACCCATAATGCAGTTGCTTGTATGTTAAGTACTATACTTTAAGATCTGAAGAAGGCCTTTTGCCGAAAGCCTATCAATAAATAAAGGAATTTCAAGAGCTTCAACAGCACTTTATCAAACAGTATCGGATGAAGCTCAGAGATTGCAGTGTCATTCCATAAGTAAATAATTGTTATATGGTTCTAACAAATAATTATCTCTTCAACCAGATTAGGTGATTGTTTGTTTCAATCACTTAATCTGAAACAAACACAATTGAAAGTGAGTGTTTCAATATAAACCTTCAATGTTCAAAGAGAACCTTCGCATCTATTCATTTTATGCATCCAACAATCGCAGTATTCTCGAGTTGTGCGCCGACGTGCTTTGCTCCAGAAGCCGCTCTACTCTGCAGATTACCTTCAGACAATTCATTGGCGGCAACGAAGCGGATCGAGGTGAGTAGTATAGACCTCCTCCAGTAATGGGAGATGCTAGCCCGCACCAATGCTGGCACCGACAGCGATGGCGGGTGTTTGCTTAAGTGTTCCGGTCAGGGTAATTCACAGAAACGACGAAGATAACATTCTTGTGAGACTGAAACATTGTATTATGGACTTTTACAGTACACTAGCTTACACCTTCACCATAGATCGTATCTGCATCCAGTTAGAAATTTATATTTAATGGAAGATGCCCTAAACTTATCATTTGAGTGACGAATATCCAACTTTGCTACATATTCAACTTCACAAACATCTGCCTTTATTCTTCGACCTTTATCTTCGACATAAGTAGACCAGCTGCGTAGCCAAGATATTGAAAATGGTGATAAATCAATCTTCTCATGAAGTAAACTCACTCATGGTGACTTGACCCCACACCAATCATCGAAACACTTGCAACGCACCCAGCGACGGCGTCATAATTATGTGCCCGCCGCAGACTACGGCGGCACCCTTGTGGCGAGCTCCATTTGTAAGAGGCTTGACAATCATACTAGCGCGGTCACGAATTAGAACTCGAATCTTAGCATAGTTTGGCCCTATACCAAGTTCGAATCGTGGCTCTCTCCACGATCATCATACTGCAGTGGGATTGGATCAAGCGTTTCACAAATGGAGCGGCTCACTAAACCCGCCGTCGCTGGGTGTGTTGCAAGTGTTCCGGTGATTATTGTGGGGTAAGGTCACCCATAGTGGTTGACGGCGAGCGCATGATTTCAATGCCGTCGCTGCCAGTATCGGCGTCGGTGCTTAACTTATGAAAGCGGCATAGTCTCTGCGGTTTTGAGCAGAACGCGGATGAAAGGAGCTACCTCGATGCATTCTTTCTTAGAATGCTCAATTTCGTGAGAATCTTTTTGCAATCTTGTGGAGGTACGCTGCCTAGGCCACCCACTCATTTTCTACCAGTTGTCGAAATTTTACATAATTTCACGATTGACTTCAATCTTCTCCCATCTGAAAAGGAGCTTACATCGGAAAAGGAGTTTTCATTTGAAGCGCAAGGACATGCCTAACGTCAGCTATGGGAAGTCGTTGTTGAGATGAAGCTTTGGACGAGTGGATATGTGCTGCATCGTTCTCAACTCCCTTCTATAGCTATCTGATCTCGCCAATGGTCTCCCTGCCTTTCCTAGAATATCTCCAACTGCTAAAAAAACACTGAGCATTGTTATGCGGCGGCAAGCAAGTCGCAGAGAGCGTTTTTATTAGAATTTGAACCAGCTATCAATTTTTGGTTGGTTTCCTGACCATTTAAATGTTCAAGCTGAATAAAGCTGCACGTGTAATGCATGATATCGCCTTAACTCATATTGTATGCTGTGGTTAAATTTGTTAAACCGGCTAAAATTTTATAATGAAAATCATATGTATAGTCTCGATAGTCTCGTGTGGTTTATCCAGCTGCACACTGGGAAGAAATTCTGGGAAATGTTTAATTCCAGTAGTGGGACATGCTAACATGAAGTGGCTGAAGTAAGCAAATCAGATGAATAAAAAGTGGACTCACCAGTCGGCTGGCGCACCCTACTGCGCGCAATTCATGGCGATGTTGTGCAAAGTGGGTTCGATCGGCCCGACCACAGTTGTGTATGGAATTGAGCGGAAGTATCCTTTTCTCTGCTTACAGCTGAGCTATTGAGCTGGAAAAAAAGCAGAGAAGATGGCGTGATGAAAAAGCATTTCGGTATTGATATGCATCGCTTTGCATCGAACCCACTGCATTGATTGATAACAAATTGTTCACTTGCTATGCATCTAATTCCTTCACAGTAATGGTAGATCGCAGTATTAAGAGAAATGCACCAATTTTTGAACACTAGGCAATCCAGCGGTCGATACATCGACCAGTTATATCAGAACATAAACAAAATATGTTCACCCAATGGCACTGACAAGGGAGGTCTTTCAGGTCATGACGCGCTTTCGGAAAACGGTTTTTCCATTATATGGGGGTATCTACATGAAACATATAACTGACTTCTATTTTTGCTGCGCGGCCCTACAAATGCCAAAAAGGAGTAAAGAAATTTTTTTTCAAAAAGGCGATTTTAACCCACTCATAGTAACGCATCCTCTTTGCAACTTTGATCATGTGCAGATCCAAAGGTGTTCTTCTATTTCACATCCAAAACAAAGTCAAATACGGAAAAAAATGAAATCTTATCTCCACCATGTACTAAAAGTGCGCAGCAGTCTCATAACGGCTCCCCGATGCGCGAAAGTTGCGTCAAGCTGGTGGCCTACTGGATACGACGATGGACTCTCAAACGGATGAAGTGTTGGGTTGGTGGTTCGAATCCCGACACTGCCGAAGTCTTTCATTTTTTTGCATTCACTTTTTCGTCTTCAAATATGTCTGTTTATGCCAAATGACTACGATTTTCGTTTACAGCATGCCAAAATGAATCTATTAGGCTGTCCCGAAAGTTCCGGAACACCTTGGCGGACAAGAGTTTTCGGGCCTCCCCACAATGGATAGCCAGGGCATTTGTCGATTGACTTTGAGGAACGTTCCATGCCATATAGGTATATAAGGATTCGCTCCTATCCACAAAAGGAATAGAGCTTGAAATGGACGAGACGTCACTCCGAGCATTGTACCTCTACGAGTTCTACCGAGGGAGTTCCGTAAGGGAAGTGTCTAAATAATCAGTGTCCCATGCGGAGCAAGCACCACTATCCACCTTTAGTTCACCCGCTTCCCTTCTGAAGATATAGCCCTGAAAGGTCAGCAACGCAGTGGCCGTCCATCTGAGCTGACGATCAGCTTCTCAGGAGAACAGTGCAGGTGAGCCCCACGGCAAGCACACATGAAGTAGCCCTGTTACTCGGTTGTGGGAACACCACAGTCGATCAGCATCTCACTCGGCTGGGACACCGGAAAGTGCTCTCGACTTGGACACCCCATGCCCTATCCGACAGCCGACATCTGGCAACATTCACCCGGGACACCTTGGCGACGCTAGGCTGAGAAGTGCTACCACATCCTCCATATAGCCCCGATCTCGCACTGTCTGACTACCACCTGTTCGCCCCTCTACAGAACTTCTCAAAGGGGAAACAGCTCAAAAAGTAGCGCGACATCGAGATGGAGGTCGAGCCTTTCTTCGCGAGGCAGTCTCCACAGTTCTGGGCAGACGGGATTGGCAAGCTTCCGGATAGATGACAGAAGGTGATAGATAGTAATGGTGAATATCTTGTTAGCTGAAATGTGTTTATGTTGTAAAGGAATAAATTTGAAAAAAAGTGGTCGAGGTGTTCCGGAACTTTCGGGACAACCTAATATTTACGAATTGTCAGTGAATTTGGTGATGTGACCTTTTTGGGCCTGTAGCGCTCGAAATTCGCGGTTTCGCACAAAATGAGTGTCATATCCGTGCTCAGGAGGTCAAACTACCCTTGGGGACACAATTCTAGCCAGTTCCAAATTTTGACCCCAACTTTGAAAATGATGTTTTGGTCATGGGTACATGGAGCGCTTTTTACTTGTAGAAGTGAGTAACCCACAAAATCGATGAAAATCAGTGGAATATGCCAGCATGGATGCCTATCGTTATAGCTTGACCGACCAAGCATCAAGCAAGAGAAATAGTCAGGATTTCTTGACAAGTGATACCGTCGTCTCCTTCGTTGAACGTGCAGTCGAAGGTACACCAATGCCTAGCTCAAATTTTCGGATTTGGGCCAAAATCTCGATTGGGCTGGAAACTTACCCCTAGGGGCAATTCGACCTTCTGAACACGGATATCAAATCCGTTTCGCGCAAAAACGCCTCGTTCGTGCGCTATGAGCGCCGAAAAGCTCAAAATTGGACTGTCAAACTTGCTGAAAACTGGCAGTAGAGGGCAGTTCGAAGTTCTAAATGTGATTACTGCACTTAATCTTCATATTCGAATGTTTACGAGTCCAAAAACTGAAAATCTAAATTTTGCAAAAATTTGTCCTCGGTGGGGATCGATCATCAACCCCGTTTTTGGCATTTGTAGGGCCACGCAGCAAAAATGGACATCAGTTATATGGTTCTTGTACGTACCCCCATACATGCAAAAAACAGCTTTCAAAAAGCGCGTTATGAGTTGGAAGACCTTCCTCGTGAGCATCAGACGCTTTTGCTAAAGCGGTCGTATAGTAGTAGCAAGCGATGTGAAGGATTTCATACCATCCAGTTCCTGACGGTTCTGATCGGCCACTGTAAGCCGTTATCAATGTACCCAACATGGGAGATACAAAGAATCAAGCCATAAATAAACGCGAAGGAGAAGTAGCGTGACCTTTTGAGGCTCATAGCGTAAACAGCAATGATACCCTCCCTGCCTCAGAGTTAGACTGGCGTCTCCCTTTTAGCTCTCACCAGCACGCCACCAGGTCCCCCTCCTTCTATGTCCTGGTTTGTTTCGATTGATCTATACCCATAATGCAGTTGTTTGTAGTTAAGTTTGTAATTTAAGTTCTGAAGAGGGCATTAATGCCGAAAACTTATCAGTAAATAAAGGAGTTTCAGGAAACTCAACAGCACTTAATCAAACGGATATGACTTAATTATGTTCCAAGGAGACCGTGTGAAGAAACCATGTGCTGCGGTGATTTGAATCATAGCGAATGTTCTGCCTATGCTAAAGCAACAATACGGTGCACCCCCTTCCCTCTCGGGGAGGAGGGAAAAACTCACCGGCGTGCGCATACGGCGCATGCTGGGTGACGTCAGGCCGCGGTCATAGATTGCGGTGCCGGCCGCAGGGCGTGGCTGCGTGTCTCCGTGTCTCCGCCTATGCCACCCTACCTCGTTACCTGCGTCATCCTGCACCTCCCCCGTGCCACTCTCCCTCGCTGCCTGTGAACGAAGCCACGACCTGTCGGCGGTGAGTACGACCGCGGCCTCACAGCCATCGCGCGACGCGACGGTGTACGATGGACTGCCCTACAAGCATTGCGCTCAATGGGGATAACCTTGCTCTCACTCATCAAAGTCTTGAAGTGGCTTACGCTTTTCTACTCTGTGTCTCCTCCCATGTTTATACATCGGACGGAGCACACGCAGTCTCCTGAACCTTGTACATCATTGCAATGAGACCATTCATAGGGTGGGGGAAATACGCCCAAAATCCGCGTGGCCGCCCGCGGCGAGCGGGCAGCCACGCGGATTTTTGCGAGTCCAAGTTGGATTATATCGTCTCAGGAAACCTGCACATCTAAGATGGCGATAGTATCCAAACCTAAGGTGCGACAGCGCGGGCGGTCGCGTGCGCATCGTTGCTGGGGCGCGCTGAGCGCCGCTGTACTAAGTGTGGGTATCTCGCAGAACGTTTTGTTTGTATCTGGTAACTCTTTACAATCTGCATTACTCGTAAATCGTTTGTCGTATTGATTTAGCGATAACCCCTCGTTCTATTTCACAACGTATCTGACCATTTTCGCATTCTTGAATTCCACGGCTTCTGTCTGAATTTGACCCACGTATTTCGAACACCTCTCTTCACCTGGTGCTAATATAGTTGGTGGGGGCACTTCACTGTGCTCGGCGTCGCGTGTTACTTTTGCCTAGGTTTTTAGCCTAAGGCTTTCTTTAGTGGGAAGTCCCTATCTCTCATAAAGAAAGCTTAGGTAAAAATATACACCTCAGTGCACAAACTGATGATTGTATAACGGTTTCGATTGAGCGCAACAGTAAGGGCCTCTCCACATCTATATTAGCACCGCTGCATCTACTTTTATGGTGCTCTAGAGACGGATGACTGATGGAAGAGTCCATTTTCATTTAGTGATTGAATATAATAAGCGCAAAACTGAGTCTTCAAAGTGTTTGATTTTTCAACAAGGAAAATCGTGAAACGTCAGTTCTTCAGACCCTTTTCGCACTATCAGTGGCTGATCACGGGTGATCGGATATTGAGGTATCGAAAGGAATAGAAAAATCTCCCTACATCTGGACTTTCTATAGCGCATGATGCAGCAAACTACATGAGGCAGAGTATAAATGTGATTAGACCTCCGCATCTATGTTGAAATCGCTACGGTGCCACTCCATCCCTCACTTTTCAAAACGTTTGGCGCGCCCCAGCAACGATGCGCACGCGACCGCCCGCGCTGTCGCACCTTGGGTTTGGATACGATCGTCACTTTAGATGTGAAGGTTTCCTGAGACGATATAATCCAACTCGGACTCGCCGCGTCGCTTGCCGCGGGCGGCCACGCGGATTTATGGCGTATTTCCTCCCACCCCCATTCATACGGCTAGAGAGGCTAGTCACACCGGAAAAGGCCAGCTCTCCCACCCGTCGTATGTATGTCAAAGCAGCAAAGCTCGCCGCGGCATTATGTGCTCGCCCTTGGTGTATTAGCAAAGTTCCAAAAAGGTTACCCTTATGAAGTGCAATGGTAGGAGCACAGGCCATCGCTCAACGTCGCGCCGCGCGGTGGGTGTGACGTCACCTAGCACGCGTTGCGTGCGCGCGCCGGTGAGTTGTTCCGTGAAGACGTGCGTTCGTTTCCGCCCGTGCCACTCTCCCTCGCTGCCTGTGAACCCAGCCACGCCGCTGTCGGCAAGCAGACATCAATCACCGCAAAGTATGAAAGTTGCCCGACGAAAGGGAGGCTCCACGGAAAAACTCACCGGCGCGCGCATGCTAGGTGACGTCACACCCACCGCGCGGCGCGACGTTGAGCGATGGCGTGCTCCTACCATTGCACTTTAATGAGGGTAATACTTTGCTAATACACTAAGGGCGAGCACATAATGCCGCAGCGAGCTTTGCTGCTTTGACATACATACGACAGGTGGGAGAGCTGACCTTTCTTGGTGTGGCTAACCTCTCCAGCCGTATGCATTCGCCTCAGCGCAATGATGTGCAAGGTTCAGGAGACTGCGTGTGCTCCGTCCGATGTATAACCATGTGGGGAGACACAGAGTAGAAAAGCGTAAGCCACCTCAAGAGTTTGATGAGTTGAGGGCAAGGTTATCCTTATTGAAGCGCAATGTTTATAGGGCAGGCCATCGTACGCCGCCGCGTCGCGCGATGGCTGTGACGTCACCCAGCATGCGCCGCATGCGCTCGCCGGTGAGTTATTCCCTCCTCCCCGAACTTACCTCAAGCATCGCAGAGTATGAAGGCCCCTCTAATAACGTGGCTGGTCTAGCGGCTAATGGTGATCATAAAACCTCCTCCGCTAGCAGATGACTAGAGGCACCGAGTTGACTCAAAAATCAGAAGTGGGATCGTCCTTCGATGCGAATCAACATGATGTCGATGGCAATCCATTTCGATCTGTTCCTCTTTTTGCTCCAGTATGGGAGATTCAGCGCTCCAATATCGTTATACAAGAAGGCGCGAAAAAGTAAACTTTGACAAGCATGAAGTGGACTTATCTTCTTCCAAACTTTATTTTTAGTTCAACGATGGTTTTATCTGTGTTGGTCATCAGATTGCGTTGGAGGAACCGTGTTGCCGGAAATATTTCAGGAACCCTTCTCAGTTTTCTATGTGAAGAATTGCAATTTAGACGGACTCAGCCATAATGTTCATAAACAGGTGCTCCAGCTACCACTTTTTCCGAGGATGATCTGAATTCTTAGGGTGACGGTTGGGACACACGAATCTAGGCCGTGACCCTGTGACAGCCTGTGGCCTTTGCCCTGTGACATGAATAATTCAGACAATTTGACTATACAACGGAACAGACTTGCAAGGAGGACACGATTTACATGAACAAATTGTCTGAATTATTTAAGGCTTAGGTCAAAGGCCACAGGCTGTTACAGGGTCATGGCCTAGATTCGTGTGTCCCAACCTACACCCGAATTCTTAGCCTGTTCTTTATTGTTTTTTTTCAATACCAATACAGACATTGGGTTCTCGGGACGCAGACGATAGGACTATGCCTCTTTTTCTTCCTTTCCATCTTTCTGTGAAATTCGAGATTAGTCGAAATCGAGTGCGCCGGGAGTCCAGATCTTGCAAGGTTGTATATTCTTGGTCATCGGTCTGTATGAGGTTGTAATGTTCCTGTCAGTAGGCATTCCATTCATCCACTATAGCGTTCCAAGCCTTGTAGTAGCTCTGAAAGCCCAGCAGATCCAGTACTCCGCACCAGATACGGCGAATCCTTTTAGGGGCTCCGACCATAAAAACGTTGTCTGTTCAACAATATGGTGGAAACGGACTGCGAATCGTGGGGAACGGAACCACCAAAAAAGATGAAAAAGCTGGATGCTGTCGAAGCTGTAACAGTGGCCAAGCAGTCGACACCGGTGAAGAGGTATTTCAATTGCTTCACAGTTTAGACGTCTCATTGTACCTCTGATGTTTGCGAGGCTTCAGTCACTGGTGTCTGGTTTGAGCAGTTGAGCTTAACGTCATATTCGCGCTGGTTGCATTCTTCCTCTGTGACACAATCCAAGGACTCAGTTGTACGACGGAGTCGCAAAGCACGTCCAGTGCTGCATCCACAGTTAATGTTGATTTGCTCGTGCTCGAGCACCCCAACGTGAGCGCCATGCCGGCACCGAGTATGAACGCGGGCTAAGCCAGCATTCCAGTTTTACCGTGGAGCCTACGTTGTAAGTGCGTTACGCACGAGGTAAGTTCACCTCGCAGAATATGTATTCAAACCTTCGCGCGAAGTTCAGATACAGTACGTAAGACGCAATTCAGGCTTCATGCTCAATATTATCAACATTTCCCATAATCTCTTGGTATCGGTTGGACGAGGTCGTTGCTGACGGCAGCTAAAATCTTGGTGACGGATCCAAGTCACAAACTCGTGTAGCATTTCAGATCGCCAAGAAAAGAAGCAGCTGCAGCGGTTTACTCAGACTTCTCCGACTGGGATGAGTCACCTATAAAGCACGGTAGGTAATTCCGCTTGAACTCGGTGTCGTTAGATGTCTGAACGCGTGAAATACTCTGCAAGTTCCAGTATCAACGTCCCATCCTCATGACAGCCAGGTAGATCATGTTGCAGAAAAAGAAAATTCCGTGCTTGACGACTCCTTCGATGATCCTGTGGTACTCAGTAAGTGTGTTTATTAGTAGTAGCGTCAGTAGATTTTTAGTAGGTTTCTACGTGTACTTCTCTCTGGGTAAGAATCACTTATTATTCTGCCTCCCCTGAAAAGGTTCAGACTGCCGCCTAAATATACGATCCGATAAAGTGCATACGAGCTCCCGGGATGAGCTCGTCATTCTTACGATTCCGGACCAAGGCCCACTGTTTCATTAACTTAGTGAATCTTGCAATCGACGCGGAGTTGCGTAGTGTAATACTACTGTAGTTTTGGTACTAATCTTTTCATCACCGATAACATAAGCAATGGTGAAAAGGGCCATATAGCCATCAACCATGTAAGGACTGTTGAGGCACTAACAAAACAGACACTTCCAAATTAACATAGCCACTTGATGGCTTTTAGAGTGGAGCGAGGCTACGGGATGTCCCTGTCCTCATGTTTTTGGGCACCAGCGGTCGATTTCTTTCAATGCGATGTAATTTCGATTCACCAGTTCTAACCACTTCTCAATTTCAAACGACCATGCAAGAAACCCTTGAAGAAACTTTTTACCCATTTTAAATGGAATACACGTACATGGCGTCGTCTATTTTAGTGCAGGTACAAACAGCTTTTGTTGGCAACATATTACAGATGAAGTGCCAAATTTGCCTTCGCATTACAGGATATTTCAGCAGTGGGAGAGTTAGGAGATTCCAAGGTCTGTGAGCGCTGCTGTAAAGATGCTGTAAAAAATAGAGATGGAATGTAGTCGTCCCTTTTGTCCTTAATCTGAATAGATTTCGCTTCAGTGCAAATGTAGTTAGGGGAGGGGAGCATTCTACTGTGCTCGGCGTCCTGCGATATTTTCGCGTTGGCTTTTAGGCTAAGACTAAGTTTAGAGAAACGTCTCTAGCTCTCTGAAGTGAGGCTTAGGTAAAAATATACACTTTGGTATTTAAATTGGTGACTGTAGGACGAAATCGAGCGAGGAACGGCAGCGCGACAATGAGTGCCCCCCCCCCCCCTCCCCCCTCCAAACTGCGTTACATCTTCATTTCTAGACGAACGGGTGAGAGATGGCCTTCGAGTGTACGATGGGTTATACTTCATCAAAAACAAAAGTAAAAATATAGTAGACATGTCATAATTATAGGTTTGTATCAGGCAAGTAACAGCAGCGCGGTTTTCATGAAGAAGCTAACTGAGTTTTTCTTCGTGCATGTAGCTAAGTCATGGCATATTACTGTCTTACACATATCTAATGATGCTTTCTCCTTTAAACTGAGAATGTTCAGCAGCCCTTCATTTTAGGAACCGTTAAGTGGAAGAAATTCTTGTTTGAAAGGAACGCCAGATGATTATCGCCAAACCAGTTGGGCTAGTACACACTACTGCGCGCATAACATCATGGGCGTCAGTGGATCGACCGTAACTTCTTTTTCCTATAATACTCGGTACCCATTATCAAATCACGCTCCGCCAATTTTGGGCGGGTTTTCGCTTATTAGTGTTCGAGATAGCTTTGACACTGGTCATTTCTGCCGATTTTTTTCCTGGTCTCAAAACTGCGTTGAAACGTAGCTGTGAATTTTTGTGGTACGGACCCCTATTCAAGATGCGCTCCTCCCACTATACCCAGACCTCTCTCACGTCTTTCAAAAAGTCATGGCAGATCTAGTACGTCTTTCACCCTCGTCTGGGTCATATTGGAACACAACAATTTTCGCTCTGAAAGCGGAACGTTTCAGTGCACTCTTCGCCCTCCGTGGGTGGAGCTTAATTTGGTCCAGTGTGTTTTTTACTTCTTGTCTCATGCACTACCTATCCCTAACTTGTCTCCATCTCCACAGGTCGTTTTTCACATCATTCCTAATTTCGTAACAGGCGGACGGGCGAAGGGATGGACCGACGTACAAACAGACGAAGCGTTTTGCATATAAAATAGGGATAGTAGGGACTCTAGTTCATCCATACCAATGCACGTGAAGGTAATATCTTCTGTGATTATGAAATTACATCTATATTATTCATCATCTGTATGCTTCCTGAAGCATGAAAGGAAGGATCATGCAGTCGAAATAAAATTGAGGTATCACACAACACTGCAGTCGAATGCAATATTGAACACAGTGATAGCGATTATGTGAGTGATATGGAATCCCCAAAGATGTCATTCACTAGGCTTGGAAGCCTATCTGCGGTGAAATTCCCCGCGAAAATGCGCCCGTGAGCTGTGACGCCAGCGGCCTTTTCGCACCTGCCGCCTTTCTTATCCCGGCCCGCCTCTCAGGGCTTACTTTGCAGAAGAATGACTGACAGTGGGGTGTAGGGTAACGAATGATAGCAGAATGATACTCATTGTATCTTATTAAAGGTGTGTGCTTGACGCGTCAGCTTTCGTAGTGAAAACGTCCACCGTTCAGTATCAAAGATTGGAATGAATGATAACATCGAATTTTCCCTACCACTGCCTTTCAGTAAGTGAGAGGGAAAGTAGGATTGGTCCCGCATTGCACGACTTTATCCGGAAAACTCGCAGTGATTTTATCAGGTTGTAGATTTAGGCGGCAGTGTTCTAGTCGGTGCAATTTCCGTAAATGTTTCGATTAGTGAGCTAATGTTTTCTATCTTGCTGATCACATCGCTTAATGAATTATTACTCGTGTGCTTCCAGAGAGGAGATCAGCTGCTTTACGTGCAAATGGGAGTGAACATTTTAACGGCCATGTCGCTGCGGGTGGAAGTGGTTTCGGTGACAAGCATGACGTCATTAGTAATGGTGAGTTGCCTTTGAATCAGTTATTCTCTTATTCCTGCAGTTCTCTTTCTTAGATAGCGGAGTTACTGGATTTCCATCGCTGAATGATCCGAAAAGCGAAGTCCTTCTAACTGTTCGCGAAATAAAACGTGAGGAGGGCTTAGTAGACTTGATATGCGTAACGGATGATGGACGAGAGTCGATTGTGTATCTCCAGGTATCCATGTATAAGTTTTGCTTGCGTACCTATTTCCTTAGAGAAATCAGTGTTCCGTTATTCAGTTTACTGTGAAATCAGAGCTATAGCGAATAATTATCAGGGTAATCCTATTCTAGGACCACTGGGCTGAGGTAGACATTGAACCGAATGCTCGGATTAGAGTGATTGGTGCGAAGTCGTGGGGAGATGCGGTATGTGCTGTTTACCATCTCATCTTTGAATGAATATCTGCCCATCTAATTTTCAAATCTCAGGATTGGTTGCTTTCGAATGAATGTGGCATCATGATCGTTGCTCCGGATACACTGGTACCGTGCACATCCATTGCAGGTGCTACATGGTGCCCTCGTAAAGTTTGTTTTCTTGATGTTTTCGAAATGCTGTAATCCCATGTTCGTTAAAGTCAGGTGGTGCTCAATGAACGTTTTCGTGGACCTGCTGAAGCGAACAAAGCCATGTTGATCGGAACTGTAGTACACGAGTTGTTCCAGGTATTTTCAATAGTTGTTAGCTGTTCCTCTTCAAAAGACTCATTAATCAGTGAGAAATTTGTGAAACTTTTCCAGGCAGCTCTTCGTTGTGCGATTCCTCGGATTATTACTCGTGAGTGGTTATTACACACATGGAAAGTGAATACACAGCCCGAGGTCCTTGCACAGTTGGTAGCTCTCCGACTTACGCCATCACAATTCGAAATTGAGCTCGACCCGTACTTAGAAGTTGGTGATCCCATCCACATCATCGCATGAATTTACTCATACTTTACTTCAGGTTATTGTGGATTGGATTCAGTTTCACATGCCAGGAGGAAAACCCCACAAAAGTTCATCTGCAGTTTCCATATCGAAGGTAACCTATTGGGCAAATTCAACCATCATTCACATTATGACAAATAGTTTGTTTTCAGGTGCACGACATTGAGGAAAATTTATGGGTACCTCAATTAGGTCTGAAAGGCAAAGTGGATGCCACTCTAGAAGTAGGCTTTCTTATGCAGATTCACTGAGAAATAGTAAGAAATATTCAGTGTGTCAGGTCGTACGCGGTAAAGAAACTCGCATGCAGTCGCTTGAACTGAAAACTGGCAGAAGCGGTTATTCTTCAGAACATAGCGCACAAGTGAATTTTATCTTCTGTGAAGTGCTTTTCTCATATTTCGTGATTATATTCTCTATAACAGGTAATGCTTTATTCAATGATGCTTTCATCTCGCTACAAGCAGCCGATTGTGGAAGGCTCCTTGTTGTACCTGAAGGATGGGATCACTCGTACTGTACAACCGCGAGCTTTGGAAATGAAGGGCATTATTACTCAGCGGAATCGATTGGCATTGCACCTCTCGAAATTAAAACCTGATCAACTACCAGGTAATTCGATGACAATTTTTTAATTACTGAAGGGCGTTCCTGATTTGATTGGCTTCACTACACTAGTGATTTCCAGCGCCGAAAGACGACCCAAAATTCTGCGACAAGTGTGATCATGCTTCAGTTTGCTCCTTTTATCAAGTATGTTAGTCCTAGTTATTCTATACGAGTGTTCTCTTTATTCCATATGAGCTAAACAGTATTGGGTGCTCTCGTAATGAGGGCATCCCACCATAGTGGTAACGTGGAGGTGTTTCGACCAGCATTCCTGGAGATCAGGTCACCAGTTTTGAGCAGAGAGCAATTCACAATAGAAACGACCAAATTAACATTCTCGTGAGCTAAAACATTGCATTATGGACTATTACAGTAACTAGCTTCCTCGTTCCATAGAGCGTATGGTGCTTTCAGCTAGAAATTGTATCTATGGAAAATGTCACAAATCACCTATTCCTGTCACAAATATCCCGCTTCATTACATATTTGAATCCACAAATATGTGTCTTTATTCTTAGGCTGATAAGTAGACCAGTTACGTAGCCATGATATTGAAAATGGTAGTAGATCCATCGTCTCGTGAAGTAAGCTCACTCATGCGTGACCTGACCCACTAATCGCCGTAACATTTGCCACATACCTTACCATGGAGACAATTTTACTATTCCTCGAAGACGGAAGAAATCTCTTTTTTTCCTGAGATTGTAAGACAAAAATATACGCTTGAGTGGGCCGATTCACCCCTCAGATATGCCTTACACCCCCCCCCCCCTCGTTGCCATAGCACCTCTAGATCTCTATGTATTCATTTACTGTTTAATTTTTGAATGTTTCACAACAATTGAGGCTCCAAAATATTTATTCAAAAACTCAAAAGACCCCTCGAAAGTCTCAAAAGTTTCTGGAATATTTTTGTTATATTTCGGTGTCTAACACCTTCTTCAGGCCTGAAACAGTGGAGATATGTTGTTATATGATATAGGTTATCTATCAATAACCTACTGTCCCTGTCTCAAAATTTCCGACGTGACTCACCCTGCCAAAACGTGTGGAGCCGGAAATGATCAACTCACCCGGTCGCACCCTTAAATAGTCTAGGACGCTACGTGAGTGGCTAGACACTTGATATGAGAGAGGTCATGCAGTAATCAAGTATGATTACTGTGATCAAGTGAATATGTGTAGAATGTCACGTAGCTCGTCCTTACTGTTTATTTCTGGTGACAACCGCTTTATTTCAAGGGCCTCCAGTATTTTCCTTTCTACAGGATTCTCTACTGAGCGGTGTAGTACTTTAATAAAGAGTGTGGGGGGTGTTTCATGGGCATGTACTCTTGTACGATGTTTCGAGAAGCTGCTATTGGGGTAAGAGGATGGATTTACCAATGCTCTGCGGTGCTCGTCAATGCGTTTGTAGAGCAGCCTCTTAGTTTCTCCAACGTATTTTTGCCCACATCTTTGGCATTCTACTAGATACACCGTACCCCGGAGCTGGCATATTTTGTGACTACCACAGTAACTACACCCCTCCCTTCCACATCTATCCTCGTAGAGCCTTGAATATGTGAGTATGTGTTTCAAATTCGGTGGCGGACGGAATATTAATCGTATTGGGAGCATTGAGTTCCTAACCACGCTATTCACTTTTGATGCCGTTCTCTCATTGACAATGACTCCGGAACAGCACAATATTGAAGTGTTTAATTTTTTATAGAAATGCGTAAAATATTTCACTCTATACAGTTTTCTGTTCTACGAGAAGTAATCATTAGGATTTCACAAACAGTGGTTCAACACTTAGTAGAGTGAAGGGTAAACTTATATGCATTCCATACGACTTCATACCACACCTTTTGAATTTTCTAACCGCTTTTAGGTTGCAGTGGAACCTCCTAACAAGCCGTCTCCCTTAATGTTAAACTTCGCCAAATCGAAAACAATTCATCTCTCTGCTGGTCATATTGGTAATTCCTCTTCAATACTTATTCCTCGAGGAATGATTTCTTGACATATGCCATTCAGAGTACTTCAAGAAGTGGATAACATGGATTTACTCGGAGTGGGCTGAAGATAAGGCAAGGAAGAGCAGTTGCTTGGAAGACCTATGGCAGAAGCCTGTAGCACAAAGGTTGGTCTTTGAAGAATGCACACCTTGAGCAATATCGAAACACAGCCAGAGGCACCGTTTTTTAGGGAGTCAGAAGGTTCATGCTTGTCAAATCTCCGTTTGCTGAATCATGTAAGTGTTCATACTCAGGGCTACTGTGCTTATATACTCACTTTCGGAAGGTATGACCGTTTTCTCGGATGCGTATGATTACCAGAGCTGAACTACATCTTTCAGAGGTGCTCCTATCGCTGAATCAGTCTTTTCACCCGGGACCATGTGCACAATTTCCACTTCAACACGACCAGGCATACTACTTGTACCCATAACTGAGTCATCATGTCAGTTTTATTTCTTTCCAGTTTAGTATAAACGTGATCCTGAAAAAATGGTATTCAACTGATATTTCCAGCGAGAAGCGTAACGGTACGTAGTGATCGCATGATCGATAGTGACCAGATCTACCATCTAGATATCTACAACAGCTTTTCGACCTACCCTACGACCCTAGGGAATCTTATTCTTCTCATGTCAAATGATGAAATGAGGTGTGAACTTTGCTAATACGAAGTTATGTGACCTGCTTCGTGATCAAGAAAACCCTCACTATCTACCACTCTTTCTTTTTTTGCTAACTGCTGATTCTCGCCCGAGTCCGTGACACGAATCACGAGTATGGTGGGTTATGGGTAATCGTCGGGCGAAGCCGTTCCGGCAAGTTTATAAACAACCAGGCCGGCAAAGCCGACAAGTCTAAAACATTTCGACGCGCACTTCTTAATTAAGCGCACGGTAGTATAAGGAGCACTTGACGGTGTGTTTGATTGCAAGACCTATGTAGTTTTCTGATGCCTTGGTTTTTTAGTCATTGCTACACTGTATGATTTCGGTTACCGAAGTTCCAATCTACACTATTTAGCACTCGGCGGCGTGAGCTAATCATTGATCTACTGCCTCCATCTTTTCAATGCCGTGATGTCACTACTCTTCCAGCTTCTGTTCGACGACTGCTGTCTGACAGTGTTACATCTAAAGAGCTTAGCGATGAGCAACGGAACGCAGTACAATCGGCGATTCTATGCAACGACTATATTTTGATTGAAGGATTTCCAGGATCAGGTTTGGCGATATTCTCAGGAAAAAATAAGCGAAATTTAAACTGTATAACTGAAGACAGAGGTTCTTTTGAAGTCTGGCCGATTAATTATCGTGACTTTAGGAAAGACTACCACGGTCGTAGCTATGTTACGCTGCCTTCTCGAAATGAATCGTTCAGTTTTGCTCGCTGCAAACACTCATTCTGCTCTGGATAATGTTCTTGCAAAGCTGAGAAAGGTAGTTTCATGTGAACATCATTGCTTCTTTTGGATGGAAGAGGTGGAAGTGTTTAGCATACGAACGACTCAAAAATTCTTCGAATTGGCAACTCTGGATCTGTTCATCACAGTGTGGCTGATCTAACATTGGAGTCGAAAATTAATAGCGCTAACGAAGACAAGTATACAGCGGCCAGAAAGATTTTGAAGGATACAGTAAGCTCATTTTGCTCTTTCCGTACATATGAAATCACTTAAGTGGAAAAATGACCTTTCATCTTTGTTTTTTTCAACGTTGACTGTTTAGCCTCTTGTCGCTAGTACATGTCACTACGTGCCGCGAGACGTACTGTTTTCTTGGAGAAAGTTTGATTACTGCATAATAGATGAGGCATCTATGGTAGGTCGGCGTCCCATTACGAATCCTACGTTTTTTAGTCGACTATTGACTCTTTCCGATACTTATGATGATAAATGGTTAGCGCAGAATATGAAAAGATCATGCTTGAATTGGGAATTTGAAGCTCGTCAACTCCTTTTGCTATCATCGTGCTGCGAATCGGTGATCACCAATGTCCCTTCTATAGTAATAGAAGTCACCGGGAGGAGTGGGGCGAAAAGGGAAACGGGAAGAAATGTTGGCCTTGAAACGGATATTCGAGGTGAGAAGGGATAATCGGTTGGGAAACTTGAAGTGAAAATCGTGACGTTGTGGTTCTCATTCACATCCCGCGCTTCATTACGAACTGCACATACATCACCTTCCCGAGATGCTCGCTGTAGGAGCGCCATTCGCTGTCTCGTAGGATGTACAGGGGAAGCCAAAAAATAAAGTAATTTTTCTCCTCCACATTCCACCCTACTTAAGTCGAACTTCAGCAAATTCTGGACAGGTATTTTCATCCCTGAAGAGAAAAGCAGATCTCACTCTATCGCTGTTCTCCGTAACAGCCTTGGCAGGAGCCGGAACGGGAGCTTGTTCCGAGTGAACAAGAGTTTCACCTCAACGGGCAAAATCCGAAATTTCGTCGCCCTCGTTCACAAACTTGCTAAAGTCTTTTCATTCTAGGTACCTAGTGGGATTATATTGGGTGGTGTTCTTCAACACTCCGTCTTTTCCGGGTTCCCTGCGCCCTCGTTTCCAAGAGATAGAACGTGCCGTCACCACTGCAACTCCTCCGGAGGCAGGTTTGAGGCATGAAAAATGATACTTTGGATCATAGCAGCGTTGTCCGAGCAGCAAGGACTCTGTAACTTCCATGAACCGCAGGCCCAATCCTTGGAAGGTTTTCCATGAAAGACCTACCACGGAACCTGGGTCCACCATTTTAAGCCGACCTTGATACCGAAGGTGCTCTGAAACCCGATTGCGCCGACTGAAGGCTCCGTATTTATGAAGGTGAAAGCAATGAGTCTCAGCTTGCTCCTGTTTCTGAAGGATCATTTTGGGAATATTTTGTCCCATTACTTCTATCTCTTTCGTTTCCCCATGTTTTGTATACTAGGCGGATCTGAGCCGTGAGCAAAATTACTTTATTTTTTTAGCACCCCTTGTATTTCATTCGTTATTGATGATGCGAAACAAGCGAAACAACACACAGAAACATACAAGTGAAAGAGTAAAAGAAAGAATAAGCGAAAGAGGAAAAAAACGATGTTCGTGAAAAATCCAGTGAATTGCCACTCGACGTAATGGCAAGGTGTTTTGTATGCAGCTGAACGAATTGCAGCCGTGTACTGTTGGCCGAATCGATTCTTCTGAATGTCTGTCATTCTGGCAATGCTCTAGCATTTTTATGAGTATGGACGGTTTTTGTTTTCGAGTTTCTTTTCTTCATGCAAACTTAATGGAGCTGTGAAAAGAAATCCCATTAACTTGCTCGCCTATGTCACTTTTTGCAGGTATTAGAGCCGGTCATCTTATCTGCTATAGCTGCTGGCAGTCGTTTTGTTCTTGTTGGAGATGCCCATCAGCTGTCTCCTCTTGTTCAAAATAGAAAATGCTCGTCAGTACATTATAACAGCTTAGCGTACTCTTGTATTCGGTCAGATCCCTTATCGTAGCAGAAATATTCCTTTCTGATCTAGATAAAAGAAAAGATGAAAGCTTTTAGGGAAGAGGGGATGTCGGTGTCTTTGTTCGAACGTCTTCAAGTGCACACAGAGGCTAAGCATTCCCTTGAATCGCAATATAGGATGAATAGGTGTTTTAAATGCATTTCTTGCGTGAAGAATTTCAGAGTGAATTGATTCTTTTTTATTTCAGCACGATCGCAAAGCTGAGCAGCAATCTGTTCTATGAAAACCGCCTTCGCTGTGCTAATGAGGACGTTGCCCGAGCATGTCTTTCCAGTTCGGCGAACTTCAAGTCATCTTCGAGTGAGAACGGTATGTTATCAAACCGTCTTACTGTATCCTGCTGAGAATCAAACTCTGGCGCGAAAGCTCTTTAGGCATTGTGAGGCATGGGGGGGAGCAAAAGCCAATGTGTATGAATTCACTCACCAGAATTATCAGCAAGTTGGTAAGTGGTGGAAGCCGGGTGGTGCAGAAACGTGTAGGCCTATAACGGGGAAGGGCTCCGGTTTGGATCGATTTCGGAAGTCGTTAGGTTATGATTTTGCGCGGGCGCACGCAACGAATGGCAAGACGCGTTCTTCGCGGTGTTTACAAAAATCTCCAATGCTACGATTTAAAATCTGTTTCTTTGGAAGTCTTCACGTTAGTCCATGACGTCCAGATCAGAATTCCAACCGGTCGCAGTAATTCGCGCTGGAGGTGTCGGAAGCGAAATACAGACCTAACGATATACATTCGACATCCACCTCCCCTCCTTCGTGTGCACAACGTTTGGTTTGATGGCTTTTAAGCCAATTCAACGCGATTGGGCCGCGTTCTAACTGTCGTTATTGGCGCATCGGCGCATTGCTGCGTAGGCGACCCGGCGTCTGCGCAGTCGTTGATACCGCGGGCGCCGCGACGGCACCGTGATCATTACGTATATTGTGCACTCGCCGATGGCCAAGGCGCCGATGCGCTCAAAAGGTCGAGGGGTGTGGTCACTCTATCGATGACTATCTTTAACTAAATCCGTCGAGGCGCCGATGCGTCAGTACCATGGCTATGAACGAGGCCTAATGGAAATGCTTGTCAGAGCTGTCAGATTAGTCCTTCTTTCTCGTTCTTTTCATCCCTTTTTCACAAACTATGAGTTTAATATGGAACTTGTTCTTCGCGTAAATAATTTGGCTCTGATTCATTTTTAGAGTCGTGGAAAGTCATTGAAAGCGGTCAGCTAAGTGATGCTCTGGTTTTTGTGGACACTTGTGCAAAAACTACAGCCGAATTTGCTGCAGTGAAGTCGGAGGTTGGATGGATACACAACAAGGGTGAAGCACGTCTAGTTCGCGATATCGTATTACGATTTCTTGAGGTGATTCCCTGCAGTCAGAAGGGCATGTACGCGTAGGTCAGGATTTCACGCGGCACCGAGCGGCAAGCGATTCGCGCGCGAGTTGACTGCCCTTGGCGGGAATCGCGCGTAATTGCATAAGTAGGGCGGCGACCGTATCCACGCTAATTTTTATTCCTTTTATTGCCAATCTGAGCTTGTTTTCAAATTTTCATCTCAATATACGGAATTGGCCTGGATTTGGTTGCAGCTAGTCATTTTTCAGCTCACTCTTGGTTCGCAGCGCTTGATAGGGCGTGGCCTACGGCCTTGGGTGCGAGTGTGTGGAACTCTCTTACCCGCCACACACTCGCTCTCGCCACACACTCTCACTCTCGCCACTCAGGCCACGCCCTGTTGAGCGCTGCGAAATGGACTGTCAAGCGCTTCGTCTGTCTGTCCGTCCGTCTGTCACGGAATAAGACAACACATGAAAACCACTTTTAAATGGGGAAAATTTGGGATGAGCAGGGCATGAGCAAGAAGTAAAGACCACACAAGGACTAAGATAAGCTTGGTGGGCGAAGCGTGCACTGGAATGTTCTGTTTTCAGACCGGAAATAGTTAACTAGATTCCAATATCACTCAAACGTGGGGAGAAGAGGATTCAGATTAGCGATGAGTTTCTGAAAGTCACGAAAGGATCCAGGGCAGAGTGGGCTGAGCATTTGTGGTGGTGGGCGGAGCTTGGACATGATATAAAAAACAACCTGTGGAGATGGTGACAATTTTGGGATGGATGGGGCATGGGACAAGAAGTAAAGAGCACACAAGGACCCACTGCCAAATCACGCTCCGCCCGCAGTGGGCGAGGCGTGATTTGGCAGTGGGTACTGAGTAAATTTGTAGAAAAAAGCAGTTCCGATCGACCCACTGACGTCATGATGCAACGCGCGCAGTATTGCGCACTAGCCCAATAGGACAAAACATGTTATTAATACTACGTATGAGACAAAAAAGTCCGGCGAGAAAAAATGATGCAATAAGGAAGATGCACAGCATAGGAAATAGAATGGATACATGCAAAACGTTATTATCAGCCATTGGTGAACTGAAAACATTCAAACTGAACTAAATGTAACAATTTGAAGACAAGCTCAATATAGCAGTGAAAAGAATAAAAATAGGCGTGGGTACGGTCGTCGTCCTTGTACGCAACTATACGCGATTCGCAACGAGATCAATCAACTCGCGCGCAAATGTCGCGCGGAGAACGTGACAACGCGAAATCCTGACTAAGGCCGCCGTCATATTTTGCGGCGTGGTGCTTTCGCACGCGAATCCACGACTTCGAGAATGTGCAATGCCGCAACTTCGCGTGCGGAACCGCGACACCGCAATATCGCGAATTCTGACGGCTGCCTTAAAGGAACCGGAAGGGATCCGAAACAAGAGGAAGATGCAAAGAAATGAGCATTTTGTAACGAACAGTGAACGTTAGAAGCGATAATCGGCGAAAAACCCGGATTCAAAAGCGCGACGCTGCGGTGTGTATTCGCATCCCATTCGCACCAACACAGTGACTTTCCGAGTTGTCCGCTGTAGGGACGGGCCACGGGCCAACGTTAATTCTAGCACCTGACTCCCAGCGCAGTGGAGTAGCCTTTCCCAACTACACTAGCATTCATTTAAGTACACCTTGAAATAATATAAGAAAGAATAGAGAAAAAAGTAGAAGAAAAAACAACTTTATAATAGAAACATCTCCTCTGGCACCATGCCAAGGCGTCAAATTGGCGAGTTTGTGCAAGGGCGGCCACTTAAACTCGTCCGAACAACTGTTCTACCGTTGTCCAAAATTACCCCCTTCCGGCGTGGTTAAGGTACACATCCCAGTCAGTAATCTAGTCGTTCCACTATGTATAAACTTGCGTCCTTTGTAAACAGTAGTATTATACCGCAGGCATTCAATGCAGCCATATTATAGCAAGGCGTCCACGTGGCGAATATCGGCGTGATGTGTGTTTACCGTAAACAGGTTGAAGTGATCAAGACAATCTTGGGCGAGGATATGAACATAGAGGTGAAAGGATCGCTCGATTTTTTTCTGTTTTCATAGTGTGAGGTGTGTTTGTCCAGGTCAACACAGTGGATCAGTTTCAAGGACGCGATAAAAGTGTGATAGTGTGGTCCCTTGTATGGACGCAAGATTCTGGAACGGTGAGCTTTTCCATCACAACGTCAACTCAGTTATTTCTTATAATAACGAAGAAAATTCCGGAGTTTCACTACCATGATTATCCAGTTTGTCGCTAACCCTACTTTGCTGACTGTACTGGAACATAAAATCAAGTCAGTCTAAAAACTACCTCCAAGTGCCAGCTGACTGAATCATTCCTTTGTTATCTCGCTACAACAGAAAACTAACTAGGATCTCGCAAAAAGCTGCAGCTGCTACCACCTAAGTGTCAGTAGCTGCGAGCAGGTGTCCACCTTGCTCAAAAGTCGTTGTCTTCACCAGGCTCTATCAGAACTTTCAAAATACTTTTTTCTGAGTTTCATGAGGGGTGGTGGGCGCTCAAAGCTAACCGGTTTCAGTATTCGTTACGTGGATGTGGAAGTTGTTTTGAAGGGAAGTGCTGTGAAGAAGCGCAGATCGACATGACTTGAAACCCTCTTTCGCTTCAAAGTGGGAACATTATCGAATTTAAGCTTTCAAACGCAACGAGCTGGATTAGCTGCAGGATTTTATTTCAAGCTAGTGTTCTCTTGAGTCTTAACGGCATCTGCGTGTCTTCTGCGAATATCTGAGACCAAACGGCCACAAAAGCTGAGTTTCGGGAAGTTGGTCTTCTTCAAAATAAACTCGTTAATTGGACAATTGTGTTCGCTTCTTCATAAGTGTCTTACACTATGTGTAGTCCTGAATATCCCGTGGATTGTCTGATTCTAGAGATGTGAGTTGCTCCGAGATCAACGGAGGATCAATGTCGGATTGACTCGAGCGAAGCACAAGCTGATATTAGTCGGATGCGCTGAAAGCATGCGTGCTATCAATATTATGAGCCGAGTCGTCGACGGTGTAAAGGTTGTCAAGTTATAGAAACATTTCAACACTGGCTCAGTTTTCTGATGAGGATTCGAGTTGCTTGTCTTATCTATGGTTCTTACTATGCATTCTGAATTTAACGATTAACCAGTGACCTCTGTGTTGAACTTTTTCTCAATCTTTCACTTGCTTCGTTTACCTGTAAATTTATTGACTGTAATCATTCTTGTGAGATGATTGTGACTCTATAAACCCTTTTTATGACTACTCCATGTAAGTTTCGGCTACAGATATCACTTTGGTGGATTCCAGTATCTAATGTTAATTAGCGTTGAGAGCGATGTGAACAAAGCTAGTGTCAGGAAATTTGGGCGGTTCAGACTCGCTGTTCCCTTCATTGAAGGCTTCATGAAGGGTAAGGAGAAAGTGGGAACTAGGAGTACATGCTCCCAGAAAACAAGTGCTCCACTTCAGAAAAGGTGGAGTGTGGCGAAACTCGCATTGAAAATGAGCTGCTTGGAGTCTTGTCGCGATCTAACAGCACCGCTGGTTGTGCTACCATTCACATGTCGCAGAGTTGCCGACGAGTACGGGACAACGATCGCAGCTGGCTGATTTAGCCCGTCGCCTGCTGGGGTACTTCTGTAATCTGCCCCACTGGTCAGGGAAGCAAAGAGACGCGGGAGAGAAGGTAGTTCTCGGGTTCCTACTGCTCGGTTTTTTTCACCATTTTATCTCGTTCTTTCTTTAATGCACTTCATCTCGTTCTTTCTCTACTGTTGCACTGCTGAGCTTTGCCACTTTCATATCCAGAAGATGTCAAGTTTATTTTTCCGATGTCTTTAAACGGAAATGAGCTTGAATTTGCTGTAGAATTTGTATGCACAAGATTGGTCCTCACGGAGGATTATACGTGCACTGAAAAGGTGGGTATTCGAATAACGAAAGCAGCTCATTTCACCACACGACTGTGCTCACAAGGGAAGGACCCCAGGTCGAAGTGGCCATTCCGAATGGGATACATATGGTCCGACGTATTTTCGGACGCTGATCGCGAATCTGTATTCGAAATTTGCAAAACGATTCTCTGAGCGGAGTTATGGAAGTTTTTTTGAATGAACGGTTCATCAGCATGGCCGTTGCTGAGCAGTAAACGGCCTCAGCGGCTACTCAGTGGTAGTGCTCCGGATTTGCAGGAGAGGTTTCGAGGGTTTGCTCCCCGCCAGTGCGAGTTCTTTTGCATTTTGTGTTTCATTGCCAGTAAGTGCTTTTCTTCCACTTCTGGACGTTTCCTTGGACTGGTACCTATCACACCCATCATTTACTCTGCCACTTTATTTATAACTGCTAACATTACTCACAAGGGAAGGATACCAAGTCGAAGAGAATCCCGTACCACACGAATTAGGCGTTTTTGCGTGAAAAGATTATGATATTCGTGCACAGGGGGTCGAATTACCCCTCTGTGCAAATTTCCAGCCAAATCCAGTTTTTGGTCCAACTTCGGAAAATTGGGGGAGGCCAGCTTATAAAAAGGTAGATTTTGAATTTTATTCTACAGAAAACCCTGCAACCTGAACAAGATAGCCTACACATACCTTTTACACTTGCCCATAGCACTAAATGTACGAAACAAGCGTCAAATAGGAGCACTTCCTAGGCAAGGGTCAACGACTTCTCTTTTGTTCAATGGGGTGCCACCCTTATAGCCCGTGAATTTTTCCGAAATTTGGTCAAATTCTCGAATTGGCTAAAAACTCGTCTTCTGGGGTAATTTGACTCCCTGAACACGAAAATCTCCCTGGTTTTGCGCAAGAAGGTCTGGCTCGCGTGATGGGCTTTCAAACCTACCATAATAGTATTGTTTTTTCAAAAAAACCTCCATAACTCCGCTCAGAGAATCGTTTTGCAAATTTCGAATACAGATTCGAGATCAGCATCTGAAAATACGTCGGACCATATGTATCCCATTCCGAATGGCCACTTCGACCTGTGGTCCTTCCCTTGTCAGTGCCCATACCTCCCGTGATACTTCGCCGTTTACACTGCGACGCATGGGCTACTTCTTCACCCCGAGGACGGTCGTGCAGTAACAGAGTATTGCTGGTCCTCGAAAAAAGTCATTCGAGCTGAGGATGGTGGATCACTCGAGATCTGGGTGTGCATCATTTGTCATATTTTCGAAAGGGCCTTAGTGTCAGCTCTTTGCTATTAAGAAGAATATGGCGTGGTTTCATATGTTGCAATGCCTGGAATGTCTTTGTACCCTTTGCCCAATCCTCGCGAGCATAGTAAAGGTGAATATGTATTCATCAATGATACAAGTGAATGAAGTGAATGAGGCATCTTCCATAGGCACTTTGTGGAGCCTTGCTCGACTGAAGCATTTGTGCGCGATTATCAATGTTCAAAGGCAAAATTATGGACAAAGAGGACCCAGTAAGGTTTAAGTTTCAGGTGATGGTTTTTGTGTAATAGATTCCGACCGTGAGGGATCCAGCGTGATCATTGGTGAACTCTGAAAATAGGAGACATTGGAGAAATTCGAAAGCAGTCAAGAACAGTTTCAGCATATTCCAGATGCCTTCAAACATGAACACTGGCTCTTTTGTGCTCAACCTTGCATCTCTGACGAGTTTCATATTGGCTGGTATGTGGGGGAAAATGGGTATCCTTCCGTCTGCTTCACGAGCATAGAGTGTGGTATTGGTTGTAGGGATTAGCCAATGACATTCAATTACAGAACGTACTCTACTAACGTTAACTTCCGTCCTCACCATACTCTTGCGTCACCTCGCAACTCGGTGTTCAAAAAAGAAAAGGACGGAAAACAACATGGGAACCATCGACAAGGGAAACCTCATATATATCGGAGGACATTCCCGATGGCTAACTTAGGTTAAGTTCTATCACTGAAAAAGACGGGCAGGTAATGCGGCGAAGCGTGGAGCCCACGAGTCCGATCCCCTGGAAACCTGTTTGTTGTGTCTGTGGTGTGTACTTCAGAGAAAAATGCTGGGAGCCGTGTTCACTAAAGGACACAGGTCAGCTGTAATTCATGGCCGCCTGGTTGGCACCGGATTCATCTGAGGAATATTGAACGATGTCGTGTAAACCGAACGACTGCAAGCTTTATCAAATTCAAATGCCGCTACGATTATCATGACTAAAAGAGGAATGCGCGTAGCATCTCGAGGAAAGATTATTGAGCGCCAAATTCTTCATCCTTTAATGGTGTTCTCATATGGGTAGAAAGGTCGTCACCAATGATTCGGACTAGAGCTACTTTGGTGCTGGTAGTTTTTATACATCGCGGGAATTATTAAAAGGTAAGCAGCTCGAACAACTATAGACCTACAATGGGGTGTACGCAGAATCCTCGAAGAAAAGGTTATATGCAGTACAGCACAAGTACACCGCACAATGTCACACAGGCGCCACACCCTCCTCATGGAGGAGAATTTTGCAACCTTTCTAGTTGAGAGCGGAGGCTTGCACGGTTCTGTGCTTATGGTTAAAAAAGCTGAGCATGTGGTAGCGTGGTGTTATGACATCACTGCTATTTATTTCTAGCCCAAACTTACGGTAAGTGCAACGCGGTGCGCTGTACAGCATATAATCTTATTCTGAAAGGCGCTGAAAAAGTTGGCAATTACTGGGCAAAATGAACTGACTTCAATAATCTCCTTAAACTGGATTCTCTTTCAATACCTCTTCCGTTTTCGTGTCTTTCTTCTTCTTTTTCAACCAGTTCAACAGCGGCCCAGGCTCGAAATCATCAATGTCTTCTGGTAGCTTTCTGTCCTTTGTTTCTGACATCGTGAGCACCAGCATAGCGGCTGATATCGACATCACAGCTATTAATAAAGTGGGTGCTGATTTATGGATGGTTTCCTGGAAGTGAGAGATTCTACTACAATCGCGAAACAACCATGGACATTTTCAAATTATCCGCTCACAAGTCTCTTCAAGTATGGAGCAAGCACGGATCCCAAATCGCCGAGGAATCCAACTGCGCCACAGAACACGTTCCGTACAGCTGTCGGCGTCGATTCTGTGTAGAGCAATAGTTGCGAAGACCACACAATGGAATTGAAGACTTTTGCCAGCAGTGGGAATATCATCGTGATCTGCGGACCCACTGAAACTGCAGCAGATTTGTGAAAAAAAAAATTAACAATGCGACTTCTGGCAATAGCTGAGTGGATTCTCTTGCCCCATTAAGTTTGCAACCAATTTCAATGTGTCCTTTTTTAGTATGGGCATTAATTTTTCCGTCATTCACAAGGATCTTTCAAGTCGAGTGCGCGGAAGAGCCCCCTCTCCCGTCGACACATCGGTACGCTACAGGGCACTCAAATGGGGAGAGGAGCGAATAGAATACCGCCCCACAGGTATCATGCAGCTCATGTTATGAATTCACCGCAAGTCAAGGGATGCGACTGCGCTCCGTCGCGTGACCTGACGCAATTTGGGAGTCCTGTCGCACACCTATAAACACAAAGAGATTAGGCCGCTAAGTCGCACGGAAAGAACTCGGGGTCTATTCAGGTGGATAGTCTACTCCCAAAGAATGATCTAAAGGCCGAGTGTTGTTGTCGCGTGATGATCTTGTCTTACCAGTTCTTCGTCATTTCTTCTCTTTTGTGGCGTTCTCGTACAATGCCTAAGGAACAACCGAGGGGAAACAGCCTTCATTTCAATGTTCTCGACGACGGTTTCTTTACTGTCGTATCTAAGAGGATCCACCTAGAGGTTCCAACTTTATATAATCGGCTATGATCGGTGTGTCTGTTTGACCGGAAATACATATCTTGCGTCGTAGCTAAGGTGAGATCCTGAAATCTGCAAGTGATATAGGGGGTTGTGGGGAAACTCCAGTGGTGGTTTAACGAATAGCGACTGATTAAGGGTGATAAAGAGTCTTGAAAGGCAGGTGTCACCAAATTCGTCTCGTCTTTCACGTTGATCCCGAAGCAGTGACACTCATTTGTGTTTTGAGGGGTGAGCGGGGCACATCAATTGTGGGTGATCCAGAATGATAACGATTGATAAGATTCGATGAGGAGCGTCAAAAGGCGAGTGTCGCCGTATACGTCCATAAGTTTGGGGGCAACAGGGGAACTCATTTTTTCCGTGCACGATCCTCAGAACCATTGTTGGAACGCACTCACCAGGTAAATACAAAGCACACATCAATGATATAGCTTGTAGTGTAAGGGATAAGACTGATACAGTTTTCCTGCCCAAATACACCTGAAAATATTTTTTATGAAAAATAGTTGTAACGTGCTATTGTTGAACATCAGTAAGAAGGAGCTGGCAAAGTTGCGATCTTCGGAAACCCTTCAAATGCCATAATGATCGCTTGAAACCCGTAGATGCTGTCTGCTGTCCATGCAGTGTTTCAAACATGGAGCTTAAAGAGACCGAGAGGGGTAAATGCGGCACATTGGGGGTATGAAAATAGAGATGTTCCGCAACATAGAAGTAGAGAACGAACGACATAAAACTACAGGGTAACCGAGGAACAAGAACCCGAAAATCCCCCTTCTCTCCCGCGTCCCTCTGCGTCACTAGCCGGGATGGACTGCAGACAGGCCAGAGTCTGAACCAGCCGACCGCGAGCGTTTTCCCGCCCCTCCCCAGCGACTCGCCCGGCCGCAAAGCGCAGGACGACATACCTTGCTGCGGAGTCGTCATAAGACCCCAAGCCAATGCGATTTTCACCACATATGACCTTTGCTGAAGTAGTAGGTTCGCTTTCGGAGAACATATACTCTCAGATCTCATTTTTCCCTTACTTTTCCCTTACTCGTACTGGTGCCTTTGAACACCGCAAATTATTATATGGACCAGGCATACTTTCGAATGCCTCGTCAGAGCACAAGCTGAACATGCGTGGAAAATACTCATCCTACCCTACACAAAGTCCATAAACTATAGCTTACTAGAAGTGCGCTGGCGATGAGTCCAGCGGGTATTTCGACTACTCCAGAAAGAAAGAATCCCGTCATTTTGTCTTTGCTGAGCTCTGTGGAGAATAGGGATAGCGCCCAGTACGTGCCGTTCATAACAATCCTGAAAACCAGCGTGATCCATGAGTAGGTGTGATAAAATAAGGTTGCCATGCTATTTTTAGCCTAACTTCGAGATTGGAAAGAACTTACAGAATGTATACATTCATGATGAGATAAACTACCAAGCCGGGATTTTTGAACATGTCGAAGAATGTCCGCTTCTTGACCTCGGTTGTCGAGTCATTTGTCGATTTGCACTCGTGCAATGGAATTTCGACATGATTGAAACGAGATGACGTGCGAATGTACCTAAGTAGGGTCAAAAGCAAGATGGGAGTTGCAGGAGAGGAAGAACATCTTCTCTTGCGAAGGTGAATGTTTGAGAAGCCTCTTCACCATAATAACTGGAACTTACCTGAATACTTCCTTATTTTTCTTGTTCGTTATAAGCCAATGAATTGACTCGGGAGTGAGCCTGCAAATGGCTTTTCGTATGTAATCAAACTTTCCTTTTCAATAGAGTTGAAACATCAATTCACCAGTAGTAAGGTATGGTAAGAAGTCCAGGGACGGAAATTGCAAAGTACAGCCACCGCCAGTTTGAAATGAGTAGGTGTAGTAGACCAGCGGCGGTATAACTAAAAACTTACATACACACTGGGAGATGCAAAGGTGAGGTGTAACAATGAAGGCTTCCGAGAAGATTTGACAAAGGATTTTCATAGCTGGATTTGTACAGTATCCCCTGTGGCAGCTTAGATAGCTTAGATATTATTCGTACACTGAGGTGGGATCATGAGCAGTTAGGACCTGGTTGTAAGAGCAATTAAAAATTATGTTGCACTTTACACTTGCAAATGCCAATGTAATCAGCTCATCGTATACTACTCTTCCCATACGTTTCTTGAGCTGGACGATATCGGAGGATCTCGAACGATTGCTTTTCGAAGACGAACAGTAGGTAGCCTTTTTTCGTGTACTGTTGACATTACCATTTGTGAGAATGGAGCACTTGCAAGCCCTTTTTGAGATCTAAAAATTGAGGGAAAAAAATGAACAGGTTGAAGTAGAAGCGATTGAGCGTATGAAATGAATGTATCCTAAGCAGAAAAGGGAAAAAGGGAACAGACTGAAGAGGCACGATATGTCTGCTGTTCAGAAAAAGTAAGCCCACTTGCTGTGAAAACACTTACCTGCAGCACTCCAGACAGTTGTGACGCGATTTGCGCTGGAAGAGGAGCGCTCTGATCAGACTAATAAAACTCACACGTGCAGGATGTGTGCTATTTGGGCAAAAAGTTCGCTTTGCGATGCTCGGCGTGTGACGCGATAGTGCGGCTACACGTACAGTATGGGGTGGATTCTGAAGCGATGACGGTGCCTTACGCTTATTCTAGGCGTAATCGCTTCAGGGCTCGACTGATACGGCGCAAATAGCTCGCACGTTCGCGTTGCGCGCTAAAGGCGGCTATGCGAATATTCTGTTCTAATGACACACCTCCGCAAGCCGCCTTCAGCGTAAGGTTCCGCCACCAGGCAGGGGCGTCACATGCAGCCGCACACGCATCACAGCTATGCTTGGCACCGATGCGCTAGTGATGTAGTGCGAGGAGATCCACGTCTGCGACCAGAAGCAGCGAATGAAATAACGACAGCAGTACTCATGCTTTCCATCATTTTATCTCGTTTTTTACACTTCTGAGCATGTCTACAATCATTTTCAACGGATTCTGCTACCCACACTATCCACCTTAGTGAAAGGAGAGTGAAATCTAAGAAGGTTATCTTGGTTAGGAAGACGAGGAAAATAGAGAATAACCAAACGAACTGAACAAATCGCATCAATCGGAGAGTACGAACTCTTTGTCAAGACTAGTGCCAGAGCTTATGACTAAGTCATAAAAGGGTTTGACACGATCTTTCTGCTGGGGATAAAGAATCTATCTACCCAGTGAACCAAGAGAGATTAGTCATCATCTCTGTTCAAATTGCGCTATTATCAAGATATTAGCAAGGATTTAAAACACTTCGTTGCATTCCATTGCTGTCTCCTCAGATTTCCACATTATATTTTGCCATCAGTTTGAAGGAGTCTGGTTCAATTTCAACGTTGTCTTTTCAATAACTCTGAAATTTCTAGTCCATTCAAGACAAGTTTCAATGAAGCGTACCCTATCACAAAAGTGATGGTGCCCATCAGCGGTATCAGTGATCGAAACTCCAGTGCAACCGATTCCATGCACAATACCCATCCGATCACAGTAGAACCCTAAAATAAGATACGAAGCATGATTGTTCTTTATTCAATATAGATTTGAAAGTACTGAGTGCGTCATGAATAAGTTATTAATGTAGTCATGTGGTAATTACATTACGGAGATGGCATTCGGAATGAAAAGTGGCAGTTTTGGAGTTCAGCTACTTTGAATCTTGATCACAAGGTAAACGCACATGATCGCTTTCACCAGGAATCTAATCTCAGCGAAACATGAGGTACTTTGTGGACGAAGGTGGGTGGTATAACCAGGTGGTGCCCAAACTTCTAACAAAAGGGAGCTTGAGCTCAAAAAAAATTAGAGATGCTGTAGAGCCAGTGCTCAACATATTCACCCCTCGGAATTACTGGCAGGCGGATTTTCCGTTTACGACCTAATGATCCTCGGTGTGATTCGGCTTATTCTATAAACGAATCGTGCCTTCAAAATACACAACAACAGAAATCACTGGAGGAAGAGACGATCAGGATTCCAAGACTCCGCTTGCTGACACCGAGGTGTTCATAAAGCGCCTTCATGCTGAGGTTTCTCCAAAAAGCGACTGTATTGGATTACTTAGTGTGCATCCCGTAGAATGGAAATCCGTTAGTACAGTTAGTGCCGTAAGAATGTTAAAAATCGCAGGAAAACGCGTTTTCGCGTTTTTTATCGTTTTGGCGCCACAAGTCGATTGATATTGATTATTTCTACTGAATATATATAATATGTATGATTTGGAATCAGCTCGTCGAGCTCTACAAGATGGTACTACAAGTTTTTGATTTTCGCAAACTCAGTACTAGGCCATTTCTTCACATTCTGAGAAGTTTGAGGGAAAATTTCTTCGAGATTTGTTGAACTGGCAGCGGAATCTTCTCACCTCCCTGATCTAAGTTCACAGCTGTGTAGGAATTTCAGAGTTTCACTCATTTCAGACGAACCACTGTTGTTGGTGTGGCCCTAAACAGTGCCTCCGTGTATATGCTGTTGAAAAAACCATCTCTTAACTCATTTTCAGCCGCAGATTCTCCATTGAAATATACACCGTTCGATTCCCCAGGAAAAATGCTACCGAATGATATATAAAAACTTGATGTTCATAAAATTCTTATTTACTCCATTTCCAGCCTTTTCCTTTTGTCAATTGACTTCTCAAGCCCTAGTCCGTCGCGTCCGTCGCGTCGATCGACGTGCATAGCCATGGGAAAGCTGTGGCGCCATCGTGACGGCCCCGCGCTATCCGGGTGTAGGTTGGGACACACGAATCTGGGCCGTGACCCTGTAACAGCCTGTGGCCTTTGACCTAAGCCTTATATAATTCAGACAATTTGTTCATGTAAATCGTGTCCTCCTTGCAAGTCTGTTCCGTTGTATAGTCAAATTGTTTGAATTATTTATGTCACAGGGCAAAGGCCACAGGCTGTCACAGGGTCACGGCCTAGATTCGTGTGTCCCAACCGTCACCCCGCGCTATCCACGTGCACGGCCGTGGGAAAGTGCTCGACTGGGAGGGGGAGCGGTCACGATTGATGACCCTGTCGGAGCGCCGAGCAGTTTCCCACGGCCGTGCACGTGGATAGCGCGGGGCCGTCACGATGGCTCCACAGCTTTCTCATGGCCATGCATGTCGACCGATGCGGCGTACTAGAGCTTGAGAAGTCGATTGACAAGAGGAAAAGGCTGGAAATGAAGTAAATAAGAATTTTATGAACATCAAGTTTTTATATATCATTCGATGGCATTTTTCCTGGGGAATCGAACGGTTTACATTTCAATGGGGAATCTGCGGCTGAAAATGAGTTTAGAGATGGTTTTTTAACAGCATATGCAGGGCGGCACTGTTTAGGGCCACACCAAGGAACAGGGGTATCGCGGATTTGACCGCGATCACGATTCGTCATCGACCAGCTGACTAGGGCAAAGGTCTGTGCAGGAACTCGGCCAGCTGGACCTCAGAGTAGAAAAAGAGTGCAGCTGGAGACTGCGCTTAAAAGGGTCTTCTGACACTCGCCGCCATCCGCCGACACTCGCCGACATTCGCCGACTTAGCTTCGCCGCCCCTTCTCGCCTACACATTATTTCCCTTGTATTCATTCATTCTACAATTTCCTTTATATTCATTATTATTCTTCTCTTTGCTCTCTCTCTCTTTAATCGCTTTATCCTTGATTGCTACCATGTTATTTGTTGCATAATTTCCTTAGTTGCTTTGCCTTAACTCCTTCACTTACCGCATGATTACTCAGTTATATTGCTTTAATTCTGTCACTTATCGCACGATTATTCAGTTATTTTGTGTTTGCACGTTTCAGTTCCTTTCGTTTATAACCCAAGTTTGAGGTCGCAATAAAAGCTTGGTTGTTCCTCGTTGGTGGTGTGCTACTCAATAGTTATACAATATCCGCGTGGCACGAGTTATCCATCGGTGCGAGTCAATTTAAGGGGTTCGTCTGAAAAGAGTGAAACTCTGGAATTCCTACACAGCTGTGAACATAGATCAGGGATCTTAGAAGACTTCGCTGCCAGTTCATCAAATTTCGAAGAAATTTTCCCTCGAACTTTTCAGAATATGAAAAATGGCCTTGTACCGAACTTGAGAAAGTCAAAAACTTGTAGTACCATCTTGTAGAGCTCGACGAGCTGATTCTAAAACAAGTATATGCTCAGTGAAGATAATCAATATCAATCGATTTATGGCGAAAAAACGATAAAAAACGCAAAAACGCAATTTCGCGCGATTTTTATCACTCTTACGGCACTAGCTGTAACTTCGAAGGTTTGCATAAGAAATCACTGTACGTCGTTCAACTTTATTTTACTGAGTGACAGTTGAGTTAGGAGCACAAAAAATTAAGCGAGGTATGTAAGCATCGACGACAGTTATTGTCAAAATTCAACACCGCATATATTTTTGACGGCTACTGTACGTGACATCTTATTTGTGAACCCACTCACCGTTGTGGCCACTCCAGCAATGAATCTGAAAATGAGGAAGATCATGTAGCTGGGTGCAACGGCGCAAATCAGATTTGAAACGACGACTACGTAGAGGGGAATGAGGAACGTGAGCCGACGACCGAAAAGGTCAGAAAGTTGCGTGATGATCGGTGCGGCGAGCATTCCACCTGAAAATAGTGTTCCCCTTTCAGCGCTTTATCTTCACAGCACAGTGCTTTCGGTACTACCGTATCTTATCTCAAAGGAAGCGTTTATAAAAAATTTGGGTTTTTATGATACCCAAAAACATATGTTGTATTTATGCGCTGTTGACCTTCTACAATTTCTCATACAAAGGAAACTAGTAGAAGCCGGCTCACATACATCTCTCTCAAAGTGTGATCCTTGGAGGCGGGGTGGGTACTAGAAGCTGAGCTGTGAGGGCCGTGGAGCAAAGAGGACGCAATCACGTGCTCTCTCTCTCTCTTCGGCAAGCAAATCAACAATGGGCGCGAAACTGTGAACAGCCCTCCAGCCCGGGTGTGTACCCTTTTGTCAGGAATCGCGCCGCGGAGTGTCGCAAGCTAAGCGATGCGAATGAGCTAAAGGCGTCGTGGTAATGGGTCCCAAGCGATTACAACTCAACTATGCATGGCGCTCCCAGCATTACCGTGTAATCGCTCTAAGACCCAACTCTACCTGCACGCATAGTTCGCACACACCGCGTCACACGCCGCTCACTGTGGTGCTAAATCGCGACATAAGGGTACAGATACGTCAGTCCGCCGAGAGCTACTGATACGTCTTTCGGTGAGAATTCAAACAGTTGCTGTTATTTCAGATTTTCGATTTTGGATGTAACGAATGATTATTGGCTTTTTTTTCGTTCTGTTCACGCACTCCATGTAGGGTAGTGATTTGAGAGAAATGAAAATCATAGACTTTCTGTGTACCATCCTTCATTATGGTAGGAGATGGCTACAAACACTTGCAAGCTCACCAAGCAAATACACAGAGGCACCGTGTTCGACAGACTCATAGTTGTCGCACACCAGGTTGAACTCGGATGCCAGTGATTCGTGGCTCGTGTCATTATAGTGGTACCTAGACATTTTCTTAGCTTTGTGGCGCCCTTTTAGGAATAAAATACGTACACTCCTGATCCTCCGAACAAGAGTGGGCGCTTGTAGGGTTCAGCGGCTTTCAAATGCCGATTCGATTGTATAGAAGTAAGCTACCTTCCTCCTGGAATACGGTCACAAGCAAGTGTCCAGTTATTGCTGTCCACTACTGTGCATTTGTCCACAATTGTGTAGTCCTGAAAAGATACAATCGTCTGTGAGCATGGGCATCAGAGTTCGTTGAAGGCACATTCCAGCGCTACTTCAGTGGGTTGAATAGTTGAAATGCGAACTATGAAGTGCTGAGGAATGCGCCGACTCATCTGACCTTGTGCGAGTTTTCCGCGCAAAGGTGAGCCCCTGATTGTGTTTCTGTGGGTTAGTTACATGGGGAGCTTTGGGATATCGTCTATTTCCCAAGCCAATGTTTCCTTTATTATTGAAATCTCTCTTTATATTACTGCATAATTGCAGCCTCTCCAGCCACGTTGTTGCCACCGTTGCCAACGTCATTGCCAGCAATCACGTCTGTGGTGGGCGGGCCTGAGCTGCATGATGGAGTCAAGCTCGATTCTTAGGCTCTTTAGGCGCTTCGGTAAAGGTACAACCTACGTGGCTGGGATCGAACTACCTGATATATACTACTGGTAACTAGGGGGATATACCCCAATAATCCTGGAGTGGGCCTTTAAGATCGGTTCTGGATTAGTACCAGAACAAACTTTCACTGGACGGCAACACGAAGTCCCATACTCACTGATTGGCTATAGGGAAGTTCTTCCAAGTCCGAGGAATCATGAACACTTGTGCACGCATGCGTATAAAGGGTTTTGGGCAGGATTATGTGACTCTTAGCTTGTGTGCAGTGAGCAAGAATAAGCCATTCATGAGACGTGAGTATGGACGAACGAATCATAAATTTTAGAGAACAAAAATCTATATAAACGGGACATATGGTCTAGATGCGGAGGTCATGTAGTGACTGATGTCGCGCTCATTCTCAGCGCGCAGATCACATCCGGCGCCAAGGCCCGCTCAAGCCCGCCAGCCTTCCATCCCTCCGGGTAGGTGAATCGTTACCTACTCGTCTGGGAGGATAAAAGCAGTGTTTTGTATGACACATTGGCTGGCCACCGCAAGTCAATGTATAGGCCAAATCTCATTCACCCGCCACAACGAATTTAAATTGAACCACAATACGCGGCGCATCCCGGCATGGGATTGATTGACGCCAAAATTTTCGATGTGGCCACATGGCCAAAAATTCAAAAAGCTTGAGTAGTAGGCGAAACTTGAAAGTTGAAAAACGAAAGTCGGTCGAACTTTAATGTATCTAACACTAACGGCTGATCTCCGACTCTAGACTTGGACGCTTAATAAGTCCAGAACTTTTCGTGGATGATAGTACCACATAAGCTCGATTAGTATTCGAGAGCGACTCTCTGGGTAGCTTTGGAAGACATGATCGCGACATTGTAAGCGCCTCGCAAGGTCAAAAGGTGCATCGAAACAATTTCTCGAGATTGCGATCCCCTTTTACAACACTGAATACGGTCTTTTGAGGATTCCTTGGCCTATGTCTGACCCTGGTGCTTCGTGAAGTGATGAAACTCACCCAATGCACTCCATCGGGAGGAGTTATCTGACATTCAAATTTGGGATCCTCCGTGATGAACGGCATCACCATCATGTTGAGTGCGGAGAGAACGAGCACACTGTTGGTTATAAAATAAGTTATCATCTGAAAAGCTATGTGACCTCAAGTAGCCAATTTCACTTGCCACAATTGTTGCTCACATAATCCTTTCACAGAGTATGTGTCTTTCCGAGGTTTTACTTATTAAATGACTATAATCAGCAGAAACGGAATAAATAGATCGCCTGCAAAACGCACTTGATATCTTCCGAATTTTCCAAAGGCTGAGAGAATCTTGTCGGCGTCCAAATGAAGATAGGCGGTTGATGGGCTTCTTGTCCTTTCTTCTGGAGGCGCCCTACTCAACGCCATCTTAAACGAATACACTTTAGGTGCTGAACTAGCTGAACTTGGTCAGAACCATAGTGTCAATTGTTGAAATACTACTTGAATGGTCAGTGAAGACTCTAGCAAGCACTGAAAAATTACGACAAAAAAATGAACTGAAAATGGTGTGATATAGGGGCGTTGACCTTGAGATACTTCAAGGTATGAGGGTATGAGGTCATACTTCAAGGTAGGGGGGGGGGGTGTACCATTACAGCAAACCGAATAGGTCAAGAACTTAAACACTCACTGTAGGCCGGCTGCCGGCTTCGGCATCATCCATTTTCAAATCTGATGGATTCCCCAACCTTGATACTCTTCGAGTGGAGTGGGGTTTGGTCTTCCCGAAATCTAAATCCGAATATCATAGAGTATACAACTGTCAACTGAAAGATGGTTCGGATGACGGAATATTTTCCTTCAAATACCAGGGTAGGAGCGCTGGTAGTAAATAAATACATGAGAGTGATCGCAGAACGGAGAGTACGGTGTCATGATAATGAGCAGGCGATACTTGACAAAACCACTTTGTCAACTGCTTCACGCCTCAGCAAACAAAGCGAAAATTTTGAGATTTGTGTATTTATACTTCAGCCGTTGCTACTTAAACAAAATTTCAAAAGCAGTGCTGATAGTGCTGCTAAGTCAAAGTAAATATACACTAAGGAAGTGGAGGAATGCCTTGAGGGGTCTCAGTAGTGTAATAGATTAGCGTTACGGGAAAGCATAGAGTGCGAGTTCGAGCCCTACCCAAGACTCAAGGCTTTGTCCACCTTCTTGTAACAGCCTTCGCATTGCAAGCTGCAGAAAAACCAGCAGCTGGCAAAAACAGAGCATCAAAAATTTGCAAACAGCAACTATGGTTTTCGCCAATGTTCACAACCTGCTTCTATATCTCGATCGGGTTGTGACGCCATATCACCAAAAGCGCCTATTCTATATTCGAAGAAGATGTAAGCCGCGCAGATGAGTCAGGGTGGCACACGCGCAAAGTACGATAGCGGTGGGAATCACGAAGTCGAATTTCCGCGCGGCCGCGCGCGACCAGCGGCTTGGCGGGTGCGAGTGTCAGTGGCAGGGCGTGGCAGCGTTTATGCGAGGAAGTGTGGCATGAGTGGAAGCGCAGGCGTGACGCAGTCTCTCTCGGCCGTTCTCCGACGGGCAATCGATACGGCGAGTCGTACTGGTGGCGCTGCGAGTGCACCGCCGCGAAGCGGAAATTCGACCTCGACCTCCACCCGAGATGAAGCAAGCAATGAGTCAGGGTGGCACACGCGCGGATATACGTAGCCACGCCCTATCGCCGGTATTGCAAAGTACGATCGCTGCCTGAGATACTCATATTAAGCCAGGTTTCACACATTCCGCACTTTTCAAAAATAATCCCCTTAATGGTTTGACAGAAAAGTGAATACGAGAAGTGAATACAGTATAATATACGTGCAGGAAAGAAGTGAATTTGTTGGTGATTTTGGCCTGGTGTTTACAGTAACCACAAACTCAATATTTTCTAGTTTATACTAACAATAAGATATGGAATGGCGGCATGCACCTATGTATGTGGACCCCATTAGTACGCATAGAGATTACCACAGGACAACAGTGAAGTTTTGTGTCAGAATTCGAAGCATACTGATGATATAGCCGTGAGAATCGAGCTCTCACACATTGTTGGACTCATCACATGATGGCAAATTCGATACTCTATACAGTTCAACAATTCCTCCAATTTGAACAAAGTTATGAAAGTGTGATAAAGTTGCTTAATTTTCTAAGGAATGGGAGCGGTATAGCAGACTTGAAAGAGATCCCCTCCTGATCGCAATACTGGCTGGTAGAAAAGTGGCCGTTCCGAAATGTTAACTTTACGGAGTAGGTGAACTATGTACCTGCACATGAAACAAGATATTTTCATAAAAAGATTGACTAAAATTGAATTTTGATAGCGTCATTGCATTCTTGAAAAATAGATAAAACAACGTCTTAGTCAAGAAATAAATCATCAGAGGCTTGCTATCCATTCGCCAGGTCATTCCAAGCTGCCATCCTAGTCTATACAAAGATCCTGTTCATTTCTCATCTTTCGTCTTTCAAGGGTCAAAAAGATTCACTGACAGTCTCGCAGCACGGTTCTGGCGCTTACCTTGCACACACTCAGATTGTAGAAGCAGTGGATGAGCTGATATAGTGGTTCATCATAAATTAGCGCTGTCATAATAGTCATTGAAAAAAAAGAGAGTGCAGCGAATGAACTGTTATTCCTCCCGTTGATTTCGACGTCTCTCCTCACGCCATATCGATGGTGGTCCCACGGATCGGCATAGTAACGCGGAACGCGTTTACTAGAAGCAGAACGAAAAACGAAGAAGAGACGAAGTTTATATGGCCGCATCCATACTTTGCAACGCAGGATGCAACTGCTCTCGCGGGCGACGAGGCGGAGTGGCACGGGACGAGACAGAGACACGCAGCCACGACTTGCCGCAGGCACCGCGAAGTATAATCGCAGCCTAAGACTGCTGTGTCAGGGTGTGTACCCTTGAGCTCCTTCACCACATTTGCGCGCGACATGGCTGGAATCGGTGGAAACTGCGTGTGGTAGCACAAGGAGAGCGGGCCTGTTTTTTTGAAGCAGCTGCTAGGATGTTATTGTTCATGGGTGCGGTGCTAAGGTGTTGAAGGTGATTCATGCGGAATCTAAAGAACAACGAAGGAAAAACCTAAAAGACGTGTGACATACAAGAACTGTCACAAAAGAGAACAGGCGATGTTTCATGCGATATTTCTAACAAAATGCTCGCTTAAAACTTTAATGCAAGTTTTTCGAAAATCAAGTTTGTCATTCTAGTTCTCCCCACATTCTTTGTATAATCATGCAAATAGGAATGATACATAACATAGAAAACGGATTGAATGCATGCGAAACGATTTCACCAAATAGTCGCGATCTTATGATCATTTCTTTCTAGAAAACCAGGTTTAAAACAAAGAGAATAAGGGTAAGACGCGCTCGCCGTTCTTCTTATGCAACTACACGCGGTTCACATCGAATTCAGCCATCTCGCGCGCGAAGGTCGCGCGTGGCGTAGCGTCGCACGCGAGATACCGATATAGAGGCACACAGTCTATAGAAATCACGTCTTCCCTCCTGAAGCGTCAAAAATCTTATCCACTTCCTTTTATCATAGTTAATATATCACTAAAATGAGAACTGACATATGAGCCGAAATCGTTGATTACAATTTATAAAATTGCAAGAAAACACAGGATTTAAAATGGAATGGAATCGATCCTAATCGATGTTACGGAACCGGCTGCAATTATAAAAAAACAGAGATGTACATCCATTCATGGTCTGATGGCAGAAACCACAATCGAGAATGTAGTCGCTCACAACACTCATAACAGTAAAGCGATTTTGGGCTGCTTTTTCTCCTATGGGCTTCCATAAGAGATGGACTGACCTCAACTTGTTGAAGCCGTCGATTTATGTTTGCGTTCCTTAACTTTGTGCGAGGTCCTTCACACAGTTTTAAGGAGCGGAACAGACAACTCAGGCTCAGGGCTTCCAAGAAGGAGTATGTGAATGGAACCATTTCCCATTCCGGCCTGGACATCTTTTGCCGAGCCGTTGAAGCCCTTGTGCTAGTCTGTTCTGGGGCAACAGCACATCGATTTTCCGATACACTTTCCATTTTTATTTTGACTTTTCTTTTCATCTTCACTTTAAATTTTCTTCATGGACATTTTTTGAGAATACCTCACATAGCTGTGATGTGCCGCAAGTCGAGTAGCACCTCGTAGCAGAGCCTGCTCGTGGTTTAGTCGATCATCGTAAATGTTACCTTCGTAGCTCGTTCGCTCTCTCTGAAGCAAATGACGTGAAGAGGGCTAAATACATTGCATCAGCGGGTTCTTGCCGAAACAGTGACAGTGTTAACCATCACCCGTAAAGGGTATAAATATAGAGAGCCTGTCGATTGAAACTATTTTGGCGGCAACATTCTACATCCTCGGAACGGCAGTCCTCTGTAGAAAGCCTCGAAGAACAGTCTCATTGTATAACACAATCAATTTATCCCTCCGAAAAAATATGCAAGGTTACAAAAATTTGAACTCGGAGCAACCTGTACGTAGATGCCCACAGAATGTGGAGCGGAGTCACCTTTAGGTGTGGCTCGATGAACTGATCCGAGTATCCTACCACACTTCAAAAAGACGCAATGACGACAACATTGGGTGAGTATTCTCTCTCACAAGAGTGACGCACGAAAAGTTTGGTTCAGGCAAAAATCGACCCATAAAGTTAGCGTCTAAGAAAATAATGAATTTCACTGAACTTCGCCACTCAATCACGGGTGTTACTCACCTCTCTAGAATAAATCACTTTTAATAATTTTTTGCTAGTTAGCTCTCAAAGCTCATTCAGGAGAAAAAATAAGAAATTCACGGCTTTTCAAGGATGATTTCCATATCAGAGAACTCTGATCTATGTAAATGTGTGATGCAGAAAAGTGATCTCTCTTATTCGCTTGAAGATACGTGGTGGGGGCAATTTTGGCCAACGGTAAGACCTACCGTCGCTTGCAGCTGGTTAGGTTGCACACTTGCACACACGAGTCTCTGCTAAGGCGTCGAGAAGGAATCCAATATTTTTATTATTACGAACACCTTGATTCTTACCTTTCACTTATTTAAAGACACCGTAAGGGAGTAATTTTGGCTTACGGTAGAACAGACGTAGTGTGGACGAGTTCAAGTGACCGCCATTGCACAAACTCGCCAATTTGACGCCTTGGCATGGTGCCAAGAGAAGATGTTTCCATTATAGAGTTGTTCATTTCTTTTACCTTCTCCTTTGTTCTTTCTTATATTGTTTCTAGATGTACTTACATGAATTTTAATGTAGTTGGGAATGGCCACTCCACTGCGCTGGGAGTCAGGTGCTACAACTAAAGTTGGCCCGCGGCCGTCTCCTACAGCGGACAACTCGGAACGCCAGTGCGATGATGCGAATGAGGCGCGAATACACACCGCAGCGATGCACTTTTGAGTTCGGGTTTTTTCACCGATTATCGCTTCTAACCTTCTGCGTTTGTTACGAAATGCTCATTTCTTTGTATGTTTCTCTTGTTTCGGACCCCCTTCCGGTTCCTTTAACCATTTATTGTTCCACTTGATTGTTGCTGCTTGTTGTTTCCCTTATTTCACACCATCATGTCTTAATGAATTACATTCTACGAGACAGCAAATGACATTTCCTTGAGCGAGCAACTCGGGAAGGTAATGTTGCAGTTCGAAGAAATGCGAAGGAGATGCGAATACGATCAGTCGCGATTTCGAATCCGGGTTTCTACACCGATTATCGCTTCTAGCTTCTAATGTTCGTTTCACAATAATCATTTCTTCCCATCTTCCACTTTCTCTCGACCCCTTCCGGTTCGGTTCCATTGAATTTTTATGGCTTTGCATACTAATGGTATTGCTGCCTTTCAGTTTCGTTACCTTAGTTGCTTTTTTTACATTTTGTACCAGTTTTCTTCACATTTTTTTGTTTCCATCCGAATTTGACGAATTCACTCTCTATTCTGCAAAGTTGGATGTGGTATTTCAACAAAACCGTTGATCTTATTCTGGTAATTTCTGCGTATGATTGAGCTTGTCGAAATAGCAGTCGTATCACGCGGTCTATGCACTGCCGTCTATCCATTCCTTTTACAGCAGCAGCCTTTCATATGATGAATTCATTTTTGTTTTGCTTATCGTAAACTTGTTGTGTTGTTTTTTGGACGTTGAACTATTTGTAACAAACTGCCAATAATTTATGAACTAAATGGAGCAAGTGCGGTACAATATAAATGTACATACAAATTCGAACTGCTACAAGTTGCAGTTAGCTCCCTAACTACATTCAAAAATAAACCGGTTAAAGGCCATTGCAGGATTATTGGAGTATAGCAGTTGTCCGCATGATCAGATAGTTTAACCTCAGTTAGGCTCGTCCACTCCAAACGCGATCGTTTGCAATGACGGTGGCTACAGTGGCAACAGCGTGGTAAATGAGGCTTACGATCTTTGTGATAATATAAGCTAAAGAAGAGATGCTGATGATAAAAGAGACGTTGACATGAAGAACAGGTGATATCTTAGAGTTCCTTATTACACCATCCAGCGGGAACTGATGCTAAGGCTCGTTTTTACCGGCAATCTCGTCCGGGGCTAGATGTCAGGGGCCTTATTTTTGCCATTTTCAGAGACTTCTTTCGGATTTTTCTTTGTTGGCGTATTTTTTGAGCGCCTCTAATTTTACACTTCAGCGCATAAACTCACTCAAAAGCACATCCCAGGATTACCTGAGTGGGTTAAAGCGCTAAACCATGGAATCCGAGATGCTGAGGAATACGTCGACAAGAAAAATTCGAAAGTCCCCGAAAAGGGCTAAAAAAACACCTCCTATCATCTGACCTTGGACGAGATTACCACGTGAAAACGAGTCTTTGAATCAGTTCCCGCTGGCTGGTATCAGAAGGAACTCCAGGAAATCACCTGTTTCCTCATGTCAATGTCTCCTTTATCATTGGCATCTCTTCCTTATCTTATATTATCACACAAATCGTAGCCTCATTTGCCACGTTGTTGCCATCATTGCCACCGTATTGTCAACAATCACGTCTGAAATGGGCGCGCCGAGCTCCAGGGTGCGGCCGAGCTGGCTTCAAGAGCTCCGCGCGCTGCGGTGACTCGTCATAGCGCTTCGATATGTGCACAGCCTCCCTACCCATTTGGGGAACTATTAGGTCATGTGAAAGGGCTGCAATGTTTCCCTAATCCTGGAATGTGCCTTCAAGCCAATCCTGGAATGTACTTCTAATAATAAATAGTATTGGGTGCTACCGCGATGAGGGAGCCATTTCACCGTGAACGATGTTTTTCTCCAAACCTAGAAGGAGAAAGGAACTCCCTCCCTCCTTTACTAAAGCTGAGGCAAAAATATGCTCTTGAGGATGCAGACTGACCCCTCAAACATCCGTCATATGGGCGTAGGTGTGCAATTTCTTATAAGATGCCCACCTCATTGCGATAGCACCCTATGTATGTTAACCAAATTTTATGAATTTCACGGAATTGAGCGGTTGAAATTTGGACATATGCAATGTCTTGATTGGAGTCGTGGCTGTGTTGGAAAGTCAGAGACCATGCCATAAGTGTTTACTTGAGCACGTGCTGATAACTACCAAGAGACCAAGGTGAACATCAAGGAGAGTGCTTAGACGACGACAACTACTGGCGGGAACTCATTTTTGACTACACTCCAATGCCCTTGAACCCTTGAGAATATCGGAAGGCAGGCGCATTAGCTGGAACAAGTCGCTGATTCAGCGACTTCTCCCACAGCGAACACATGTGGTCATGCCTCTGGGATGCTTAAATCAAGAATGTTGCGGGATGCAGGGATGAATCTCCACTATTTCTTCAAATTCTGGCTGTATGAGTGAAGTATGTTGGACTTTGTGAACGACCTTTTTCTCCAGCTCACGGCTGCCTCTCGTCTTTTCTTAAGGCAGTTCAAAACGATATGTCAAAATTGGCTAGTTTTAACGGGAAAGAGGCCGTCTTCAACCTTACAGTAGCGATCAAAAGTTTGGAAACTTTTGAATTTTCAACCTCCCTCGATTACGAAACGACTGAGTTGTCTCCAATTTGCAGAATAGGTATAAAATCAAGTAGAGAACACGATGGTATCCCCGTTCTTCGAAAGTGGAATTTTCAATAGTGGAAATGCTGTTTATGTCAAAAAGGGCGCATCAAAAGTTTGGAAACGGGGGTGGAATTGAGGTCCGGGCTTTGGCTTGGCCACTTCGTAACAGTAATTTTCTTCGATCTCAGAAACTTGGTCACGAGGCGGGAGGCATGCTTCGGATCATTTTCATGCTGAAAAATCCATTCCCTCGGCATTCGTTGACGAGTAAAAGGAAGCAGGGTACTCTCTAGGGTACACTTGTACGCGGACGAGTCCATATTCCCTTGGGTACGGAAAAGTGGGCCAGCGCCACATAGACCAATACATCCTCATACCATCACATTAGCTCCACCATGCTTCACTGTTGGTACCAGGCACCTGGAATGATTTCTTCTGTTCACAGAACGTCTCACGTACTTTGAACCATCGCTGCCAAAGAAGCAGAACTTCGATTCGTCGCTGAACAAAATTTTTCCCCACTCTTCTTTGGTCCAGGCATGCTGACGGGCGAAACTCACTAGGGAAGGTATTTTAATTCCCATGGAACTTCGAAATGAGACCCGGGGGAATCGATAGAGCTTCGAACGCTGATTATTACTGTGAAAACCAAAATTGCCAAATGGCAACCTGAAGCAAGTTACGAGGGGTCAAAGTTTGCCCGTGACTTGCCTGTGACACCTCAATGGCGAGGCGCTTCGTCATCAGCATATGAGCATGTTTCATTGTCAGTAAGTGCTTCACTTTCACTTCTAAACGTTTCCTTGTATGATATTCGCGCGTAGGTGGTCGTATTACCCCTCTGTGCGAATTTCCAGCCGGATCCAGTTTTTGGCCCAACTTCGGAAAATTAGGGGTGGCCAGGGGTTAAGTAGGAGTTTTCGAATTTCCTTCCATAAAAAATCCTACAAGCTGAACAAGATAACTTAAACATACCTATCACACTTGCCCATCACACTAAACGCACGTAACAAGCGCCAAATAAGAGCATTTGCTGGGCAAGGGCCAACGACTACTCCTTTGTTAAATGGGTTTCCAGCCAATAGCCCATCAATTTTCCGAGATTTGGCCGAATTCTCGAATTGGCTGAAAACTTGTTCCATAGGGTAATTTGATCCCTTGAACACGGAAATCACACTGGTTTGGCGTGAAAACGTATGGCTCGCGCGCTATGGGCTCCCAAACATACCATGAAATGGTATTTTTTCCAGAAAAACCTTCATAACTTCACTCAGGTAATTGTTCGACAGATTCTTAATACTGATTTGAGATTAGCATTCAAAAGCGCGTACAGTGGTATGTGTTTCATTGCAAATAGCCATTTCGACAAACCGTCTGATGGTAAAGTGCCTCGCCAATGAGGTGTCACAGGCAAATTTTGACCCCTCGTAACATGCTTCAGGATGGCATTTGGCAATTTTGGTTTGCACAGTTACGATCAGCGTTCAAAGCTCTATCTATTCCTCTGGGTCTCATTTCAAAGTTCCATGGGAAGTAAAATACCTTCCCTAGTCAGTCGCGCCTTCGTATTCCTTGAGCTCACTAGTGACTGCCTGCTGGGAAGTCTTATAAAATGCGTCAGCTCTCTGACGACGCTGAACAGTACTTCGGCTGTTAGAAGGGCCCAAAAAATTTGTCGTTAGCTTGAGAATGTCAGTTGACGAAGCGCGCGGGTGAACATGCGAGGCCCTTACGATGAATGTGTCGTCCCTTGGTGTCGTCTTACAAAGTCTTCCTGAACGATGAGTCTTCACCACACCTTCTCGCCTTTGGTAGCTCTGATAACCTTGGTGATCGTGCTTTTAGGGAGGTAATACGGATGTGCAAAAAGTTTTTTGGGCATTCCAGATTGAATGGCCCGAACAACCGCCTCCTGCACAGCTAGTGCTACATCTTTACCAGATCCCATCTGAAAATGAGCTGCTGTGCCATAATTCTACCTGAAATTATGAAACTATAATGATGTAATGATGTTATTGAGAAATTTCCAAACTTTTGATGCGCCCTTTTTGAGATGGACAGCATTTTCACACCAGAAATTTCCACTTTCCAAGAACGACATACACATCGTGTTCTCTACTTAATTTGATGCCTATTCTGTGAATGTGAGACAACACGGTCGTTTCTCAATTGAGAGAGGCTGAAAATCCAAAAATTTCCAAACTTCTGACCGCTACTGTACTTTAGTCCCTGCAGTGAGCTTTACTATCCAACTCGTCAACATCAAAAATTTGATTGTTTCAATGAAACTCAATCCTCACATAGCGCAACTGATGACGGCGCCTTTAGCCACCTTACAGTTATCTATATCATCACACTGGTGGAGCATATGGAAAAGAACACCATCTAGACCGAAAAACAACATTAATGACAGTAACAATGTTACTGGCCCCTCACGAATACATGTGGTTAACCAGAAAAAAAAGCCTGCCAAGTGGATACTTAATATTCCATTTACTCAATGGAAAGAAGGGGAGGGGAGGGCGGGATTGTCACTCAAAAGAACTTTCAACGTACGGCCTTTCATAAGTCTACCCCTCCCGACAAGATGTATTTTATTAAAAGCAGTCGTTCTATTCCCTAGTGTACAGTTTAGTTTCCGTGTTTGTCTACACTGTTCACATCGATTTTGTGGTACATGTGGCCGTGGAAATTGCAGTAAATTATTTACGTACACGATTGAATTACAAGCCGTTTGCCATGTCTTTATTTGATTGGCGATCATCAACTCAGCTAAAGTCTTGCGTATTAATTGTGGTCTGCTCGTACTTCTTTGTTTTATTATTTATTTACTTACATATTCCTATACTCTTATGAATTAATGTGTTTTCTTTACACATACCTTCATTTGTTTTGCTTTTTTTTGCTTCTTTAGCTCCATTGTCTATAAAGCTGTTCGCTTGCTTAATGTTGGAAATCATCACATGCATTCGATTTCCATCCGTGATCTCAAATCTCTAATACATAATAATAATTTGATTTAAAACGTGCATAGGCAGGCTCTTGAGCTAACCGCTTTGAGCTGAAGTTTCGTTGATATCATGTAAGTCTGAAAGTTGCCGAACATAATCATTAGAGGCACATTCCAGGATTTTGGGATATCACATCTCCTGCCGTGGATGGATAGTTCGACTCAAGCTACGTAGGCTGTACCTTTACCGAGGCGTGAGTTTCAGTTCCTGGAGCGTGCAGTGCCAAAGAATCTAGCGCAACAGCTCCGCCCCGCCCACCCCAGCCGGGGGTGTGCTGCAAGTGTTCCGTTGCCTGTGTGGGATCACGTCAGTCAATAGTGGGTATATCCGTAAGACGATTGGTTACTGCCAATTTCGACATCTTGGCTACGTAGCTGGTCTACCTATGTCAAAGATAAGAGTCGAAGACTATAGGCATTCCCCCGGCTGGGGTGGGCGGGCCCGAGCTGTTGCGTTAGATTCTTTGGCTCTGCACGCTCCAGGAACTGACACCTACGCCTCGGTGAAGGTACAGCCTACGTGGATTGGGTCGAAATATCCATCTACGGCGGGAGATGTAATATCCCAATAATCCTGGAATGTGCCTTTGATGTGAACGAATCTCGTTCAGCCCGACCACCGATTCGCAGATTCGAGATTCGTATTCTCTTGCTCGCAACCTACCTCATCGCCGGAACCGGGAACCATGGGAGTCCAAGGTAAGGTCTGGTCAATACATTGGAGCTATTCCACTAGCGATTAAAGTGGATGACAACTAATTCTGATTATCTTATTTTTTTTAATCTGGATGAGTTTTGAAGTATCAAATGATGGAAATCAGTTTTGATCTCATATTAATCATTATTATAGCATCCGCCTTAGCAGCTTGACGTTATTTAGCGTCGATGAGCCACACATAGGACTACTCTTCATGCAGTGCATACCAAAAGTGTGCGGCCTCTTTAAAATTCATTTTTGTAGGGCAAAAAAGGCTAACTTGCCACTAATTGAGTTTTACTCGATTGTTTGTAGAAGACATAGAGCTCGGCTAAAGACAACATCTTATTTATTAAATTTTCTTCTGAACGAACATCTTCTGTCTGTATCGATAGTGCCTACACAGCCTCATATAGTAATTTGTGGGTTTATGTAGGGATATGTACAGCACAAAAAGTAATGAATTCTCCCAGTTTTGTCTTAAACTTTTGATAGTTATCACTACAGTATTCACAATTGCGATGGTTCGATTTAAACTTGGTGTGGCATTCAATCCACGGATCATGAATGCAGTAGTTACGCCACTCGTCATTGCACAAATGAGACGGATTTGATAACGTTACCCACAAAGTTTTCGGCGATCGAGGACTCCAATGACTCTCTTGTTTTCATTGTCTTTGTTCTTTGTTTCGAATTCATCAGAATTTCATTTGGATAGTCAATCTTTCTTCCATATTAGTCCAGCTGCTCAACATTCATACGAAATTCGTCAGTCTCAATCCCTGCCTGTTACTGACAGAATGCGAGGAGCCTATTATCCGTGTGCCAGTCTCATCCTCAGTCTCCTCTCCTCAACATTCACGGGTTCATTTGATAATGTGCTCCATAACTCAAGTGCTGGTGTCATCCTTCGACAGTGAAGCATAGCAACTTGCACATGGAACCATGACATTATTTCTGGATCTCATAACACTTGGTCGGCTCTCATAATAAAAAAGTCAGAGCGAGTAGACTGAGATCGGAACATTAGGACACTAATATTAGGTTGTAAGAAAAGTTTTGGCCGGTTTTCGCAATTTCATCTTCGGGAGATCATACTGCACCTTTTCTCACAGAGTAAGAATCATTCGATTCGCTACACTTTTTGAATATTTGCTTGCATATCTCATTTTGATCAAGGGCTGCTTATTTATATGGCGCGAAATCGAAAAAAAAAGGTCGACTCCAAATCACTGTTCTCTCTGAACACACTGCAGCTGAAAAAGCTGTCCAGATGTTAGGGAAGATGGGGCATAGCTAGCGCCAGATGTGACGAATACGATGGACGAGTAACGGCTTCGGCCTGCAAAAGCTTCTTTTTTGAAAGAGGCTTTCTGGGAAGGAAGTGTGCGCGACATCGCTCAGGCGCTCATCGCTTTCCTATAAAGGGTCCGCCAATAGGCGCGCTTTATCTTTGACAGCTCATGGCGGCCACGTTGTTTGTGGTAGAGTTGTCAAACCCTGTTGTTATTATTCAGTGTATCTTCAAAAATCACCATTAACCAATTCTGCCGCGAGCAACGTGTGCAAATCATTGAAACTTATTACAAAAATCATTCATCGGTTCGAGCAACGTTCCACGCGCTCCGCCAATTTTACGGTGCGATTGGTCGTCCCGCTGAGTCTGGCATGAAATCGACAATATGGGTGTCGAGGATATGTGGTTCCAGCAGAATGGTGCTTCAAACCATACAGAGCGCGCCACAATGGATCCTCTGCACGAGCGCTTCGGAGAAAAGGTTATCTGGAGGCGACATCAACTAGTCACCGAGATCGTGCGATTTAACCCACTTGACTATTTCTTGTGGGGTTTTCTTAAATCGTAGGTCTACGCAATCCAACCACAAAACACTGATGACCTCAGAGTCAACATACGCCACGCCATCGATGGAATACAGCTCGATTTGTGCGCCAGAGTCATTGAAGATTGGATTTTTGTATGCGAGCCACCAAGCGAAGCCGAGGTGGCCATTTGAACGATGTTATTTCCGATACATAATGATGTCGGGATGTTTATCCAGGAACAGCACTATGTGACATTCCGACCTATAAAGAGCATAACTAGGATTGACGAGTCTGCGTGAGAGAAGATTGATAAACGACCTCACCTTGGGCTACCGCATACTAAGGCAGGAGACTAGACTCAGATTCAGCAAATATTGGACCTTCAAACCCTGCAGCAAGCGCTCCGGATGGTTTGGAAGAAATCATGATAGAATACAAAAAAGATTCCACACTCTGACATTCCACTCTTATTTTTATCGCATGGCCAGAAGCTTCAGGAAGCTATCTCCTGCGTTGTTCGGATCAGTCAATGGTAAGGGTTTAAGAAAAATTTAATAAAAACCGATGTTGCTCATGCAATTATTACATAGACCTAAATGTGGAATCATTTAGATATCTTGATAATGGCAGCCATCCGTCCAGCCAGGTGTTACCGTGTTTAGCTGACACTGCGGCTCAGAGTTCCCTAACAGACTTTTCATAATGACTTTTACTTGCTTTAAGGGAGCTCTATTGCCGCTACTTAGTATTGATGCCTACGTTTTTGAAAGAGGTTTATGCTAATTTTTGTGTTTGTTTTGTTTTAATTGTGAGTGTTTTCTTAATAGCTTAGCCAAGAGGATTTGACCTCTACAAATCCACCCGTCACCATAAGATCACCCTATTCCGCTATGCACTTTGTTCGAGTGATAACATATATGTAAATGACTTCATATGTTTATGATATGATATTTCTTCGAGGACACCATTCCGTTTCTAAACTGATATCCTTTCTTTCCTCTAGTCACGAGACTAGGTACCTAGCGTTTATCTGCCCTGCCTGTTCCACGAGGGAGGTCGGTATACTCGTGTTCCGAAGTTCAGGCAGGTTCCTATGACCCCTTCAGTGGCGCTAAGGGCACCATTGCCGACTGGTGCAGGCAAATGACACAGGCGTCATTCGCGACTTACTCCAGGCTCGAAAGGATAAGATAGATACACTCTAGTGTTTTGAGTAACTCATGTATAATTTTTTTTTGCTTTTTGGCATGTATAGTAGTTTTCGTTTCCCTTTCATCCTAGGCTTAGATACTTTGGAGGTCAAAAGTTTCTTCTACCGTCACTCGGCTAGCTACAGTGGACTACTTTTTTCTGTTGATGTTCTGGCGCGTCTCATGTACGCATAAATAAATAAATATCATTTATACCTCTTACACAACTTGCTTTATTTCATTTTAAAGATTTAGCGCGCTTATTGGCGGACCCTTTACTTCGCGGCGACGCATGGGCTACTCCTTCACCATCCCGAAGACGGTCGTGTAGTACCAGAGTATCACTGAGCCTCGAAAAAAGTCATTCGAGCTGAGGATGGTGGATCACTCGAGATCTGGGTGTTGCATCATTTGTCATATTTTCGGAAGGGCCTTAGTGTCAGCTCTTTGCCATTAAAAAGCATATGGTGTTGTTTCATATTTTGTAATGTCTGGAATGTCTTTGTACCCTCTGCTTAATCCTTGCAAGCATAGTAGAGGTGAATATGTATTCATAAATGATATCATACAAGTGAATGATGTGAATGAGGCATCTTCCATAGGCACTTTGTGGAGGCTTGCTCGACTGAGGCATTTGTGAGTGATTATCAATGTTCAAAGGCATAATTATGGACTAAGAGAACCCAGTAAGGTTTAAGTCTCAGGTGATGGTTTTTGAGTAATAGAATCCGACCGTGAGGGATCCAGCGTGATCATTGGTGAACTCTGAAAATAGGAGACATTGGAGAAATTCGAAAGCAGTCAAGAACAGTTTCAGCATATTCTAGATGCCTTCAAACGTGAACACTGGCTCTTTTGTGCTCAACCTTGTATCTCTGACGAGTTTCATATTGGCTGGTGGGTGGGGGAAAATGGGTATTATTCCGTTTGATTCACGAGCATAGAGTGTGGTATTGGTTGTAGGGATTAGCCAATGACATTCAATCACAGAATGTACTCTACTAACGTTAACTTGTCCTCACCATACTCTTGCGTCATCTCGTAACTCGGTTTTCAAGAAGAAACGAAAAAAGACGGAAAACAACATGGAAAACATCGACAAGGGAAACCTCATATATGTCGGAGAACATTCCCGATGGCTAACTTGGGTTAACCTCTATCACTGAAAAAGAAGGGCAGGTAACACGGCGAAGCGTGGAGCCCACGATTCCATCTCCTGGAAATCTGTTTGCTGTGTGTGTGGTGTGTATTTCCGTGAAAAATGTTGGGAGCCATGTTCACTAAAGGACACAGGTCAACTGTAATTCATGGCCGCGTGGTTGGCACCGGATCCATCTGAGGAATATTGAACGATGTCGTATCAACCGAACGACTCTGAGCTTTATCAAACTCAAGTGCACTATGATTATGACTAAAAGCGGAATGCGCGTGGCATCCCGAAGAAAGATTAGCGAGCGCCATATACTTCATCTTTCAACGGTGTCCTCATATGTGTAGAAAGGTCGTCACCAATGATTCGGATTAGAGCTACTTCGGTGCTGGTAGTTTTTAATACATCGCGGAAATTATTAAAAGGTAAGCAGCTCGAACAACTACAGATCTACAATGGGTGTACGCTAAAATCCTTGAAGAAAAGGTTATATGCAGTACAGCACAAGTACACCGCACAATGTCACACAGGCGTCACACCCTCCTGATGGAGGGGAGTTTTGCAACTTTTCTATTCGAGAGCAGAGGCGTGCACGGTTCTGCGCTTATTGTTAGTAGGGGAAACGGAAAAAAGCTAAGCATGTGGTAGCGTGTTGCTATGACATCACTGCTACTTATTCCGAGCCGGAACTTACGGTAAGTACGACGCAGTTGCGCTGTACAACACATAATCTTATCTTCAAAGGCACTGAAAAGTTGGCAATTATGTACTGGGGAAAATGAACTGACTTCATTAATCCCCTCAAACTGAATTCTCTTTCAATACCTCTTCCATTTTCGTGTCTTTCTTTTTCTTTTTCATCCAGTGCAACAGTGGCCCAGGCTCAAAATCGTCAATGTCTTCTGGTAGTTTTCTGTCCTTTGTTTCTGACATCGTGAGCACTAGCACAGCGGATGATATCGACATCACAGCTATTAATAAAGTGGGTGCTGATTTATGGATGGCTTCCTGGAAGTGAGAGAATCTACTACAATCGCGAAACAACCACAAACACTTTCAAATTATCCGCTCACAAGTCTCTTCAAGTATGGAGCAAGCACGGATCCCAAATCGCCGAGGAATCCAACTACGCCACAGAACACGTTCCGTACAGCTGTCGGCGTCGATTCTGTGTAGAGCAATGGTTGTGAACACCACACAATAGAATTGAAGACTTTTGCCAGCAGTGGGAATATCATCGTGATCTGCGGACCCACTGAAACTGCAGCAGATTTGTGAAAAAAAAATTAACAATGCGACTTCTGGAAATAGCTGAGTGGATTCTCTTGCCCCATTAAGTTTGCAACCAATTTCAATGTGTCCTTTTTTAGTATGGGCATTAATTTTTCCGTCATTCACAAGGATCTTTCAAGTCGAGTGCGCGGAAGAGCCCCCTCTCCCGTCGACACATCGGTACGCTACAGGGCACTCAAATGGGGAGAGGAGCGACGCGAATAGAATACCGCCCCACAGGTATCATGCAGCTCATGTTATGAATTCACCGCAAGTCAAGGGATGCGACTGCGCTCCGTCGCGTGACCTGACGCAATTCGGGTATCCTCTCGCATGCCTATGAGTACAAAGAGATCAGGCCAATATCTCGCACGGAAAGAGCTCGTGGTCTCTTCAGGTGGATAGTCCGCTCCCAAAAGATGATCTAACTGCCGAGTGTCGTTGTCGCGTGATGATCTTGACTTACCAGTTCTTCGTCATTTCTTCTCTTTTGTGGTGTTCTCGTACAATGCCCAAGGAACATCCGAGGGGAAAGAGCCTTCATTTCAATGTTCTCGACAACGGTTTCTTTTGCTGTCGTATCTAAGAGGATCCACCTAGAGCTTCCAACTTTATATAATCGGCTATGATCGGTGTGTCTGTCCGGAAATACATATCTTGCGTCGCAGCAAAGGTGAGATCCTGAATTTGCGAGTGATTCAGGGGGTTGTATGGAAACTCTAGTGGTGGTTGAAGGAATAGCGGCTGATTAGGGGTGATAAGGGACCTCGAAATGGAGGTGTCGCCAAATTCTTCGTCTTTCACGTTGATGTTGAAGCAGTGCACTCGTTGGTGTTTTGAGGGGTGGACATTAACACTGGGAGATTAATGGTGGGTGATCCGAATTGATAACGGTCGATAAGATTCCATAAGGAGCGATAAAAAGCCTAATGTTGCCGGATACGTTCATAAATCTGGGAGTAACAGAAAAACTCATTTCCCCGTGCACGATTCCTCAGAGCCATTGTTGAAACAAACTCACCAGGTAGGTACAAAGCGCACATCATTGATACAGCTTGTAGTGTGAGAGATAAGACTGATACAGTTTTCCTGTCCAAATACACCTGAAAATAGTTTTAATAAAAATTGTTGTAAACATGATATTGTTGAACATGAGTAAGAGGGTGCTGGCAAAGTTGCGACTTCGGAAAGACTTTAAATGTCATAATGAGTCACTTGAATCACAGTAGATGCTGCCTGCTGTTCAAGCAGTTTTTTAAGAGCTTAAAGAGAGTGGGAGAGGTAAATTCAGCAAACTGAGGGCATGAAAATAGTGGTGCTAAGCAATATAAAAGTAGAGGAAGAACGACGTAAACCTGCAAATAATCCGAGGAATAGGAACCCAAAAATCCCCCATCTCTCTCGCAACCCTCTGCGTCACTAGCCGGGGTGGACTGCAGACAGACCAGAGGCTTATTCAGCCGGTCGCGATCGTTTTCCCGGCCCTCCCCAGCGGCACGACCGCAGGACGACATGCCTTGCTGCGGGTTCGTCACAAGACCCCAGGCCCTTTTTTTCAATCGATTTTCGCCACATATGACCTCCTTTAAAGTAGGGGGTTCGTTTTCAGAGAACACGTTCTTTCAGATCTCAGTTATCCCTTATCACTACTGGTGCCTTTGAACAGCGCAAATTATTACATGGACCAGGCATACTTACGAATGCCTCGTCTGAACACAAGCTGAACATGCGTCGCGACCTTCATTTTGTCCTACACAAAGTCTATAAACTATAGCTTACTAGAAGTGCGATGGCGATAAGTCCTGCGGGTATTTCAACTATTCCAGAAAGGAAGAATCCAGTCATTTTGTCTTCGCTGAGCTCTGTGGAGAATAGGGATAGCGCCCAGTACGTGCCGTTCATAACAATCCTAAAAACTATCGTGACCCATGAGGAGGTGTGATAAAATGAAGTTGCCATGCTATTGTTAGCATAACTTTGAGATTGGAAAGAACTTACAGAATGTATGCATTCATGATGAGATGGACTACCAGGCCGGGGTTCTTGAACATGTCGAAGAATGTCCGCTTCTTGACCTCGGTTGTCAGATCATTTGTAGATTTACATTCGTGCAATGGAATTTCGACACGATTGAATCGAGATGACGTGCGAATGTACCTAAGCAGGTAGATGATAGAAGGGAGCTGCAGGAGAGGAAGAACATCTCCTCTTTCGAGAATAAATGTTGAAGGAGCCTCTTTACCATAATAACTGAAACTTACTTGGAGACTCCTTTATTTTTCTTGTTCGTTATAAGCCAATGAATTGACTCGGGAGTGAGCCTGCAATAGCTTTCCTTATAAATTTATACTCCTTTTCAGACAAGATATAACATCAATTCACCAGTAGTAAGGTATGGTTAGAAGTCCAGGGACAGAAACGGCAAAGTACAGCCACCGCCAGTTCGAAATGAATAGGCGTAGTACACCAGCGGCGAGATAACTAAAAACATACATACACATTGGGAGAGGCAAGGGTAAGGTGTAACAATGGGTGCTCGTCAAGAAGTTGTGGCAAAGGATATTCAGAGCTGAATTCGTCGCCCTCAACAATTTCGCCTGTGGCAGCTTAAACTGCTCAGATATTATTGGGAATTGAGGTGGAATCATAAGCAGTTGGGACCTAATTGAAAATTATGCGGCACTTCAGCAAATCCAATGTTATCAGCTCATCGAATACTACTCTTCGCATACCTTTCTAGAGCTGGACGACTTTGGAGGATTTCGAACGATTACTTTCCAATGGTGAATAGGTAGTCTTTTTTCGTGTACTGTTCACATATCATTTATGTAAGAATGTGGCGCTTGCAGCCCTTCTCAAGATTCAAGCTCAAAACTAACGGAGAAAGAAAAAAAAAAGAACAGAATGAAGTGGAAGCGAACAAGCGGGGGGTAATTCGGGCCGAATGTGGAGAATCATTGAATATGAAGGTGCTCAGTAGAACCGAAGTGAAGAAATAACCGAATGGAACGGTCAAAAACCCGAGAAAATAGGACTCTTTACCAGCCGTTTATTTTAAAAGGGGTGGGCTGCCCTGAAAAAAGGGGCGGGCTGCCATAAAACAAGTGGTAACTGTTGAAGAAGAAGGCTCTTATAAAGCCCGGAGGCACTCCATCTCATCCGAAATTTCGCCACATATAATATCTTTAGACTCCTGATGTCGTGACTCGTGCACAACTTCTTGATTATCATCATCCCCGTTGTGGCCGTTCCGTCATGTTTACGCGCAGTTTTCTACAAACCCGCTAAGATACTCAAAGGGGGATCAGCGGTTTCACGCACTGGGGTCTTACCGCGCAAATTACCGTACGCAGAATGTTCTAGATCACGCCGCCATCGAGCCAAATCGGATCTATTATCAGTCTTCTTCTCCTGCCAGCCTCCCGAGTGGTCGGTGCTTCTCGCACCTGCCGTATCCATCGTCCCTATCGTCCTGTGCCGTCTTCGTCTGCTGTTCGACCGCGCAATTGCTTTCCCCAAGCAGTATCTATGCGCACCTGTATTCCAATCGCAGATGAGTATTACCCGAACATGGATGGACGAATGCGGGAACCCTCGTCCTCTGCCCACGTGCGCCTGGACGTGCCGACGAAACCCTGGTTGGCGCCGTCGGGTAAGACGAGGGGGTTGGTAGCGATCAGCGGCTCTAGTAAAGCGATCGTTACCAACCCGTGGGTATAGTATTTTTAAGTTTCCGCTTTCTGTTGTGATTATGTATAAATTGCATTTCTCTTTTCATTGCTATGTTTTCTTGTGGTACATGGTGTTTTGCCTCCTCGTACTTGGTTTGATGCGCATGTGATTTAACATCAGTTAATACGTACCGATCGAATGGTTTATTGATTGATTATTTAACTGCCACGTGGCACCAGGTAAAACGCAGTGGTCGGGACTCGTCTAACCTGAGTTAGGGGTAACACGGTAAATATCTTAGCGCAGTGGCTTATACGCAGTGGCAGGTCATCACGTAGGTTACGCATCTGTCGTTCCATCAACAGGGCAACTAGGGGCAGGACCGCCTTCTTAGCGTGGCAGTGTCTTGTAGCGCTACCCCCCATAAGTTCTCAATGACACGACGCAGGGGCACTCACCTATCTTGGTCGCAGCTAACCCCAGGGGTGCGCCTCGCGCCGCGACACCTGGCTTTCATTTATGTGACCCTTCTCAGGAGTTCCCGTTACCCTCATTGCAGCTATTGCTGTCTTTACCTCTTGAAAGGGTTTGACATGATCCATCCACTAGAGATAAAGATTCTATCGATCCAGTGAATCAAGAAAGATTAGCCATTATCTCGCTAGTAGAGTGCACATTGAAGATATTATCAAGGATTTGGAACACTCCGTCACACTCTACTGCTATCTCCTCAAGCTTTCACATTATATTTTGTTTTGGTTTGAATGAGTCTTGTACAGTTTCAATGTTGTCTTTTCAATAAGTCTAAAATGTCTACTGCATCCGAGGCAAGTTTCAATAAAGCGTACCCGATAACCCAAGTGATGGTGCCCATCAGCGGTATCAGTGATCGAAACTCCAGTGCAACCGATTCCATGCACAAGACCCACCCGATCACAGAGAAACCCTAAAATAAAACACGGAGAATGATTGTTCTTTTTTTAATATAGAGATTTGAGAGTAGTGGATCGCCAAAAATACGCTATTAACGGAATCAGGTGGTAATTGCATCAAGGAGATGGCAATTCGGAAATAATGTAGCAGCCCTGGAGTTCACCTAGCCTGGATTTCGACCACTGGATGAACGCACATAATTCGTCAGGAATCTAACCTCAGCAACAGGTTTTTTGTAGAAGAAGGTGGCACGTGGGTGGTGCTACTCGAGCCCTATACAAAGGGGAGCTTCAGCTCAAAAAAAAAATCGTAAGTGCTCTAGAGCCATTGCTCATCATATTTACCCTTGGGAATTACTTGCGAGAGGATTTCCCATTTACGACTTACTGATCTTCACAGTGCGGTTTATTCTATAATAAGAAGGAACCGTGCTCTCCGAAATACACAACAGCATAGGTTTTGGAGAAATCATGGAGAAAGGAAAAATCAGAATTCCCAAGATTTTGCCTGCTACCGCCGTTGATAAAGCGCCATCAAGCTGAGGATCCTCCAGAAAGCGAACATACAGGATAACCTAGTGTGCGTTCCGTAAAATGGAAATCACATAAGTCACTTGTGAAGGTTTACATTAGGGTTCACTACGTCCTATTCCGAATTACGGTTTCAGCATCACAATCACTTTGTCACTGTTCTAACGGAGCATCCTTTGTATTAGCATGATTGGTTTTTTTCAATATGAGCTCTACGTCGTCTAATTTGTCTGCACTCTACTCCTTCACGCCCATACGGGAGTGTTTAAAAATATATGCGGTTTTCGATTGTAACCATAACCTTCAAACGTTTATGTATCTCGTTTTTTTGTGTTTTGAAGACAGTCATCACTCAATGAAACGATGTATATTAGTTGAAGAGGATGTAGGGTGGAGGTTGAAGGTTTATTCAACTGAAAATAGTGAAAATGACTAGTATCGTGCCAGTGCTGATTGAACTTGATTCGTATAAAATCCTAGCCCTATGCCGTGTTATTTTCCATACATTTGCATCGGTCATTTTCGAAATTTTCAGTTCGATAAATTTTCAACCTTCACCCTTTTACCCTACTCAGCTAGAATACTTCGTTTTATTGAGTGACAGTTGAAATCGGAGCACAAAAAATTAAAGGAGATGTATAAGCATCGACCAAAATTATTGTTGAAATTCAAAACCGCATATATTTTTGATCGCTACTGTACGTGAGAACTCATTTGTGAACCTACTCACCGTTGTGGCCACTCCAGCAATGAATCTGAAAATAAGGAAGATCATGTAGTTGGGTGCAACGGCGCAAATCAGATTTGAAACAACGGCTACGTAGAGAGGAATGAGGAACGTGAGCCGACGGCCAAAAAGGTCAGAAAGTTGCGTGATGATCGGTGCGACGAGCATTCCACCTGAAATCAGCCTTGCAGTTTCACAGGAGAGTGCTTTTGATACGACAGTATCCCTTCTCAACAGAATCAACGGAATCGTTTATAAAAACTCTTCTATGAATTCTAATATGAAGGAAACTAGAGGCGGACTGTACATACATATCCCTCAGAGTGTCATCCTTGGAAGCGGGGCGGATACTGTGTGCCGTGAGGGCCGTGGACCAAAGCAGAGGCATTCGTGTGCTCTCTTCCCTCGGGAAGCAAATCAACACTGGGCGCGAAACTGTGAACAGCGCTCCAGTTCGGGTGTGTACCTTTACGTCAGAATTTCGCGCCGCGGCATGTCGCAAGCGAAGTGATGCGGACCAGCTAAAGGCGCCCGGTTAATGGGTCCCAAAGCAATTTCAACTCCAGTATGTATGGCGCTCCGAGCATCACTGTGTAATCGCTTTAAGACCCAGTTCTAACTGCACGCACAGTTCGCACACCCCGCGTCGCACGCGGCTCATTGCATGGCGAGATTCCGACTTAAAGGTACAGATACTTCGGTCCGCCGAAAGTGATTAATTCATCGTTTGGAAGAAATTCAAATATTAGCTGTTATTTTAGATTTTCGATATGGTCTGAACGAGGGATCATTGGTTTCTTGTCGTTCTGTTTAGGTACTGCATGTAGGAAAGTGATTTTGAGAGGAATGAAAATCATATACTTTCCATGCACGATCCCTCATTATGACAGAAGATGACCACAAACACCTGCAAGCTCACCAAGCATAAACACAGAGGAACCGTGTTCGACTGACTCGTAGTTGTCACACACCAGGTTGAACTCGGATGCCAATGATTCGTGGTTTGTGTCATTGTAGTAGTACCTGAACACTATTATTAGCTTTGTGACGCCCCGTTTGAGAATAGATGCGTAACACTGTCATCCTTCGAACAAAAGTAGATGCTTGCAGGGCTCAGCGCTTTCAACAGCAGATTCGAATGGTAGAAATAAGCCACCTTGCTCCTGGAATACGGTCACAGGCAAGTGTCCAGTTATTGCTGTCCATTACAGTGCATTTGTCCACAACGGTGTATTCCTGAAAAGATCTCAATCATGTCTGTAAGCATGGGCATCAGAGTTCGATAAGGCACACTTCAAGGCTACTTTGAGAGGGTTGAATCGCTGAAATACTAAGTACAGGGGGTGCCAAAAAAGTAATTTTGCTCACGGCTCACATCTGCCAATTATACAAAATATAGGGGAACGAAAAAGATAAAAGTATTAAGGCAAAATGTTCCCGAAATGTTCCTCTAAAAGCAGAAACAAGCTGTGGCTCCTATGTTCACCATTATAAAAATATGGAGCTTAATTCGGCGCAGTCGGGCTTCGGAGTACTTACAGTATCAAGGTCCGCGTCAAACGGGTGAAGCCAGGCTCCGTGGGAGGTCTTCTGTGGGAAGCTTCCTGAGGATTGGCCCTCCGGTTCATGGAAGTCACAGAGTCCCTCCTGCTTGGACAAGGCTGTATGATCCGAAGTATCATTTTCATGCCTCAAATCCGCCTCCGGAGGGGTTTCAGTGGTAAGGGCACGTTTTGGCTCTTGGAAACGAAGGGCGCTGGGAACCCGGAAAAAACCGGATCTTAAAGAACACCACCCAGTATGAATCCCCTTAGGTACCCAGAGTGAACGGACCTCAGCAAGGTTGTGAACGAGGGCGACGAAATTTTGGATTTCGCCCAGTTGAGGTGACACACCTTGTTCACTCTTTCCTCGCTCTCGTTCCTGCTCGTGCAGAAGGCTGCCACGAAGCATAGTGATAGAGTGAGGTCTGCTCTTTAATCTGGTGATGAAATTACCTCAACAGAATTTGCCGTAGTTCGACTTAAATGGGGTTGAATTGTGGAGAAGACAAAATTACTTCTTTCTTGGCACCCCTGTATGAGGTGCTGAGGGATGCGTCAACTCATCTGGCCTTGTGCGAGTTTACCGCGCAAATGTGATCTCCTGATTGTGTTTCCGCGAGACGGTAACATGGGGAGCTTTGAGATATCGCCTGCTTCCCGAGTCAACATTTCCTTTATTATTGAAATCTTTTCATTATTTTATTTCATAACTGCAGGCCTCCTCAGCCAAGTTGTTGCTACCGGTGCCAACGTCATTGTCAGCAATCACGTCCGGGGTAGGGGGCATGAGCTGCATGTGGAGTTACGCTCGATTTTTGGGCTATCTAAGCGCTTTGGTAAAGGTGCAGCCTGCCTGGTCGAGGTCGAGCAACCTGACCACGGGGGAGATACACCAATAATCCTCTAGTGTGCCTTTGAGTTCTGCATGTCTAGCTTTATACCAGAGCAAATTTTCACTGGATCGCGACAGGCTGTTCCAAAGTGACTGATAAATGGCTATGGAGTAGTTCATTTCAATTTGAAGAACCATTAATACTTGTGCAAGCGAGCGCGTACAGAGTTTGAAGGTCTAAGAAGGTCTGAGAAGGTCTGCAGCAGGGCAAAAATAAGCCATTCATGAGATGTGAGTATAGTTGGACGAATCGTATATTATAGAGTACAAAAAACTAATAAACGGAAGAAGATATGGTGTAGATTGGCGGAAATGGTGTAGCGACTGATGCGCGCTCTCATTCTCATGGCGCGCGGATCATATCCCGCATCAAAGCCCGCTAAAGCCCAACGCCCTTCCGCCATACTATCGGGTAGTTGAGTACATGAATCCTCTGGGAGGATAAAAGCACTACGTTGTACATCGGTCCGACACTGCAAGTCATTGCACGGGCAGAATCTCATGCACCTGCCACAACGGATTTGAATTGTACTGCAATGCGCGCCGCACCCCAGCATGGGATGGGGTGGGGGGGGAAATACGCCAAAAATCCGCGTGGCCGCCCGCAGCGAGCGGCGCGGCAAGTCCGAGTTGGATTATATCGTCTCAGGAAGCCTGTACATCTAAGATGGCGATTGTATCCACAGCTAGGGTGCGACAGCGCGGGCGGTCGCGTGCGCCTCGTTGCTGGGGCGTGTCAAACGTTTTGAAAAATGAGGGATGGAGTGGCACCGTAGCGACTTCAACATAGATGCCGAGTCTAATCATATTTATACTCTGCCTTATGTAGTTTGCTTCATCATGCGCTATAGAAAGTCCAGATGTAGGGAGATTTTTCTATTCCTTTCGATACCTCAATATCGGATCACCAGTGATCAGCTACTGATAGTGCGAAAAGGGTCTGAAGAACTGACGTTTCACGATTTCCTTGTTGAAAAATCAAACAATTTGAAGACTCAGTTTTGCGCTCATTATATTCAATCACTAAATGAAAGTGGACTCTTCCATTAGTCATCCGCCCCTAGAGCACAAAAGTAGATGCAGCGGTGCTAATATAGAGGTGGAGAGGCCCCCACTGTTGCGCTCAATCGATACCGTTATATAATCATCAGTTTGTGCACTCAGGTGTATATTTTAACCTAAGCCTTCTTTAAGAGGGATAGGGATTTCTCCCTAAGGAAAGCCTTAGGCTAAAAACCTAGACAAAAGTAGCACGCGACGCCGAGCGTAGTGAAGTGCCCCACCAACTATATTAGCACCAGGTGAAGGGAGGTGTTCAAAGTACGTGAGTCAAATTCAGACAGAAGCCGTGGAATTCAAGAGTGCGAAAATGGTTAGATACGTTGTGAAATAGAACGAGGGGTTATCGCTAAATCAATACGACAAACGATTTACGAGTAATGCAGATTGTAACGAGATATCAGATACAAACAAAACGTCATACGAGATACCCACATTCAGTACGGCACCGCTCAGCGCGCCCCAGCAACGATGCGCACGCGACCGTCCGCGCTGTCGCACCTTAAGTTTGGATACGATCGCTAACTTAGACGTGCAGGTTTCCTGAGACGATATAATCCAACTCGGACTCGCCGCGCCGCTCGCCGCGGGCGGCCACGCGGATTTTTGGCGTATTTCCCCTCACCCCATGGGATGACTGACCCCAAATTTTCTATGTAGCTGCATGGCTAGAAATTGTAAAGGTTTGAGTGGTATGCGTCGGTCAATCTTTATTGTTAACACTAAGAACTAATCTTCGACTCTAGACTTGGAGGCACCGTAGGCTTTTAAAACGAACCACTCAAATAATTTTGATATACTAACCTTTTTTTAAATTTTTCTATGTTTTGTTTCTTATTTTTAAATTTTTGACCAGTCGGTTGATCAGTCCAGAATTTTTCGTGGATGATAATACCATATAAGCTCGGCTAGTATTATTGGTATTATATTATATTATAATACTCGAGAGAGACTCTCTGGGTAGCCTTATAAGCCCGTGATTGCGCCTTTGTAAGCGCCTCGCAGGGACAAACTCCTTGACCATGTCTGACTCTGTGCCTCGTGGAGCGATGAAAACTCACCCAGTGCACTCCATCGGGAGGAGTTATCTGACATTCGAATTTCGGATCCTCCGTGATGAACGGCATCACCATCATGTTGATAGCGAAGAGAACGTGCACACTGTTAGTTATAAGATAAGTGATCATCTGAAAAGTAGCCAACTCATGTCTCAAGTAGCCAACTTCATTTGCCACAGGTGTTTCTCGCATAATCCTCTCATTATTAAATGACTATAATCAGGAGGAGAGGGATAGTGGATCGCCTGCAGAACGCACTTGATATCTTCCGAATTTTCCATAGGCTGAGAGAATCTTGTCAGCGTCCAAATGAAGATAGGCGGTTGATGGGCTTCTTGTCCTTTCTTCTGGAGGCGCCGTACTGAACGCCACCTTGAACGAATACACTTTCACTGCGAACTAGCTGAACTTAGTCAGAAACATAGTGTCAATTGTTAAAATACTACTCGAATGGTCAGTGAAGACTCCAGCAAGCACTGAAAAATTACGACAAAAAAAAATTGAACTGAAAATGGTGTGATATAGGGGCGTTGACCTTGAGATACTTCAAGGTGGGGGATGAGGGAGGAGGACGTACCATCACAGCAAACCGAATAGGTTACAAGAACTAAAACACTCACTGTGGGCCGGCTGCCGGCTTCGGCGTCATCCATGAAAATGGTGTGATATAGGAGCGTTGATCTTGAGATACTTCAAGGTGGGGGATGAGGGAGGAGGACGTACCATCACAGCAAACCGAATAGGTTACAAGAACTAAAACACTCACTGTGGGCCGGCTGCCGGCTTCGGCGTCATCCATGAAAATGGTGTGATATAGGAGCGTTGATCTTGAGATACTTCAAGGTGGGGGATGAGGGAGGAGGACGTACCATCACAGCAAACCGAATAGGTTACAACAACTAAAACACTCACTGTGGGCCAGCTGCCGGCTTCGGCATCATCCATGAAAATGGTGTGATATAGGAGCGTTGACCTTGAGTTACTTCAAGGTGGGGGATGAGGGAAGAGGACGTACCATCACAGCAAACCGAATAGGTTACAAGAACTAAAACACTCACTGTGGGCCGGCTGCCGGCTTCGGCATCATCCATTTTGAAATCTAAAGTTGTCTTCCCAACCTTGACACTCTTCCAGTGGAGTGGGATTCGGTCTCCGAAATCTAAATCCGCATATATAGAATATACAACTGTCAACTGAAAGATGGTTCAGATGACGAAACATTTTTCTTCAAATACCAGAATAAGAAAGCTGGTAGAAAATAAATACTTGAGAGTGATCGCAGAACAGAGAGTACATTGTTTGGATATTGAACAGGCGAATTTGAAAAAAAATTATCCACTGCTTTGCGCCTCAGCAAACGAAGCGAAAATGCAACAAACGAGCAGGTAAATTTCAGAAATATTCGGCAGTGAAAAGAGTTCTCCTGAGCCTAGTTCCCCAAAAAAGTAATTTCTGTCTCCACTTCCAACCCCATATTAGTCGAACTTCAGCAAATTCTGACCAGGTATTTTCATCCCTGAAGTAGAGCAGACCTTACTATATCACTATTCTCCGTTGCAGCCTTCTGCACGAGCAGGAACGGTTGCTCGTTCCGAGTGAACAAGATGAGTCACCTCAGCTGGGCAAAATACGAAACTTCGTAGCCCTCATTCACAGCCTTGCAAAGGTCCGTTCACTCTGGGTACCTGTAGGGATTCATGCAGAGTGGTGTTCTCGAATATTCCGTTTTTTCCGGGTTCCCAACGCCCTTCGTTTTCAAGAGCCAGAACGTGCCATGACCACTGAAACCCCTTCGGGGGGCAGGTTTGAGGCATGAAAAATGATACTTCGGATCATAGCGCCTTGTCTAAGCAGCAAAGGCTCTGTGACTTCCATGATGCGAAGGGCCAATCCCTAGGAAGCTTACCACGAAAGACACGGAACCTGGCTCCACTGCTTCAAGCGGACCTCGATACTGTAAGTGCTCTCAAGCCACACTGCGCCGACTGAAGGCTCCATATTTTTATGAAGGTGAACGTACTGAGCCACAGGATAGTTTGCCCCAATACTTTTATCTCTTTCGTCTCCCTATGTTTTGTACAATAGGCGGATGTGGGCCGTGAGCAAAATTACTTTTTTTGGCATCCCCTGGAAAGCTTTTGCCCATCTTCTTGTAACAGCTTTTGCATCGCTGGCTGCAGCAAAAGCCAGCAGTTGGCAAAAACAGGGCATCAAATTTTGCATCGAGTAAATAGCAATTAAGCTTTCCACCATTGCTCACGATCTGCTCCTATGTCTCGACCAAGTTGAGATGCCATATCACTAGAAGCCGCCTATTCTATATTCAAAGAAGATGTGAGCTAGTTTTCAAACTTACCGCAACTTGTCAAAGAAAATCCCCTTGATTGATGATTAGACGGAGAACAGAAAAAGTGATAGTTCTTATGCGTTAAAAACCTTGAGTGTCATGGTACCCGTTTCCGTGGAACGGAATTATCTAGCCTTGTTTCTGGGTCTCAGCTGACTGACCTCATTTCCGGTGAAGCAGTGCTCAGAAAATTTTTCCGGTTACAGTCCAGTTCCCGTAGGCTGACGGGGCGTGGCCCACAGAGTTGGGTGAGAGTGTGTGGCGGGGTGAGAGAGATTGATACAAGTCCGTAGGCCTCGCCCTGCCAGCCGTAATTGAAATGGACTGTATCTCTCTTCTTCACCACAATCCACAGCACTAGATCCCCCCATCCACCGAAAGGAGTTCGTGGGTTTCTTAACATGGTGGTCCTGCTTCGCCGTTGACACCGAGGACTCGCGTCCTGTCCTCGCGGTCTTATCGTCACATCGCTTCACGGTTCACGGCCTCAATGTCCCGAACACCCTTAGGAGCTTTCACAATTCGGTAAAAGGTGGAATACTGAAACCTTGAATTGTATGGCCTTGAACATCCATCAGAGGCCTTCATTAGAGGCAAAATTAAATTGTATAAAAAAGTCAGCATTGAATGGTGCATTACTATTTGCCCTACGACAAGAGATTCGGTGTAAAATTGAACAGAAAATGGCAATCAGCCGACCACGAAGGACTGAAGGAAGAATCATGAGTGAAAGAAAGCAGACAAAAGCATCACAGAAAAGCAACTGAATAAATCGCGAAAAGGTATAGATATAAGCATAACCCGCTACATAGTCGAACACCCCACTTCTATCATGAAACGAGAAGTAGTAGGCAGTTAGCGAATTACCACATAACGACAAAGTATGAATCAAACGATATTCGAGGAAAGGCCGCCGTCGGACCTCACGATTTTGCGGCGTCGCATTTCCGCACGCGATACCATAACTTGAGATCTCGCATTGTCACAACTCGTGTGTGGAGCCGCGACACCGCAAAATCGCGGAGTCTGAGGAGGCTAAGATGACAAACAACTCAGAGATGGCATGAATTGGGCGATGAGCCCAATTATTCCTGTCATCCTTCAAAGTCTCGCATACTCAGCACAAGCCGCAGTTTGTCGCGGTAGGAATACGGTAGTACGTTTATTTTCCGGCACTCATTATGTATGGTTATTCTGGAATTGCACGGAACTGCCCTTGCTTCCCATTAGCTTTAAAAAGTTTGAGAGGTTGACCCGCGCCTTTGCAGCTTGTTACAACCGACCGCCGTGGAAATTACGACCATATGACAAATGATGTTGTTGTGCAACATCTGAGTGAGTTGACCGAAACACTTCTCAATTCCCAGAGGCGGCCCTTGAAATTTGTAGTTCTTAAATTCCCATGATCATAGCTGTAGTCGCAGCCTTCGTCACCTTACAAAGCAAAATATCCAGCTTTTTATGGGATCGTTTCGCTTCATGCTTACGACTGTAGGTTTCAAAGCGCTAAGACTTTGCCAATTCCTGAAAATCCTATTTGAAACTGCAGCTACTATCCAGCCACTATCCTGCAGATCCGGAACACTACCAATAAGCCCTGTCGGCCGTTGGTGGCTCGGCAACGGCCGTGCTGATAGCAACGTGCCCCGCCAATGGGCTATCACAGGCAAACTTGACCCCTCGTAACTCACTTCAGAATGCCAGGTAGCAATTTGAGTTTTCACAGTTATAATCAGTATTCGAAGCTCTATCGATCTATTCGGGTCCCATTTCAAAGTTCCATAAAAGATTGAAACCCTTTCCTCCTAAGGCCGCGGTCATACTCACAGCAGCCAGGGCGTTGCTGCGTTCACAGGCAGCGAGGGAGAGTGGCACGGGGGAGGTGCAGAGATGACGCAAGTAATGAGGCAGGATGGCACACGCGGAAACGCAGATATACGTAAGCACGCCCTGCCGCCGGTATCGCAAAGTACGACCGCGGCCTACGATACTCATATTGTCTTGAAGTGTGCCTTTAATGGAAGATGTAGCAACCGAACTATTCATATTGTTTACCCCGACATTATCACATATCTAACTTCACAAATATCAGTCTTTTCTGACCTTTATCTTTGACATAAGTAGACCAGCTACGTATTCAATATCTCGAAATTAGTGCAAATCCGTCGTCTCGCAAGGCAAACCCACTTAATGGGCGAGCCCACACTAATCACCGGAACACTTGTCACACACTCTGACATATCACCGGAACACTTGTCACACACTCTGACATACATAGCAAAGGGTCCGAATTTTCTCGCTGCCCTAGGTGAGAAAAAAGACCCTTTTCCCTTATAAGGCTTTGCCAAAAACAGAACCGGACGGCGGGCACAGTGTGTTGCTCCTAATTACATTAACACAGTTGCAGTAGCGCCGAATGACGCTGTCGCTCCAAATAAATGTCATATGCATGGTGAGCACCCCAAATAACTTCTGCAAGCAAAGTTTCAACGACTTGTGCGAAAACGACTAGTTGCACCAACTTGGTGCATCTGCCGGATTTGGACAACGCCAAAAACGGATGACATATTAGTGTGCAGCATCCCAAATAACCCTACTGACTAAGTGAAGCGGAAGTCATTTTTCGATCAATTCGCGTGTCCGGGTAAGTGGGCACCAGCAAGAGGGTGTGGTGAAGAGTTCCAACGGAGGAGAAGCAGACGTTAAAGACACCGGAACGGTTCAATTTGGCAGATTGTGGAATATGACAATAGAGGTGCTCAGCAATAACGGTGGAGAAAAGACAAAATAAAACGGCGAAAAACCGAGAAGTAGATACCCGAAAACCCCTCTTCTCGCGGATCTCTGCGTCGCATGCCGCGGGATCGTGATAAGGCCTAAGGCCGCGTTCTTTCAATGCCAGTTTCACCCCACATCACTCCTTCTGAAAGGAGGATTTGTTTTTCGGAAAGCAAGTGTTCCCAGTTTTTACCTTTTCGTTACCCCTCCCAAAGCCTTCGAAGCGAAACCATCCGTGAGTGAGCTTGCTCATTTCCAAAAATCAAAGTTACGCAAATTTCACATGCTGCTTAGAGACCCTCATCCAAATTCCTACTGATATTAGAGAGCGAGCAACGGTGCACTAAAGTCGTATACTGGTCATTGATTGTGTGGTGGCTTACGAGTACTTTTTCACCTTCTCACGACTGAACGACAGAAATCATATTTTTATTGGAGTTATCGATACTGCTTCATAGCATCACCACTACAATACTGCTCACATTCTCGACGGCAGGCGACGGATCAAACGGCACAAACCGTGGCACCATCATAACTTCGTAAGAAGTGAATAAAATGGGGAAGAGTTAGAGGCGTTGGATTCGTCTTGATGCGACGAGTTCAACGACCTATAATATGTCGAATGTTTTTAGTAGGTCATCAGCTTCTCGGGAAAGCTGCAAAGATTCATATTTTTACCCTCAGGCAATACCTCGACTTTTTTGGACCCACATTCACATGTCCAATTGGTGCTCGCTCAGGTTCCGCACAAACATAATTTTTGTAGTGTTTCAGGACACTTTTCAGCAAAAGCTTTTCATGACATTTTTGAAATTTTTTAAGCTCACTTCGTCAGAATCGATGGACTAATTGGAAAAATAACTTACTTTCCAAAGACTATAGCTGCGTGCTGCAAGAATTCCCTTGACCTCCGAATTACAGGCAAGCGCTCCTTCTATAATGAAGCTTCAAACATCAGTATACGGCGTACTTTTGAACGCAAGATGATTTCCTTTCTCTTTCCTAAAAGAACATTTTGAACAGGAAATCGCATGACGTATTCGAATATAACATTCTACATTTCCATAAAATGAAAGCGGTATTCAAACAATGCACAGAATCATGAATTTAAAAAGGGTGTTAATTGCACATGAAAGTATGAATGTGGACGTACACCAATTAATTTTAGACGAAACTTATACTGATGTACTCAGTGCCAAAAATGCTATTCATCGGTGTAAACATCATTTCAGTGCGAGAGAATACCGCTTTCATTTTATGGAAGTGTAGGATATTATATTCGAATACCTCATGCGATCATTGATCAAAATGTTATTTTAGGAAAGAGAAAGGAAATCATCCAGCGTTTAAAGTACGCCGTATACTGATGTTTGAAGCACTTGCCTGTAATTTGGAGGTAAACGGAATTCTCGCAGTACGCAGCTAGTAGTCTGCGAAAGATAAGTTACTTTTTCAATTAGTCCATCGATTCTTACGAAATAGGCTTAAAAGATTTCAAAAATATCGTAAAAGCTTTTGCTGAAAAGTATCCTGAAACTTGAAGATAACTCACTACAAAAAATTACGTCTGTGCGGAACATGAGCGAGCAACAATTGGGCATGTGAATGCGTGTCCAAAAAAGTCGGGATCTTGCCTGAGGGTAATAAAAAAGAATCTTCGCAGCTTTCACCGAGAAGCTGATAACCTACTGAAAAAATCGACATGTTACAGGTCGTTGAAGTCGTCGCATCAAGACCAATCCAACTCTTCTAGTTCTTCCCATTTTATCCACTTTCTACGAAGTTATGATGATGCGACGGTTTGTGCCATTTATTCCGTCGTCTGCCGTCGATTTTTCGTCGATTTTTCAAAAAATGTGAGCGGTATTCTGTGTGATAAAAGATAACGACAAAATAAAGCAATCATTTTTTTTTTGAAGCAAAGGCAGAGTTCAAGAAAGATACACGTCGTGAAGTGTAGTGAAGTGCACTGGGGCAACCAGTCCAGACCAATTAAATGCTACGCGACACCAGACAAATTTGGAACCAGTTTTCAAAAGAACTGACGTCCTTATGGACACAAGAAAGGTGCCAGTTCGACGAGCTAAGTGCTTGCTACGGCATCATCATTGACGGTCCTGTGAAGCATAAAGCGCAATAACCATCGTCAGTCATCGGAGGTTGTGAACAGTACATCTTTCGGGTAGAGAACAATTGAACACAGTCGCGCACTCGTTACAGGAGCCGTGACCGCTCTGTGCATGGCCAGTTTTTCAATCAATGCTTTCAAAAATGTTCTCGTTAATATATTTTTTATCAAATTCGAAATAGCCATTTTTCCGGGAATTCTGTCCAACGATTTCTACGAAATCTTTCAAGGCCGCTTTCATACTTTGCGGCACCGGCGCCCGCACCAGTGTCAAGTCAAGTGCCCGCCGCCAGCAACGACGTCAGTCTGGCGACGCGCAGTGTTTATAACGCTCGAACGAACCATACTACACCATGATGATCGTGGCAAAAGCTCACGCATATCTGTGGCAAAAATCAGCGCGTTTTGCCACAGATATGCGCGGCAAAAATCAGCGCGTTTTGCCAGTTCGGCATTATGCCAAGGTTCTCGCCAAGATTCAAATCTTGCAGGAGGTTGGCGCTGGCTCTCGTTCATCGCACTGCAATATGGATCGGTGAGGCGCATCGCGAAAGTGCCACCGTTACCGGCGATGGGCGTCTTTTGCCGCCGATGCCGCAAGGTATGAAACCGGCCTAAGCTGGCGCTGCCACTCTTCCACAGTAATAGTCTAACCGCAAAGTATTTGGGATTGTTGAAGTGTTCATAATTTTAAATGAGTCCTTCTATCGTCGTATGGCCCTGCATAGCACCTCCGTGAATACACTGCCGGGAAAACCTTCTTGTAAACTCCAATTTCTCTCTTCATAGAACCTCGGCATCGATATTGTGTTAGAACTTCTTCTGTTGTTGTTGGACAAAATCCTGTCTTGAGCCACGTTTAGGCCTTTGAGGAAGACGATCTGGTCGAAACGTCAGACCGTCAATAAATATTCCACTTAACAACCTCGTTGGCACAACAGAAGAAGTTCTTCTTGTAAACCATTTTCAAAGGCATTTTCCTGTAAATCAATGTTCACCATTCAATGTCCAAAGAAACGTGTCATCGAGTGATGTATGAAACCTTCGAGTTGGTAACGTGAATCTTTCGTTCTATGATCCTGGAAGCTCTAATGGAGCAGCCGTTAGAGGATCAGGCTTGACCTTAACGTCAAGGGTTTAGTCTCTGGTACGACCGCTTTGCTTTTTTTGAAGTACCTTCCAAACGCTTGCAAATTGCTTTTACGTCTCTATAGAGGCAAGCGTGGCCCTCACTAGTACCATGCAGGCTGTGAATGATGCCATCTTGGCTCCTGAGGGACCAGACTACTAATAAAAGCCAACACCGCGTTTGTTTACAGGACGTGCAAATGTGAAATTTTAAGAACTTTTGTGAGCACTTATTATAGGCCTTAAGAGATAGATGGAACTGAAAAAAATTTCTACCCCTGACGCACAGCTACCCTATCGTTGATTTCTATGGCTGATAAGTGAACTATCAGTCAACATTTCAGTTTGGCTGGGAAGTTGTATTTTAAAGTGTCACGCACAAGTTACAAAAAATTGCATGCGTCCAGCGTAGAAGCCAGTTTCCCACCTTGCAAACATCAACCCTCGCACCCCATCCAGTGTTTGGATTTGATATGTTTATGTCCATATTTCTCTGAATATTTTTCTGTCAACCAGTGCTTTTCTGCACATCTTAATGTGCTGTTTTCTGCCATGTGGAAACGATAATCAGTGACAATAACAATGACTCCCAATGCTCTTGCTATAGATACCTGGAACCAAATATTATACTCAAAACTTGTCCCCGAAGGATTGTTTCACACCCCCTCAAGTGGATGGATACTGCATCATTTCACATGGAAAGGTGCATGTTAATAATCTTACACAATATACACATGATATCCATGTTCATAATCAGGAAGCCAAACTAAATTTGAAGACACATTTTCAGAGAAGCAGATGGTAAATGCTGTTTGTGTGCCTGTGCCTATAGCAAGGGCTCACAAACACTGGGCTAACGAGAAGTTCCACGCCAGACGAGTGTGCCATCAGAGCACTGCCCATTATTCCGCAACTTGTGTGGGACCTGATGTTCAGGTTGCACCCTTTAACACAGGCCTCTGCAACTTTGGTTCCAGAATCGTTTAGCAGATTTAAAAGGCAGATTTGAGATTGCCGTCCAAAATGCATTAGGCCATACGCATCTCATCTCCAATGGCCACGGTGAACTGGGAGCCTTCCCTTGTAAGACTTAACTACAACGGCGCGCATACCTTGCACACACCGTTCGTTGTGGTGCGAAATCTTGATATAGGGGTACACACCTGGCTGGCATAACCAGTGTGTGCCCTTAGGTCAAGATTTCGCACAGCGACGTTTAGCAAACTAAGCGATTCAGACGAGCTAATGGTGTCATGTTGTGGGGTCCTAAGGCGATTACAAATCGACTGTGTGTGTGTGGCGCCCCTAGAATCACCGTGTAATCGCTCCAAGACTCAACTATAGCTGCGCGCATAGCTCGCACACACCGCGTCGCATACCGCTCGTCATAGTGCGAAATCCTGACGTAAGGGTACACACCCGCCTAATCACTGTGATCAAAAGCAGATCCTGCAGAGGTCTTCACTAGCAAGAAGGACGCTGTTATCCCGAGATCACGCCAAAAAGAAAGGCTCATCTGAAGTGAGGTGTACATTACATTCCTAAACATCAGTGAGCTTGGACTTGGATCAAGATGGTGAGAAAAATTTCACCAATAGTCCGATTTCGGGAACATTTTTTTCAATCTTCTCAGTACATGCACTTTCCTGCAGAGCTCCACGAGCTGGTTTCGAAAACTTGCACATTTCTGTTGAAAAATCACTAAATGATTGAGCTCTATCGAGAAAACATAAAAACGCAAAAACGCTTTTTCGGGCGATTTCTATTACTTGTACGGCAGTAACTGTAGCTACTGTAACACTTAAGTATATAAAACTTTGGTCTGAGAATGTTTATTTTGGCGCTCCTGTATTGAAATGGCTGGCACGTAACACTGGTGACCTGAATTGTTGGAACCTTTGCAGGTCACCTTCTAAATGGTTAGATTCATCAAAATAGCTATGAGAAAGAAGACAATTACGAACAATCAAGAACGAAATGCCAGTGGTAGAAAAAGATTGAGTATAACAGAAATAATACGCACTCACTGAAAGTGTTTGGCAAAATTATGCCCAGCATCAAATATAAATTACAAGGTGGGCTAGCTCATACATAGTAGTACTCTCATCACACGATGAAGTGCAAAGTTGGCTCTTTCAATGTCGATTAAAAGGCAAAAACCGATCCTATTTCATATTACTGGATTCGCGCAGTTGTATGCACTAGCCAACTGGTTTTACGACCACCCGTTCTCGCCTCTCACTCAAAAACGGCCAATTTTGATCAATGGTCCATGGTTCGATGGAATTCTCACTGGTGCAGCCTCAACCAGTGTTCATAGTTTTGGAATTTGTGGAATTGCAGAATTGCGCAAAACGATAAAGATACGCATCGATTGGGGGAATCGCGGAATTTGCGGAATTGTGGAATCGCAAAATTGCAGAATTGCGGAAAAGCGTCAGATACGTACTGATTTCCATGCTACGAAGAGACGAGAGGATTAGCAAAAAAAGGAGCAGGAAGTGTCTCCATTTCCACAAATTCCACGATTCTGCATTTCCGCAAATTCACAATTCTCCCGGTCGATACGTATCTTTTCTTCTTTCCACAATTCCGCAAATCCCACAGTTCTCCCAATCGACACCAATCTCTACTCAATATTTTTCCGCAATTCTACAATTCTGCAAGTATCAAATTATGAACGTTGCTTTAGGACGACTAACGCCGCGATATTGCGATGCCGCGCTGTCGCACGAGACCGCGCGTTGATTGAGATTGCACTGCTGCATCTTCGCGCGCGGAGTCGCGACATTACAAACAGCAAGGTCATCAAGTTACAAAATCACACAATTCACCGAATTTTTTACTGCAACCTCGCCCACCCTATGAAAAAGTCTCTTACGCCTCCCGTCCCCTTGCACAAAAACCGATAATTTTGATCGATTACATGAGATATCTCATGCAAAACTGTACTTGGCCAAAACAAATAAAAATAGAAAAAAAACACGAGAAGCAAACAAAAGATGCGATTCTCACAAAAGTGAATGTAATGAAAGGTAACGAACAAAGAGAACACTCAATGTGAGCGACCAACCTTGCTTGAGTATTCATCAACCAAAAGTGGAATTTTTAAAGCAATTGGAACTGACAAGTCACCTTCTTTTTACGTACTATTCAATTTAACGTTCACATGTGCAGAAAAGTAGTGAAATCGTCAGCAATTTGGGTCTGGTGTTTTACAGTAACCACAAACACAACTATGGTTGTTCGGATGTTTTAGCTTCAACCATGATTGTAGTTAGATAGTAAATTTCATAAAAACTTCACTCTTCCAGACTCTGAAGAAGGCGACTGAGCCGAAACCTCAGTCGGAAATAAAGTGATTAACAATCTCGGTTAAAGCTAAAACATCCGAAAAACCATAATTGAAGGATCATGCCAAGATTTTTCGAAAATCGCACATGGACATTGCTACACAAACTCAACATTTTTCAGCCTGTACTAAGATATGGAATGACCGCTAAGATATGCACTTACAGTACATTTCGGAACGCTTGATAGGGCGTGGCCTGAGCAGCGAGTGTGAGAATGTGTAGCGAGAGTAAGAGTGTGTGGCGGAGTGAGAGTGTTTAACACACTCTCACCCAAGCCCGTAGGCCACGCCCTACCTAACGCTAAGAAATGAACTGTACGTGGACTTCACTGGTACGCATAGAGATTACCGCAGGACAACAATTAAATTTTGTGTCGGAATTCGAAACCATGCTGATGATAAAGCGGTTAGAATCGACCTCTCACACATTGTGGGACTCATCACATAATGACAAGTTCGATGCTCGATACAATCCAACAATTCACCCAATTTGAACAAAGTTATGAAAGTGCGATGAAGTTCCCCGAAGAAATAGGAGCACTATAGCAGATCAGATCCCAACTGTTTTATCCCCTCCTGTGCTAAGTACTGGGTGGTAGAAAAGTGGCCGTTCTGAAGGGTAAACTTTACAGTGTAGGTGACACTACCTATGTACCTACACATAGTACAAGAAATTTTCATAAAAAGATTGATTGTGTTTGTACTTTGATAGCGTTATTGCATTCTCGAAATGTTGATTAGAACGTCTTGTTCAAGGAAAAAACCACCAGAGGCTTGCTATTCATTCACCAGGTCATTTCGAACTGCCCTCCTAGTCTATACAAAGATCCTGTTCATTTTTCATCCTACATCTTTGAAAGGTTAAAAAAATTCACATTGACAGTCTCGCAGCCCTTACACACACTCAAATTGCCAGAAGCAATGGGTTCGTTGATTTAGTGGCCAATCATAAGTTAGAGCTGTCAGTTAGTTCATCGTAAAAAAAAGTGCAGCGATGGACAAGACTGAACTGTCATTCCTCCCGTTGATTTCGACGTCTCTCCTCACGCCATATCGATGGTGACCCCACGAATAGGCACAGTTACGCGGAACGCGTTCACTAGAAGCAGAACGAAAAACGAAGAAGAGACGAATTCATAAGGCCGCATTCATACTTTGCAACGCAGGATGCAACTGCGCTCACGGGCGACGAGGCAGAGTGGCACGGGACGAGACAGAGACACGCAGCCACGCCTTGCCGCAAGCACCGCGAAGTATATTCGCAGCCTAAGGCTCTGCTGTGTCGTTCCTTCGCTTTATGCAGCATACCACATTTGCGTGTGACATGACTGGTTGGTGGAAGCTGCGTAGAAACAAGAAGAGCGGGTCTGTCTTTTTTTTGAGGAGCACTGCTGCTAGGATGTTCTTGTTCGTGGGTGCGGTGCTAAGATGTTGAAGGTGATTCATGCGGAACCTAAAGAACAAAGAAGGAAAAACCTAAAAGACGTATGGCATCCAATAACTGTCACAGAAGAGAACACGTGATGCTTCATGCGATATTTCTAGCAAAATGCTCGCTCAAAAATTTAATGCAAGTTCTTCGAAAATCAAGTTTGTCATTCTAGTTCTCCCCACATTCTTTGTATAATCATGCAAATAGCAATGATACATAACATAGGAAACGAATTGAATGCATGTGAAACGATTTCACCAAATAGTCGCGATCTTATGATCATTTCTTTCTAGAAAACCAGGTTTAAAACAAAGAGAATAAGGGTAAGACGCGGTCGCCGTTCTTCTTATGCAACTACACGCGGTTCACATCGAATTCAGCCATCTCGCGCGCGAAGGTCGCGCAGGGCGTAACGTCGCGCGCGAAATACCGATAAAAAGGCACGTCTATAGAAACCACGTTTTCCCTCCTGAAGCGTCAAAAATATTATCCACCTCATATTACCATGGCTATTATACTACACAAATAAGGACTGACACATGTGGTAAGACCCGAACCCTGTCACATCTTCTACTCAATTCAAGCTACATATTCAAAGGAAATCCTGCCTTGCTTTTCAAGCTTCTCCGATAAAGGTCTGCTTAGGGAGGATGCCTGTCGTTTTGACATAAGGAACCATACCACTTTGGAAACACGTTCACCACGAAAATTAGCGTACAGAATTAATGAACAATGGCTCTGGTTTTCCACCAGCCCTTCTGTCAGTGCTAGTCCACCTAACACCCGAAATTGAATTTTGATGGGTCGTCACATCACCGGATTTCACTACATATTTTGTTGACTATCTCATTAGCCCATTGTTTGAATGAGCAACAATTTCATTTACTATCATACAGAAGACAAATCAATAGGTTCCTACTGCAGTTTTATAGACAACGAAGAAGTAGGCAAATTGAGATAAGCAAGAAGTAGAAGTAAGAGAATTGTGGAAAGTTAACCAAGTTATACGAATGATCCACAGTGATTTTCATTCACTGCGTGAATAGAATAATTCTCAGCTCTGCTGACCAGGGTACACGGGGAGACAGGGGTCGTTCTGACCGGATGGGGGGGGGGGGGGGGGGATCGTCCCTGTAGAGGTCTGCGATAAGCGCTAGAATCTAAACGTTCAATAGGCAGATGAGAAGGGAAGGGTATTTGGCAGCAAATTCGGATGAGGAAACGTGAAATAAATATCTTTTTCCTTCGGCTGAGAATACACAGCACTTAAAACATCGTAACCAACATTACGGCAACACTTAGTGGTACTGCAGAAGTAAAAAAAATGGTGGGGGGGGGGGGGGGAGGGGGAGGGGGCGTATCTAGTACCTGTACAGGGGGGTCACTGAAGAAGCGGCTATTGTTCTCGACACCTTGGAGTGCCCTGCTGCTGACAGTTTCTTTCGTGACACTTATCAGCTCTACTGTTTGAGCGATGTTCAGCCGAAATGCTTCATTTACCGCACTCTGGTAAATTTGACCGCATAACTAATGTAGGAAACGGTTGTTCACTCTCGAAACGAGTTTAAGAATCCGTCTCATGCTCAGTAGAACGACTTCAGAGCAGTACAATGCAGATGGTTTTCGGAGGTATCGCCTTCTTCAGAAATGAGAAATGGAAATGAGTTCAAGAAAACTGCTCTCTCAAACTCTCACATCGCAAAACTCACTGCTAAACTAGATAAAAGCTCAGTAAATTCATTAAGTGTGGTGGGATCACTGAGGGTTAGTGGTTTTATTGATTTTTTTAAAATGATGGTTCAGTCGCTTAGGTACATATTGATGCATAAGTTTTTATCAATTGATCACAAGACTCGAAAAAGATGGGATCCATAATTGTAGAAATGTATAAATGGGGATGTCATCTAAGTTTTTTTTCTCTTTTTGTAGATTAGAACCTTTTTCTGACGATGTTGCCTACCGATGAAGTTACCTTTGTATAACCAAGCATAAGCAAATGATAGTTGCCATACTTCAAAGGAAACTAAACAATGCAAAAATGGGTATAGCTACTTGATAACTCTGAGCCTAGGGCTTAAAGGTTTAGTTTAGAGGTCCGAAAGCACGAAGTGGAACAGCCAGTTGGACGTCGATTAACCGCCAATAAGCGATAAGTTATCAGTGGTTGTGGTGGTGTGGGTGTACAGGTGAGAGTGTGGACATGTGTTTATTTGCCTTCCGACTTTTGCCCACTAATAGCCCAGGATTAGGAAGTGTTCACAGCGCGAGCAACGATGAAAAACGATTTCGCTTGTATTTAAGACCCAAATGGCATAGCACATAGTGCAACAGAAGAGGAAGTGGTGGCGATGAAAGAAGCGTATTTCGCTCATAAAAACGTAAGCAATGATTTAGAACTGGAAAACGTCCTGATCCTGACATCGATGGCCTTTTTCGAAATCCGTTCGGTAAACCTAAATGATTGAGCAGATTTCCTTCGTAAGGTGCCCAATGCTTACATCAGGTTGCTCTCAAATACTGAACACATTGTATTGTGTTCTATATAAGGCTATCTGTAATTCCATACATAGTTTACTGGGATCGAATGAAACTTGTGTTCAGCCGCCGAGACTGCTACGATATTTATTCAACGAAAGTTTCTCCAAATCCTCTTTGGAGTTTGTAAAGTCGAGGCATATATACATGTGAGCCAAATTGTCGACTACAATTTATCAATTTGCAAGTTAACTACAAGATGGAAAATGAAATGTAATCGATCCTAATCGATGTGACTGAACCAGCTGCAATTTTAAAAAACAGTTGTTTACATGTTCTGGTAACAGTAACCACAACAAAGAATGTAGTCGCTCATGGTACTCATAACCATCAACCAATTTTTGCTCTTTCTTCTATGGGCCATCATCGGTAACAGACTGACCTTCACTCGTTGAACCGTCGATTTGTGTTTGCATTCCATAACTTTGTGGAAGGTTCCTCATAAAGTTCCAAAGAGCGGATTGGACATTTCAGGGCTACCGAAAAGTAATTATAAAGATGGGTACCATTAACCATTTCGGCTTGGACATCTTTTGCTGAGCCGTTGAAGCACTTTGGAGTCTGATCCGGTACAGGAGCATTTCGCTTTTCTGATACACTTTTCTATATTTATTTTCATTTTTCTTTTAATTTTCACCTTCATTTTCACCTCGTAGACATTTTTTGAGAAGATCCTCGGATAGCGCCGCAGGCTATTATGTGTGTAGGGCAGCTGTGATGTGGTGCACTTGGGTAGCACCTCGTAGTGAAGCCTGCTCGTGGTGGAGTCGGACATAGCAAATGTTACCTTTGAAGCTCGCTCGCTTTCTTCAGAGCAAATGAAGCGAAAAGGGACGGATGCGTTGCAACAGCGAGTTCTTGCCGAAACAATGACAGCGTCCGTCGTTTGAAGGCATTTTGGCGGCAGCATTCAACATCCTCGCAACGATAGTCTGTAGAAATTTCTGGCGGACAGCCTCATTGCATGGACAATCAAGTTTATCTCCTTGAATAAATATACAGTGTTACAAAATTTTAACCCTGGAGCAACCTGTGTGCGCATAGAATGTGACGTGGGTCTCTCTTTGGTGTGACCCAATGATCTGATTCGAGTGTCCTACCCTACTCATAAAGATCTGCAATGACGGCGACATTGGGTGAGTAAGTGTTTTTCCCCACCAAGATTAACGCACGAAGGTTGGTTGGTTCGGGCAAAAATCGACCCATAAAGTTATCGTCAAAGACAAATCATGAATTTTTCTGAACTTTGCCACTCAATTACGGGTGACAGTCACCTCTCTAGAATGAATCACCATTTTTTGTCTAGTGCTCCCAAAGCTCATTCAAGAGCAAAAATGAGAAATATGCATTCGAAAGAGGTTCCCAGATCAGAGAACTCTGATCGAAATGTGCTGGGCAGAAAAGTGATCTGTCATATTTGTTTGAAGATACCTGATGGGGGCAATTTTGGCTTACGGTAAGAGATACAGGATAAAACGTCGCGCTTTTAATTTCGGGTTTCTCCACTGATCATCGTTCCTAACCATTACTTCCCATCTTCCTCTTTATCTCGACCCCTCGGGTTCTTTTCAACACAATTGATAGTGTTGCTACCTATCCGGTATTCTACGGGTTCGTTCTCCATTCTGTGAAGGTGAGTGTAGTATTTCAGCAAAAGCGACCTTGCCGGTAACTTCTGCGTATGACCAGGCTTGTCGTAATAACCGTCGTGTCATTCGGCCTCTGTACCACCATCTATTTATTCCTTTTACAGCAGCAGCCTTTCATATGATGATTTCATGTGTTTTGCTTATTGAAGACTCGTTTTGTTGTTCTATGGACGTTAAACTATTTGTAACAAATTGACAACAATTTGTGAACAAATGGCGAAAGGTACAACACACATGTGCATAACAATTCGAATTGCTATAAGTTGCAGTTAGCTGCCTAATTACATTAAGTACCGGTTACCAGTAAAAAAATATCGGTTACCAGTGAAGAGTAGTGGGTACTATCGCGAAGAGGGTGGCGTATCACCATGGACGCTATTTTTCCCCAAGTCTACAAGGAAGAAGGAACCCATTCTCTCCTCTACTGGAGCTTAGGCCGAAATAGTATACTATTGAGTGTGCAGACTGACACCCTCACCGACATAGGTATTTAGGTGTGCAACTTCTTATGAGATGCCCAACCAAAACTTTATGATTTTTACGAAAATTGAGCGACTGAAATTTAGCATGTACTGTAATGCCTCAAATGGGGAGCCCGGTGATGAGTTATGGATTTATGGGAAAACCAGACAGCATGTCATAGGTGTTTACTTGATCACGTGCTGATAACTACCAAAGACCAAGGTGAACATCAAGACGAGTGCTCAGACGACGGCAACCACTGGCGGAAACTCGTTTTGATTACACTCCAATGACCTCGAACCCTTGAGATTATCGGAAGGCAGGTGCATTAGATAGAACAAGTCGCTGATCCAGCGGCTTCTCTCACAGCGAACACATGCCTCTGGACGGCCTAAATCCAGAATGTTGCGGAATTCAGGGACAAATCCCTCATTGTTTTCTTCAAATTCTGACTGTATTAGTGAGGTATATTAGACCTTGCAAATGAGCCACTTTCTCCAGTCCAGTTTCCTGCCGTCTTCTTTTGAGGAGCCCAAAACGATAAGTCAAAATCGGCTAGTTTCAACGGTAAAATGGCCGTATTCAATCTTGATTTAGCCCTTGCACTGTGCTTTACTGTACCAACTCGTCAACATCAAAAATTGAATGTTTCGTTGAAACTCAATCCTCACATAGGGCAACAGACGCTGTCTGTAGCCACCTTACAATTATCAATTCAGTCCCAGCGGTGGAGCGCATGAAAAGAACACCTTCAATCACTGACCTCTTACGAATATCAGAGGTGATTCAGCTTAAAAGCCTGCTAGGTGCGTTCTTGATATTCCATTTACTCAATGGATGGAAGGGAGGTGAAAGCGGGATTGTCAATCAGAAGAACTATCACCATATGCCCTTTCACAAGTCTATCCCTACCGAAAATGTTTATATTGTTAAAAAAGCAGTGGTTCTCTTTTTCAGTGTACAGTTTTGTTTCCGTATTTGTTTACACTATGAACATACACTCCATCTTGGAGCGCCTGATGGGGCGTGGCCTACGCATTTGGATGACGTGTATCAAACTCGCTCGCTCCGCCACACATTCTCACTCTTGTCACGCACTCTCACTCTCGCCATTTACACATGTCTGTAGGCCACGCCCTATCAGGCGGTCTGAAATGGAGTATACATCGGTTTTGTAGTACATGTGGTCATCGAAATCGCAGTAAATTATTTCTAAATTATTTACATACACGATCGGATGATGTACAGGCCGCTTGCAATGTCGTTATTTGATAGGAGATCATCAGCGTAGCTAAATTTCTGTGTATTGATTGTGATCTTGTACTTTTTTGTTTAGTTATTTATTACTTACATATTTCTATAATCCTATGGATTGATGTGTTTCCTTGACATATACTTTCATTTGTTTTGTTCTGTTCTTTGCTTCTTCAGCTCCATTGTCCATGAAGTCATATTCGCTTGCTAATGTTGGAATGTACCATGCATTCGACTTCCATTGGTGATCTTGCACCTATACATAGTAATAATCTGATGTGAAATGCGCATAGGCCGCCTCTTGAGCTAACCGCCTCAGGCTGGGCTCCGTTGATACCATGTACTGAGACTGAAAGTTGCGGAACATAATCATTAAGGGAAAGTGGCGAAACTCGTTCAGCCCGACCACAAACTAGCAGATTCACGATTCGTGTGATGTCTTGCATGCAACCGACCTCATCGCCGGAACCGGGAACCGTGGAAAGTGATGTTCAAGGTAAGGTCAGGTCAATGAATCGAAACTATTCCGCTTGCGATCAAAGTGGATGACAGCTGATCCTGAATATCTTACTTCATAAGTCTGAATGAGTTTCGAATCAAATGACGGAAACCCGCTTTGTCTCAACCCTATCTCAATCATTATTACAGCATCCACCTAGGCTGTCTTGGCGTTATTAGCGTCCACACCTACAACTTTTACAAAATAATGAAGTCTCTTTACCCTCAATGCGGTGCATACCAAAAGTATGTGACACTTCAAAATTCATTTTTGTGGAGCAAAACAAAGCCATCTCGTCACAAAATGAGCTTCATTCGATTGTTCGTAGAAGGCAGTGAGCTCGGTTAAGGATAATATTTTATTTAAAAACTTTTTGGAAGATTATTTTCCATTTGTATCGAAATTGTCAAGCATGTCACTGCCTGTACAGCCTTATAAAGTACTTTGTCGGTCTATGCTGCGATATGTACATTACAAAAAAAAAAAGAAATGAATTCTCCTAGGTTCATCTTAATTTGATCCATATCAATACAGAATACAAAATTAAATCCACGGGTCATGAATGCAGTAGTTACGCCACTCGTCATTGTACAAATGTCTTTCTTTGTTTCATATTCATCACAATTTCTGTTTGGATACTCAATCTTTCTTCCGTATTAGTTCAGCTGCTCAACATTCATACGAAATTCGTCTGTTCTAGTCTCACTCCCTGCGTGTTACTGACAGAAGCGCGTGGAACCTATTATCCGTGTGCCAACCTCATCCTCAGTCTACCTCCTATACCCGCGAGCTCATTTGATAATGCGTGCATTTGATACACTAATAAAAATTTACACCGTTACTAACACTGTAAAGACTGTTCGAACTTTATTGAAAAGAAAGTTTTGGGTAATGTAAAGAAAGGCCAACGATGCTTTGCTAAAGCCACGAACCACTTTCCTCGTGAGAACGCCTTTTCCACAAAAAAATTGGGCACTTTTCAACGATCACTACCCCAGGTACCCCGAGTTGGTCAAAAAAAAAACAATTTTCGCTGAAACTTTGCCTAGGGGGGTTATTTGGGGTGCTGGTCACGAATATGGCATCCGTTTTTGGCGTTCGCGCCAAATTGGTGCAATTGCACCAATCTGGCGCGAACGCCAAAAACGGATGCCATATTCGTGATCAGCACCCCAAATAACCCCCCTAGGCAAAGTTTCGGCGAAAATTATTTTTTTGACCAACTCACGGTATCTGGGGTAGTGATAGTTGAATAGTGCCGAAAATTGTTTCATCTACACGAGCACCTTAATCTCTCTAGGCCTAGAGTAGCCAATGCTGCAACCCCTCCTTCACATTTCTCTGGAAATGCAATTACGAAAGCCTAATTCAACTTTGAATTTGAATGTTAATTCTCTGCACCGAAGAGGGCACAGCGTTCGCCCGAACCTTTGATTTAGTGGAACATCAAGTGATCAAGTGTAAGCAGGTTCTCTTCGTTGTTGTCTGGAACAGCTGATCGGCTACATGAAATCCATCTCGTGCATTGCTCGTCGTCGTTCTTACCCTTTACCTCTATCACCCCCTTTCAAAAGAGTAAAGCCTGAACTGACGTTTTTTGATTCACTGTTATGCATGATTGTGAGCATGCGGCATATTCATCTGTTTACTTATTTATTTACGAACGATTAAAGCCCAAGCACGCCATTGCAGCATAGCAGAAGAAGATACGTTATATGATTATCTCCTTTGTGCCTAATTAACTGCTATGCACGATTGTGAGTGAGCGACATGTTCATTTATTTATATATCTATTTGTTAGCGTTCTTAGCACGCTATTGCTGCGAAGCATATTTTTATGATTATCCCTTTTGTGCCTAACTTTTAGGTTCTTTTTTCTCCAATACCAATTTCTTTCGAACCCGCAGTCTTTTCACCATTTGCTGGCATACTATCATCAGAGGGTAATGGGCGGCTCAGTAACAAGAAACGAAGAAAGAAAAAAAAGACAAAAAACAGAAAATAAGGGAGGGTTTATCAAAGGAGAAGGTTTTAGCACTTCGAGTGCCCTACTTTATGAATTTTTTCACATGCTTCTTTACATGTACTAATTTACATTGATCATTTTCTATGAGAAATACTAGAAATTGCATCAGTCAGTTGCCACGTAGTAGTAGCTGGCATGTAGCTTTGTTTTAGAATATTCCATGTTCGACTCTTTTTTAATCTTGGCAGACTCTGAAGAAGGCGAGGACGCCGAAGCGTTAGCCCCGAATAAATAATACCGTAAGTCTTGAAAGGCTTCTATAAAAATCTGCCAGAGTAGCCTTGTTTGTTCACGATTTTTTCTGTTTCAGGGTTTGTGTTTAACAAATAGATCCACGCTGTTGTAATGTTGCCGTAAGCAAAGAAAGATTTCCAAGTTGTTTATTTGCACACTGACTGCATTGTAAAAACATTATTATGCTGTATAGCAAATGCATCCTCGTAGTTTTTCTCAGTTGCTTCAATCACAATCCTTCTCCGGCTGTGGGATTGAACTGCTGTTACTGGCACTTATTTAGTGTAAATACCCTTTTGATTTGTGAGACCGAATATTTCATATTTGATTGGGCTGAATGTAAATCTCCTTTACTTTCCTCTGTTTTGCCAACGAGGTTGTTAGGTGGAATCTTTATTTCCGGCCTAACGTTTCGACCAGATCGTCTTCCTCAAAGGCCAATCCACCACCGCGAGAGTGGAACGCCGCCACTCCGGGTTAGTTGTCGTCAGTGAAGTTGTTAGGCCGTAAATAAAGTTTCCACCTAACAACCTCGTTGGCAAAACAGAGAAAAGTAAAGAAATCCAATGCCGAGGTTTCACGAAGAGAGAAGCTGGAATGTAAATCTCCTTGTTTTCTTGAGTAGGTAGCAACAATATGTAGATAGTAGCTATCATATACTGACCTAATTGCTCCAGTGGCTGGAAGTAAAGTCGAACGATGATTGATTGAAATTTTGTATGATGACACGACCACTTTCCTGCCCTAAAACCACCATACATAACTGGCATTGTTGGTACATATACTAATTCAAAAGTCATAGTTTTGATAGTATAAAGTCTGTCCAAGAGCTGCTGACCGCTTTATATTTGTTCCTGTAAAAATCCATGGAAGAAACCTGAACTTTCGCTATTCCCTGAACTCCTGATAATAACCACCCACTTTTACCATCACGATTAAGTAACCAGTCGTTCACTCGCTTGTCCTTTTACTATGTATACCAATTTTGCTCTCGCCTGACTATTTTACCGAATCTGCTAAGAACTCTTCAAGACTTAATTTTCAAATGCACTGCTTAAAGGCCTCGACGTCATTCACTCAGTGATTTTTCGTTTGATGTCTAGGAACACATTAACCCCATGATATTCACCATTGATGTACTAGACCAAGCTTATGAAAAGTATTGTCTGCAGCCAGCCGTCATATGACAGGGCATCCACAGTGTTGTAAAACGACAACACTGAATAAATGAAAATTGCACCCGACAAGTGCCGATCACCCAACAGCATAACACACGGCTTCACCTCACTATGTTCCTCTTCACTTTTGATTGCACCTATCCGTGGCTGATCAACATGGTCATTGTAGATAAAGACGAGGTAGATGTGTCCTGTCCACAAGTGACAGAAGTTCTGCTAAAAAAAATGTGAAATTCCAGTAACCGAAGTCTCCAGCCAAGAAAAGGGGTTTTTTCGATCTTTTGATGGAGAGAAGAAGGCTGATTGTCGGTACCTCCCATCTTTTGAAGCTAGTGTTCATGCGGAACCCTGACGTAAACACTTTTCTAGTGTGGCCATACAGCTGAAAGAGAAATAAATCAGAATTTGCCTTTCTTGTAGTGGTGCCCTATCGAAACCTTATTGAAAAAAAATCAGCAAGATGCGATGACTTTTGGATTGACATTTCTTCCTTAAACGTTGCACTAACAAATTATCGAATCTGCTCTCTAGCCCACTGGGAAGAAATAACAAGCTGACAATGGTGATCTCAAAATCGACATACCACCTTTCCTCGAGCAGAGGTCTGTGGTGTTTCGAAGGGAATCCTCCAGCCCCTGATGCGCTGACAGTATGCATATTGTAGAAAGTTGTAGCGTATATCAGGTTGAATGAATAGAGTGAAATAAGCAAGAATTAGAATGAAAAGTGACCAAGGTGATCCGGAATTCATGGCCCGACGTGATATTCGGCATGGTTACCCGACGTACGCTCAGTATCCTAGTTCAAAATATGATTTGACTAAATTTTTTGAGGAATAACTTCATCGATACCCCATAAATCGGTAGAAAGAAGTGGTTGATGAGAACTGCTTGAGGAATTTTCCCAAGATACCTTCTTTTTTTCGTATAAATAGACCCCTTACCACATGCTGAGCCCTCATGCCACTCGTGACCATGGCTGGAAGTCCCACTTAACCTTTCTTGTTTCGTGTTCAAGTTCCATGCCCTGAAGCATAAGCATATCTCATCCGCGCGCGCGATGACCTCACAATCAGTCCGTCTGGAATCATACTATAATCCTTCGGGTCTATGGGATCTGCCGTGAGCACGACGACATCGGATTGAGACGCAGAATTTAAATTTTAAAATGGAACACGATGAATCTCCGGAGATTACCTGTCCTGTATACCAACCGCGTCTTATACACAAGATCATAACGGCTGTCTTGAATAGGGACATCAATTCAAAGGCGCTTCTCGTGGTGTCATGCAGATGAGGTTCCAGAGAAATGAAGTCATGCTTGCTTCATCTGCTTCTTGAGTGTTCATGTTAAGAAGTAAATTGAAATTGGCAAACCTCCTCCCAGACTGACCCACAGAAGGCAGATGATTTTGACCGGAGAATAAAGGTTTTTCTGGCAAATAGAAGGCATGAATTTGCCCATAGAAGGCCGATGAATGTAACCAAAAAAACAAGTTTTTATGGCCCATAGCGCAGATGAGGTTGACTGAAAAACTCGTTTTTTGGCCCATTGGAGGTCGATAAATTTGACCGGAAAGCTTAAGTTGTTTTTTTGTTAAAGCTGGTACTATACCTTTTACGAGGTCCATAGTGCTGCAAGAGTTCACTATTACATCAATCCAATACACCTGAAATACTTTTACACTGTTCAGGCTCTACGCGTTTCTCCTCAAAGGGTTGATCTTACTATTTTCGCCATTTACTTTCTCTTCTTGTTGAACTCCTCTTCATTCTTTGAACAACTTTTGGATCTCAAAGGAATCATGTACGAAAAAATGGTATTTTCTGCTACCCACATATTTATTATATTTATTTTTGTTTATATATATATTTATTTGTTTATATATTTATATATTTATTTTTGTTATAGTTGCCTAATAATGGCCGCATGTAAAATTCCACGCGAATAAGTGAAAATCCGGCTAAGATACAGCTCCTCAAAGTGGTGGACGAGGGGGCGCGGCCTCAGCGTAAATGCCGGCCCCGTACTCCGTCGCGGTTGGAGACGAAGAGTGGGAATGTTCATGTATTTTGTGTTCCCTCTATGCGTCCCCAACCGCGGTGGAAGACGGGCGGGCATTTACGCTAGGATTCCTCACCCTCGGCCGCCACTTTGAGGAGCTTCACTTTTCGCGTGGAACTTTGCATACGGCATTATTAGGCAAATACATCATAAATATATGAGCAACAGGAAAACTCACCCCAATTTTTTGGTACTTGCACAGAAATAATCAGTTAGAAAAAACGCCCGAACTTCTTGGTTGCCTAATATTATCTAAGCTACAAACATGAATCAGTGATGGAAATGTTAACAACCTTGATTGGCCAGTGAAGCCTTCCATTCCTGTAGGACTGCGGGAATGACACAAGGCAATGCATGGTGATGTCCATCCCCCTCCCACTCTGAGTATTACGTGGGCCAGTCTAATTCGAATGGAACTACGAGACGAATGCATGGCGCGTCTCAGAAAGAAATTGATCAATGCAGTATTGAATATTAATGTGTTTATATTTGTGTATATTAATGTGTATATGCATTTTTTTCATTGCTATTTATCTATAAAAAATTTTGTGGATATCTCGATCATTTTTACTATCTCCATCCCTTTTCTCAATCAAACTATTCAGTATTGTGGGAAAATACTCTGTTCTTGTGATTCGATCAACTATTTCTCCTTACAGATAAGAAGATGTACTTTCAGTTTTGAAAAACATCCCTCTGATAACATTTGATGGTCATTTGTAACGAGTTTGTAGCGGCCTTCACCTTTACAACACCTGTGGGGGTCCATTAGGAGTTCGCGTTCAGCGAAAACACCACTGTCGCTTAGTTTCCCGGCATGCGAGTGAATGTTTGTAGGTGGGCTTTGGCAAGGTTCGAGTCACGTAACTGGTCGAGCCGTTCTACCCAACAGGAGGTTTCTACGTGGTTTCACTTCCTGGTTCTGTCCTTCGTCCATTGTGGTGTTGTTCTGTACTTTCTACAGTTCTATCCCGGAGGGTCCAAAATTAAGGCAATCGCCTGTCCTCTGATTGGCCCTCATCAACGCAAACAACTCCTCCCATTATTTTTTATGCTTGTCTGTCCTTTTTCCAGATTCTCGTTTCTCCGGGATGCGCCTTGGTCTCACGCTTTCACTCGTATCGGCTTTTCAAATATTCCAGCAATCAGTGGTGAACGAACTGCACTATGTCGATCGTAAAAGCTTCGCTTTCTCACTTGCCAGTGCAGCATTTCCTCTCGGTAATGGTTATTTTATTTATCACGTGTTCTACATGATTATGAATTTTTTCGTATAACAGCCACTTTTTTTTCTTTCGATGCTCCTGTTGTTAAGACTACATAGGATAACCTTGCTAAGACCCCTTCGCCATTGACAGTTTTTCCAGATGTTTTTTGCATGCTTTGAGGGGCGCATACTTACACAAAAGTGATTTCATAGTCCCCAAATGATTTTGGAAGTGCCAAAAATGGTTGATGGCTTGATCCCAGACAGGAAAAAAATTGGATTTTTTTTCGGATTCCATTTTTTATGAAGTCATACATGAATATGCAAGCTACGTGCAATACTGGTTATTAGTGCACCAGTCTAGCCGTGGTTACTCTTAGACAAGTCGCTATCGAAAAAAGTTTGGTTCGGATCCGATGTAATCGTAACGAACCACGGGTTCTGGCATAAAAACAAATTTTGGAAAAGACGTTTGATGCGGCTTATCATTTAAATAAAGGAGTCATCCACGGAACTTTAAGTTCTCCTGTTACGCGCATATTTATATGAGAAATCCAACTGAGGTAGAGTTCCCCAACGTCGGCCGACGGGGTGAGCCATGCGATTGCGTTAAAACGCTGTGAACTGAGGAGCAAAAAGGCGACAGCCAAGTGGTCAAATACACATAGCTAGAAGTAAATCGACATTGGGCTCAAAAATGTGAATATTTAAATAGAAACTGAGAAGTTCGTTGATACTCGGCTGAGTCTCATAACAGCCTAGGAAGTCATCAGCTACCACGCACCTTCAGCAACAGCAGGGCCTTTCACACAAATTGCCTTTGAAGGATAGCTTGGCTAACTGCTTGAAAAGAGAATTCTTCAGTTCGTCTATGTACAGTGTGTTCCAAAATTATAGGTTCACCCTATTTTTTTTTGGCGATATCTCTACAACACATCAACAGTTCCCCTCCAAATTTTAACCGGTGACGCCCCGTAGTAGACGCGACGAAATGCGCGGGTGAAGCTGATAACAAAGAATCGCGAAATTTTTGTTTTTTCCAAACTCCGTGCCCCAAACTAAAAGCTCTCTTGGCTTTTTTGCCTTGCTTCCATCAAGGGGTGAGTTTTGAAGTTAATGTGCTGGTGTTTTCTTTTCTGAGGCTTATTATACAGTACCACGCCACGCGGAACACACCTATCCGAATGCGAAAGGAACAGATTCGGGCTTTCAAGGATTTGGGACTCACAAAGCGCAAAATTTAGAAGGAGATGGACCTGTTCCTCAACTTCATCAATGACTTCTGCCAATGGACCTGTATGACACGAAAAAGAGAGCTGGAAAGCCACGACAAATCTTGAAAGGCAGGAGCGCCTGGTTCTCAACGCTGCGTTCAATTGCACGAAGGGTTTGCGACAGCTGTGCAGGGGACTAATACCTAGCATCTCCATAAGCGCCAAGTAGTGCGTCTGCTCAAATCGTCTCCTCACATCGAACGGTTCTTGTCCACGCTATATCTTACTAGCCGAACAAAGGTGCCCGGGTCCTTCCTGTCAAGGAGCATGTAAGGTAGATGCATCAAAGGGATGAGGTAGTTGGTGGGGTTACTTTAATTATCTCGCCGAGTATGAATAATACGTTGCCAGTGATCCTTTCTGATGCGAAGAACTTTAATTTGGATGCACCGGACAGCTTGGCGAATTATCGTAGGGATTTAAGGAGGGAGCCACTCTGCTTTTCAGGGTGCGGATTTGCTGGTGGTAGTGTTATAATTTGAGCCGTTTTCTCTCGCTTCGATAAGTGACGGACAGTAAAAAGCACAAGTGGCATGGACGCTAGAGCCTACCAAGACGCTTTCTGTTTCTGCTCCAGGGTGAATCAGCCCTCCTCCAGCTTTCACAGAATAGCAAGGCGATCTCACACCAGCTTTATTCTTATAAGAAAATCTCATAAAATGATAGAAACGCTGTTCTACGACGAACAACAAAGACGAACTAAGCCGTTCTAGTGACTCATCCTCCTTTATCCTGTGCCTTTGCTGCGCCAGCCTTCACGGTCACCCATCGTGCTCCGGTCTCGGCACTCTCCAGAATGGTTGGTTACTATATAGACAGCGATTTCCATCGAGGCGCTTTGGATTTCAATAAGATAATGTTCTTATCCATGTGTGTGCCTCCACAAAGCCGTGGTTTGGAGCGAAGAATATCAGTTTTAGGGTAAGCAACCAAGTTACCGGAATAGAGCCCAATCGGAAACCTTTGAGGGCTCTTTTTTTAAGAGGTCAACTCTCGCTGCAGACGTTTCAGAGTTGAAAAAGGCCACCCAAGAGGCCTGGGAAAGGGTGTCAGCTAGAAGCGACCTCTAGACTTATCCACAGCGTGCAGAAGTGGATCGCTGAAGTCACTGAAAGAAGAGAAAAAGCCACAAGTTCTCAAATGTTGTTGTTCTTGTGCATTTTGGTCGGTTCATTTCTGAAAAAGTCCGAGATCCTCGGGAACCTGTGCATTTGGGACGCCGTAAATATCGAGAAAACAAAAAAAGCGATTCTTTGTTCTCAGTTACACTGATGCTTTTGATCGCGACAGCCGTCAGGTACGAATGATAAAAATTTGGAAGGGCATTGTTTTTCTATTCTGGAGATATGAATGAAAGATAGGGTGAACATTCAGTTTTTGGAAACACTGTAGATTATTGGGAGTGCATCGTACACAAGCTCACAGCCGTGGGAAAATTCCTATGAATATTCATGTTTATTTTTTCTATTTCTTCACCACTTTCAATTGATTACTTTGGGCGATGTCTTTTTCTGCCATGTGTGATGGCAATCTTCCAGCTTACTGTGAGAGCAGCTCATTTTCAATTTTCGGTGAAAAGCTTTGATGTTCAGGTCAGTTCATATCAACGCTTTTCCTTGCCTGCTATCCGATTTCGGCAAAGCAGGGACTTTTTGCGGATGCTTGGCTGCTCATAATTGGTTCCACTGTGGCTGTTATTCCCAGGTGACTCATTTCAATGACGGTACACTTTTTCTTTAACGGCAGCGAACGGTGATGTCTTTCATGTTGTTGGCTCCAAAAGTTGTTTTTTTTCTAAATAGTTAGAAGAGATATATGCCACTATCAGATTTTCTCTTAACTTTACCGCATACTTTCGTACTTTCGTGGAAGGCACTTGTGCCAACCATCTTTAGTAATCAATTGGCACGATGAGAGAGGTGATTAATGCCAAACTTCATGCGCATAACGATATTACTGTAAGATTAATAGAAGATGCAGCAAACATTACTATAGGTTCTTATTTCTATGATCCTAATAGTAAAAAAGCTGGTTATAGCTCCATCTCGAAAAAAAGGTGAGACTTTTAATCCCCTCGTTAGCGTATGATGTACTTTCAGCTGGTCGCTGATGTGTGTGGGTCGATTTCTGATTGGTTGCGGAGCTGGTCTTGGTTTTGTCTGTTCAACGATCGTCCTCTACGATATGGTTCCATATGCATCTCGACCGGCTCACTTTCTTGCTCTGGGAATTTCATTTGCTTTTGCCACTTTGATGATCAACTGCGTTCCTTTGATCAACCTCCCGGATACTACCACCGTGATTTTCGCCTCAATAGTCAGTGCAGCATCAGGTAAATACATATAATCCATTTCGGAGCGCCTGATAGGGCGTGGCCTGCGGACATGGGTGAGAGGACATGGGTGAGCGAGGGTGAGAGTGCGTGGCAGGAGTAAGAGTGTGCGGCGAAGTGAGAGTTTGATACACTCTCACCCAAGTCCGTTGGCCACGCTCTATCAGGTGCTCCGAAATGGAGTGTACGGTAGCATCACAGCAGAATCCAAGGCAAGAGAAAATATAGGCTAACTACTACCCATCGCAAGGGAGTGCTCAACTCGGTCAGTCTGAGACACGGACACCCGGGTGAGCATCTGCATGGGTGCGTCTGCTGTTCTCACCGTACACCGCACGTACGCGTCAGAGATGCTCGCAATGTTTGGGTATAAGCCACACCTTTGTGATTCATAAATAGGCCTTCTTCCTCCAGGTAAAGGGTATAGTAAATAGTAAGCCACACTTGACAGAAGACCATCCATTAATAATGATAGCCTTATCCCGATGCTACACGCAGATTTGGGATGAAGGAGGTAAGGGAGGAGAAAGCGAGGACATGTGCTATAGACATCAGGGATTCGTAAATGGTGAGTGCGTCTCCCTCAGACAGAATTTTGCTAGCTTAGGCGGTACGCATAAATTAGGGGGCTGGACTCAGTACCGACCAGTCCCTCGTTGAGAGGATCTTCCACGGAAAAAGGTTTTTCTGTCAGCTGTATATTTATGTTTTGCTCGCCTAAAAGGGACCGTATGCAAAGTTTCACGCGAAAAAATGCTAATCTGGCCAGAATACAGCACTACAAAGTCTCGGCTGGGTGAGCGGGACCTCCGAGCAAGTGTCCACCCTGTCGTTCGCCGCGGTCGGAAACGTATTGTAGGAGCAGAAGAATGCGTAAACAGTCCCACTGTTTAATCCCAATCGCGGCGGACGACGGGGCGGGGCTTTTACTGCAAAGCCACGCCCACCCGGCTGAGTGTTTCGGGAGCCGTATCTTGACCGAGTTATCACTCTTTCACGCGAATCTTTGCGTGCGAGCCTTATCAGGTAAATATAATATGAATGTATGAGTACCAAAAAACTCATTTTTCCGCAGGCGGTTCCTTTAAACATCATGCCGCACGCCGCAAAATCCTGCCTTTACGATACACCCGTAGATAGTGATTTATGCTTTATGTGGGCGATTACAAACTGCTGTAACATTTATGTGAGAAGCAATTTGTTCTGTCATGTGCACGTTGCGGATACATGCCTTATGTTACGTGGGCCTGACGGTATTAAACCTGACGGGCAGACTGTAAGCCTCAATGGGAATAACTTGCTCTCAGTGACAAAATATCTTCCAGTAGCGTTCACCCGAAACCACAGTAATCCGTACTTACCGTATTCCTGTCATTTTACGATAAAAGCGATAGTGACAGTTACAGCCTTGCAGGAATCGCATATCTACTGTTGCAGCCAAAATCAGATGTTGAGAAGATGACGAATTCATCGTCGGAAGAATTCAGTAAAGTTCCTTCCGAATTTCCTTCAACATTAATCTACGTATTGATGACACTGAATGTGGTTCGTTCTTGATGTTGCTGTTTTTTCATAAGTAGAAAGACATCTCGAACCCATTAGACTTTTTCACACGGTGAAAGATGAGGGAGCACAAGGGTGGCTTACAGAATTATCGGTTTGCGGCTGTATTCCTCATTAGTTTTCCTCGCCCAGAAATCTTTAGTCTTCAAGCTCAAGGTGTGTCTATGGAACGCTTTGAATTCCAACAGGAAGAGGGACATTTTACCCATTAACTATGCAAAGCCACCGCGGAAAAGGTGCACGTTCGCGTAAATTACTCGAAACCAGTACCGTAATGAGACTCTGCCACAGCAACAAGGGAAACAGACGGCACAGAGTCTGTAGTGCGAAACACTACAAAGCGAACAAGGCATGTTCAATTCGTGGAAAACAAACACAACGCAAATACAACATTCTGTCCTTGTATTACACCTGTTCAGAAACGCTTCATGAAAACAGTGTTGAGGGGAGCCAGGTTGAAAATCGCGCGGCCGCACCGGCTCCTTTTGCACTACATCCATCTCACACAAAACAAACAATCCTTTTTGTCCTCCTTTCAATCGCATTAGGCTTCTCGGATAGTACATTCTTATATGAATACCTCTCTTTGTAAAACACTTATTGAAGTTTCACAACAATTGAGGCTCCAAAATATTTATTCAAAAACTCAAAAGACCCCTCGAAAGTCTCAAAAGTTTCTGGAATATTTTTGCTATATTTCGGTGTCTAACACCTTCTTCAGGCCTGAAACAGTGGAGATATGTTGTTATATGATATAGGTTATCTATCAATAACCTACTGTCCCTGTCTCAAAATTTCCGACGTGACTCACCCTGCCAAAACGTGTGGAGCCGGAAATGATCAACTCACCCGGTCGCACCCTTAAATAGTCTAGGACGCTATGTGAGTGGCTAGACACCTGATATGAGAGAGGTCATGCAGTAATCAAGTATGATTACTGTGATCAAGTGAATATGTGTAGAATGTCACGTAGCTCGTCCTTACTGCTTATTTCTGGTGACAACCGCTTTATTTCAAGGGCCTCCAGTATTTTCCTTTCTACAGGATTCTCTATTGAGCGGTGTAGTACTTCAATAACGAGTGTGGGGGGTGTTTCATGGGCATGTACTCTTGTACGATGTTTGAAGAAGCTGCTATTGGGGTAAGAGGATGGATTTACCAATGCTCTGCGGTGTTCGTCAATGCGTTTGTAAAGCGGCCTCTTAGTTTCTCCAACGTATTTTTGCCCACATCTTTGGCATTCTACTAGATACACCGTACCCCGGAGCTGGCATATTTTGTGACTACCACAGTAACTACACCCCTCCCTTCAACATCTATCCTCCTAGAGCCTTGAATATGTGAGTATGTGTTTCAAATTCGGTGGCGGACGGAATATTAATCGTATTGGGAGCATTGAGTTCCTAACCACGCTATTCACTTTTGATGCCGTTCTCTCATTGACATATGGCATTATCATGCAGATTCCATCCGGTGAGGAATACGGCCTCCATGTTAGTGATCGCGTGTTGGTGTAACCGTTCTCCCTTAGGATATTCTCCACCACCGAATCCACCCCGTCCGATTGTTGGCTACATATTTTATCCTTAGTCCTTACCAGGTTTTGGACAATGCTAGCTTTCATATATGTGGGGTGGCAACTTCTAGCATGCACCAGTATGTTCTTTGACGCCGGTTTCTTATACCAAAGTAATTCTTTGGTTCCATTATTGATGCGCACTTTTGTGTTTAGGTATGGGATGTAACCCTCCTCATCTAGCTATCTGAATATCCTAAGGGAGAACGGTTACACCAACACGCGATCACTAACATGGAGGCCGTATTCCTCACCGGATGGAATCTGCATGATAATGCCATATGTCAATGAGAGAACGGCATCAAAAGTGAATAGCGTGGCTAGGAACTCAATGCTCCCAATACGATTAATATTCCGTCCGCCACCGAATTTGAAACACATACTCACATATTCAAGGCTCTAGGAGGATAGATGTTGAAGGGAGGGGTGTAGTTACTGTGGTAGTCACAAAATATGCCAGCTCCGGGGTACGGTGTATCTAGTAGAATGCCAAAGATGTGGGCAAAAATACGTTGGAGAAACTAAGAGGCCGCTCTACAAACGCATTGACGAACACCGCAGAGCATTGGTAAATCCATCCTCTTACCCCAACAGCAGCATCTCCAAACATCGTACAAGAGTACATGCCTATGAAACACCCCCCACACTCGTTATTAAAGTACTACACCGCTCAATAGACAATCCTGTAGAAAGGAAAATACTGGAGGCCCTTGAAATAAAGCGGTTGTCACCAGAAATAAGCAGTAAGGACGAGCTACGTGACATTCTACACATATTCACTTGATCACAGTAATCATACTTGATTACTGCATGACCTCTCTCATATCAGGTGTCTAGCCACTCACATAGCGTCCTAGACTATTTAAGGGTGCGACCGGGTGAGTTGATCATTTCCGGCTCCACACGTTTTGGCAGGGTGAGTCACGTCGGAAATTTTGAGACAGGGACAGTAGGTTATTGATAGATAACCTATATCATATAACAACATATCTCCACTGTTTCAGGCCTGAAGAAGGTGTTAGACACCGAAATATAGCAAAAATATTCCAGAAACTTTTGAGACTTTCGAGGGGTCTTTTGAGTTTTTGAATAAATATTTTGGAGCCTCAATTGTTGTGAAACATTCAGATATCCATGAGACTCCGGAACAGCACAATATTAAAGTAACTTATTGAAGTTGATGAACGATGAGGCTCGTAACTCAGCATATCTTCTCAAATTGTATATTTGCAGAGCATTGGAGTACCAGCTATTCTCGCCTTTTCAAAAGGCGTGTTCGAGAAGTAAGTGCTTTTTCCATCCTACACAATCTGCACATGTTTTCTCACCCACTTAGGTTGATTGCACTTACTTGCAGATTTGGCCTCGATCCAACCATGGCTGCTTCATTGTCTGTCGCATTTCCTGTTGTTCAGATAATATTAATCATCATTCTTCATAAAACGCTTTTGAACAGGTGAATTCAGTGCTAAAATGCGATTACACAGTTTTAAGGCGTGCCATTAGGACAAAAAATTTGCGTGACCGTGTTCGGCGTGCGACGAGATGGTGCGAGATAAGGGCGCCGTAGAGTTGAGTCCTGAAACGATTACGCCTATAGTAAGGGCCACCGAGAACAGCGCGCATAGCTCGCCCTATCGCGCCGCATGGCAAAAATGCAACGCGAACTTTCGGTCCTGATGGCACACATCACACAATTTATGATATCTATTAGGCGGATCCTTATTGTTGGCGGATACATTGTTGCTGTGATGATTCAAGCGATGCTACTGTTGACATCGTACTATTCCTATCTTCCACCTGAGGTAGGTCGATTGTTTTTATTTTTTCTGTTTATGAAAAAAACGTTCCCTACTGTGAACCACAACTTCGAGCTTGCACTGATCGACAATGCAATCAGCTAGGCCGCGGTCATACTTTGCGCACCGACGCTGGCACCGCCCGTGTTGGCGTCACTCGTCACTCTGATAACGCGCTCCGTTTGCAAAACGCTCGACTCCACCACACTACGGTATGGTGATCGTGGCGAGAACCCAGAAATTCAAATCGAATATGGCATTGTATGGCACTATGCCGAGATTTGAATTCGACACCGGCTTCAAGTGACGTGCGCAAAGTGTGAAGGCGGCCTCATTCATGGGAAGACGAAGTGTTCAATACTAAAGGACGTCTCCATCATTCACATACGCCCCTTAACTGACCTGGCCCCTAGTTAAAATCTGAGTCACGAAATTTATTGTGTTTAGCATAAGACGACTGCTATGAGTGTGCTTTTTTGGTTGCTCGCCGTTGTGGTATGTGTCCCCTGCAATACGGCGCTGTGTTTAATCACCGGTAAGTCTTACTACGAAATGTACTGCCCCGATCAGCTCAGAAATGAAAAAATGTCGCTTTGCGGGCAGAAGGTCGCTGCATAGGACTACATTGTGCAGAATATATGCATCTCATTGCCACACCTATCAAATATTTTATTTCGCTCGGCAGAAGCAGGAAATTAAGCCGGCTCGGCTCTACTGCTAACAATAAGTAAAGTAAATAGCGATTAGAGTTGGTAGCAAATTCAGCTTGTTGAGCACACGTACATCGCTGGTCATCATTGTTTCATTGTAGACGTTGCGTTGTCGTACATAGTACAAACACACCGTGCGGGTGGTACGGTGAAACACTTGTAGTTCGGAGAGTTTGCAGTGGCACACACGCCTTGGCATCGTGCGAAGACGTCGAGTAAATGAGTCATCCCAAATATTTCCCATTTAAATATTTTATTCAAGTTGGATATTTTTTGTTATGGATTTTTTTTACTCTTACGCTTTCGCTCAATAACCTTTCATTGTTTCACTCGTTTGTTGTTGTCTGTTATTTATTTCCTTTGACATCAACATGAATGGCTCAATTTCACTGCACGACATCAAATGACCATAGCATCAGCCCCAGTACACTTTCTGGTCACCGGCAGCGGTCATCCCGTCTACAGCTGAACGCTGCAGTTTGAGATGGATCGCAATAGAATCTCAAAGGAGCCTATGAAAACAAGTTTCGCTACCCGTTATCTCTTCATAACTATTCCATCCACGGAACACAGTGTTTTGGAACACGCTTCCTTTTTTGCCCCCCCCCTCCCCTCGTTGCCTTGGGTGTGTGCACTTATAACTGATTTTCGCGCGGCCGCGCGAGACGAGCGGCTTGACGGGTGCAAGTACCAGTGGCAAGGCACGGCGGCCTTCAAGCGAGGCACTGTGGCATGGGTGGAGGAGGCAGGGTTGCGTGGGTACAGGAGGCAGTGTGGCATGGATGGAAGTGCAGAGCTGACGCAGCCACGCTCTGCCGAGCTCCCAAGGGCAATCGATTCGGCAAGTCGTACTGATGGCGCCGCGAGTGCGACGCCGCGAAGCGATTTCCCGTCATATGTGCACACACCCCGTTGCTTTTAGACTTGTCTCTGCGGCAACTGCTAATCAAGTGTTCTAGATAATACGTGCATGAGTAATGGTAATAAAAGGCATGCGCTCTGGGAGGGTCCCATATATCCAAATCCGAACTGAAAAGATCGGGGAATACCAAGAGGGATGCAGAACTTTGACTCTTCATTAGTTACATCATAATCCAGCCAACAGATGTTTTTGGATGAAAAACAGTCTGAAAGCACGTAACTCAAATTAAGTTTATTCTCCTCATTTTCTTCAGAACAATTTGACCGTTCGAGCGAGCAGATGACATTTTCAAGCCGAGGTAGAGCTTTGATGTGGGTCCTTGCTACCGCCAGGTGATTGAACTTTTTTGCTTTTTACCGTCGGTATCAACTGTTCTCCATTGATTTATTTCTATATACCATGAATAATTTTAGCACAGCCACATTTACCTGGACCATGGAAGAATACGGGTTCACGCTCTGTTTTGTTCCATACGTTGTCATATCAGCGATGTTCCTTGCGGTTCTAATTCGGATTTATCCACAGAATGGCAAAGAGGATACCTAAGGGCACAGCGCCACTCTACACTATTTATTGAAACTCTGTCTCACCGGTTGTGAAGGCTTTACTGAGGCCCACTTCATTCCTTCGTGATGTGCACCTTTTGAGATATTTTGACAATTACTGTATTATATTGTGAATAAAATTAACTGCAAAGCCATGGATTTTTTATCACTTTTGTTTTCCCCGTCGAACGGCATTCAGATCTGCACCTATGCTTTCTGTGCATTCTGCCTATATATTGATTTGTTGCACTACCGAAACTGTAGCCGTGCTCCCTCGGATTCCTAACGGTAAATTTATAATGGCCTATTCATGTAATTGATTGAATAATAGTCAGTTTTATGAAGGCTATGCGAGGGAATTGTTACATTTCGAGAGCTTCAGACTCTAGTGAAGGCAACTATGATCTCAATACACATGTAATAGGTGATTTAAACTCAAAGCCACCGGGAGGGAGGGGGGTGCAATTTCGGCCTTCGGTGAGACCTACCGTCGCTTGCAGCTCGTTAGGTTGCACACATTGCACACACGACTCCCTGCTAAGACGTCGAATGGGAATCCAGTGATTTATCTTATTACGAACATCTTTTTTCTTCTCTTTCACTTACCTTGCCATTCATTGTTCCATCCAGTTGCTGCTGTTTGCTGCTTTACCTCTTTCACATCATTATGAATGAATGAAATACTAACTACGAGACAACAAATGATATCTCCTACAGCGAGTAACTCGGAAAAGTAATGTTGCAGTTCGAGAGAAGCGCGGGAGATGCGAATACAGACCTATCGTCACGCTATTGAATCCGGGTTTCTCCTCAGATTATCTCATCTGACCTCGAATGTTCGTTCCGAAACGACCACTGCTTCCCAACTTTCTCGTCTGTCGACCCCTCCCGGTTCCTTTAGTTCACTAGGGAGAACGTAAAATGAACCTTTTTGCGCACCTTTCAATACCGGACTGAGAATCCACGTGAAGAACCCTCGGGACATTCGACAACGCACATGCATAACAGGCACTGAATAAGCGTGATCTGTGGTTCTCCATTTGATGCAACTTCTGGAGTTTGAATGGTTACATGGTAAATACGGGCGATCTGTAGCTCAACCTATCCCGGTTTCCCGACCTTCAGAGGTAACTCACTGAATACCAAACCATCTGGGCACAACACTGAAAAACTCAACGGCTAGGTGTGCGAGTAGGTAAATAGTTCCAATATAAGTATATGTCCAATCAGTATTTAAAGACACCGGAAGGGGGTAATTTTGGCCTACGGTAGAACAGACGTAGTTCGGACGAGTTTCAGTGGCCGCCATTGCACAAACTCGCCAATTTGACGCCTTGGCATGGTGCCATGAGGAGTTGTTTTTATTATAAAGTTCTTCTTTCCTTACTTTTTTCTTTGTTCTCTCTTATAGTGTTTCTAGATGTACTTACATGATGCTAATGTAGTTGGGAACGGCCACTCCACTGCGCTGGGAGTCAGATGCTACAACTAACGTTGGCTCGCGGTTCGTCTCCTACAGGGGACAACTCGGAAAGGCAGTATATTGATGCGAATGGGATGCGAATACACACCACAGCGTCACGCTTTTTAGTCCGGGTTTTTTCACTAATTATCGCTTCTGACCTTGAGTGTTCGTTACAAAATGCTCATTTCTTTGCACCTTCCTCTTGTCTTGCATCTTCCTTTAAGGGTGGATGTGGTATAGCGATAGGTGACGTCGTTCTCACTCGCATAACCTCAAGATCAACTCTTCGATCTGTACTCGCACAAGTAACCAAGTCTCCATCCCTCCGCAATCGACGAGCTCGAATTTCGGGTGCCCTCTGAACTGATCAGTTGTAGAAGTCAAAGAGCTCTGGTGAGGTGCATACACTTGTGTATGGAAGTGGAATTCCAGGGATTATGCTGTAAATCGGTTGATCAGCGCCAAGCGCTTGCTCTTTAGAATGCCTTCGAAATTTTTGATTTTTTGATAGCTGCTGATTATCGCTGCAGCCCGCGATGCGAAAGTTACTACGAGGATGCTGAGTTATGGGCGAAAGCTCCGGTGTCGGACGGGACTCGTACCCGCACTTCATCCTTTCCGGGGATATGCGCTAATCCATTACACTACCGACACCCCTACCTTAACTCAGCTTCTGAATGGTAAATAAGTGAATGGTAAATATACCATTCAAAAGCTGCATTGAGGTGAAAGGGGTGTCGGTAGTGTAATGGATTGGCACATATCCTCGGGAAGGATGAAGTGCGGGTTCGAGTCCCGTCCGACATCGAAGCTTTTGCCCATAACTCAACATCATCGTAGTAACTTTCGCCTTCGAAATTGTTGAAAGTATTCGAAATTTTTGACAAATAATGATTGCATGGTACACTAGAAGGATTAGATGTAGCTGTGGTCTATCAATCCTCACGTCTCTCACTGCATGGTAACGGAAGAGAAGCCGCTCAGAGTCCAAACTAGATATCATGCATCTGATCGACGTCGTCTATTCTCGTTGGTCAGACCTTTACTCATCCTTTTAGAATTCACAACACAATCGCTGACTCAGTCGCCCTTTCTTTTTGAACGTTGTTCAGGATGTGTCACATGAAAGAAACATCACTGTGCAGGATTTTTATCGATCCTTTCAGAACACCCATCGCTTTTCTGCTTATTTGCATTCACCCGTTTTTGTCCACGAATTATGCAAGCCGCATTTATTCAGCGATAATTTCTTCTCAACAGCGGTAACTTACAAATAGCACCGCATTGGATTCGCCTATCCACTTAAGCTTTTAGAGGCCACATAATTATTATAATTACTGCACAAATTGCTACTAATAAGCGTGTCACGCTCATGCGGATCAATCGGCAGTGTTTGATGAGCGAGCAATGTGTCGCTTGCATTCGTATCATGAACGACCAACTATATTTTTGTGATCTTTGGTTCAATTTTGAAATGAATCTTTTTCGAGAAGCTTTGTTCACCTACTTCGCTTTTATGACCATGACGATGTATGAGCTTGGTTTTGACCTTACCTTGGAAGTGCTAGCATTTTAATTTTTGAGTATGAATGAATGAACTACACAGATGATGGGGATATTCATACTTGTTTGTCACCATCAGTTCATCTCTTTAATTATCCACAAAATCCGGCTAGAAGGCACTCCTCCAGAACATTTCGACAATTATGTATGGAAGAATAAAAGTATAGCCTTGAACGGACCGGCATGGGGACATAAAAGGAAAGCGTATTCAAAACATTATTTTTTGTAAACGAACTTCCGGACTCAGAAAAGTTAGTGTGTGGCGAAAATCGCATTGAAAATCGCGCCCTTGGGGCGCTATTGCAGTTGTAGCGCGCTTGACCTTAAACTGCACGCTTCAGAGAGGCCCACGTCACCGTCATGTGATGTCGCGTAGAGCGAATTTGATTCCATTCATGATGATGGAACAACAAACAGAGACAAACAAAAGGAAAAATGAGAGAGAGAATAGCGAAAGGGCGAGATAAAGGATGTTTGTAATAAAAAACCAAATGAATTCATGATCGACGTCGTGGCAATGCGTTGTGTGGGCAACACCACAAGCCACCGTAAGCCCATACCGTAAGCCAGAATTAGCCTTTCCGGTGACAAAGTCTGCTTTCCTTAAACGCGTCTTGAGTTCTGCTTACTTCCACAATCCTCCTCCTCAGAAAATCAATTTTTCCCATTTTTCTTATTTTTGCTTCCTTGAACTAGTATGTAATCTATCTGCACCGTTTGCCAGTAGCAGCACAAAAAATTAAGCTTCATAGGATAGGGGTGGTCAAGAATGATCAACAAATTTGGAGTCTACATGCTGAAATGCTTTTTTGTCTTGTCCACCCAGCTATAGTACTGATGAAATCAAGAAACGTAGTCTAGCATTTTTGCGGAGACACCACGACTGCTGGGATGCTGTTAAAGACACCGGAAGGGGGTAATTTTGGCCTACGGTAGAACAGAAGTAGTTCGGACGAGATTGAGTGGCCGCCATTGCACAAGCTCGCCTATTTGACGCCTTGGCATGGTGCCAAGAGGCTTCTAACCTTCCGTGTTTGTTACAAAATGCTCATTTCTTTGCATTTTTTTCCTGTTTCGGACCCCTTCCGGTTCCTTTTGGAGAAAAAATCGGATGTCTAACTATAAAATAGTGGCGCACCTCGTAAATCAAGAATCCATTTGGCGATCTTTCTTTGAAGAGCTGTTCCTTTACGGTTTCTTACGGTTTACGGTTCAATCACATTTTTTACGGATGAGGATGAGATGTAAGGAAGTTGATGTCACTTGTGTTTCACCGTACATCACTTGGAAGATGAAGTCTCTGCAGCATGGTGTCATCATTTTTAGTAGCATCTCGAGTATCAGCCTGAATGCATGTTTCGTGTCGTGCAAACAAGTTTCACCAGACATTGTGGCTCCATTTTATGATCCTATTTAATCTTTGGAGCTACTCTGTGGCCCATTAAAGAAGGCAAAAAGCCATACAAATGAATCTAAAAAATATTTGATTTTGAGATTTTCAACTTAACTTCATTGCATTTCGTAAATCTGAATAATTGTAGATAAGTATTTCGAACGAGCCATCCCTCAAGAACAGTGCTGTAGAACAGTGGGGCAATGTCTGTAATGAGGAATATTTCTAAGGTGAGTCAGTAGGTGAGGCACACCTTCCAATGAAAGGCGCTCTTTTGAGATTCAAAGAAGGCATTGTTTTTATCAGACTCCGCCGTTCTTGAAGTTGTCCGCCTCCTCGGTCCGACATGCTTAACAATGTTTTAAAACGTGGATTTATGGAAATAATATGGAGTGATACTTGTCGACTACCAGTATCAATCAAGTTATGAGCTGTTTACGTGCCGATTTTCGTGATGAAAAGATCCATCCTTCAGCATGAAACATCGGAATGAAGTGCTTCAGTTCACTTCTTTTCCGATAAGTAAAGGCTTTCCAGCTAGAGATGTATGTCGTGACAGAAAAGTCGCTGTGCGACGTCGCACTCGCGACGTTCGCGCGCGGATTGCCCCGTAGGGGTAAATTTGGCAAATTGGGGGTTACGAAAGTAGAGGTGCTCAGCATTATACCGAGAAATAAGAACACAAAAATCCCCCTTCTCTCTCTCGTACTCTGCGTCTCTAGCCGGAGTGGACTGAAGACAGGCCAAAGTCTGAACCAGCCGGCCACGATTGTTGTCCCGCCCCTCCATGGCGACCCCCCGGCCGCACAACCGCATAACGACATGCTGTGCTGCGGGGTCGTCATGAGACCTCAAGCCGCTTTTTTTGATGCGATTTTCATCACATGTGACCTCCTCTGAAGTAGAAGATTTGTTTTAAAGAACATCTACTCCCAGATCTCAGTTTTCCCTCACTCCTACTGGTGCCTTTAAATTTAGAAGTCGCCATTTATCCTTATCATGACCTTTTTATATTTTTTCATATCCTAACACTTTTATGTGCTAATGTAGTTGTGGCGGAGGGTCACTAGACTAAGCTTTTCGTTCGGCGCTATTATTACCTAGGTCGCTAGCTTAAGTTCAAGTTTAGGGGAAGCTCCTACCTTCCTAAAGTATGGTTTAGGTGGAATATACACTTGATTATATAAATTGAGTGTACTAATATAGAGGATTTCGTGGTTTTCAAGAAGTCCAGCCTGAACTGTGTTTGAATGCAACACCTCTATAATGACGCGGTTGGTTGAAGTCGGTAATTTTGATAAGAGTTTTTGTTGATGACGAATGACGACATTTTTTGGGCCTAGACCGCTGAACTATTTTTGCATACTAGCAATGTAGAGTGACCTGGAAGTTATGATCTTCATGATGACGTCTGAATGGGAACAAAGTCGTCATCGTTGGCCGACAGCGTACTTTTCAAAGTCACTGCCCATGTCGAGAATGCTATGACCTACACCTACCGACACTCGCTACAGAGTAGTGCGGGTACTAAGTTTTTGGGGTTTTAATTCACTCTCCACCATTCGCGTTTTCCTATGTACAAGCACTGTAGTTCTGGCGCAAACTCAATCGGAATTGGACAACTTGTGCGCAATCGTCGCACGCCGCACGCGGCCGCGCGATTTTCTCTTCCTATTGACATACACCCATTAGACTTGTCATAAAATATTGGTAATGTTCATGGGCTCCTTAATTCACCGACGTTTCATGGTCGCAACCAGGATGTGACAGTTATATGAAGTGTAACGGATTAGCACATATGCTCGGAAAGCATGGAGTCCAGTCCAATACCATAGCTTTAGCCCATAATTCAGTATCCTTGTATCAACCTTGGCTTCTCAGATCTATCTCATTGATGTTCTTTGCCCTACAGATTCAGTCTCTGCCTGTATTTTGTTTTTAAAAAAGGCGATCAAAAGTCTAGGCTTACGTTAAAACATGGTACATAGATGGCTAGCACTCATTGGAGGTGTGCAAGTGGTGTTCCAGGATGCAAACTAGATAAGGGTCAATCAGGGGCTCCCTGAAGCTTTGATTTTTGTTAGTTGCTGATTTTCGCCTCAGCCCACGATACGAGGATTCTGAGCTATGGGCAAAAGCTTGGTCTCGAACGGGCTCAACCCCCTCCCCATGCTTTTCGGGCATTCGTGACCCAACACGTTATACGTGTGAGTGCTGAATAGTGAATACACCATTGAGAAGCTGATTTGTGGTGGTGAAAGGTGTCACACTAGTGTAATGGATCAGCACATATGCCTGGAAAGCATGGAATGAGGGTTCAAAACCCGTCCGAAACTAAAGCTTTTGCGTAAATCACACGCATTCTCAATTGCAGCTCTGTTGCTATGCTTCCATCAGTATCAAATGAATACGATCCCGACTAGTCGCATGTGGAGCTACCAGGGACTCGCTTCTGCTAAATATCTAGCTAGGGATCAGATATTTTCATTACTTTGTTAATACTCTTCTCTCATCTGATGCATTCATTCCGCGTTCCATTTGATTCCTTTGTGGTAAACAAGAACTTGAGAGACCAAGGACTACAGGCCTCTGCCCCGATCACATGGTCTCCCGATTTCCAACTTCCCAAGACACTGGAACTTGTATTCAATTTGTGTGAGCCTTTGTATGTTTCAGCCAGTGTCCTGATCAATATCTTAGTCTTTTGGATAGGACTGCACCTGCTAATCCCCATAACCTTGGAAAAAGTAGTCCTGATTTTCTGAATACTGAGAATTGTGGAATATCGTAGACTTGATAAACTTCGGTAGTGTTTAATGAGAGTTACGTCGAGGCGAATTTTGGTATGGGAAGGGTACATGCAAACGCTGCGTTTTTTGGATCCTCTCGGAAACTTTCGAGTAGGGGTGTGATGTACTAGAAGGGCAACTGAAATGAAGTGGGCGCCGTTGAGCGTATGGTGGAGTGACAACAAGCATGGGTACCAGTTGGATTGGGGCCAACCTGTAAGGAGCGACTAAAAAGAATGGGGTGTGTGCAGATATGACAGCGAATCGCTTCGGGGCGTTTCACTCGCGGCGCTACCAGTACAACTTGCGAATCGATTTCTCTTGGGAGCCCGGCAGAGCGTGGCTGCGTCACTTCTGCGCTTCCACCCATGCCACACTGCTTCGCTTGAAGGCTGCCATGCCTTGCCACTGGCACTCGCACCCGCCGCGCCGCTCGCCGCGTGCGGCCACGCGATTCGCGGTCATGCTGCACACCCAAGAGGATGGAGAGGGACACGCCAATTAGAAAAAAACCTCAACGCGCGGCGGATAACCTCAACGTCCCACTGTATCCCACTATTTTCTCATGCGTTCCTCTTTAAAATCGACGCCTCTCACTGGAAATATTTTCACTTCAGTAAGCGATGTTAGTAGGCCTGCCGAACACTCTTTTCTGTTTTTTTCCTAAAATCAAAATGACATACATATAGCGACTAAATGACAGGTAAAGAACGCAGGTTACTGCGCATAACAAAACATAGCAAAGTTGAATTAACCCTCGCTACAAACAGCTTTCATAAGATCATCCAGCTGGGCCACCGATCCTAGTACGCGCTGTTGATTACCATATCGGGTAAGCATCACTCATGTTTACATCTGGTGAGTACATAAACAAACCTTGCATTGGACAGTAAACGCCTCCTCAGCCTTCACCGCTCTGTCAACAACTGATGCGTCTTGTTATTACGCATAGTTTTCTTCCGATAGCTATGAGAATTGCCTTGGAAACGTGTTTTGACGGCCATTCATGATACAACCCGCCACGGCGCGCTTGAAATTCGATTAAAAATGTGCGAAGTTCTTGAGAAGTGCTATGTTCCAGTACACTTTATTACGGTACTTATGACTGCTAAAAACCTTCCTTTTCATGGATCCTTTTTTTGTGTTTTCTTTTTCTCCAGACTTTTTTCTTTCACTTTCTTGTTGGGCAGCAAAGTTCGTGATTAGTTATGCTACGCGCTATGTTTGCATTATGTCATATTATGTCACCAGGCTATATTAATGAAAATCGACCCTTTGTAATTTCAGAATTTTTTACACATAGTTTTCATTCACCGCCTTTCGGTCATCTTCGATGTAAACTGAATGAGTAAGATGTTCTAGAAAACAGTGAGAAAATAAAAGAATTGTTTAATCACTAGACAATTAAATAGGCGAGTGAGGAATTCATTCTCATGTTAGCCACTCGCAAGTTCTGCATCGGAATCAATGGTGTAATTGAATTTTGTACCAATCTCGGCTTCAGTTCAGACCGTACTCTTATCACTTAATTCCTTATCACAGTCCCTAAATTGGCCCCCAGTAATTTTGATCGCTGCCTCAACACTTTCTTATATTTCCATTTCAAAGAAAAATCTGTACAAAGCAATCTGGCCCTCTTCTGGAAATCGCAGTCATGTACTAGGGAGAGATGCGTTGCAGCCCAATCTTTTAAAGCCATGTTGTTGTATAAAACTGCAACAAACTACTGATTTACTGCATGATTACTGGACGTTTTTTTTCTTTGGCTAGCTATTTATTTATTATATATAGAGCGCTGGTTCGTTTACATTTTCAAAATGGCATCCTGCCAACTGTTAAACTATCAAAGTTGCATTGTTACTCGGAAAACTATTAGAATCTATATAAATGTTTCACAACCTTGTTTTCGGGAAATCATAATGCAGCTTCACTCGCATCCTTTCCTAAAAAGGTCCTTTCGATTCCACATACTTTTGTCAACACAATATTGAATCATTCCATAAGTAACGTCACTTTTTTCCAAAAAAAAATTTCCTATGATATTACAAGTTTGTGCAGCATGTTATATATCATTTCGAAGAGATTCTTTGCTCTACAAGTGGCATGCCTATTTCTCTGTTCGTCATAATGGGGCCGACTTTCAGGCTGGCGAAGTGGTTTATCTAGTCGACAAAAACCGACCACACCGCCAATCAATTTTAAAAAATTGCCTTTTACTCAGAAAAATCATCCGATCATGTATGTTGTACTTAGACCCGACCTCTTCTATAAGTTTGTTGCTTCGAAAGTTGCCCTTTTTTCAAATTTGGTGTTTTTGCCTCAACTCAGTGATTTTTGACAATTTCGTCGAATCAAGGCAAGAAAATTTTCTCAAGCAGACCGCTAAAAGAGAGATATAATGTTCAGAAGAGGTACATACATAGTGGAACGGAGACACATCACCAATCGGATTCCTTGACTTTCTAATGAAAAAATAAATTGTAAAATAATGTCAACTTGACCCCTGCTCAAAAATTCAGTCTGAATCGCAGCTAAAACAAATTTGAAACATGCTAGCAGAGCAGAGAAATCTTTCTGAGGGGATATAAAGCAATGCTGTGCAAGGGATCTGAGAGGGAAGTTTTCATTTTGAATAAACGTGAGTGCTTTCGGAAAGGAGTTTAGAAAAAGAACGACGCGACTTCTCGATCAACCAAGGGGTGGAACTTGTAGAGGAGGTCGGGGCCATGTACGGGATACATGATGGGTTGATTTTCCTAGAGCGACATATAGCCTTTTAATTAATTGGCGGTTTAGCCAATTTTTGTCGGAAAATCTTATGGACCTACCTCTTCGCCAGCCTGAATGTCAGCCCCTTCTAACATTAACGTCACTCTTTGTAAAGCAGAAAAATCTCTTACAAATGATCTATGAAGTGGTGCAAAAACTTGTAATTTTATAGGAAAAATTGACGTTTAAAAAAACATTACTCAAGGAGTGGCCCAATACATTTTCGCTTATCCTGTTTTAAAGAAAACTGACAATTTGTACTGCACGAAACCGTGGATAGGCGATTCTAAGCTGTTGTACTTCCTGACACTCTGCTCTAAGAAGCTCTTCAGATTTTGAAGAAGTGGGGATTAGTTAGCAACAGGTTTGGCCAGAATGTTGGGCTAGGGAGGACTTTGGTCTGCGCATCGCGTTCACGTTTTGGAGGACGTCTATGAAAAGTCCGGTCGCGCATCCATTTTTGAGTTTTGAGGGATCCAAGCCACATGAGGTGGTCAAGCGCATCTGTACAGGGGACTTCAAAGAGTTTAAGTGAAAGTTTTTTATATTCGCAGTTTCTTCAGTCTGCAACAGTGGCACCTTCGGCACTTTCTCGAGGAGTCGAGTGTGAACTCAAGTGGATTTCTTATTATAAACACATTTTACCTGTTTGCTAGTACCTCCTTTCACTGTTTCAGTTATTTGTTGCTATGTGCTGTTCCGGGCGGAGGTGGTGTAGTGACAGGTGGTGCGCACCCCACTCTCATGGTGCGGGGATCAAATCCCGCCGCCCAGGCCAACCAAGCCTTCCATCCCTCCGGGGTCGGTAAATTGGTACCAGACTCGTCTGGGAGGATAAAAGCACTGACTTGTACTTCGGCTGGGCACCGAAAGTCATTGTATAGGCCACATCACATTCACCAGCCGTCACGATTCTGAATGGAACTAGAATGTGCGGCGCATCCCACAGAAGGGATTGATTAACGCCAAAAACTTTATCCTTTATTCTTTATGTGCTGTTCCACTTGATTAACGTCATTATTAATGAAATCGGATTCGCCCCACGCGCCATCAAATGACATTGACTATGGCCTTATCTGTTGGCCGACAGCAGACAATTCGGCCACTGAAGCGTACAGTTCGAGTGAAGCGCGCAAGGATGGTAGTAGAGCCCCAAAGGACGCATTATCTCTTCGTAGCTCTCTTCGCTTGCAAAGAACAGTGTTTAGATGAGCTTTCCTTCTTTGCCTCCTTTTGGTGCCTTCGAGCCATCCCCTCTAAAGAAGGATGTGAATCGCTTCTTACTGTTTTAAACACAACGACTTTATAACCGTTAATTCGGGCAGGTCATTTTCATTTGTACACTTAGAAAAGCAGGGACGAATCGTTCCATCTAAAGCGTCAACTCTTCTCATTGCAGCGCCTAAATCTGTGCCCAAAAGCGTTGCTGCCAGATCAACCATTGTCCTATAAATCTCGCACCATAATCAAAATTTCATTTTTTACTTATTTCTTGATAATTTATCTGGGATCAAGCTTCGATATATTCGCCCCTGGCCCATCGCATGGGCTTCTCCTTTAGCAGATGGACTTCGAGACGATTTAGACACTTTTTCGCATTATCTCAGCGGCCTTCTGGAGCTGAGCGGTGTAGATGGTAGCCGTAACCGTAGTGTCTCTCAGAAGGCATTTGTGTTAGATCGGTAATAGTGAATCACAGAACAGCGTCATCATGACGCGTGAGTGATTGGCGTCACTTTGTCTACTTACTTTGAAGCTGTTTATACCTTAGTGCGTTGTATGCCGGAGCCTTCAAGGAGGTTCTACGATTGCCTAGACAAGGTTCAACAGGTTATAGAAAAATGCTGTAATTTTTGACTATGGTGCAAGACTTATGGGGCAACCTGGTAGTAGAGCTCGTGAAGTTGAATCGTCCAAAAATGTTCTTTTTCCTGTACAATAACTTGCCTTGATAAAACCCAGTAAAGTCCAAGGCAAGCATGTATTGAGGAAGGGTAACTTTTCATCCACAGTCCATTTCGTAGCGCTTGACTGGGCGTGGCTTACGGCCTTGGGTGAGAACGTCTCAAACTCTCTCACTCCGCCACACACTCTCACTCTTGCCACGCACTCTCACTCTCGCCACTCACTCATGTCCTGCAGGCCACGCCCAATCGAGAACTGCGGAATGGACTACATATACTTAAGCCACAAATATACCACCGGCCAGAACTTTCCTTAAAACCTAGTATAAATCACAACAGGCTATAATAGCTTTGAAAAATTTAGTACATAAACCAAACCTACTCTCCCTGGAATCAAAAAGTAAACTATTGCGGCATTCTATGTATTAGTATGTACTACATTGAATGGTTCCAGCTGACCTCCCATTGAGTGCGACCCTACCTTATCATTGATGGTCAATCACGGTCACGATCCCGTTCGCATTCGTTACGTTGGCAATGTGATTAACCATGTTGCTATGCAGAAACGCTTTCTGAATTATCAGGCTTTTTGCACTGTCATCAGGCAGTATTTGCCGACCTTTTCTATTCCTTCCGTAATGCAGCGATAACACTAGAATAAGTCTTGCAATAAATCATTCCTACGCGGGATCAGCGAGTTCGAGCACTTCGGCCGAACGTTGACCATGTTGCTAGTACACCAGGAACTGATTTACTCACATTTATTCCGCAATAAATCAACATCCTACATCAAGTGATAAATTATCGAATCAATCGAGTTGAGCAAATATTGTGTGTGGGCATCATATGGGGTGATTCACAGGTATTGCAACACGGTGTAATGAATGTCGCTTAAATACCACCATTCGTTTTTCGATGAATCCCCATTTTTCACACTCAGTGGCATTCATCCAGTCCTTCGCTCTTCGCGTGGTGAGAATAGTTGTCTACAACGGCCCGCATAATCTTCTGTGAGATAAATTTTCAATTTGTTAGAACTTCAAAGTTTTGAGACTATCTTCACCATATTGTTCGTCTTCATATTGCGGAATAAATTGTGAAAACTGTTGTGAAATGACGACTCTTATCCAGCACAAGACAGTACTTCTACTGGTGCTCGAATATCCCACTTCTACTGGAGCTCGAATATCCCATTAAGCGGAAGTTATGTGAACAATAAACCAATGAAGTTTTAGAGTTTCGTTGACAAGAACTTTAAGTGAATAAAGTTATACATACAAACTCCGTGGTAATTTGTGATAATAAAGGTCAGAGGAAAATGGCACCATATCTATACTGCATTTCGGAGCGCCTGATAGGGCGTGGCCTACGGACATGAATGAGTGGCGAGAGTGAGTGTGCGTGGCAAGAGTGAGAGTGTGTGGCGGAGTGAGAGAGTTTGATACACTTTCACCCAAGTCCGTAGGCCACGCCCTGTCAGTCGCTCCCAAATGGACTGTATGGATCATGCCACTTAGGTTTTTGGAAGATTTTCGTGACGTTTCTGTAAGTTATTTCATTTTGGAAATTATGTCATATCATATGTTATGCTTTATAATCTGAATCAATTCACACCAAAATGAAAATTAAGCAAAACACTATTACATCATCGAGTTTTTGGAATGGCCGCGTTCTTTGGGTTGGCGCCCAACCATTACTTGTCGAGTAGGATCAGTCAAAGTTCATATCGAAAAAGCATTTCTTTTATAGCAAGCGCAGAAATGGGAAAGCTGCAGCTGAACTGTTTATGGTGGTGGGTGCAAGGCACTCTCAGGTTTCGAGGAAAATAGCCGCTTCATTAAGACTCCCTCCCTCTACGGGGGAACGAATACGCTACCCCTCCCCTTCTTTGACATCTACATGAACGCCGGGTTGTATAGTTGCAATGTGTTTTTTATTCCATGTATTTTTCCGGAAGCCGAAAAATATTCATTTCACATTTCTTACATCTGTCCGCTGTGAATTACCTTTCGCTTCTTATGTATCTGTTCATTGATAGTTTTGATCCTAGTGCTCATCAATGACCTGTGCGAATCGAGCCCCCCCCCTTGTCCGGTCAAATACGATTTCCTGTCGAGGAATCCTCGACTCCGGATGTACCCTGAGTGGTTGCCTACCTTTCATGCCTTATCCTTGGAAATTCTCTGAAAATTTCGAGAAACTTTTGAGCAGAAAATGACAAATTTTTCTCATTCTCTGATATAGGCACCGCAGAGTTTTCGTCCTTGGAAAGGCACTCGAATATGCTTCACAGACCAGCCCGAATCACCAGAGTCAATTTCCCAGAAATTCGATCGCCCAGAAAGTTGAGGATGCGTGCTTGAGAAGCTTTCGAGATATTTCTTCTAGTTTTTCCTCCCACAAAGTAGTTCTCACTCTCGAACCTCAAGAATCCGAACCAGTCAAAGTTAGTAATGAGTAACCTTGAAAAGCCAAGTACTGTTCTCTTTGAAAGCAGAATATTGAATACAATGATGCGAGAAACTGTAAACATCGGATTGCAGCCGACCGGTGTAACTCGCAGCACAGCGCAGGCTGATTGTAATGCGATCCCGACGGATGCACTCATCCGTTCATAAATTGGCATTGAGCACGGAGGCTAATCGTAGGCGACGTGGACACCTCATGAATGATTGACGTGAGAGCTCATTACTCGACCTTTCTAACCCTGGTCAGCTCTGAGTTCCAGCTACTGTTTTGAAAGGCTGCCATACAATTAAACTTTGTTCTTCAGTCACATACATTATGGTATTTCCTCTTTCACTTCATTATTTTCTAATCAATATGATTGTATTCTATCTGAAATTCCAATCCGAATATACAGTAGCAGTTCATTGCTGGAGTGGCCACTGCTGTGGGTAAGTTTGCAGATAAGTAGCCTCATGTAGTAGGAGTCAAAAATACTTGCGGTTTTGGATTATAACCATAACTTTCGTCGACGGTTATATATCTCGTTTGATTTTTCTATGTTTTTAAGGCAGGTTTCACTCATTAGAATAGTAGTGTTGCAGGTGAATAGTGTGGGGTGAAGGACAGAAAAATTCTTCATCAGAAAATTCTGAAAATGACTAAACCTGTTAAAAAATTCAATTACCTATGAAAAGCTTGTAACTCGACGAAACAAGCAGGTGTGCAGAAAGTAACGCGGCATCTGGCTGGGAGATTGTTGCACGTCTTATAGAACCATGAAAACTTTACTGCATTGGGGCACGGAGCTGGTCACTTTCAGAGTTTGCAATTGAATGGATTTTTCAAGTTGCACCCCACACGCAACTCAGTTGAGATGCTTTGATGCATTGAGTAGCAACTCCCTTCATCGCACAATAAATGTACGATTTATATGAAAGTCGACCAAGTTAAGTTAAAAACTGTTTATATCTTCGACCACTAACGTAAGTTATAGTAGTAATAATCAATCAATTGATTAATTACTAATTTAATAATAATCAATCAAGTTTTTGAAAGTTATAGTATTAATAATAATAATAAATAGATAAATAGAAATTAATATTAATAATTCAAGATGATTTCCCCTGCATAATATTGGAACCTCCCGTGATGGCAACTTTCAAAGCCACCAACCTGGAATATGAGTTCTGTGAGGCATGCGTTATTAGTCTACATATCTATCAGTTCGACAGATTATTACTTATGCGGGCATCCCAAAGCGAAATGATGCAGAATCGCAGCTTCAGAATGGGCACGATCGATACGTGTGTCAATATCGATTGAGCCCATTCAGTGTAATTCAACAGTAATCAAAGATGGTTTTCACTGCTAAAAGCACCAGTTGTTTGATGTGCGACTGACCGTATTTGATGCTTTTCTAATCGGGTAAAAACAAAACGTTATAATTTGATGTGGGTCCAATATTTGGAGTAAAGAGTCTGCAGCCAGTTTTAAGCCGTGTGCCTTAATCGGGCATATTTGTTTATTTTCGATTGTATCCTCAACAGTCCTCAACAACTATTACCTCCTTCGATTACAGATCATATCATCACTCTCACGTCTGCTTGAAGGCACATTACGCGTTCGCTGATAGGTGGAGTAACCAATTGTCTCACCATTGGTTGTCGGCGGTTGGAAGGCGGTCTCTCCTTCCCCTGTTGCCTGCAGTGGGGCGTGGAGAGACCGCCTCCCAACCGCCGACAACCAATGGAGAGTCAATTGGTTACTCCACCCATCAGCGAGCACGGAAAGTGCCTTTGAACACAAAAATTCATTTTGTCCCACCTACTCCCCCCCCCCTACCACCATTGCTCTGATTGTGTTGGCGCTCTAAAGCGAATCCGAAGAAAGCAACGGGTTTGGTGATACTTGTCTCCGGCGCTCTCATCGGCCCTTATCAGATATTACCACTTTCGGCCCCTAGGTCACTTCAGTGTCCTCTGTTCGCCCACCATGTCCATGATTTGTTAAATCCGAAGTGCTCTGAGGCGAATTAGGAGTTCCCGATCTAACACACCCACACCAACAGAGCCAACAGCGTATGTAAGCATATAATTATAGCATTTCAAACCATTCAACAACTCGGAATATTATGATAGCCCATTGATGAATTCTGGTTGTCCATGTATGTGATAAATTTTAGGAGAATCAAATCACAAATAAATTTCTAATGTATTTCGGAATGTAATCGCTCGTTGCAAAAGTTTTTTGCGATACATGTTGCTGATAGTTACGTGGTCCTAGAAAGGAGCCCTGTATGGTTACTTAGGAGAATTTTTTGGTGTTCAAACGGTATTGTTTAAGAATATTTTTTCATGTGCCATGATATGAAAATGTCGCACGCATGTGAACATGGTTGATGGATGTGCATCAGGACTGTAAAACTTGGCCAGGACACACGAGGAGGTGGCGGTCGCATCCTCTAGCACGCGGCCAACTCACAACGACACCAGCAAGACACCTGCTGCGCGCGGTGACCCAATTAAACTGTCCTGACGCAACCCCATAGTTAATAATTACAAACCCCATTTGTAATTTTATCCAATTTTTGCTAAGAACCGTCTCGTGCTACTTCTACCGTCAGTCTTGTTTTCACAATTTTCTATTTTATCTTTTCATAGTTCTGTTGCCATTCACAGTGAGAGCCGCTTCGAGTTCACACATAAAATACATAATCAAAGGTAACAGTAGCTCTAGTGCTATCAAAAGACTGAAAGTAGGCGCGCGTTTACTGCAAGTGGACTTGCGTGCTCCCTGAACTCGATTTCAAAGTCACGCCTGAAGAGAGCAATCATTTTCATTTTTCTCAACACTTTTGGGCAATCTTCAAGTGGCTCTCTCACCAGGAATTACTTCTCCATCCTCTTAGCGGCTGTGTAAGTTGCCTTCATGCTTTGTGGCGCTGGCGTCAAAACCTACGCTGATGCTGGCAGCAGTGATGCAAAGGCGATATTCATCCTTTTAGTGAATTATAAGAAAAGACGATTTCCATTGAACCCTCTTGATGAACGCCAATTCCAGCTTCAAAGAATCAGGTGCTTGAACAAGGGCTCAAAGGCAACAGGTGGGATTGTTCGGTTAAAGTTTATAGTAGAGGTGCTTTAATATCTTCCCACGCTCTCCATCACTGTCCCACGATCAGCATTGACTTTAGCTACATGGATCTTTGATGCGTGGCGGTCGTACGCCGCACATGACGCGCTCGCTTATGGGAAAACACACTCACGAGATCTGGTGCTCAAAGAGGCTCCTGTTAAGGTGCTTGGGCTACTGGTCACAGCTAACGGCACCAATTACCATCGCCTCGAACCTTCATGATTCATTTAAAGGCAGTGTTAGGGGTAGTTTGATTGTTCCATTCATTCCAGTCTTTTATACTGACCGGTGGACGTGTTCACCACGAAAGTTTACACGTCAGGCACCACGTCATTTCGATCAATACCGCTCCTGTACGATACGACAAGTATCATTCTGCTATCATGCTCAGTACTCTACACCTCAGCCATTTTTCGGTAAGGTCGACCCTAGGAGGCGGGGTCGGTTATCCGAGGCGTTAGTTGTCATCCGTTGCGCCATTTCTACAGCTCGGAGGCGCGCTCTTTCACAGGGATTTTATCACAGATAGCCTTCTCAGACCTATAGTTTCCTTGACTTCTTGATATGAGTGACTTCTTTTGAGGATTCCTTAATAACCACACTGCCTAATGCTGTATTTAATGTTTTATTTCATTACCCACTCTAATTATCTAACTGTCTTTCCTGCTGTCTTGCATTACACACTACTTACTTATTTTCTGAGCCCTTTGGCATACATTCCCGCTGGTACGTAGCAACTAAAAAGTTGAGAAAGGGCGTTCATATGAGCAAAGCTCACTTTCAATACGTCCATGCGTGTAGAAACTTGAGGTGACATAATTTGCTGGAGCTTTCGAGAAAACTCAATCGGTGTCGGCGGACCCTACTGAATCCTGACATATCAACTGAAAATTGATGCGCTCTCAAAAACGGCTTTATTGTTACGTCGGCGCTCACTTAAGAGTGGGGACTTTGGTGCACCCCCAGACTGCGGCACACTTCCCTTTAGGCACGGCTGAGACGTAGATCACTGTAATTCCTTGATCTATTCGATAAATCGGCACGAGAATCTCAAAACTGCCGCTTCTCCTTTGCTTGCGACTACATCTCGTTATCAAACTTCTTTTTGAACCATACATGAAACCGCATTCTTTTCAGAGCCATCACTGAATGTCTCCAGTAGAAAACGAAGTACTCGTTGAAAAAGGAGCATCGTTTTCAGTTGATGATGTCGCAGGAGTGCGAGTCGAGCACGGTTTGTTGCATCAACTTTTGTCCTTCAATACTGCGATTTCCAGTTATTAAATTTCATTTAGTTAGTAGCTGCATAATTTTTGCGATAACAAAAATGTATGCACAGTCAGAATAGGAACCTTTCTTGTTATCCTTTTTCAGGAAGTAATGCCTCCACCAGTTCGGTAGTTATTGAAAAGTACCCATTGATCAAGAATCGGCGAACATATCGACCACAACGGGTCAAGTTCAACTCGGCAGATGAAGCTCAGAGTTTTCACAATGATCTTCGGAGCAGAATTTCCAGAAGACTTCCTCGTAGGTGACTTGTTGAATTTCGAAGTAATTTACATTCTCCTCTATCTATCACTTATGCTTGAAACGTATGCGCCAAAACATTACCAAAAATTGACGGCCACTGCAATTAGTCGTGAGGACGGTCGAACAAACATTTTTACAAAAAGTATGTAAGCCAAAGGATAAAAAGGTATTCATACATATCCTACCACATAGATCGAAGAGCAAAGAACCCACAAATTGCTCAGTAGACAAGAGTACATTTCACCTAGTCCTTTCGAGAGTCGCCCATGTCAATTACATACCTGCACCAGCCGGCAATGGTGCCCGTGGGGGTATAGGAACATGCCTGAATCCCGCCCGAACACCCGTGTACCGTCCATATTATGAACGAGTTCTTTAAATGTGCACAGTTGAGTCAAAAAGCCGCAGCGTGCTCTGTGGCGACCGCGGTTTTACCCCACGAGTTGGTACACCGGGGTACACCGGACGCGATTACTACGTGTAATTGAGCACTGCGAGCTCTGATATTCCGTGACGGCAACTAATAATCAGTTTCATAGAAAGGTGGCACATATTCTATGTACGGGCCTCTTGAAGAGATCGTCGCAGAAAATGAAAGACTGAAAAAAGAGCAACTCGCTCGAATCCTCGCCACATCCACCCTCCCTACATTTGAACAGACGCCAGCAACCAGAGATCACTTCAAGTTTTCGCGCCCAGTGTTGATTGCTTCCCACTCTGCGTTCCTGATCATGCGGCTGTCGCTTCTTTGCTTCTCTGGGCGTTCACACCTACTGGGACTCCCCACCCCATCGTTTTGAGAAGCTCTATCTCGGTTGGATTCTTGCATTCGCGTGAAGCTTTGCATGCCGCCCTCAGTAAGTAAGCATAACACTAATATTATATATGGGTAACTAAGAACTTAAATTTCTGTGGGCTATTTCTCCATGCATTTCCCATTAGAGAAAAATTGGAAATACTTGCAGCTCACTTGCTGAAGAAGGAGCTCAACAATCGTGTACTGGTACTGATCAACCCGTTCAGCGGACGGAAACTAGCGGAAAAGCTGTGGACAGATCATGGAGCAAAAGTGTTGCAGGCTGCCGGGATTCAGTCTGACATCATTCTTACCGGTCAGCTCTTCAAAAAAAAAAAGAAGTATTTTGATATGCAAATGCAAAAGGTTATCTTCATCCTAATTTAGAGTGTCCTCGACATGCGACGAAAATCATGCTTGATTTAGAAATCGACAAATATGATGCTGTCTTGATAATGAGTGGGGATGGACTAGTGACTGAGGTACTGAAATCAGATTTATGTACATTCTTTACATTCACCAGATTCATAAGTCTCGGACGGCCCTTTTTCGTTATTTCCGTCCCCAAGGCCGCGTTCATTCTTTGCGCTGCCGGTGGCGAGGCTTGGATGCATGTCTGTGCGTTCCGCCTGTGTTACCGTGTCTCGTTCCCTGTACTGCTTCTGCGCCTCTCCCTTGCCGTTCTGCCTCACTGCCTGTGTACGCAGGCACGCTCTGGCGGCGTAAAGTATGAACGCAGCCTGAACGAAACAGTGAGCTGAGGTGGTTCAGTGACCGGTGGCGCATACTTCCACTTCCACGATGCGGGGATCGAACCCGCATCAATGCCCACTCAGGTCAATTACATACCTGCACCAGCAGGCAATGGTGCCCGTGGGGGTATAGGAACATGCCTGAATCCCGCCCGAACACCCGTGTACCGTCCATATTATGAACGAGTTCCTTCCATCTTCGGGATTATGTGAATTTACCACATTCGTCTGGTGGGATAAAGGGCGAAGAGTATAAAAGCATTGATTTGTGCATCGGCTGGCACCTGCAAGTCATTGTATAGACCAAATCGCAATCACCTACCCCCACAATTTTGAATGGGACCAGGATGCGCGGTTTATCCTAACAATGGATGATTAACGCCAAAAACTTTATCAGTTATCCTTTCAATCGTTACAGAAGAAGTCTCAAAGATGTGAAGGTTCGGCAGAAATTCCTTGGCTATTTATTTTTAACTCTGAAGATCTTTGCTCAACCTTTCAGTTAAAGTGGGTAAGCTATTTAGCGCCAATCATCCACTTCCTTAGCTGCGCCACGCATTACACTTCCATTCGAAATCGTACTGTTATGCAAATGCGGTTCGCCTTTACAATGGCTTCTGGGATTCAACACTCGTACAAGCCAGTACTGTTGCCCTCCGAGAGCGCGTAGGCAACTCTCGGTGCCACTGTGGTAGCCTCGATTGGCCTGAAATGCAGTGATACGGAAATTGAATTTTATTCGGCAAAAGTGAGAACATCGTACTCGTTAGTACATAGCTGCTGCTTATGCGCGACCCTCTTCAACCTTGAAGATAAGCAAATGAATTGTCCAGACACCCTATTTTGCATCAAACAAGTTTCAGATCATCTGTGGCCTGCTCATGAGGAAAGATCGTGATCGCGCCCTCAAACTACCGCTTTGCCACATTCCAGGCGGAACCAGCAACGCCCTGGCAGCTGCAATTTGCTACGCTTGCAAGTATTGATATTTTGTAGAGACTTGTACAGCTACCCACTTATTTTTTTAAATTGTTCAAAAATATACTGATCAGCACGTTTGATGGCACATTCGTAACATTATCTTCTAGTGAGCCGTTTTCTCCGCGAGACCTCTTCGTCGTCGAATGTTGTCTCATGGTCACTCGTCCCCATTACATTCCTCTCAGGCTCTACGTCGTTGATACACAACATGATGGCACGCGATCGATGTTCATGAGCGCCACCTGGGGACTTATAGCTGATATCGGTAGGTACAGTCAAAAATTCTTACTAAATATTAAAGACTTTGCCTGTCTGTATATTGAATGAGTAGCATTGCATTGTGCAAAGTATTTAAAGGCACATTTCGCGACAATCATATGGGTCGATTTACCTTCTTGGGACAGTAGGTTCTTGTGTAACTAGTCAGGCTGCACCTTTCTTGCGTAGCCACGCTGCGCTATCGTGGCGCCACACCTCGTCGAACCCACTGCGACACCCACCTAAGCTCCCCTATTGGTCAACTGAGCAAATTGGGTGGCTTCGCAGTGGGTTCGACCAGGTGTAGCGTCGTGATAGCGCACCGTGGCGACGCGAAAAAGGAGCAGCCTGACTAGTTACCCGAGGATCTACTGTTCTGAAAAGGTGAATCGACCCATCTGATTAACGCGGAAGTGCCTTTAACTGTATGATCAAGCTCGCACACTTCGCTTATGGTGGAAGGCTAGAACTTTCACTCACGAATCGTGTCGCTGATCAAAGGCATCCTTTTGACATCGCGTGTTGCATCGGCCTAGCGCACACAAACCTCTCGCGTCCAGGAGGCACCCAATGGTGGATGGTGCCCCCCAAACGCCCCCACCGGAGACACCCCGGCGGCCGCCGTAGCGGCCGGCGGGGCGGACCCACCCTGGGGACCTAAGGGTCTTACCGACCTATCCCCCGGATGCCGAGCCTCGGCACAGTCCCCCTAGAGCTGTCGAGCCCTAACCGTCACGTCACTGACAACCTGCCCCCAGCACATAACATGATAAGACACAACATGGATATATGACATATGAACAACATGTAAATATACAACAGAAGAAATAACACACACATTTATTACGCAATGCATACAAGTATAATACATCATACCTGACTCCCCGAGTCGCCTCCACTAGGGCGACTCCCGACAGTCGGCTGACGTAGTAGACCCCCATCCGGCTGGTGTTGTAAAGCCATATGGTCGACGGTGCCTTCATGGGGATCTAAACACACGGCTGCTCCCAGTCAGGGAGCAGGGGTGGACACCGGCCAACTCGTGTGCCAGCGCTCCGCTACCCGTGAGCCAAGAGTGCGACGGCACCCCCGGATCCCGGGTAGCATCATGGCGTTGCCCGGTGAAAAACCGACTGGCAGCTGGCAGCCGGTCTTTTATACCGGCTTCGACCACAGAAAGCGGAGCTACCGCGTGTCGCATGACGCGACAAGCGGCGCGGCAGCGCGGATGGGCCAGGGAGCGCGGTGCCCCCGAGGCCATCGTCGCGGCGATCCGCGACAAATCGGCACACTACAACCCAAAGTTTATGAAAAGGTGCCAATGTACTCGGGGGAGGTCCACTCATTGTCGCGTCGCGCTGTTGTCCCTCGCTCGAAACCGTTCTACGATCATCAATTCGTGCACCCAAATGTATTGGGTTGGGGAATAAGTCCCTGCCATTTTTTTCCACTCCGTTTTTCACATTGTTTCCTTCATCTTTCGACAAAGCTTATACATGTTTTCGACAGAGCTTTTCTTGCTCTACAGAATGCTACTATCTGTTTTTTGATTTCTTCGACAACCTAATATTTATGAGGTTTGGAAATGAAGTAAGCTGAAGGCAAAAAAGTGGCACTTGCGCACCTCATTTTTCTCGTCTGCCATCGAAATCAAAAAATGTATGTGTATATGTTTTCAACAGAGCTTTTTCAGCTCTACGAAATGGTACCACTCTTTATTCAAATCGTTCAAGTTTTTGCTGTTTTTAAGACTTACAAATGCAGTACTCGCAAAAGTGTGCTTTTTCGTTATCTCCTTTTCCTCGCCTACCATGGAGATTGGAGAGGGTGTGCATATATGCATTCGATAGAGCTCTCTTTGCTCTACAAGATGATAACTTTCTTCTTTTGTATCCTCTCATATTTTAGCATGTGGGAGTAAGTCTCCACGTGTTTTTCAATTCAAAATTGCGTAGTGCAAATGATATGTTTTGGCAGAATGTTATGTATCAGTCGATAGAGCTCTTTCCGCTCTACAAGACAGTGTCCACGGTTTTTGCTAGAATAAATTTTTCACATTTTTTAGATAACTTAAAAGTCGACGAAATCGAGCATTTTCGACACCATGTGACAAAAATGCTCGATTTCGTCGAATTTTAAATGATCTAAAAAATGTCAAAAATCAGTTTGAACAAAAACCGTAATGACTATCTTGTAGAGCGAAAAGTGCTCTATCGACTGATACATAACACTCTGCCAAAAAAATTCATTTCCATTAAGCAATTTTGAGTTGAAAAAAAGGTGGGAACTTATCCTTACATGCTAAAATACGAGAGGATACAAAAGAAGAGTGGTATCACCTTGTAGAGCGAAAAAAGCTCTATCGAATGCATGTATGCACACCCTCTCCAATCTCGATAGTAGGCGAGGAAAAGGAGATAACGAAAAAGCCACTTTTGCGAGTACTGCATTTGTAAGTCTTAAAAACAGCAAAAACTTGAACGATTTGAATAAAGAGTGGTACCATTTCGTAGAGCTGAAAAAGCTCTATCGAAAACATATGCACATACATTTTTTGATTTCGATGGCAGACGAGAAAAATGAGGTGCGCAAGTGCCACTTTTTTGCCTTCAGCTCACTTCATTTCCAAACCTCATAAATATTAGGTTATCGAAGAAATCAAAAAACAGATAGTAGCTTTCTGCAGAGCAGGAAAAGCTCTTTCGAAAACATGTATAAGCTTTGTCGAAAGATGAAGGAAACAATGTGAAAAACGGAGTTGAAAAAAACGGCGGGGACTTATTCCCCAACCCAATACATTTTTACCTATGCCTTACTTGAGGAAGGTGAAAGCTTCTCCCTAGACTAAGGCTTAGACTAAAGACCTAGGTAGAAATAGCGCGGATGCCTAGCTTATTGTCAGTCTAGTGGCCATTCTCCACAATTGCGTTACCTCTTAAAAATGTTAGGATATGGGAAAGATATAAAGAGTCATGATACGGATAAACGGCTACTTATACATTGAAGCAAACCCAATCAAAAACGGGCGACTCGTACAGAACGTCGCGGGCGCGACGCCGCGTCGCGATTTCCCTGTCCTAACGACATGCACCCGTCTGTATGTCCATATCTACGTTTGTCACAAAATAAGCATTACATGAAAAACAACCTGTGAAGATGAGGACAAATTTTGGAGTATGGGACAATAAGCGCACATGAACAAAACTAAGCTCAACCTGGATCAGGGCGAAAGAGTACCAAAATGTTGAGTTTTGGGGCCGAAAATTGTCAGTTCAATTTGAATGACCCAAACGTGCGGAAGAGATGGGTTAAGGTCAGCCAGCGCTTTTTGAAACACGAAGAGGCCCGCGCGCAGTGAGCGGAGCGTACTTTGAATGAGCGGTGTTTCAGCAAAAATTCATAGCTCGGCTCCAGTGCAGCATAGAGACTAGGAAAAACTCGCTCAATATGACCCAAGTCTAAGCTATCTTGAACATACTTACAGCAAGGGGAGATTCACCCGCCATGAGCGGAGCCATATATCAGGTAGTTTCCTCTACAAGCATTGCAATTTACATTGCAATTTAGTTCAAGGGGAGGGGGGGCGGGGGGGGGGGTGTTTGCCACTAGGACAGAAAGACCGCTTTGCCGCGTTGGGCGTCCAACGCGATCGTGCGAGCTATGCGCGGGGTCCTGAAGCGATGACGGTGCTCTACGCCTCATTCTGAATGTAATCGCTTCAGGATTCAAGCTAAACTACGCTCAAGTACGTCGCGCGCTAAACGCGGCCACGCGAATCTGCTGTCCTAAAGGCATATTTCTTTTTTTTTATCCATTTCAAAGGTGGTTTTAAGACCGTAGGAAAAGTGGGAGTGCCCGTAGTAGCTAGCGTTACGAGAAGAATGTAAATTTCCACGTATGGTCAACCTAGGACGCCCATAGTGTGATGCGCGCAGTAGTGTGCGAAGCTAATTGATGATTCATAACACTTTATAAATTTGCGCAATTGGTCATATGTCTCACAAACGCAATTGCGAAGTAGTTCGCTCTTAATCTGCCATTTTGCTCCCTTGCCACACCCCAATCCCCCAATAAATGGGAATGCAGTGAAGAGTAACTGGATAGGTGATAAAGTCGAATGGGGTACCTTGGCTTCCACGGTGATCGTGTTGAGCGGTGCATCGCGTTACCGAGGTTTCGACTGAAGTCACGCAGAACCGCGACACTTGGCAATGATGCGCGGACCATTCCATTGCGCCTAATGTATTGGGCCCATCAAGAAGTGTGCGACAGGCGCTCGAGTTGGTTCAAAACGACAGAAGGGGCGGATACGCCCTTTGCGTGCAAACAATTCGTCCGCGGTCGTACTCTAGGTGTCTGCGTGAATTGACGCCGGCACCGGCGTCAAATTAACGCAATCATGTGCCTGCCGCGGGTGGGTGGAGTGCAAGTGTTCCGACTGGTGAGGTCAGGTCAGGCTGCGCGGCGGATTGCAATCAGGTAAAGACAGGTAAAAACACGCTGCCAAAGCTCCTCCCTATAAAGGCTTAGGCAAATCTGGGAGAGCCCAGACGGCAGGACGCGCCACCATTCGGACAATTCGCGAAGCGTCGCCGCGCGCGGTGACCCAATTCGGTGCCGATCTCTAGAAATCGGAACACTTGCAACACACCCGCCGCGGGTGGGGCTATTTACGAAGGAAAATCGCTTCGCGGCGTCGCACTCACCGCGCCACTAGTACGACTTGCCGAATCGATTGCCCTTGAGAGCCCGGCAGAGCGTGGCTGCGTCACCTCTGCACTTCCGCCCATGCCAAACTGCCTCCTGCACCCATGCCACCCTACCTCATCCACTCATGCCACACTACCTCGCTTGAAGGCTGCCATGCCCTGCTACTGGCGCTCGCACCCGCCGCGCCTCTCGCCGCCGGCGGCCACGCGATATTCCGGCGTAAATAGCCTCACCCGCCTGTCGCAGACGACGGCGTCAATCTGATAACGCGCACCGTTTGCAAACGCTCAACCCAACCACACTACAGTATGGTGATCGTGGAGAGAGCCCACGGTTTTAATTTCGAATTTTGGCATAGTACCATACGTGACATATTCGCCTTTGAATTCCTATGATGCCACCACTATCATGCTTTAGTGTGGTTGGGTCGAGCGTTTTGCAAACGGTGCGCGTTATCAGATTGGTGCCGTCACTTGCGGCAGGCACATGATTGCGTCAGTCGACGCAGACACGCAAAGTATGACCGCGACCACTGGAAGCAGTGCAGCATTTTCGCGTGTGGTAAGCAACTCGATTGCCTTAGCTTACACCCCCTGGAAGCCGGCTACACTGTGAAGTGCGCCACATATCATCTGTTCAGGCAACTAGCTACCCACTAGAGTAGGCACACTTACCCTTCTTGAATAGCCAAGCTGAAAAGCACCTTTTTCACTGTGCAGATGATGGTATGTTTCCTTTAGCGGTATTCGCTATTGGCTGAAACCTGATATTCACTGGAAAATGGTTCTGTTAGACACAGTACATCGTTAAGCTGAAGACCTCAAAGTTTCTGAGAGAATATGCTTCACAAATGAGACAAATCGCCAGGAATTGAAAAGTGATCTACAGTCTCTATTATGTCCCCTCAACAATCTCCTTTTCCAAGAGTTGGTTTCCGTGTACCTGGTTCAGTGATGACTCATATTCTCTGAGATTCTCAAGGCACAGCACCCCTATCCCATAAGCCACCACACCGCGAACTTTTCATTGCTTTGATCCATTTTGTTCCAAAATTCACAGATCATTATCAAATTATTACCACTTGCAGATTTGGGCAGCGAGCGGTTTCGATGGGCTGGCATGATTCGACTGCACATAGAGGCCATCCTTCGAATAATACGTCAGTACACTTCCTTTTATTAGTTTATTTATATTGTTCCTACTTTATTGGTTGTTATCGCACTGCCATGCCTCGACATATGCACTTATATGTCGAGGCGTGGCACCGCGACAACAACCGGTCTTGTTCTTTGATAGTTCAAGAGTCAAATCGCATCTGGCCTACCCAGCCGTAGTTCTTCTACAAGTTGAGGAGGGAGGTGAAGAGACGTGTACGAAAATTTTTTATTTGCTGCAACCCAAACTACCCCTGCCACTGCCTCTACGTGCACAAGGCAGCCTTAGCCAAAGTTCCAAAACCACTTTCACTTGGTCCTGCAGCCTTGCCAAGCCTGAGAACCATCTGTTATCGTCATGATTTGTTTGCAGTATCCGTTCAGAAAAAGCAATTTCAGAGCTACCCAAGGTGGCTACGTACCGAGCGCGTCTATCCTATGTACCTGTAAATTGTAAGAGGACTTCTAGAAACACGATGTTGAGGTTCAATTGTGACAGAAAGCTCTTTGGGGAGGGTCATTTCGACTATACCGATGTCGATCAGGTAGCTACTGTTTACACTTGCTATTCCAGTATCACAGATAGTACCAACCAAGCCCTTCTCCTTGACATTTTCAGGCAACAGGAGACGAGCACATAGAAAGTGAGAATTTCTCATCAAATGAACAAGCGCTAGAAGGCATATCTCTGGTCAAGATCCCTCCTCTCGATCATCCTCTGGACGAGAAATGGGAGACGATGGAGGGAAACTGGGTGATGGCCAATGTTTCCACTCTCAGCCATCTTGGTAAACTTCCAATTATATTGGGGTTTGAAATGAATTGTTTTGGCAGCTAGGTTCAGAATTAGCTTTGAAATCAAACAGAGCCCTACAGGAAATGTTTCAATTTCCCATGGACCTTAGAATGGAACTGAGGTGGATCGTTAGGGTGTCGATTGCTGATCACAACGTTACTAAAACTACAAAATGCCGTCCCGAGGCAAGTTAGCAGGAGTCAAATTTTGCCTATGATGGGTCACTGATCGGGTAATTTACTTCACGTAACTCATCAAGAGGTCTGACCAAGGAGGTAAGCCCACCGCAGACTACCAGAGGAAGAGCGGTGCCGCTGAGCAACGGCACTTACGGTTAGCCTCGTCAATGCTCAGCTCACGCTAACTATCACATGAATATCGTCAATGAATTATCGCAAGCAAACTTTGACCACTCCTAACTCACTTCGGGACGACATTTTGCATTCTTAGTTCTCATAATTGTAATCAGCACTCGAGAACCTGTCGATCCACCTACGTCTTATATCAAAATTCCATGGAAGGTAGATCCTTTTTCTGGTGGGACATCTTTTAAGCGGTAGGCTTTATAGGCTCGGACATTCCGTTTCTGCCGTCGGCTCGTCTCGACGAAACGACCATGTACCTAACGTTGATCGACTGGAATACAATAAAGTCAAGACTACATGTCGCACACTTGTTCACATTCATGGAAGGAAGTAAGCACTTGTCACACCCATGCTTGCAGGTTGGTGTTTCATTTTTCGAATTTGTGCGGGTTTCTGCGATATAAAAAATAGTGGGCTACGTTTAGAAATGGCGATAACTTCGTTCCTTACAGCAATTTTCACATCCCCTCCTTTTTCGACGTATGCGATTCCGTGGAATATGCTGGAACCGCAGTTTTCATATCCCGTAGAAACTTGCTATTGAACCTCGCAGTATGCAGTACTTGTTATACCAGTCCTCCTTGACTCGGATTGGCCGGCTTCGCCGGCCAATCCTCGTAGGGGCGGCTTCGCCGCCCCGGCAGGGTGGCTTTGGGGCTTTCTGCTTTGTAGCGAGGAGCGACTCTCGGCTCGCCGCTAGCGCGGCGAGCCGACTTTCGCATGCGCGCTTCGCGCGCATTGCAGCAGGAATAGGCCCTGTGTATAGGGAGCGCACATTGCAGCAGGGAACGGATAATATGCGGCTTGTATATATTGTGAGCAAACCTTCAACGATCATCAGCTTTGGTTGAAACTGAGAGACATCACACCCATCTGTAACCCCTTCCCCACTGAAGGCAAAAACCTCCGAACACAAAAGTAGATTTGAAGCACTTAGTAGTACCAAAGTAAGGAAGATGGATCGAAACGGTCAAAAAATCCAAGAAAGAAGACCCCCTTCCCATCGTTGATCAAGTGTGTAAGGCACAATCGCAGAGGGGCGGCCACGCTAAAAGGAGCGGCAGCAGTTGGAGGTGTCTCATCGTGAGCGCTGAGGCGCTCCGTAGTAGTTGACTTTTGAGGATTAAAAGTTTTGAGAGGACGTGCATGTATCAGTTCTATAAGAAACATTGACCTTAACTGATTGCCGAGAGATACACCTGATAATAACACACCACTCCCTAATGGTAACCGAGAACAAACAGTCACTTTGTGAGTGTGGTACCAATATTGCAATTATGGCCGGGCTAGGCTTAGAACTTATGTACTCTATACACATTGGGTTGACGTGTACAGAGTACATAAGTTTGGTGGGTTGACTCCTACCCAATCCTAACCTGCCCGACCTCCACACACTCGTACCCATTTTCGTCTGTCCCTATCCAGTTTTACTCGCACGACCTGAGCAGTTCCATTCCTGACCTTCCCGATTTTCGAAACCCAGGCGAGGACTAAATTTGAGCACCCATCGGTTTCAGCGCAGGTCCCGCCCATGGTGGGCGGAGCTAAGCTTGAAACTTATGTGCTCCGTACACATGACCCCTACCCAATCCTAACTTGCCTGACCTCCACAGGCCCGTGCCTTATCTGCTTGTTGTGTGCACCCTTCACTTTGATCAATCCCTCCCCAGTCCTTATATGCGCGACTTCAACAGACCCTTTCCTAACTTGTCCGATTTTCAGCACTTGAGCGAAGACCTGAATTCCTTTATTCATTGATTTCGGCGCAAGCCCCCCCATGGTGGGCGGAGCTAGGCTTAGAACATATATGCTCCGTACACTTATGTTTTCCTCTACGCTATCCTAACTTGCCCTACCTCTACAGGCCCGTTCCTAATTTGCTTCTTGTGTGCTCCCTACATTTTGGTCTGTCCGTGTCCAGTCCTTACTCGCACGACTTCAACAACCCTTTCCTAACTTGTCCGATTTTGCACTTAAGCGAGGACCTAAATTCGTTTATTCATCGATTTCGGCGCAAGCCCAGCCCATGGTGGGCGGAGGTAGGCTTAGAACTTATGTGCTCCGTACACTTGTGTTTGCCCCTGCGCTATCCTAACTTGCCCTACCTCTACAGGCCCGTTCTGCTCCTTGTGTGCTCCCTACAATTTGGTCAGTCTCTACCCACTCCTTACTCGCACGACCTGAGCAGTCCCATTCCTGACCGTCCCGATTTTCGGAACCCAGGCGAGGACTTAAATTGGAGCACCCATCGGTTTCGGCGCAGGCCCCCCCCCCTCATGGTGGGCGGAGTTAGGCTTAGAACCTATGTGCTCCGTACACTTGGTCCCTACCCAATACTAACCTGCCCGACCTCCACAGCCCGTGCCTAATTTGCTTGTTGTGTGTTCCCTTTACTTTGGTCAGTCCCTCCCCAGTCCTTACATGCGCGACTTCAACAGACTCTTTCCTAACTTGGCCGATTTCCAACACCTGAGCGAGGACTTAAATTCGTTTATTCATCGATTTCGGCGCAAGACCCGCCCATGGTGGGCGGAGCTAGGCTTAGTTCTTATATGCTCTGCACGCTTAGGTCAGCCCCTAACCACTCCTTACTCGCGCGACCCTCCAGGATACAGTTGAGATGAGGCCCTACCGAGTCTTAACTTGCCCGATCCCTACAGGCCCGCTCTTGATTTAGCCAATTTTTTTAACCATTTCTGCGCAAGCCCCGCTCACGGTGAGCGGAGCTAGGCTTAGTCCTTAATGAGCTCCGCACACTTTGGTCAACCCCTACCCATTCCCAACTTGCCCGACCTCTCCACGTTCCAATTGAGTTGAGAGTAGATTATGTGACAAAAAACGGACACATGCACACACACACACACACAAACACACCATTCTGGTTTTAGCTTGCCTCTCATGTGCTCCGTACATTTTGGCTTACCCCAACCCATCCCTAACTTGCCCGACCTCTACAGGTCCATTCCTAGCCTGCCTGATTTTTGGAACCTGAGCGTGGACTTAAATTTGAACACCGGCAGTTTCTGCGCAAGCCCCGCTCACAGTGGGCGGAGCTAGGCTTAATTCTTATGTGCTCTGTGCGCTTAGGTCAGCATCTACCCAATTCTAACATGCCCGACCTTTCCAGACAGCAGTTCAGTTGAGAGATCATATCAATGAGATAGGGGTGTATGTGGTGCAGACAGGTTGTAAATGGTTGACGCTGGACTGTGGGAGTGACATAGGTACCCTCGGCGTATCCCTAGGTAATGCCTCCTTTCCTTACCGGCCCATCACAACACAGCTGCGTCGCCATTCGCCTTTCGAGGCTCCTTATCAGCCCTTATCAGTTGCTATCACATCCGTTCCCTCACCATTAATGTCCCCTTACCACCCCTACATTACCTTAAAAATTCAGGATCCCAGCTTTGCTGCGACGCGAGATATGTATTTCCCGCCATTCGCCTTTCGAGGCTCCTTATCAGCCCTTATCAGTTGCTATCACTTCCGTTCCTTCACCATTAATGTCCCCTTACCACCCCTACATTACCTTAAAAATTCAGGATCCCAGCTTTGCTGCGACGCGAGATATGTATTTCCCGCCATTCGCCTTTCGAGGCTCCTTATCAGCCCTTATCAGTTGCTATCACTTCCGTTCCTTCACCATTAATGTCCCCTTTCCACCCCTATATTATCTTAAAGATTCAGGGTCCCAGCTTTGCTGCGACGCGAGGTATGAATTTCCCGCCATTCGCCTTTCGGGGCTCCTTATCAGCCCTTATCAGTTGCTATCACTTCCGTTCCTCACCATTAATGTCCCCTTTCCACCCCTATATTATCTTAAAAATTCAGGGTCCCAGCTTTGCTGCGACGCGAGATATGATTTCCCGCCATTCGCCTATCGGGGCTCCTTATCAGCCCTTATCAGTGCTATCACTTCCGTTCCCTCACCATTGATGTCCCCTTAACACCCCTACATTACCTTAAAAATTCAGGATCCCAGCTTTGCTGCGACGCGAGATATTATGCGGTGAGCGGACAGACAGACAGACAGACACACACACAGACAGACAGACAGGCAAACAAACACACCAAACTTCTGCTTTATATATAGAGTATGGCTTGTTATCCAGGAACAAAACCAAAAATTTGATCTCCGCTGCAACAAAGTAGAGGTGCTCAGCAGTGTGACAGTGAAGAATAAGTGGAAAAGAGAAAAGTTACCAATGTTCTTCGCGTTAATCTTTGTGAGTGCGTGCTTAGCGGTGCGGTGCATCACTCAGCATCGATCGTGGCCACATGGATCTTTGACACGCGACAACAGTACCACGGGTGTGTGCGGCTCCAGTCGCACTCGACAACAGAAAGAATCGTCCTGGAAAATTCCACGATGTCAATTCCTTTTGAATCACTCTACTAGTACATGAGCAAAACACCAAAAGTACTTTGAAATTCCCTTTGTTCTAAAGCAGAAATCAAAAACTGGAAAAAGAGCAACTTGCTTGAAATCCCGACGAGCAACCTTTGAACAGCTGTTGGTGGCAAGACTTCAGATTTTTGCCCACAATTTGGTTCACCTCTCACTCTGCGTCCCTGACCACGTGCCCGTCTCCTCCTTTTTTTTGGAGCCCTCTAACGCCCCCACCTCCTTAGACGCCGCACTCCGTCGCACGTTAGTTTGAGGAACCGTAACTAAGCTTTATTCATACTTTTTCGCGTTAAACTTGCTGTGGCTGCAGTAAGCCAGCACAACATAAATATGTATATGGGTAAGAAAAAAACCCAAATTTCCGTGGACGCTTCCTTTAAAGGCACACCGACGTCAGTCCTTGTTTAACTCAAAGCGGAGCTTTACCGCTGAATCACCTATTTCAACTTAGCCCTTCATTTATAATGAATATAAATGCGCTCATTCTGACATTCAAATTATCGTTCTTGCTTCCTTCAAATTGATCTCCAGTGGAAAGGGATCAAGGTGTTTCGTCGAATCGTTTGGAGGAAATGTGCTTTAAGTACTATTCCAAGTTCCTGCAACCTTCCAAACTTTTCCCCTTAAAAAAAACAAATTACCAAATTGTCAGCGGAAGCTTGAAGCTTCGTGATTGTTGAAGGACTAATCAGCAGATTGTGGGCTACTTTTTAGTTTTCTGTTTCCCACACCTGATTATTATATGTGATATGGCGTGTTTCAAAATAGAAACGCTACTATAGTCACATCACTACGGAGAACAATTGCAGATAATACCTGTAAAGGCAGTTCGGATTGAACCCTTGTCTGACGGAGGATATTTTGCAATCGACGGGGAACCATGCCGGTCCGGATCTTCATTCCAGGTACACTTAGGTTTTGTGTGATACCCCATATGAACAGACAGAGGGAAACAGTATTTCTTCATAAGAAATTATATCCAGTTTCCCACTTTTTCGCGTTAAACGTTGCATGCAACCCTTAATAAGCAAATACAACATAAACATATGGGTTGAAGAAAACTCGTTTTTCCGTACACGATTCCTTCAACTTTAATGGTGTCTTGAACAATGATGGATTCTCTTCCAGTACACTTTCAACTATGATAGAGTGCGCTTGAAGTGCCACCATTACTATTACGTCCAGACCTCATTTGTCATTTACTTTATAAATTAATTTAGCACGCGCAGTAGGCTTGTGATTTATCTAGTCCTCTTGTGTATCACTGAGCCAGTGTGATTGAAACTGCTATGTATTAACTATTTTTTCTTTTAGGTGGTTCCGAGCAGGTACTGCTCCACCATCATTGGTAGAAAATGATTCATCTAATGAGCTAGAATCGTATTTCTGTTGAAAAGCCGTGTTGTTTCTTAAGGCTGTGTTCGTAACACATATTATGTATTGACTCGTTCCTGTCTGTGAATCGAATTTCGTTCGATCTGTGCAACTTCACCAATGAACCGTCCGAAGCATAGTGTAATAAATGATTTACTCGTTCATGTCTTCGTAAAATTTTCCTAAAGTCACTCTGCTTCGAAAATGCACTGTCACAGTGTCACGGTCACAGTTTACCCGCTTAAGCAACGACCCTACAGAAAAGGGTGACTCCATACTACTCTCTATTCATTCTCTACCAGTAATTTTCTGCTTCTGTGGTGTATTTACCCACAATAAGGGCATTTCTGTGCCATCACAGCGTGGCACAGACGTAACTTTCATTGCGAACCAATATTATACATGAAGTATAGTAACAAGTAACAACGGCAACTTCAGTAATCAACCTACTAGAGGATCTAAAGACAAGAGGCGAGTACGTGTCAAGGGGAGGAAGGTAAGTAAGAACCGATCAGCTCTGACAGGACAGGTAAGTAAGAACCGATCAGGATAATGATTCTCCTACTCTTCACTGAACCATACAACCACACTGAGAGTACTAACGGGTAGTTAGCCACTTACATTCCACGGACTTTCCGAAGACACCATATTTGTGGGACCAGGCTCCTGGGTGGTGGGACGGTACAATGGTGCGATAATTGGTCTCCATCCAAGAAGTCCTTACATGTCGTACAGAACTTATCAATGACAACTGACCTTGTTCCGAGCCTTCAACGGCAGTGATAACACAAAGGGAAGCTACAAGAAAGTGATTTGATCTGCGGCTTATCTCGGTGGCGACGCGACAAAAAAAGAAAGAACAAAACAGCAAGGCCCTCACAATTATCAACATGAGAGCCGAATTCTGGAAGAGAATGGTGATTCGCCAAACTTCGTATGATTGGTGATTGACACTAACGGAGGTGACACGAAACAGCGGCGACGAACTGACCGCTCTCGAGAAAGAAACTAGAACGTAGTTCCCGTTTCCACTACCCCTCATTTTTCTGTTTCCTGCGCTTTCCGCTGGACTGAATGCGCATTTATCCTGGGAGCAGCTCGCCTTCTGGAATGTTGCGACACACTGCCTCGCCTGGCATGAAGTGTTCCACTGATATCCGTTTTTGCCCTGAACTCTGTCATTCTTCAGATCATATCGCGTCGTTACCCGTACTTGTGTAATATACACACCGCTTTCTGTACAAACATACCTCCTGATGTTCCTTGAAGAATCAGCATATCTACTCCACTTATTTCCGCTGCTGGTTGTCCAGCAAGTGGTATTCAATGGCTCGCAGAATACCCGGCTTAAAATTTTCTATCCTTGTTGATGTTGGTTTCAACCGCGGCGCCGGGTTTTCATTTTCATTTTACACTAGATGGGACATCATGTACTTCAGATTGTTCCTGATTGTTCCCGTATAAGATCGGTGCATGAGTCGTGCGACACATGCCCCTTTTTCAGGACTTCACTACCTTGAAGCTTTTAGATATGTATAGTCAATATAATCATCTTAATCAATTGAAATGGAGCCCGTAACAGTACTAATAGGTTGAATATATATGAAGTATGATATATGTACATGAATTGCTCACCTCAGTCAAGATTTCCGCTCCAACTAAAATAACAACCAACAATACCTTCACCATGCAGAGCGCACCTAAGAGAACAAACAAAAGCACGAACCCGAACGTAATTCAGTTAAGTAAACACTAGAGATCAACAGCAAATGTATTAGAATATCAATGGAGACGGAATGGAAGCAGTAGAACGACTAACAATTAATTTTCTGGATATAGACGATTGCTTTTATAACAGATAACACGGATATGACTTTTATATTGCTTAATTTTTCTTTGTCTATATATACTAAACAATCCGAAGATTAAATTCCCTAGAGAATAAGCGAATAATATAAGCAAACAACATTTCAATCAATTGAAATGAAACCCTTAACAATACTAATGGTTAAAGTTTATATGATGTGTGGTATATACAGATTGCTCACCTCGATCACTTTTTCGCTCCAACCAAAGCAACCAACAAAGCCTCCATGAAGCAATAGTAGTCCTTTGCTTTACGCTGTCCTTGCTCTTGCTCGAGCCCTTTCTTTACTGGCACGCGGTTCTAACACTTGTATCGATGAAAATTCATCCACAGTCGCACAGTACGAAGTATTACCTAGGAGCACTTGCGGTCCGAAGGAGCTTCGAGACGATTTTGTCAGGAAGCTTCCTCTCCGCCGAATAAGACCCACTCTTTCTCCCAATCGGCTTTTATGCCGTTGCTCTATCTTTATCATACATATCGTAGCTGCACAACTTTCATTATGCAAACATTATATATTAGGTCTATGCAGAATAAATGGCCAAAACGGACCACTTTCTTCAAAACGCCATAACTTCGCTCAGACACAACTTTATTTGTCGAAATAAAAACCATTCGAATCTACACAACCTTGCCAACGATCTGGTGAAGAAAATATGCCATCCTGATCAAATTCTGGATTGCGAAAATTAATGAAGTCAACGATGGCATTTTCAACATGCATCGTTTCGGCGAACTCCTTCTGACCCAGGTTTGCATCGAGAACCGGGAAAAAGTGGTAATTCGTCAGAGATAGGTCTGAGGAATAAGGGGTGAGGGAGAGTCTCGATCAGTTTCTGCCGGGTGACTTGCGAACTGTGGGGTTTTGCGTTGTTTTGCGCACCCAGTAAAAAAATGATGCAGTCAGGCATCGAGCCTCTCCCTCACCCCCCCCCCCTTATTCCCCAGACCTATCCCTGACGGATTACCACTTTTTCCGGGTTTCCGATGCAAACCTGCGGCAGAAAAGTTATGCACGGTAAAAATGCCATTTTGACTTTATTGATTCTCGCAATCCAGAATTTGATCGTGATGGTATATTTTCCTTACCGCAGCGTTGGCAAAATTCTGTAGATTCGAATGGTTTTTATTTCGACAAATAAAGTTGTGTCTGAGCGAAGTTATGGCCAATTACGTTTCGGCCATTTATTCTGCATAGATCTAATAAATGAGTGGTGGATCCTAGCACCGCTATGCTAGCTACAGCAGTGAACATGAACTAACAAGCAACTAACGAAAAAAACGTATCACTGATAGCTAAGTCGACTTGTAAACAAAAGGACGAACCAGAAGTAATCAAGTAAGATGATCAGTTAGAGTTATACAATTAGTTAGTTTGTTATAAAATTAGTTAGAGTTATCATTATTAATTAACAACAAATGCAATAGTATATCAACGGAGACAGAATAGAGGCGGTGGAATGGCTAACAGTTAATTTCTTTTGGATACAGACGATTGGTTGGATAACAGATAACTCAAACATGACTTTTATATTGCCCAAATTTTCTTTATTTGTACGTACGCTGCGATCTGAGACAGAGTTTACTAAGGAGGAGTGTTTCAGAATAATTAAACAACATTTTGGGTAATTATAATTCAAATCCCTACCGAACCCCTCACAATACTAATAGGTTGAATGTGGTTTTAAGTATGGTGTACATAAAGTGCTTGATCCAGTAAAGTTTTTTCGCTCCATCTAAAGTAAAACCAACGGAACGTCCACGATACAGTGCCACTTTAAAGATAGTGATAGGGGTAATGTGGGTGATAAGGGATCCCAAAAGGAGTCATTCTGTGAAGAATAACGGGTCTGGAAGGGCTATGTAGGACAGAATCCCCCGCGGAAGGCGCGTCTCTGAGCTGTGGCAGAGGCGGCCTTTTTAGCTCCAGCCGCCTTTCTTGGCTTGATCCGCCTTCTAACGACGAGCATCCCTGATTGGATGGGGTGGGAGAGGCCAAGGCGATGCGGCATGGCTGGAGCGATCGGGGCGCGCTTTCGTTAACAGCGTTGCATACCCTTTTCTAATCAGCTGATTAGCTTTTTCAGTGTTTTTGATATTTGCTGCTTACTCGTAAAAGCTAAGTTTTTCTTTTCTGTTCTTCTTATCTTTTCCATTAAATCTCACTTGTTGTCTTCGCTCGTTTGTAGTTAACGATGGGATGTCTTTCAAGATTTCGTATTGTCTCCTCGGTGTTTTTGCGCATTGATCACTTCGCTACATGCCAATGGCAGAGTCGTCCTACTCGCCTCTTGACGGAATGGTTGTCCACGTCACTTGGAAGAGGTAAACAAAAGCGGGAAATTGTAAGGGAGGCTGTGATGGAAGCTGGATACTGAGCTGTCGTAGTTCCACTTTCATCTGTAAGGGGTTTCCAGTAATGCAAATGCAAAAGTGTAGAGGTCGTCTTGAGATCTGTGTTGATCTGTGCGCAATTCGCTAGATTAAATAATCGCAATGACATTACCACTATCAGTGACCTTTTTTATAATGTTGTAAATTTTTATTCCCGTCGCTAATGCCCTGTTATGTCCCAAACTCAGAATTTATTTTACAGTTTTCTTAGTTGCGTGAACATGCGGCGGCAAATCTCGGACCTCCACGTGGTGCCGCCGGATAGGCAGTCTTCGAACTGCTGACCCAAATACGGGAACGCGACAAACTTTCCGGAAAAGCTGGCCACTGGCCAGCGGTTGCGAGGCCAACTCAAGGACAAGGACCCAAGACCTTCAGGATATGTACACTGAATTGCAAAGGACTATCTCAAGCATGGATGGAGGAACAGCTGTTCGATCAGCTCAACCATGTCAAGTGGGACATAGTTAGCGTGCAGGAGACGAAGAGGAGGAGCGAGAACCGAACAAGGAGGATCAACGGCACGGAAGTGTTCATGGAAGCACGGGAAGAATGGAGCGGCGTAGGAGGAGCGGGTTTTGCGGTAGCGGCGCACGTTGCACCTCCACTACATGAAGTGAGATGTGTTTCGCACAGGCTGGCTCTCATCTCCTTCCAATTCGGCCGCTCTCGTGTAATAATCATAGACACCTACACGCCCATCAGCCAGGAGACAGAAGAGGAGCGCGATGAGTCTAATTCCAGCTACAAGATCTACTGCGCGAGGCGAAAACCCGATTCACCATCATTTGCGGAGATCTCAATACTAAACTCGGATCACGACAACCAGGCGAGTTCATAGTCGGGCCTCACGAACTGGGCGAGCGGAACGAGGCCGGCGATCGACTTGCCGACTTCATTGTCGGGAACCGGTTATTCCATGCGATCAGCTTCTTCACGAGAAGGAGCGAAGGAAATGGACCTGGAGGTCCCTGAACTTCCAGCACAAAAACGGAATCGACCATGTTTTGATGAGCACGCGGACCCTGGCCGCCGATGTCGACGTCGTCACTCCATTCTCCAGTGGAACGATCATACCATGAGAGGAAGCCGCCGAGTCTGTTCAACCCGGAAGCAGCACACAACTATATTGAAGACAACGCTGACACGAACTCGACGTACGAAGAGCTACTCAACGCCCTAACTGCGGCGGCCTCCATCGCCATAGAACCCGGAAAGAGCCACGAAGAGTGGAAAAACTTAGCTGTGGCTTCAGCTTTCTCCTCGTTGGAGATGAAGAGAGAGCCGAGCGAGTCAGAAAGCACAGATAGAGCTGGAGAGAATTTAGTCCTTGGCTTGATAAAGCGGAAGAGCAGTTTCAAATTTGGATTAGTGGACAATCAATTTTCATGGTTTTCTATAAACTTTTTGATATTTAAATATATCAAGACCTTTGCAAGCTTTTCAGTATAGCACTCGGAAAGAGTACTACAACTCGAGCGGAAAAGTCGGATTTTTAAGCCATAAGATTCTCGATGTAGATGGGATATCTTAGGTGCAGCCGGACTGGAAACACAATAAATAGGACGAAATGGGAAAAAGCGACATAGACTTATAAGCAATTTCTTTTATAGATATCATTAATGGAGGAGTATTTGTCAAAGACGGCCAACCATTCAATAATACGGAAGAAAGAGTCCAACATCTTGTAATCAAGGCTCATGACGTCGGTTGTACGTATTGCCAGTAGGGATGCACGCTTATGAGCTACCTTGAAAGTGACTACGATATGATCGGCACTGGCAAGAGGAGGAAAAATGAAAATGAAAAAAAATTTCAACCACTGGTGAAGAGGACAGAACCAGGTCCATGACATTCTCACCGAAATTAGGTTCAGTCACGTGCAAGATGAAGCCACAGTTGTTTAAAAAACTGAAGATATGAGCTAAGGAGTGATTACGAGGTTGCATCGTGTTCCAGTCCATATCGAGGTTAACGTCACCTATCAGAATGGTATGATACCGAGCAGAAATAAGATCGGAAAGAAGTTCAATGAAAGGAATATCATCTCCGGGGGCGGTATTAGGAGGGCGTAGGCAGCAACAAATCTCAGTGTTGACGAGTAAGAGGCATTGAGAATTTCAAAACAAAGCACATCTGGATCAAAAGCAGCGTCAATTTTTATCTCTTTGGAAATTAGGAAGGAATTGACAGAATATCGCTGTTTGCGATGTCTCGTAGGTCATATCGGGTTAAAGGACTCAGGGCAATGCGCCAATTAAGGATCCCGGGCGGAAAACACCCTTTGCGCGGGAACCGACGCCCGAGGCGCAAAATCAAATGTAGGGTCACTTCTTCTTCATTTTTGCTAATTTTCACCATCGGTCTCATGTTTCCTTTGTCAGCGCCTACATGTGCTCTTTTCGTGGCCCCTCAGTACAACGAAACTGTCAACATCACAACAGAGCTGGGCCCAACTAGCTCCAGGCTTTACCGTAATGGCCCGGCCGATATTTTCACTATTTGTTTTACTCTGTTGCCTGGAGGGTAGTACACGCTGTCATCCAAGAGTACATTTTGGATAAGCTGCAGAGAAAGGCTCGTCTCTCGAAGTTGAAAACGTTCAAGTTCACTGAATCCGGTCATGGGCCACTATTTGTTCTCTATTCTGCTTTTCATGCTGTTTACGTTATTATGGATTTTGTGCAAATTTACACAGATGGGAAACGGATTTGGCTGGCTTATCCTGAAGAGCACCGTTGGATGAACCTTAATATGAAACTTCTTGCCATCCTTCAGATATCGTATCGGAATCATCAGTTCCATCATCCGACGTACATCCATTGGAATCGGGGTAGAGGGCGTCGTCGTTCTTGGTGTCAGTGGTGTGGCGGGTGGTGACTTCTTTCATTACGGGATTTCTTAATTCTTTCGGAATCGGACCTATAATCCTATAGAGTAGTATTTCTTGAATTTAACGAAGGTAGGAGCCAGGCGCACGAGGAAGAAGGGGGTTAGGAAATTGAATTTGTTGTATAACTTTGTTATCGCGGAATGTTCGTTCGTTAAATTTTTTGTTGTTGTTTAATTACCCAAGTTTGAGGTTATCGACTGTGGATAAAAAAGATTGAATTGGTGCTCGTCTGTGTGTTATTTAATCCGCGTGGCAACGGCGTGTTTCTTGGGCAAGTGGTATTCACGGTGTGACTTGCTGTTATTCTTTTCATGGTGCATCGGAAATTCGGAACTGGACCGCTTTAGTCAGGTACGAAACATATTTTGTTGCGCTGGTAGTGGAAAATTGGATCTTTGCGAAACAAGATCGGCGCCGAGTTTGATTTTGGTGGAATTTTCACTTTTCGAACTGATATTTGTGGAAAACCTTGCGCCGACGGGAACACCTCTTTTTTTCGCTTTACGTTGTCTCAAAGCGCCACCCCGTTTACGAAGAGTTGGGAGCGCGGGATTTTCGGAAAATAGGGTTGTCTGTATTTACACATAATTATTGGGCGCCACGTTCTCTATTGGGAAGGTGCACATCGAAGAACGCAGGAAAGACGGCTTTTGAAGGATTTCGGAATTCTCCAGTCCCATTGCATTTTGTGTAAAAAGGGTATATTTTGTGTGCAAAGGGTACGGGGAGGAAGAAAAGAGATCGATTGCGTCAAGGGTATTTGAAGTGCACGGGATTTTTCTTTTTTCGAAGAAAGCCTGTCTTTTTAAGGCTGTTGCACCTTTTGCTTTTCACATTTTATTTGAAGTGCACAGTTTTTTTCAAAAGCCTGTTTTCTTAACGCTTCATTGTGTGCATTGCATTCTTTCCCTTTTTCATTATTGATTGATAACAGTGTGCGCAAACCCCAACAATTTAACAGTAATACATTTCAAGTTAACAAACACACACACACACGGGCACAATTTCACAGAGGAATAATGGCTGGGTTAACATCATTACTTTCGCAGGAGCTGCTGGCACAATATTGTAACATTCTCCAAACCCTGGTTGACAACAGAGAGGGGTCTTCAATGAAGAACGGCGGCACCTCTTGGGATCCGGTACAATCGCAAAGGATTCAGGCGACGGTTTGGGAGTTGGGCGCAACCTCGAAACTGGTCAACGAAACATTAGTAAGTTTCACGGCAGCAGTGGATTCACTGAGCGATCCACTATCAGAGGAGCGGAACCGGCAAGTGGAGGAAAAGATAGAAAAAACGCATCTGGTTTTGCAAAGGGCACAAAGGCTCGCAATACAGCTGGAGGCAAACCGCATTAGCGCGCGAGACCATGCGTCTACTAGTCAAGAGGCAACGGGTACCGCAGCTATCGCAGTCGCGCGACCAAAACTGCCGGCAATCCCTGTCCCTATCTTTACTGGGAAACTATGGAACTTCGAAAATTTCTGGGCCCTTTTCGCAGCTAACGTGCATAACCAACCCCTAACCCCTTTACAGAAGTTCAATTACTTAGTCAATGCGCTTCGAGGGGAAGCACGCGAGTCCATACGCAGATTCGCAATTACGGAAGCTAACTACGAGCACGCCATCGAATTTTTGCGAAGGAAATACGGCGATGAATCACGACTCATATGCTGTCTCCAATCGCGCTCAAGGACGCGAAGGCATCTGACACATCACTTCTGGGACAGCGGCGCCTTCTTGAACAACTTTTGCAGATAGTAACCCAGCTGGAGGAAAAAAGAGTAGCGCTAGTTGGATCCTTCCTTACGCAGAAAATATTGGCGAAGTTCACCAGTGGTATTCAGCGCAAAGTGTTGGAACAACGCATGACGTTACCTATGGAGGAGAATAGTTGGAGAATGAGGGATATTCTCACCGATATAGATAGGATAATAGATACGGAGGAGCGCATAAATCGTATGGTACCCAACCCAGGTCAGGACAACGTAAAGCGCTCGGAAGCTTCACGAGGCTTCAAAACCCAGAAACAGCAGGGTCACGCCCCCTGTATGTTCTGCAACTTCCACGAACACAAAGCAGCAGTCTGCCCGAAGTACGCCACGATAGACGGAAGGAAGGACTTCTTCCGAGAGCATGATAGGTACTTGAGTTGCGCACCCGGTCACTTCACTAAGGAATGCACAAAAGAAGGATGCAGACTGTGCGAGGGAAGAAAACACCATCACACTTTATGTCCGCAGCGCATGAAACCGAATTCAGGAACGCATACAACTCCCCAAAAGGAACAGGATTATCCGTTCTCCAGGCGAAATACATCTCAATGGGAAACTCCAAGAAGCGGAAACAGCTCACAACACAGGAAAGCGGCAAACAATCGGGCGCACACGCATACGGTGGACATTGAACTATGCGAAGCATCAGCGGAAGCACATAGACGGGCAGCAGATGCCGAACTATGTGTCACAGCGGCCCATGGGGCAAAAAGGGGCAACCATGACCACAACTCAGAAATCGCCCTTTCAGCGGAAAAGGACGAGGACGTTCGTGGAGGTAGGGAGCCTGACGTCCTACTAAGGGCCACAACGTTTGCTTATTAACGGGTGTCGCGCACGTGAAAGACATACAACACAACCGCTGGAGAAAGGTGGAAATATTACTGGACACGGGAGCGGATCAATCGTTTGTTAGCGCGGAAATGGCTAATAAATTGGGACTAGTTTGCGAAGAGAGCAAAGATTTCAAGATTCACACATACGGTTCAAGCAAGGGCAGGATGGCAACATGCGGACTCACTAAGGTAGAGGTTATATGCACAAGGAATGAGGCATGAACTTTAAGTCTATACGACACCAGTCGTTACCACGGGTTACAAAACGGCTCAACTTGGCGCAGAAGATTTAGCCTTCATTGCGCAAAAGCAGGTTCGGTTATCGAAAACAAACTGGAGAGGTGCATCCAAACCTCAGATTCTGATAGGGTGTGATCAGCTATGGACGCTCTTAGATACACCTCATCCTCGATTTCAGTTACCATCAGGTCTGCATCTTATCCCATCCAAATTAGGGTATCTGTTGACGGGACGACAACATAATCCACAGGAATTTTCACAAAAAGACGCAACTGATGTGCTATCAGCATCAGTGAGCACCCTCATAAACTTTGAGGAGGAACGGGACAGATGGGATAAGTACTGGACAATGGATTCAGCGGGAGTCTGCGAATTCACTGGGACTAAAAACGCTGAAGAGGAGGCAATCAATAAACAAGTCGAAGAATTCTTCGAAGACACAATTCAAAAGCGCGAGGATGGCTGCTATGTTCGTCTACCATATAAAGACAATCATCCACCATTACCGACCAACAAAGCGATTGCGCTTAAACGCCTCGGCTCTACAATAGAATCCCTGAGGAGATCCCCCTCGCTACTGCAGGAGTACGACAAGACCTTCAAGGAACAACAAGAAAAGGGGATTATCGAAGAGGTGGACGATCCAAATCGCACAGGGGGAACAGTACTACATTACATACCACATCAACCTGTGCTAACCCACATAAGGAAACAACGAAGTTGCGCATTGCTTTTGACGCCTCGGCGCACTTCAAGGATAGACCATCATTGAATGGTGTGCTTCATCAAGGACCACTCATAGTACCCGACTTTTACGCAGTCTTGTTGCGCTTTCGGCTACCGAAATACATCGTTATAGCAGATGTGGAGAAGGCTTTCCTGCAAGTGCGCCTATAAGAACAAGACAGAGACGCAACAAGATTTCTTTGGATAAAAGATCTCAAGGAACCAGTAGATGACAGCAACATCAGAGTCTTACGCTTCACGAGAGTGACATTTGGACTCAATGTATCTCCGTATCTCTTGGCGGGCACCATTAAACACCACTTAAGGTACGAAGTGGAAAACCAAGAATTGGCAAAAGATACAGAACAATCTGTACGTGCACAACCTCGCCCTCTCAGCGGACACTGAGAACGAGGCGATTTCTAAGTCACTAGAAGCGCGACGGATTTTCACTCAGATGGGAATGAACTTGAGAGAATATCTGTCAAACTATAGCAGGCTACAGCTGGCATTACCTGAGGGGACATACGCAAATTCCACCACGCAACAGATCTTAGGCGTCACCTGGGACTCAAAAGAAGACACCTTCCTCTTAGCGTGCGCAATATCTCCATCGTTTAACCTCACCAAGCGCCGAGTGGCGCGTCAAATATCCTCAATTTTTGATCCTATGGGATGGCTGGTACCTCTATTAATGCCGGCCAAGAAAATTCAACAGGATTTGTGGAAGCAAGAGTGGCCTTGGGACTCCAAGCTACCAGAACCCATTTGCGCACAGTGGGCTGACATCGTTGAGAGTATCGATGAGTTTCAAAGGGGCTTTGCAAGAAGATATACAGATGACACATCACCTACACAACTTGCAGTATTTGCGGACGCAAGCGAAATCGCAATTGCAGCTTACGTATCTCTTCAATGAAGCATCCTCAACCTTGGTTATGGGAAAAGGAAAACTTCCTTCATTGAAGACTAAAACCACAATGCCAAAACTGGAGATGAATGCGCTGACCTTAGCTGTGCGCCTAAGTCTTTTCATTACAAAGGCACTTAGAACTAGTAATTCTCAGGATCCGAGCTCTGTATACATATTCTCCGACTCACAGATAGCCCTCAGTTGGATTTCGGCGCCGAAAGGAAAGAACTTAGGAGTCTTGGTTACAAATAGGTTGCATGAAATACAGCGCATAGTTCGGGAACTGGAACAAATGGGAGTCACAGTAAAGTTTGCCTATGTAAATACATCGGAACACCCGGCTGACGCAGGAACGCGAGGCCTCTCGAAAGCGCAATTAGAAAACCATATCTGGTGGACAGGTTCACCGTTCCTTAATCAACCCGAAAGGTACTGGTACAACACATTTTATGAGCTTACATCGGACGAAGGCACATCGGAGGAAGAAGTCAACGAAGATGACTGCAACATCAACGCAGTAAGAAACAAACTTCTTCAATAACCGACCTACTCCCTTGGGAACGCTTTAATTCTCTGACTGCCGCGAAAAGGATAACAACGTTAGTGCTATGGTTTGTAAAAAGAGTTGTCAACCGTCTCACAGCAGCATGGAGCGAAAGAATTCGGACAAACATCAAGGAACTCAAAGAGGCGTTGGACAGCACTGAAGCTTTAACTGGCACCGAACTTCGAAATGCACGCTTCACCCTCGTCCGCAATCACCAAGCCATACATCTATCTCATAGCTACAGAAAGTCGATGGCGAACACCTTAAGGCTTTACGAAGACGACAATCGTCTCTGGAGATCGAAGGGAAGGTTAGGGAACGCTATGCTAGAAGATGAGGCAAAATCTCCTCTCTTCATTGCCCCCAACACACCATTGGCCAAATTAATAATCCAAGAGACCCACGCGGAATACCATAGCGGTGTTGAACACACTATAAACAAGGTACGGCAACAATATTGGATACCCAAATTGCGCCAACAAGCCCAGAAGGTAATTGGTTCTTGCGTAAAATGTCGACGATTCAACGCATTACCATACCGCTATCCAGAAACGACAGATCCTCCTCATGAGAGAGTTCTAAAATGTCACCCATTTCAAAATACGGGTTTGGACTTCTTCGATCTTCCACCTTGTAAAGACAACGGGAAGGAAATCAAACTGTACGGTTGTATATTCACGTGTACAGTTACTCGATTATTCACCTGGAAGTTGTACGAAGTATGGCCACAACAGTTACTCGATTATTCACCTGGAAGTTGTACGAAGTATGGCCACAGAAGAGTTTATAAATGCACTTCGGCGATTCGTTGCACGGAGAGGGCTCCCACAAAACATAATTTGCGACAATGCGCCTACCTTCTTACTTGCTGAGAACATACTAAACCAGAGTTCGACCACTATTAAGAGGGAAATCAGGCGTGAAGTAGCGAATAGGGAGATCCACTGGAGCCACATAACACCGTACGCGCCATGGCAGGGCGGGTTCTATGAGCGCCTTATTAAATCTATAAAGCACGCTATTTATAAGACACTCAGAGGTACGAACCGCCGCACCTTAGACGATATTCACACGTTTGTGGCCGAAGTAGAAGCGAACCTAAATTCGAGACCGCTAACGTACCAAGGGGATGCGCAGGAATCCTTGAGTTGCATTCGTGCGATAGACTTTATACAACGGAACATGACCATAACCCTCCCACTTTCCGAAGACACGAGCGTCAAGGAGGACGACCCGGAATACTTACCCCCTGATGGGATGCGCGCCTTTCAGTACCGCATGCAAGTAATAAAAGCCCTCAATTCGTCGGTCCAAGATGCGGAGCGATTTTGGAACATTTGGCATCAACAGTACTTACTCGCTCTGAGGGAAACACATAAGAAAAACACATCCAATCGCCGGCACGGGTTGGAAATCCCAGAAAAGAATCCCAGAAATTGGCGATGCCGTCCTTGTTAGTGACCCAGTACTACCAAGGAATGAGTGGAGAATGGGGCGAATCACAGAAATACGGCGTAGCAGTGACGGAGAGATACGGGAGGTCAACTTGCCACAGCACAAAGAGGAGGATCAGGAGACCAGTGAACTTATTGATCCCTCTGGAAATACAAGCACCTCGAGAAAGTTCTGATGATAAGCCAATTTTACACGGGGCACCTTCACCGCGCCAACCTAGTGAGGAAGATCGACAAGACCCAGGAGAGCGCGGACACCCTTACAACTTGAGGCGGCGAAAACCAAAGAATTACGCACGGGAGGTAGTGATAGGCACAACTCAAAATAGTCCACGACGATTTTGCGGGAAGTGGTTCCTTTTCTACATCATAATTCTGATTCACTTCACATGCGCCAACACATCACTTTCCATGGCCACAAGGGATAGACAGTTGACGTGCACCAACGGAGTTCAAAATGCGCTCAGTAACATAAGGTGCCGGGTGAGAAGAAGGGATACCAGTGGGGAGCAGCATCACGACCCGGACACATCATACCGTTTCGAGGTGTGCGCACACGGATCGAGCCCTAAACTTTTGTCGCTCGAATCTCACATAACACGCAAGAAGGGCTATTCAAAACACAATTGAAGTAAAAGGAGGAAAAAAAGAATGAGACTATTTATCCTTTTTAACTCACAAAAAAAAGCAAGGAAAAAAACACTGGGAATTTCATGATTGGGACAATTCAATGCGCAAAGTGATAAGTGCAGGTATTTCAGACATGGAATACTAGAAAAAGCTTCGAGAAGTCGAAGAGCAGTTAAAAGAACTCCAATACGCGATCCCACCATTGCCAGCACCGGCGAAACTTTGTGATCGCATCATCAGTTAGTGAATTTCGTGATTGTATGCAGATGACAGCCACATTAGAGACTCAACTGGATAAAATACGCATGCTCACAGACTCATCTTTCGTCGGTTCATCGCTTGCGAGATCTCGTGGACGACATCGAGATGCAACGGGCGGCAATAGGAGAGTATGACGAGCTCACTGAGTGGCTGGAGAAAGAACCCACATGTCCGCCGAGGAACTTTGAGCAACGAGGGATATCCCGGGAGGAGGAGAGATTCATGAGGTGCGCGTTTTGCGAGGCGACTGGGAGACATTATTCCGATTCTCGCGTAGTTGTTCGCCTATCCGAGGAGCGTCGACAGGTCCTTCTAAGGGGGAGGTGCATGCTCTGTCTGGAGAAATATTGCCCTGTGGACCGCTCAAATTGCCCAAAATATTTCGCTACATGTCACCATTGTAGGTCTCGAAGCTTTTTCTAGTATTCCTAGCCATCACTCGGCCATTTGCGACCTCCCAGAGCGCAGTCAAGACACGTGGGAGAAGCTACAGGGGGCTCGTAATAATCGGTGGGAACGGTTAGAACGACGTAGAGCGCTGCAGCTCACAGAGCGCTATCTACGCCATCACGGTTAGAGTTCGACTCTTTCTTTCTTGTGCGCCGAGGTTATCTTTCTGACTTGAGTTGGCCATAAAAAACCACTTTGTCGGGCTCGGGAATATCGCTGTTTGCGATGCCTCGTAGGTCATATCGGGTTAAAGGACTCAGGGCAATGCGCCAATTAAGGATCCCGGGCGGAAAACACCCTTCGCGCGGGAACCGACGCCCGAGGCCCAATATCAAATGTAGGGTCGCTTCTTCTTCATTTTTGCTAATTTTCACCATCGGTCTCATGTTTCCTCATATCCGGTCATAGGCCACTATTTGCTCTCTATTCTGCTTGTCATGCTGTTTACGTTATTATGGATTTTGTGCAAAATTACACAGATGGGAAACGGATTTGGCTGGGTTATCCTGAAGAGCACCGTTGGATGAACCTTAATATGAAACTTATTGCCATCCTTCAGATATCGTATTGGAATCATCAGTTTCATCATCCGACGTCCATCCATTGGAATCGGAGTAGAGGGCGTCGTTGTTCGTGGTGTCAGTGGTGTGGCGGGTGGTGACTTCTTTCATTACGGGATTTCTTAACTCTTTCCGAATCGGACCTATAATCCTATAGAGTAGTATTTCTTGAATTTAACGAAGATAGGAGCCAGGCGCACGAGGAAGAAGGGGGTTAGAAAATTGAATTTGTTGTATAACTTTGTTATCGCGGAATGTTCGTTCGTTTTGTTGTTTTGTTGTTGTTTGATTACCCAAGTTTGAGGTTGTCGATTGTGATAAAAAAGATTGAATTGGTGCTCGTCTGTGTGTTATTTAATCCGCGTGGCAACGGCGTGTTTCTTGGGCAAGTGGTTTTCACGGTGTGACTTGCTGTTATTCTTTTCACAGAACACAAATCCCACCCTCTCTCCTACCTTCACGATCATTTTTGTAGTATAGAGAAACTAGCACTCAACTCGGTATTGCCTACCCCTGAGTTCAGCAGAGTTACAGTCATCACAACAACGTGGGGTTTTAACTTACTTGAAAACATATGGAAGTGGTGGATTTTATTCACTATACCACGGGCGTTGAACAGACGGCAAGCAAATGTGGACTCATACAGTGCGCCATGCTTCAGCGGGAGTTTCCCGAACGGTTCTGTGGTAGTTCGGAGACATGCCTGAGTTCTCCTTTGTATGTCACTCACTTCCGATTCGACTTCCCCTTATTGCGTTCCCCAGCCTGTTGGCGCAGCTCATATTTGCGTTTTCCTTCGCCAGCAGCCAAGCTTTCCGGCGTAGGTGTTCGCAAACCCGGCTCAGAGTAGAAACTTGGCATTTGCAAGAGCAGTTCACCAGTAAGAACGAGAGGGCAGGAGAATCCCATCAAGTCTAGGGCGGGACTGGTCCTCCTTACCCATACGATATACCTCAACCGGCCCGCATTCCACTTTGAGCGCATCTGAATTATCTATCAAAGACTTTCGCCTACAGATCCCTCTAACTTTAGGAGGGCAGTAGGTGGGATGGCGCATCGTCGATGCCACTGATCACAATGCTCCTCGAGCGCTTGTCGGCCTCTAAAAACTCCGAAACATCTTTGGAGATTTTGCCGGCCCTCGAGATATACCTCAACCGGCCCGCATTCCACTTTGAGCGCATTTGAAATATCAAAGACTTTCGCCTACATATCCCTCTACCTTTCGGAGGGCAGTAGGTGGGATGGCGCATCGTCGATGCCACTGATCACAATGCTCCTCGAGCGCTTGTCGGCCTCTAAAAACTCCGAAACATCTTTGGAGATTTTGCCGGCGAGCACGAGTTGCATCTTCTCGATCAGCGGGTCACTGTTGCGCTCCAACACGGCTTTGATAAGCTGAGTGGCCGACAGTGTGGCGTAATCAACATCCACCGAGGGTGTGACAGAACTATTGTTGGAATCCCTTTGCTTGACCACAAAGGCTTCGCTGAAGGTACCCAAGGTTTCCTTCCTTTTGCTGAACCGATCTACTTTTGATGCCATGATCAATACTATAGGCCGCACATGAATCGATTGAAAAATAATATGACGAAACACCAACCGAACCGAACTTTGACAAACGAGCTCGAAATGTGATGACTGCGCGCTATGATTTCAAATCATATAAGGAACAGCTATAAATCAAATCAATCGGCCTACAAGAATGGAGGAAAACACTGAAACTTCCCAGAAATACAGAAAGAAAACAGGCGATTACGAAACGCCGCTGCTCAGGTCCAAAGATCGCCGAAAGAAATATTACCGTATGCTTTGATACAATCATTATTTTTACGTGAAAAGCTGTAATCAATATCTTGCGCAGCTTCTTAGTTTTGTAGTACAATTCTGTCTTTGCTCTTAGTAAGATCATCACGCCAGGTCAAGGAGACTAGTCTTCTTCGGTGATTGTTGTTGAAATGTTAGCGAACGTATTTGCTTGTATCATTTCTGTCTGTGTATATGTTTAAAACCATTTCAAACTATCCTAAAGTCTGATAGATAAGTCCGCCCGCACGCGGTGTCGCGCGCGGCACAGGCGACCGCAGTCTTCAAAGGGGCAATCAGAGAAGAAGGAAATTGGGAAAGCTATGATTTTTGGAGTGTATTAATAACGAGTTTATATTGTATTGCATATTGTATTTGTTAATATAAAAGCGAGTAGCAAGTTGGGAACACAGATGGCAGAGGAAAGTGAACGAGTGAGAGGGGAATCGTTGTTCAAGGGGGGGGTTTCAATGCAACGATGTCTAGGCGATGAAATAGCGGTTGGATGAAATTTTTCCTTATTCCTGTTATGACCCAACAAAAGTCAGATATACCAAAAGCGGCATCAGAAAAAGGTTGAACTACGGAGAAATAGCTGCTTTAGTTTGCGACAGTTTTTATTCAATTTCTGAGGAGACCATTGTCAACAGCTTCCTAAAGGCCTTGAACCAAGAGTCATTGTTAGATGAGATGAGTGAGAATTTTAATGTTGAGTGTTTGTGACGATGAAATGAAGATTGCGTAGAAATTTGAAGATGGATATCATTGTTACACGGGTTGAACGAAGATTTTGATACGTGGTATTCTTAGATATTAGAAATGAGGTTGAATAAACAGTTTTTACAATTCTGTGGTTTTTAATAATGAAGGATGCATCGCGATCCTGAGTTCTTTGAAGACTGCGCCTGCGTTCGCCGCTGCCGTGCGCGACACCGCGTGCGGGCGGACTTATCTATCAGACTTTAGGGTATATGGGCACACTATCCATCCATACTTGATGAAGGACTGGGCCAAATCGAATGATTCGGTCCAGTTCTTCATCAAGTCCAGTTCATTCAGGATCATTCAAATCGATCCAGTCCTTCATCAAGTTTGGACGGGTAGTGTGTTCTTTTTCCAAAGGCATCCATTATGTAAATTCGGTCACCTACTCTGGGCGCTTTCTCTGTCGCACTGTGTCTCTTGTCATAGCAGTGTTCCATGGAGGCATGCTATTTCTCTTTCCGTTCCCAAGCGGCTTGTCATGTTAAGTTTACACCACTGATCACTTCCTGTGTATAACTTACCATCTCAACCATGTGCAGTGTTTTACCACGTTCCGGCACAGAGTCGGGAACCACATGCATAGAACCGTCAGCTTGTTCATCTGTACATGTATATTTTTGAACTAGAAGTGCTGGAAATTACGTAATTATTTCTATCTAACAGTTTTCATTTGTTGCATGCAAAGTTACCAACAGTTTTCGGCGCCAAAATTACCTAGGCTGTATACATATATCGCTATCTTGTGTTGTGACGGGAGGCATCTAACGAGGCAAAAGGAAGTGGCATCAAAGAAGGGTGACGTGCCTCTGCCGTCGTGATATCCGAGAATTGTAAGTATAGTAACATTGTAGTGTTATTATAAAATTGGTTGATGATGACATCATGTTTCTCATAGCTCTTCTTAGGCCACTCGACTGGCTCACTGTGGCAATCTTGGAATCTTCTTATTGTTTCCTTAATTTCCCCGTGACAACGAACAAAAGAAATTTTGTTTTTATCACTTTAGAGACCGGCTGGCTATGAACGTCATGCTTGAGTAACTGCAAGGAGTTTTCCCTAACCCATCTTCTCCCCTGAAAAGGTTGGTACTCTGATGGGTGGTAAATGTATTTGGAAGTGAATAGGTGCGCTTTTGCAATTGCCTACGAAATCATAACAACACGACACAACCACATGAGCGCAGCGCGTTCTATAGTAAAAAAAAGGGGTAGGATACAAAGAAGTCTAGTTAAGTTTTCGAGGTAATCGGAGTACAGTACCCACTTCAGTGGTTATTGAGTAGTTAGCTCGTTTGAGGCTTTTCGAGGTCCACAGAGCGCTTTATCAAAGGCACACCTCGCGATAAATTGTGTGAGTTACCGCGCCTATTACTGGACGTGAAGGGCCTGCTTTACCCACCAGTGAAGAAAAATGAATCAAATCTCCTCACATCCACCAAAACTAAAGCTCCCTGCACTCAGTCCTCGTACGAGTATTGGAGATTGAAGAAGAGCTTTTGCTCGATGATATCGCGCAAAATGCTACGATATCTCCTGTTCTTCCCTGTTGAAGCTGCCTTCACTATTGAAATCGCTGCCTTATCTTGTTTTATCGCAAGCTTCCTTCTTCACGTAAGAGCCACGTTGGAAATTTGTTCGTCTAAGGTCAGGTGTGGTTCGGCTCAATGGGCTCAACTCGGCTCGGGTAGAGCGCGCCTATCGCCGCTAGGATGCACGATCAAGTCGCAACAAGGGTGTAGCCTGAGCACCTACCTAAGGACCTACTTGTCCTAAGAAAGAAAGCCACTAATGCGATTATCGCGTGGTGTGCCTTTAAGCCATTCAGAGGAAATTTTTGGATGGGGTATTCCTTACTCCTGACAATTCAGCTTCAGACTCGCCAGATAGTTTTCCCTTTCTGCTCGACTAAATGGTCATACATTCCGGTGAGACGGTTGATAGTAGTCTTAATCATACTCTACTTCTTATCTCCCTACCCTATCGTTTACTTCAGACCAACTCTCCGAATACAGACAGCGGAAACGAGGGTTAGAAAACAAACAAGAAAAGTTTTAAGAAGTCTACACAAAAAAAGAAACTACCAAAACTCACCACGATGTATCCTCCACCAACCGAACGAGTACGGGTAGCTGCAGAAATGCACAACAGCTCGCACTAATGCAAGTAGAATTTTCATTTTAATGTAATTTCAAGTCGTAAATGGCAAGAACAGCTAATAAATCCACTTTCCTTAAAAGAACCCCTCGCGAAAAAATGTGGGAGCTATCGCGCGTGTTACAGGATGTAGAGGCCCTGGTTTACCACTAGTGAAGAAAAATGAATCAAAACCTTCACAACTACCAAAAATGAAGCTCCCTGCCATCGTCCTTGTACGAGTATGGGAGATTGAAAGTGAGTTTTTGCTCGATGATATCGCGCAAAATGCTACGATATCGCTTGTTCTTCCCTACTGAAGCTACCTTCGCTATTGATATCGCTGTCTTATGTTGTCTTTCGTAAGTTTCACTCCCGTATAAGCCGGGTGTGATTCGGCTCGGTGGGCTTAACTCGGCTCCGGTCTTCCAGGCCGTGTGCGGCTGGGGTGAGGTGGCGGCGCGAAAAGGGTGCAATCTTCACGACCATCCAAGGGCCTACCTGCCCTAAGAAGGTAAGGACCACTTTGATTATCGCGTGGTGTGCCTTTAATCTTTTGAAGATGCTAACAGTCTGAGCTTCCACAATATCAGCTGGTAACGACTGCAGCCACCTCGCCCGATGGAAGAGAAGGAAACTGAAAACCTTGGACGGTTGTTTTTGCCATTATAGGTCACTACAGAGAAAGCTTTTGTGTGCGCCCTTTGCAAGGTCTAAATCACCTGTACTTGGGCCTTCAGTAGCTTGAAAAAAATATGAGATAATTAAAATCCCTCCTACAGTAGAGGCTTCCTGTAGAGATTTCAATAAGCATTTGAGACGATCCTTATGATCGGGCATACGAACAAGATAGGCTGGATTTGGATAACATCGATACATCAGAATTCTAGTGAAGGTCTGCTTGACCTTTTCACCTTCTGCAAAAGAAATTTTCACTCTAAGGTGATTTTAGAAGGCTTGAATGACAAGAACCGCTAATAAACTTTCCCTAATCTTTTTGTTCCTCTTAGTTTCTAGGTATGGGGATTCCAAATTTGATTCCATGCTCTGGAACTGGTGCTACATAAGTCTTGTAAAGTTTTATTAGTGTAGACTAATCGTTGCATCGAATGTTCCAGAGAATGTTGTATAAAACAGTAAATGCTTTCTGTACAGTGGCACTTACGTGTTGATCAAAATCCAGCTTCCTCTTCATATGGAATCCATTGACTAGAACATTATTTGAGGTGCGCACCATCACTTCATTCCATGTTTATGGAACTGCTATGGCTTTTCCTCTGTGGAGCACCGATGTCTCACCGAAGTTGACAGGTGCTCCCAGGCGGCAGCTTACGCTTTCATGATATTAATGGAGTGAGTTGGAGCCTCTTGGGCACACTCATGAGCATCTTCGGTGTATACCCCATACTACACCTTTATATCATCTGCGTACATCTGTACCTTAACAATAGGGTGTGTATTTGAACATTTTGGTAGGTCATAGGTATATGCTAAGAACAGAAGAGTTGAGAGACCTACTTGAAAAGCACCACTGGTACATGAGTAGAGCTTTGAAACGAGTTCCTGACTCTTACAAACATAGATGTGCCTATTGCTAAGGAGCGAATCCAAGCTAGTAAGCTCCCACTAACAAGGGAGGCCCATCAGGTCAAGGTGAGCTTTTTCAAAACGGTTTTTTGCATTTTATAGGGTCACATACAGGAAGCAAAAAACCGGTCTCAAATTTGGCTAAATGGTTTTGGGGGACCGAGAAAATGAGTGCCAAAAGTTGCGTAGAAAAAAAAAACAATTTTGACCAGTTTGCTGCAATGCTTTCCAGCTGCGGCGTTCAGTATATGCATATTAGAAGGCTGTCTTCAAACCAACGCCAAAACCACTGCGAGCTGGTTCAAAAATGTAGAATCGCTTATGATAACTACTAAACGAAGCAAAGAAGACTCATAGGGGTTACATAGGACAGAGTTCCCGCAGTGGTTGGATGGCCGAATGGATAGTGGGACGGACTGGCATTGGCACGATGGAGGAGGCGTTCGCGGTTCAACTCCACTCGACGTTTCCGCTTTTGCATTTTCTGGATTTTCTTTGTCCAGTGCTATACTATTTGCGCACATGCAAAATGACTGCAATTTTCGTCGCTAGTACACGGAATTGAACTCATTTGCAAGCTTTCAGTGGTTGAAGTGTTTGGACCCTTCGGCGCCCCTAGCACGCGTGCCAGGCGTTTTCCTGCAAAAATAGTGTGATATTCGTGCTCAGGAGACTCAACTAGCCCGATATACAAAATACTATCCAAATTGAGATTTTGACCCAAACTCGAGACAGTGGGGTGGACATGGGCACACAGTCACTGCTCTACTTGTACACACGAACAACTTACAGCCTCGATTAAATGCAATGGAGCATGTGCAGAATCAACGCATTCCAAGTGAACTGCACCTAGCAACACCATGCGACGGCGAAAGATAGCAAATATTTCCTTATATGGGCTACCGACTTCTTTTCGTTGAGCGTTCTTTACTATGGTAGTAGTAGTAGCACTAGTGGTCGCCCAAATTTTCGAGTTTGGGTCAAAATCTCGATTAGGCTGAAGACTTGTTACCTAGGGTAGTTCGACCTCCTGAATATGAATATCACACGTGTTTTGCGGGAAAACGCCTAGTTTTCCTATTATGAGCGTTGGCAGGTCCAAACAAATCATTCGCCTAATACGCAAAAATACTGAAGATAGCGGTTCCCCGACATAATAAAAATTGATTTTGCGTACAGTTTGCACGTGCGGTCATACATGAGCAAAAATGGACGAAAACTAGAAAAATGCAAAAATTTGTCCTCAGTGGGGATCGAACCATCACCATATTCTGGGCCCCTTAAAACCATTTAGCCGATTTTGAAACCGGTTTTTTGCTTCATGTATGTGACCCTATAAAATGCAGAAAACCGTTTTGAAAAAGCTCACCTTGACCTGATGGGCCTCCCTTGTAATACCCAGTCGCACTAGTTTGAAGGGAAGCTTGCCGTAACTGACTTTAATCAAAGCTTTCGATAAATCAAAATAAATGACATCAAGTCCTTCACCTTTGTTTATAGCTAAACAGTCAAATACACAGACCGCCATTACCGTGCACGTGGAAGCAACCGCTACAAATCCATGTTGTTGTGAGAATAACTTAAGAATCTTTTTGATGAGTTTCAGTCGGTGGTTTCACAGTTTTATGGTTGTCATTCTTCCTTTTGAGTGAGTTGTGGTCAAATTAGAACTGTTTGGACCACAACGCTGTTTCCGAAGCGGAGGATGATTTTTTTGCGTTCTCCTTTATTTTAATTAGGTTCTTTTGACTGTTTCTCCAAACAGTCTTCGCAACTATTTCGCTTGCTGTGTATGAGGTCTTCTGCTGCTTCGACTATTCCAATGTTTCACTTGTCAAATGGCATATTCCAGGGTTACCTTGAGTGGGTTAAAGCGCTGAATTATGAAACTAGAGGTGCTGGGGAAGAACTGACAAAGAAAAATCCTAAAGTCTCTGAAAATGGCAAAAGCAGGGCCTCCTAATATGTGGCCTTAGACGAGATTACGGCGTGAAAACGAGGCTTTCAATAAATTGCCGCTGGATGTCATCATAAGAAACTCTGATATATCACCTGTTTCCTCATGTCGACTTCTCCTTTTCATTGGCATCTCTTTCTTACTTATATTATCACACAAATCGTAGGCCTCATTTGCCCATTGTTGCCACTGTTACCAGCGTCAGTGCCAACAATCACGTCTGGAGTGGCTGCTTGGTGGAGTTGCGCCTGCTTTTTTGGCTTTGCACGCTCCATGAACTGCCACACATTCCTCGGTAAAGGTAGCGGGAGCTTATACAGCAATAATCCTGCAGTTTGCTTATAAGATGCACTGGTGCGTTATTCTCAAACCCACTCCAACCTCCTTGAGCTCCCTCAGTGGTCATATGAGCGAAATGGGTGATGTCGGAGTGGGTTCAACAAGTGTAGCGCCGTGATGGCGCAAAGTGACAGAGCGAAAAAGATGCAGTCTCGATAGTTACACAAGGGGCTACTCACCAAAGAAGGTACGTTGGCTCATCTTATCGTGGAGTATGCCTTCAAAGTCAAAGCATAAAAGCACACGAAAGGAAAGAAAGAGGGAAACGTATCCATAATTGCTATCAGTGGCTGGTCAACGTAAGCTTCACTCACCACCTTTCGCAAAAACAAGAAGGAAGTAGGAACTTACATCATTGTGTGGCTCCAACGAAGGCGACAACACAAAGGGAAATTTAAGGCGGTACAATTGGCCGTGGGGCTCGAGGGCAAACTATGGAGCAGGATAATAATTTACCAATTCGGCGACCGATGTTGGCTTCCTAGGGCTTTATCATGGTCCCTAGCATCGTTATCTCAAAGTGGTGGGGTCCTGCAAATTCACTCGAACTTGCTTCCCGTTGTTGTTGGAACAATGACGTGTTGTGTGAGGTTAAAAACGGACCCCTCCTGAACGAGTCCACTTCCGGCAGAGGTGATATTTCCAGTTTTGAGCTAGGCGGTGAGAGGCTTGTCCAGGCCATCGGCATCCATGCATGAAGTTACAAAAGCAGTATGCTTAGTCTGTACTGCCTTTTCTGGCAGAGGGTCAACGGACGGTAGGATTGGGAGAGAGAAACCTTACAGCAAGCGATCTGTCAAACTGTTTTCGAACATCGGCACTGTCAACAGTGGAGGTCTCGAAATCGTTGCCAGAATTATCAACTAATATCTCAATAGGACCGATATGCGAATAACGTGGCATGCATCTATGAGACGAGTAGGGCACAAGTGGAGAGATGGAAATGGCATGCAGGTCACGAAGTCATACTTGAAGCTGGCACAAAAGAAGCAGAGTTGGCGACGCCGGGTTTATCATATCACCGCATTTGACGTTTCGTGTTGCATACTGTGAGAATCTCTCGAAAAAGATCGCAATGCTTGTGTTTGAGGCCGGCAAAACGACAAATATTAAGATGCGCCCACTTGCGCCCATGACTATGACGCTGTGAAAGGGTTTTATGACGCGGTGGAAGGACATTCGGCATCTGCCCAAAAGAAGCCTAAGTCAGCTGCGGTGAATTCAGTGCCCATCTGGGCGTCGGACAGTCTAGCGAGAGCATTCTGGGGCATTAGGAGAGATCGACGTGGCATGCTTGTAAGAGATAATAGTTTTATAAGATAGATTACTTCATATCAGACTATCTGCGCCTGTGCCACAGCGTCACAATCGTCACTAACATTTGAACATCGGTATCCGGTCATCATCTTGTCTCAGCAACAATAGCGGTGCGGTTAGCTACGAGTAATTCAGGGAGAGTTAGATTTACGTTGTCTTACAAGGAAGGCCCATAAGGTCATGGTGAGCTTTTTCAAAACGGTTTTTTGCATTTTATAGGGTCACATACATGAAGCAAAAAACCGGTCTCAAATTCGGCTAAATGGTTTTGGGGGGGTCAAAAAATGAGTGACAAAAGTTACTTGGAAAGAAGCAATTTTGACCAGTTTGTTGCAGTGCTTTCCAGCTGTGACCTTCAGAATATGCATATCAGAAGACTCCCTTCGGACCTACGCTAAAACCAATGCGAAATGGATCCAAAATGTGGAGTCACCTTTGGTAACCAGTAAATGAGGCGTAGCAAACTCATAGCGGATGCTCAGGTCCTAACTTCCGGAGTGGTTGGATGGCCGAATGGATAACGGGACGCACTGGCATTGGCACGGTGGAGGGGCTGTTTGTGGTTCGAGTCCCGCCGCCTTTTTCGCTTTTGCATTTTCTTGATTTTTTTGTCCAGCACTAAACTATTTGCGCACATGCAAAATGACTGCAATTTTCGTTACTGGTGTACTAAAGTGACCTCATTTGCAAGCTTTCAGTGGTTGAAGTGTTTGGACTCTTCGGCGCCCGTAGCACGTGTGCCAGGCGTTTTCCTGCGAAACTAGTGTGATATTCGTGCTCAGGGGACCCAATTAGCCCTGGATACAAAATATTGTCCAAATTGAGATTTTGCCCCAAACTCGAGACAGTGACATGGACATGAGCACATAGTCACTGCTCTACTTGTACTAACGAACAAGTAGCAGCATTGCTTAAATTTAATGGAGCATGTGTAGAATCAACGAAATCCGAGTGAACTGCACCTAGCAACACCATGCGATAGCAAAAGATAGCAAATATTTCTTTATATCGGTTACCGACCTCCTTCCGTTGAGTGCTCTTTACTATGGCAGTAGTAGTACTGGTGGTCGCAAAATTTTCCGAGTTTAGGTCCAAATCACGATTAGGCTGAAAACTCGTTACCTAGGGTAGTTCGATCTCCTGAGCATGAATATCACACGCACTTTGCGGGAAAACGCCTAGTTCTCCTGTTATGAGCGTTGGCAGGTCCAAACCAATCATTCCCTCAGTACGCAAAAATACTGGAGATAGCGCTTCCCTGGCAGAATAAAAATTGATTCCACACATATCTTGCACGTATGGTCTTACATGAGCACAAAAGGATGAAAATTAGAAAAATGCAAAAATTTGTCCTCAGTGGGGATCGAACCATCAACTATTTTCTGGGCCCCCCAAAACCATTTAGCCAAATTTGAGACCGATTTTTTGCTTCGTGTATGTGACCCTATAAAATGCAAAAAACCGTTTTGAAAAAGCTCACCATGACCTCATGGGCCTTCCGTGTTAGAGTACGTTTACGATGCTTGCTTTGACTACACCCTTCTCCAGTGGAGCGGTAGGATACATGTCAGATATGGAAAGACGATTTCCGCCATTCGTTTTTAAGCTGCTTCAAAGCAAGCCACGCGAGCGGCTAAGCGCTAAACCCATACGGGTGCTGGCTGCTCGAAAAGAGGTGACAGGTTTTATGGCCCCTGTGGCTCGCACTGGGCTCAAGAAAGTCATTCTCTGTGGAGAGGAGAAGAACTACATATAACGAATACGCTGGGCGCAAAGTAAGGAAAGCGTCTAGAGGGGTATGCATCAGAAGACCATTCGTCAGCGTTTGCCTTAAGATCATCTCCCATTAGTATTTAACAAGAGCAGATGGCTCTGTTGCCGGTAGGCGCGAGGACATTGATGAGGGGATAGGAAATTTTTCCAAAGATCTGTTCTTCACCAAAGTGCACGCTTAGCCGTGTATGGTCTCATCTGATGTCGCGCCCAGAAGGAACGAATGAGGGTTCTGGAGTCGGAAGTGGCTCATGTATTCGCCGCATAAAGACTGGAATAGGCCACTGGAAGTGTTCGCGAGAGTTCCTCATCCATCAGCTCGCTGATGCATACGCAAACTCTTGCAATGCAATGGGGACGATGCCGCAAAAATGGCTCGGATCAAATACTAGAGAACAACATGGCTTTCGTAAGGGACATTCATCTCATTCACGTCATTTTGCAACTCACGCAGCGCTATAGAGTACCTGCTCTCGTTATGCTTACTCTCCATCGATTCCAAGAAGGCATTTGACACAAACGAATATCAGGCGGTGCTCAATGCTCTCATGACGCCCGGAGTTCCTCAGTGATCTAGTGACGTGATCCGCCAGTGCAACATGGGCTGCTTCACCTGTAACAATTTGCCCAATAATCCAATCCGTGTAGAAATCCAACGCGGAGTGCGACAAAGCCTCTATCTCTCCGAAGCTGTTTTCCGCTGCACTTCAGCTCATTATGCGCCATTGATATAGACGGCGAGGAGCTCCGGTATCTGCTCTTTGTGGATGATTTACTTGACATTTATTTTTACTGACCACCGCGTTCTCGAAAACTCCCTGAAAATTCTGTGTAAAGCGCAATGGGCTCGAAAACCATCCTTTCAAAACTGAGATGATGAAAAACAGTCTCGTCAAAGACGATAGCGGGCACTTGTGGGGTTCAATGATCGAAGCAGTCTTCTCATGTATCTCGGCTAGGTGACCACCATGAGCAACGACCTCACGATCGAGATCAGCCGTCGCCGTAAGGAAGACTGGCCCGCGTTCAACAAGTATCGTCATGATCTCACCGACAAGCTCAGACCCAAAAACAAGTGTCCAATACCCATGTCCTTCCAGCATTAGTCTACGGATGCGAGACATGGGATACAACTCAGGCAACGAGGATGGAGTGCCAGTGATGCAAAGGGCTACGGACGGACATTGTGTGGTGTGTCGACCGTGCAAAAGATTCCATCTCCAGAGGCGAATCTGTGTCACAGATGTCGTTAAAACCATCTACGATTGGAGGAAGCGATGGAGCGGCCATGCTCTCCAAGCGCTAACCGATGAACGTGACCCATTGGTATTCGGGAAGGTGGTTATTGGTACGACCCGTCTTTTTGGCAGCTAATTACAGTTGCTTCGCACATGAGTTGCGATGTGACCCCAACTAGCGGCGAGAACTCGTAGGTCATTTTGTCACCCTCATTGATCCATTAATCGAATAAAGATCCATTTATTGAAATACGGATTAACTGCTATTATGCAAATTATTTGGGTTCATTTATTATTTATTAGCGAAAAGTTAGAGCACAAAAATAAACATAAATTTAATATGGACATATGAGACTCATACAGCTTTATTCATCGCAAATATGGACATGCGCCAGCAGTATGCTTCTATCTGAGCGCGTGTTGGTCCCTCCTGGTAGAACTAGTTGAATTTGGCCTGAATTTGGGCTGAAGTCTCTCCTCAAAACCTCAAGACGCCTCGAAAGACCACTACTTATGAGTAAAGTCCCCAGAGGGTAAGTAGCGAGTGCTTCGTTTGGAAGGAGACCATCCTCTTTCGATTAGCTAAATTCCTGTCATAGGTATTGAAGAAGAAAGGCTTTCCATCATTAGCCATCTCATTCGATTTCAGCACCTCTCACATTTTGTTTCTGATGTAAATGTGCATTTAGAAATTCCATCAAACGTCAGAGTTTATTGTCATCCCCAGTATTCCGCTTTTTGTGAATAGAGTTTAAGATGACCATATTTTAAAATGTTTGTGATTCTGAATTGCTTCTTAAAGGTGTCCCATTTGTATTGCTTGTCTAATTTGTTTTTTACTCATGTTATGGATCAATGTGGGCAACATGGTGGTCCGTGAGTTCTCGCACCTGACTGGGGTGACCTCGCATCTCATGTGCAAGGCAAAAGTAATTAGCTGCCAAAAAGGGGTGGTCGTACCAATAACCAGCGACCCATTGGTATCCTCGACAAGTAAAAGGACCGGTGTGAAGGCCACCTACTATTTTGAATGCAGCGATCCAATGAGGAAGTGCTTTGAACAGAGATGGCGGCAAGGTATTGTGGAAAACGCATGACCGTAATCAGAAGGACTAGGAGTTTTTTGTGTCCTCTTTACGTACTCTGTCACCGGCGAGTGATTCTGTTTTCTTCTTCACTTCGACGAGATGACCTCTCAAACTTTCAATAATTTCGTATAATATTATGCGGGGAAGGGCCTTGCAATTTTGTTAAAGATACAATAGACAGTAATGTTGTGCAGATGATGAACGATAAACTATTGAAGCTTCGGATATACAGGCCTCAAAGGCCGGGTCCCACTTGGTGGTAAAAACGGCATTTCTGTCCGCCCAGGGAGAAACTGGTGATCTACCTATCAGAATTCGAACCAAGTAAATCGATTGACTATCATTCAACCATGCACATGTGAACTCCCGTGGCGAGAAGAATTCAGAGTTATTTACCACTCATTCATTCTTGAATGATAGTGACGGATCAATACTCTGCACTTCGGAGGTAAAGTTTCTAAAACCGGTTGAAACTTTCCTTACGATCTAGTGCATCACTTAGCGCTTCCACAGCAATGCTCTATATGATGAGAATAATGATATCCACCACCTGAGGCCTACATAAAACGCGTTTGCCAAAAGACTAGAAGCTCGCAATCGGACTCAAGACAACATTTCTAAACGATAGAACGGGGAATCGTTGCACACATGCTACATCTCTAATATGGAGAATGCGCCCTTATCACTTCTTCATGAGTGAACATCTAAATTTCCACCCACATTTTTGTTTGACTGACAACATAACCTGGCTCAGACTGCATCTTTTCCCATGGAGTATGCGCTATTTGATTCGTCATACATACAGTGTGTCCCAAAAGTATAGGTCCACCCTATTTTTCATCCATATCTCTAGAATGGACCAGCGATTCCTTTCCAAATTTTTATCTGTGGTACCTGATCACTGTAGCGATCAAACGCCTCAGTAAAATTGAAGACATAAAATTGCAAAATTTTATTTGCTTTTTTTTCAAAAATAAGGGTGTCCCAAAAGTATAGGTCCACTCAGTCTTTCCGCCTTGCTTCCATCGAAAGGTAAGTTGTGAAGTAAATGTGTTGACGCATCCTTCTGAGATTTACTCTACAGTGCCATGCCGCGCGGTACGCACTTATTCGAGTACGAAAAAGGACAAATTCTGGCCTACAAAGATGTGGGACTCAGCAATCTCAAAATTTCTGAGAAGATGGGCCTATCCCACAATTTTATCAGCACCTTCTGTCGCACCATGGACCTGTACGGAACGAAAAAGAGAAGTGGAAGGCTGCAGAAGCTTTCTGAGAGGCAGAAGCGTCGGATCCTCAACGCTGCGTCCAGTTTCAGAAAGGGTGTTTGTCGGCTGTGCAGGGAACTGTCACCTACTGTATCGAAAAGCACTGTGCACCGTCTGCTCAAGTCGTCTCCTCACATCGAGCGAATACGGTTTTCGTTCACGCCATACCTCACGAGGGCGCACGAAGAGGCTCGAATCCATTTTGCCAAGTAGAATGTCAGCTGGACGCATCAATGGGATGAGGTAGCCTGCAGGGTCACATTATTGACGTAGTGTAGTTTACGGCGTATCAGTAATAGCGTTGCCGGTATCTTTTTTGATGAGAAAAGTCAAAATTGGATGAACCCGATGGCTTGGCAAGTCATTGGAAGGATTTGAAGAAGGAGCCGCGCCACTTCTCCCGGATTTACTGGTGGTAATGTTATGGTTTGTGCCGCCTTCTCTCGCTTTGGTAAGAGCAGGATACTATTCATCACGCATCGTGTGGATTCCTGGATTCCAGGGCATATCAGGACGTTCTAGAAAGTAATTTACTACCATACAAACAGCGGTAAATACATACATTAGGTGCCAGTTCCCTGCACAGCCGATAAACACCCTTTCTAGAATTGGACGCGGCGTTGAGGATCCGACGCTTCTGCCTCTCAGAAAGCTTCTGCGGTCTTCCACTTCTCTTTTGAGTTCCGTACAGGTCCATGTTGCGACTGAAGCTGTTGATCAAGTTGTAGGGTAGGCCCATCTTCTCATAAATTTTGCGATTGCTGAGTCCCACATCCTTGAAGGCCAGAATTTGCCCTTTTTCGTACTCGGATGAATGCGTACCGCGTGGCATGGCACTGTAGAGTAAATCACAGAAGGATGCGTCAGCACATCTACTTCACAACTTACCTTTCAATGCAAGCAAGGCGGAAAGACTGAGTGGACCTATACTTTTGGGACACCCTTATTTTTGAAAAAAAAGCAAATAAAATTTTGCAATTTTATGTCTCCAATTTTACTGAGGCGTTTGATCGCTACAGTGATCAGGTACCACAGATAAAAATTTGGAAAGGAATCGCTGGTCCATTCTGGAGATATGGATGAAAAATAGGGTGGACCTATACTTTTGGGACACACTGTACTTTACCAACGTGATTCTTCCTGAACACTCTGTTATCGGAGGAGTTGACCAGATGTTTGGAACAATGGGGTTAGTTAGCGCTAGATCTGATGACTATGACGGACGAGTGAAGGCTTCAGCCTGCAACTGCTTCAATGTCTGAAAGATGGTCTGCGAAAATGCGGTAGCGCAGCACTCAGTTTTAGCGTTTTGGCGAATCAAAACTACCTGAGGTGGTCCCCCACACCGGTACTGGGGAAGCCATTATTTTAAGATATCCCCTGCAAACATGTATGGGCGCTCATCGATTTTTACCGTTCTAATTAAAGCGCTTTGCTCCACATAACCTCAAACAACTCATTCTCATGTCTGCACTTCTAAAACCAAGGACAAACTGTTCCATCTGACGCAATGCCAGCTCCTTGCAGGGCTGGTATTTGATGTTGCTTTCATTAATGCTTGACTAAATTAGAACTCATGAAGTGAAGTCATCCAAAAGTGTCCATTTTGCTGTATTATTTCAAAACTGCCCTAGTAACTCGAAGACTTCATGGGATTCTGATAAAAGCCTGCATTTGTGGAGAGCATCTTTACAAATCTAACAATTAGGAGCACAACAGCACAAGCATAAGTTCATCAAAGTTGACGCGCTTTCAGATTTGAATTCACATTGTGAACGGGCAAAACCGGACAGAACTTTCCTTACAATCTGATACAAGAGGAGACGAACAATCCTTACAACCTGATACAAGAGGAGACAAACAACCTGCTGAACCCTCAGCGGAAAAACTTTACCGAACTATGCATGGTTACACGGCGAATTTGCCGCGACTACTTCATTCTGCCATTTTCTATTCTTCACCTCCATTTGAAACAACTGAAAGGAAAAGTCGCGTATCATGTGAGGAAGTTACTTGTGAAGTGGCGAACCACATCTTGTAGCTACCCCAGGGACAGATCTACCGGACTTGACCTCCCACAGATTAAGCGCCCCACAGCCATGTGAAAAATGCTACAGGTCCCTCTGGCGTACGATCCGCAGGATGGCAGAATCTCATGTGTTGTCATGGCACTCTCGCGTTCGCGGGTTCTTTAAGCCGCGGTCATACTTTAGGTGTCTGCGTCCATTGCGCCGAAACCGGCGTCAAATTGAGGCAAGCATGTGCAGGTCGCAGATGACGGCATCAACCTGTTAACGCGCACCGTTTGCAAAACGTTCGACCCAACCACACGATAGTATGGTGATCGTGGTAAGAGCCCGGGAATTCAAACTCGAATATAGCATAGTATGTCACTAAGCCAAGATTCGAAATCGAATCGTGGGCACGCGCCTCTTTTGTTATGGCTTGTGCCGCGGTCACCCCCCGCTTCAAAGGAGCGGGGCTAGAATGGGCATATCGTTCTACGTTCTACCCGAATAAGGGTTCACATTCATTTGCTGCTATAAGGATACTCTATCCACTGAACCACTGTATCAAAAGGAAATAATATCTCTCTCCGTCAAAAAGGCGCCACCCTTCTGCCTCTCACCACATTTTTTGGTGCATCGGCTAAAATAAAGCCGTTTACGAGGTCAGCAAATTGTCTGTCCCAGGAACTCACTTAACCCTACCACAAACAAAGTTTGTAAAGACCAATAGCTCAACAGCAGCTTGGTGTTTGTTGAATTCATTGAATTTAGCGGACATATCTATCCCTCTATTATATAAACCATTTACTTTGTTCGTCGGTTTGTATGTCGGTTTGTATGTCGGTTTGTATGTCGGTATGTATGTCTGTCCGTCCGCAAGTGAGTGATTGTGATTATGGAGTGATAGAGCAAAACAACCGCTCTATGTTGGGAGAGACCGATGGGTGTTGGGGTATCACTGTGCGGCTATGTTGTCGTAGTGATAGCACCTACTGCTTATATAAACACCTATTTCGTACTCTCGCCGTCATTCTGGGGTGTGCTGACGTCTGGAGGTGTCGGCACACTGGGATGGCATGCAATATGTTGGGTATTGGGAAGAGCACTGCCGTTTGAACTTAACCGATCACGGAGTGGTTAATTTTGTAAATGAAAACGATTGCAATATTTTTTACAAATCACGGCCCCCTCAGACAGCTATCAATGTACTTAAGGGTCGGAAACGGATGGTGAACCTAATTATCACATAGTACGCTTTTTGATTTTTGTGACGAATGAGTGGCACCGCTGAACGTGTGGAAGGGTGTGGATTCGACAAAATTACCAATGTCGTGTGACGCGCGAGGTACATCGCGTAGCGAAAACTGGTACATAGGAATAAGCTAGAAAGCAGCGCTCCTATTGCATTCTTTGTTAACTAATCCTTATAGAACAGCCGTGCAACAGCAGCGAATCATAATAAACCATAGAAATGTCATTCCATTTCTACAGGAAACCAATGGTTGCAAGTGAAACCGCACTAGCCAACCTTTTAAAAAAGTATGAGTGTTTCGGAGAAAACCTAGTGTATCTTGAAAACGAGGAAGAGTTATACGAAAGGGCAATTGCCAATATTACTCTTATAACATCGGCGCTTACCAGAATACGGAAAATGTTCAGGAAAAGGTTAAAGGCACAATTCACGATAATTTTCGTGCGTCGTCTCGCTCCATAAGGACTCTGGAGGTGCTGAAGAACATAAATGTGAAGAAAAAGCCGAATAATCCTTTCAAAAACCATGGTAATTAGGTGCCCCTCACCTTTGGCTTCGACGAGCCTTCAGACCAGAGGCAAACATTTCGACAAGTTCTTGCGTGATAATATCATCCGATAAGATTGCTGTTCCTACGGAAATTTTCCCTACCTTTCTTATCGCAGTCGATATCATGCCTCTTATACACGTATATGCCACCGCTTCCCTGCTGGCAAATCGTAAGATGGGTGTGGGTAATCTTGAGACGGCGGCCGCCATCTCATTTACGGGTTCTTCACGCGTTTAGCACTCACCTTCGCGCCGCGGTGATGGCACAAATGTTGCTCTTGTGGAGGCGGCTATCTACTCGGGGATGGAATTAAGATATCATATTATCGTGAACTGTGTCTTTAATAAAATGGAAGATCGGTACAATAACGCGAAGAAATCAGACCAAAAGGACCTAATATCCGAACTCTATGAATTATATAAGGAGTCACAGTACTCGCAACTTTTGGCCGCTGCAGAAGCGTTCATTCATACTCTCGAAGGCCAAATAACAGATGCAAAAGTAAACCTAGGAAGAGCACAGAGGAAACTCAAGCTGCCGTATTCTAGTGGTGGCATCGAAAATGCATCAATCCACCAGCAAGTCCATGGATGGGTGGAGTCTGGGAAAGACTGGTTGGCTCAGTCAAAGAATGCTTAAACAAAAGCGTGGGTCGGAAGAAATTAACATTCACCAAAATGTGCACGGTCATGGCCAGAATAGAGGCAATTATAAACACTCGTCCTTTGACGAAGTTAAATTCCACAGATATATCGGAAATCCCCTTGAGACCAGTTGATTTTCTTCAAGGAAGTATGAAGTTTTCTCTTTCAAATGCCGAAGATATCACAAATGATGATGAAGTATACGATCCAGAAGTAATTTAGACAGTTAAGCAGCCTAAAGAAGCCCTAACTTCCGCTGAAAAGATCGCTAACGAATTTTGGGAAAGATGGAACAACGATTATCTGCCTGCCTCAGAGAATCGCAAAAATGCACCTCAAACAGAAGAGGCACATCTCAAGAGGTATTCCCGAAGTTGGTGACATTGTACTCATTGGCAAAGATTTTTTACCGCGAGGGAATTGGTCCTATGGAAGAGTCGTTAAGAAGATCACCAGTAATGACGGGCTTATAAGGTCAGTCAAACTGTTGCTACCAAATAGAAAAATTCTTCATCGTCCAATAAATCGGCTTTATCCTCTTGAGATAAAAGCTCTATCGACCACGAAATCGCAGCTTCATCGAAGCACAATGATAAAAGAATGCATACCCTTCGATTGCCTCTGGAAAGACAGTCGAAAACAAGAGCGTATGAAGTCATACGAGAGTTCGAGAACAGTCTCGACTGCACTCAAGATATGCCAGTATCGGATATCGAAAAAAGATGTAACAAATCATTCGGTCACACTTGTACATAATAAGCGGACGACCTCAAACCGAGCCATTAACAGCTCATCACTGTTGCCGTTAACAATACTCTAGCATTAATAACTATAGCCTCAACACATAATCATCACATCATATGTGGAAACGGAAGGGTCACCATTGACCCACCAAGGGATGCCTTCAGTCTATGGTTAACAAAGAATGTAAATCATTCATGAATTTGAGCGAAGAAATGTCTTACAAAGTACCCACTTCTCCCTTTAATGCAAAGTTGATCTCATATTAACCTCATTAGAAGAAGATGTAACATTACTCTGCTACTCGAATCTGAGATCTTAGCTCTGAGTTCATTACTGAAGAACAGTGTACTGCTCAAATGAGCGAGCTGTCCGGGTTCTACGACTGTTTCCATGGAGCACAAGTAAAAGTAACTACAGTTCTCATTATAAGTCGATAGCTGAAATCAAATGCAGCAGCTTCACAACTATTGTTAAGCGTAGTCCAGAAAACGTAACAACGGAGCTCAATTTGAACTTCAATGAAGCAATAATCCAAGACTTGTGTTATATATCATGCGGGAATTTCAGGTCCAAAATGATTCTCCCAGGGCACTTGTTCTACCACCTGGCTTCCAGCGATTCGGTATTCTCACACAATTCAGAAGAACAGCATGTAGATGAGCTAAAGTTTCCTCAATTCCATATCCATGATTTGAAACCATTACTCAAAACAATCATGGATCTCTGGAAATTCACTGTATTCATTGCTGGTGCAATTACTACTACTATATGTATAGTGACCGGTCTAATATATTCGTTTGGACCCATAGCTATTACCATGGCGTTCAAAGTTATATGGATATCACTCCAATGCGTTTTCGCTCCATTCGTTGCTATGTGTACGTCTGCTCGGTCGGTAACTACAAACGCGTAGCAGCTCTGGATGAAAGACGCACCGGTGTCCAGAACAAATTTTTCCCTTACAAGTTTTATAGTGGGCACTCTGTGATCCTCACGGGTATATATCATACACTTATATTGCATAGATTTTCCCCCATGGGGTTGTTCTCTGAGCAAAAATTGTATATAAGCACAGCACCGACAATGATCAGCATATGGATCTGTCAGACGTCAGTGCAATGCTCGAACAAACCGAATCTACCAATTCTCCGTCCAACGCCGACATCCTCGCCGCAATTGGGCACGTGGTAGGTCGCCCACCACCTTGAATCTGCTATCGAGGAATTATTCAAACGGTCGGAGCCCCGATCGTCCTGTATATTCTGCGCACTGGCAGAAAACCGCGATGGTCACAATACGTCGCGGTGTAACCGCTTTCCTGATGCGGTTGCAACGCATGCAGGTCGCGAGACTAGGCCTTTGTGGCCGATGTCTCAAACTTGCACATGATGGAAGCGACGACTGTGGTGTACATTGTGCGGCGTGTAGGAGACCACACAACGTACTCTGTGCGCCAACAGAATTCAAACGACGACGACCAGGCTGACGAGAACTCATGGTGGAATTTTCGGCAGATCAAAAACAAAACCTTTTCTGTACATTATCTTTGCTTGAACCAATTTGTTTGTGGCCGGCGGGAGTGTTCTGGCTTGTAACCATAACCCGCGGTCACCCCCGCTTCATAAGGAGCGGATCTAGAATGGGCATATCGTTCTACGTTCTACCCGAGTAAGGGTTCACATTCATTTGCTGCTATAAGGATAAACTTTATCCACTGAAACAATGTATTATATTAGAAAGAGTGATAATATCTCTCTCCATCAAAAAGGCGCCACCCTTCCGCCTGTCACCACATCTTTTACCACACTGTAGGGTGGTTGAGTCGAGCGTTTTGAAAGCGGTGCGCGTTATCAGATTGACGCCATCGTGGCAGGCACATGATTGCGTCAGTTGATACAAGCAAGTAAAATATGACCGCGGGCTCACCGCTCTGGAGCTGTGAGTGGTGAGGGACCAGACTTGTGTAGGGAAATAACGCGCTCAAGTAGGAGCGCGCAGGACGGCACTTGCGCATCTGCGATTTTGTGATTTCTGCGGATTGTAGGATCCGCAAGTATAACCTCCACTTATCGAAGGTCCCCTTCACTTTGGCATCGACCGGTCTTGTGCACATTGTTGACTCTAAGATTACGGAACCTCCCCAGCGCAACGAATACGACCATGTCCTCGAGAAATTTTCATAGTGTTTGAGGTGGGTGTTAAACCGTTTTCTCGTCTTTTGCGTGCTGTAAGACGTTGAGGCTAAGATACTACACGACACTCTGTCAAATACGCGTTGCACTCTCTCCTCGCATTCTCCTTGGGACTTTCCAAGGGGGTCTCACCCATGGCGTCACTCTGTGTAAATTTCAGGTCCTTAAATTCAGGTCGGGTTTCAACTACATTGATAATAATGAAAGTGTGGCAAACAAATGGCGTCACAGAGTGGTGGTATCAAGGTGATCAGAAATGCGAGTTTTCGAACCATCAAGTTGCCAGCAGGAGTAATTGTCACTTATTTTTACAACGGGGAGATAATGGAGAATTGCCGCCTAATACGTTCATGAGCTCTCGTCATCGCTCTTTGGCTGGTCGTCATGACGGCGCGCGCGGCAGTTGTGACGCCGCTGCGAAAGGGGTGCACGGGGGTTGCAATGCACCATGGAGCGAAGGCTGCGCGTTCATGAATCATGTTCTCTTTTCTATGTGTTGTTTGCATATGATGTTTACATACGATACCTCCGTAGTCCATCAACGCTGCTACAAAAACGTCGAAGGTTTCTCCTTTCTTTATTTCTCGTACTTCATTGCGCAAGGTATACATTGCTGAAAAACTGTGGCATGATAAACTGATAATCGTCGTTGTTTTCAATTCCGCTTCGCAGTTAAGGCATTTTCGCATGATATCTTGACTTCTTTTTTTTTTCAAGTCCAATTATTGCGTGAGGATAATTGTACTGACTCTCCGATAAAAACGAAAGCCTAGTTTCGCGTCAAGCATTACTGGAAAAGTTTGTGGCTTCAACTGCCACTTACCTTTCTTCTAGGAAATCCGTTTCCACGAATTTTTCCGTCCCTTCTTCCCCTTGAGCGCTTGCCTGCCTTTTTCCTGTTGATCAAACAAATCGCGGCGCTTTCTTTTAAATTACTTGGACACAAGATTCCAACTCATTCGCATATATGCAGCCTTTGTCTACGCACCCCGTGGACTGATGTCGGTATGTGTTTTCCGTCTCGCCATTTCGGGTCGCTTAGAAACGTTCCCGCGATAGCTAAAATAGCGAAACTTGACATGTGTCACAAAAATTATGCAAGGTTTATAGTCTGGCGAATATGTAAGAGGGATTAAATGTGTATCGATCACGATTAAGCGAAAAAGATGTCCCAAAAAAGCGCGATTCGAATTTGCGTCCACGCGTGCAATAAAGTGTTGGCTCCTAAATTGATTTAGGTTTAGTAAAAGTGGAAATAACAAGGCAGTGTATTCTGCCATCGTGTGCTCGTTTCAGTGATCCGTAGTGGCTGATCATGATCGTGTGATTTGGCACCACTGGATTTCTTTTATGGGGTTGGTATTCAAGTCGATTCTGTGCCAGCCAGCCCACAAGTATGCGTGCATTAATGGAGGAAATCCAGCTACATTTTGCAACATGATTACAAAAATTTTCGTCAAAGAAGGGCGTATCTGGACGATGTTATACTTTGCGATTTCGCAGTGTTGCCTTTTCATGCGACTCTGCGATATAGTGACATCATGCGCAGAATCATAACGACTCTACGAAGTCGCAGATTTGCAAAATCGCGAGCAAAGCGTGAAGGCCATTCGCCCGATGAGTTATTTCATAACCATATCCTAGGCTTTCTCCACTCCATAAAGAAGTAAACTTAAGGAAAAACGTTCTTAATGTTGTTGGGGGTATTTCTCTGTGTCGACATCCGGCTCTAATTGTGCCCAGACCTTTTGTTTAAGCACTAGTTCAGGTGGATGCCCCTACTTTTTAGCTAAGGCTTAGGTAAATGCATACACCTGAATGTACAAAATGGCGATTTCAGGGTATCGGGTGATGGATGGCAGCCCGAAAACGACTGCTCCCAATTACATTAGCATCAGGAGATCTGTGGTTTTTGTTTAATTCAAGTTGAGTTGGTTTTGAGGTACTCTGTTGTATCGCAATGGGGGGGGGGGACATTCCGTCAAGGACATGATTTTTACCCCATTTTAGGAGGTGGAAGAAATCTTTCTTTCTCAACTAAGGCCTAAGCAAGAATATATGCCCGAATGTGCAGATAAAGATCCCTGCAAGGCGCAGATGGGCAACTTTTCTTAGAGACACCGGGAGGAGGGCCAGTTTATGGTATGGGCAGACGTGGCTTGTAGTTGCCGCAATGCACACACGGCACCCAATCAAAACGTCGAAAGTGAATTAATTAGGTTTTAGTCGTAATCACACTTTTTCTTACGCTTTCGCTTATTCTTCACTCAATTGTTTCACTTGTTTGTTGCTGTGTGTTGTTTCACTTATTCCACATCATAATGAATGAAATACACTTTACGGACAACAACGGACATCTCTACAGCGGGCAACTCGGAAAGTCAAAGTGATGATGCGGATGTAATGCGAATACACACCACAGCGCCGCGCTTTTGAACTCGGGTTTTTCCACCCATTATCGCTTCTAACTTGGAATGTTCGTTACAAAATGATCATTTCTTTGCATCTTCAACTTTCTTCGGACCCTCCCCCCGCCGATTCCTTTAAGATGCCCTCCCCTCATTGCGATAGCACCATACCCTTTGCTAATTACAGCTTCACTCGCTCCCGCGCATTCGCTTATACATTTCTTAACTTCATTCGATTTCTTTCGAAGCCCACGCCTGATTGCGTGTGACAAATATATTTTGTGTGGGAAGATGTATTCATTTCCGCCAGCGGGGGAAGGGGGGGGGGGGCACGGTTTAGGCATCCAAAGGCTTTAGCAGCTATTCTCGTAGAAAGCAAGTTTTGATTAATTTTTCAGATTTCACTCACCGAAGCATTATCTATGGTAACAGCCTCATTTTCAGTCCTAAACTGGAAGCTTCCCATTTCGACCAATACCTCCAACATAAGAGACACGATTTTGGTTTGATATGCATGTCTAGTCCTATCTTTGTTACCTTTGGCGGATTTCGCACATTTGAAAGAGCCGAGCTCTCACCCTATCTATTGGCGCTCCACTCAGTTGAGCTAGTGTAACCTCATCATATGTTCTTGTGTGTCTCGTTCTAATCAGTCGGGAAAAGCCGATGGCGTGACGCATCACCGCAGTTTCTGCTGTGGCCACACTCCTTGCTTTTTATAAGACAATGCTACTTTATCTTTTTTACTGCTAATATATGGCACGACTATTTAGTTTAGATGACAAAGTTCTGCGGGTGCCAAAGGTTAACATTGAGCAACTATGTGGTTTGTGAAGTCATAGTTTTCTTCAGAAGTGCAAGTGGACTTTGTTGTTGTTAATAGGCTTTTTTTGTTTATCGCAAATGTACTTTGAACCCTGTCAGACTCATCGTCGCTCAGTCAAATCACTTCTATGTGACATCTCCTCCTAACATATCAATATTTTATGAGGATTTTTTTTCTCTGAGCAATATCAATTTGTCAAGGGAGTTCCTATCAGTGGAGCGTGATTTCCAATATGCTCTCACTTTAGAATCGACACAAATACATAGTTAAGCACACTCCTCAGATATATTCTAAGCGTTTTGTACCAGAGTGACCAAATGTATTCTGTCGCTTCTTCCTAATGACGTTGCCGTTATTCATGAACGTTTGTTCAGTTTGGCGATGAGTCACTTCCCATTCAAAGTTTGACTTGTGAATTTTCCTTTTTAGCTCTTTACGACATCCATTACGAGCTCCCGCTTGGTTATGTTAAGAGCTCGAGCTGCTGATTTGTTGTCGCAGCTGCACGTAAAGTGGAGACGAGTAGTATAAGCATAACCTTTTTATGGAAGGGCTGGGTTGAACAAAATTTGAGAATTGTGACTCCACACCGACGCGACCACATGGCTCATATTCTCACCCTCCATGACTGGTGTTTTGGTTCTATTAGGTTGATTCATAATAAATCGGACAAATGGTAGTGATGATTTCTAGAGATCATAACTCAGTAACGAATTAACGAAATTGGACGCGCGAGGTACCGTTGGAATGAGTATGAAAAGCTCTTCAAAGTACCGCAAAATAATCACTCCAAAGTAAATTCATTCCGCCACAATGCCGCACGATTTCAAGCGGTCCAGAGACCACATCCGCAACGTCATACTAGTTATATCGCTATCTGGCCAGGAACCCGCGGATATCGGCAGACGTCTGATAGAAGTTCACAAGGAGCATGCCCCCGGCAGAAGTACACTGTAGTTGTAGCATTCGAAGTTTGCGTCAGGCGACTATTCCATCGAAGACGAAAACCGCGGTTGGTGGAGCGTACACGGCGTAGAGTACTGGGAGCTGCTCGATGAAGGTACCACAGTATCCGCCGACGTCTACGTTCGTCAATTACGAGAATTGAAGGCCAATGTCCAAAGTTCGCTACGGCGGCGGTCACATGTCTACTTCCAGCACGACAACGTGTCTACTTCCACAGACCGCACTTCGCAAGATCGACCAAGGCGAGCTGCTGTCGTACAGTTGGACCGTACTTCTATACCCACCGTACTCCCCAGACCTGGCCCCTTCAGATTTCCACCTTTTCTCCCACAGCCAACGCCACCTGGACGGCCAAGACTTCAAAACTCGCGACGAGGTCAAGGCGGCACTCGGCAACTTCTTCGAGCTCCAGCTTCCGGCCTTCTGGAGCAAGGGCATCCATGATCTGCCTATACCGTGGCAGAAGGTCATCGATAAAGATGGAGTATATTTCAAGTGAATCCCTGTTGTCGTAAAAAAGTTGTACGACAATGATTAAAATTGGTCAATTTGTCCGATTTATAATGAATCAACCTAATACGTTTGAAAAGGTTGTCATTCGATGATGTTGCAATTGCTACCTAGCCAGTGTGTTATCGGTTGAAGACCTTTTTTGGATACATCTCATTGGCTTAGTTCCGAAAAAAGAAATCCCCATTTTTCACGAAAAGAGTACATCCTCCGTGCGATTTCCTTATCCTGTGCTTGACTCTGCGGTAGGGCACAGTGCTGAATGTGTTCGACTGACAACATAGGTGTGTTGGTAGTGTTCCGGTGATTAGTGTGGGGTCAGGTCACCCATGAGTCCGTTTTCTGCACGAGACGACTACTTTATGTCAAAGATAGAGTCGAAGAATAAAGGCAGATATTTGGGAAGGTAAATATGCAGTTAAGTTGGATATTTGTTACTCAGATGATTGAGTTAGGGCATCTTCCAATAAATACAATTTCTGACTGAAAGCAGATGCGCTCTATGATGTAGCTAGTTACTGTAACAGTCCATAATACAATGTTCAGTCTCACAGGAATATTAATTTCGTCGTTTCTGTAGTGAATTACACTCCTCACAACATTGGCTACCCGACCTCCTGGATCACTGGTCGGAACACTTGCACGCCACCCCTGACAACATGACTGACGCAAGGATATTGGCAGTAGTTTCAACTTAATTTAAATTTGGTTTTTTTTTTCAAAATAATATGCCTTAACATGACAAACAATGGCTAATACCGACTAACTCAACCGCGAAGTATACTTTAGATACTTTTTATACGCATGGTTACACATTCTGTATTTACCATTATCAATAACTACTGCGCAAAGGTCAGGGCATCTGTTCCCTCTGAAACCAGTTTTGCAGAAGTGGGTGACATAGCCTTGAGCAAAAAAGGGGATGATTCCGAGACAGTCCACTCACACCAAATTCAAGCAACCACAAAACCCTTTCCTACACTTAAAAAATAAAACTTACCGCTCAGTGTGGCTGGGCAGTGAGGGGCGACTTCATCTCATTATACTGAAAGAAAGCGTATAGAGCAACAACTATAATATCTGTATTGCGCGGCCTACCAATCTACCTTTAACGATCAAACCCTGTACACGAGCTTTTGAAATTGATCTGTTACACAATCCATATTTTTTCAACGCTGTCTCAGATGTACTTCAAATCTGGACGAATGGTGTCGCGACGCGGGGCGGCTCCACGGGGCAAAAGATTGTGGCACACAAGAATTAGTGTGAAGCCGCCCGCGTCGTGCGCCGAGAGGGAAAGCCAGGGAAATGCGCCCAATACTCAGCCTGCCACGAGACGAGGGACGGTCCTGCCCTGGATGCCCCAGATATACGACTTCTACTGCTCCACGACCTCTCGGCCCACCGACTGCGCCTAGTCCACTGCGCTTGGTGTCGGTATACCCCGTTTAACCCCAAGACGGACACTGCGCGTTAACCGACCAAACCCCTAATGTTGTAACTGGCACCTGACCAATCAATAAATAGTTATTGACACATGCGCAACATATTGATTGATCCCCATAAGCAATATGCGCCAAATACACTCAGATATATACTCGTACACAACACGAACACAATATACTATAACGGCATTTATGCCTACTTCACAAGTAAGGTGAAACGCCTAATCTAAAAGGAACCTACGGGATCGGTCCTCTCTTCACTAGGGGGCGCCGAGGGCTAACCAACCCTTCCGTCGTGCTTGGCGGCGTCGACCAGGGTTTCGTCGGCACGTCCGGGCGCACACCAGCAGAGGACGGAAGTTCCTGCTTCCTCCATGCCACATCCTCGCAACGTTGTTCCACGATGGTCGACGACGGCTGCGCACCAGGGGCTGCTTGGGGAAGCAGCTGCGCAGAGATGTTCTTCGGAGACGATGGGTGCGCTGGATGACACTGCGCACAAGACGGACAGTGGAGAGCGGCGTCGTAACCAACCGCTCGGGATGCAGGACGAGCAGAGACTACTTGACGAGGAATGATTCTGGGCCTGAAGCCGGCACGGTCCAGAACATTCCATGGTTACGGTAGATGCGCGATAGGACCCCAGTGCGTGAGTCCGCTTACCCCCTTTAGACGGCAAGGCCTAGACGATGACAAATGCGCGTATATCTCACGCACGGCCTAACGGGGATAAAGAAGTCGTGCACGAGTCACGACACTGGGGGGGCACACGACGAGGCCATCGCGCCGCAGGAGTTGACGCCCTCCTTACCTAGGCAAACTTACATACACGTTAAACGAAGTGGCGCCTACCAGAAAGGCCTACGTAGCCGTGCGTTTCCCCAACTCGCACGGGTGAGAGAGACCGATGGGGAAGCAATGATGTTCGAAGGTCATGGCGTTTCTCAATACAATAACTGTTAGTTAAACACACAAATACATGATGAGCAAAATAAATGAGTATCACGAGGTTAAAACTGATCAGTGCGTACACGACTTCGGTCTTCACCTCGACTGCGACGGTGAGCGTGACGTTGATGATGTTGACGCTGAGACGGCAAGTGCGATTAGTGATGACGAGATCGTGACGAGGTAGAAATATAAGGGCCTACTAATTTTTCTTGGAGGAGCAATCTTTTTGACTCCGCGGGTCAATTTATAACGTGAGGGGGAGATTTTCCTCACTGCGAAACGAAAGACATTTTTCCCCAGGGCAATACAAAAAGGAGGCACGTAGCTTAAACCCGGGACAAGCGAAAAGTAACATGCGGTCTCCCACCGCATTCCCCAGGAAGTTGCGTCCGCTGACGCTTATCACAAAAGACGACAAGTGCGATGGTATGCACGAGTGAGATGCGCGAGCTGATGTATACCGAGGCGGGCAGTTGCGCAAAGCATGCACGCCCCAGCATCCACCGACTACGCTTGATTAGTTTGCACAAAGATGTTAGTGAGTGCGCCGGAGACATCAACGAGTATATTTTAGTATACTACGCGGCGAGCAAGATGGTTAATGCTCGATGTCTCCTGCGCGTACACGTCGTGCATAAGCCTTGGCTTGCTCTAAATATTCTTGCAGCTCTACGCCTGCTATATCGCCATCTGCGTGTCTGTTGTTAAGGCAGAAAGCGGTATGATGGTCGCGTGCGCGGCATGCCCTACAGCGCGTCTGCGCTTCACACTGCTCTTCGCCATGATCGTCGCCACCGCAGATAAAGCATCTCCCGTTGTTCGCGTGGATCTCGATCCTTCGCCTCAAGCTTGTAACATTGGGGCAACCCGATGAGAAATGCAGCTGCGCGCAGAAGAAACAGCGTGCGCGTTTGGGAACTTCTGCTGGTTGCCAGGGCATGCTATACGGATCCGCTGCCTGCGCTTGCGACTCTCGCGAGCGGCTGCGCGGTCTATGTGACGTCCCAACTGAGTAAGCGTACTCCGATTCCGCGTATGCCTGGGTGCCTGACGAACCGTGGTCCGTCTCGACAGACGGAACCCCCTCGGAGGGGGAAAATTCCGTCTCGACAGACGGAGCCTCCGGGCGCGCGGCACGTGGAGCGACCTGCTGGAGGGGGCCACGGGGCTCGTTACTTGGCGACCGTGATGGTGGTCTGCGCACTAATGGTGGTGCCTGTGGACGACTGGGTGTTGGATCCCGCCTGGGACGTATTGCCGGCAGTGTCTGTGGCGGCAGAGTTGCTTGCATCGCGGGCGGTGCGCGTAGTGGTTGTGGGCGCTGCTGGAGTAGTGGTCTTGCGGGTGCGCGTGGTGGTTGTGCTACGTCGCGGACCGCTTGAACTATGTCCAGTGTGGTGTGCATCTGTTCCCGATGCAAGCGTACGAGGTCGTCCAGGACTCTGCGGGCTTCCGCGATCGCCGCTGTGGCCGTTACAGATGTGGCTTGGAAATCTGCGAAATGAATGTTGTAGTAAGCGAGCAGATCTGCCAAGTATGGTGGAGGGTCGTCCTGTCTGAAATGTGTGTTTTGAAAATGAATTAACAAGGCAACGTGACGCTCATTGATGTTATCTATAAATCTATGAAGCTGCACAATTTGTTCGAACAACAGCGCGGGTTCAGCAGGCATTTGCTGTTGATGAGAGAGCTGCGCGGTATAATCGACAAGCTGCTGCGACAGCTGCTGAACACCCTGTAGATTGTGCGCAATTTCGTAGAGCGCTACCTGCGGATACGTAGTATCTTAATTAAGTTCCCAGTTTGCGATGAAGATCTCCTTTGTGAAGTAACTGCGAATTGTACGATGGAGATCTGAGCGCAGGAAAGCATCAACATGCAGAAAATCGTGTGCGCTTAAATGCCGTGTGTCGAACAACGTGGTTGGATTTGACGCAATGGTAAGGCGCTGTAAGAGCAGAAGCACTTGACGATCTTGCGGCGGTAACGAGGCCAGCTGCGTCTCATGGTCGTCTGCGCGGCGCATTGCTTGTTCTGGGTTTGACCGTCTCGCAAGTGCAATGATCCTTTCCAGCGTTGTTGGCGGCCTTATGAATGGCTCATTCCACATGGGATTGCCATGCAACAACACGTTGTAGTCAGTGGTTTGCGGCGGCTGCGGTACTTCTGTTTCTGCATGCTGAGGCTCATCCCGAACGCGTTGTAGTTCCTCAACCAGTTGGCGTAGTATGGGAGCATTGATATTAGGGTTGCGTTGGAGAAGCTCCGTCATCTGCGCGGTATCGAAGAGATCCTGACCCTGACCTGGCTGCGCGATAGATGTTGGGGACTCGCTGGTACCGGGGCGAGTGCGCAGGGAGGGTCCGGGTTGGTCTTCTGCGAATACCTGAACTGGTTGACGCGAGGGTTCCCTTGGGGGGACGTGTGCACGGTCGCGAGGGCGACTGCGCGATCTACTATCCCTTTGACTTGGGCTTACCTGCCTTGGAACTTGGAATCGTTCTCGCGAAAGTAAACGTCCTGCCATTGTGAGAAATTGTGAAGTTGATTGGGTTTGCAGTTTGTGCGCAATTACCTCAAAATGAACGCAGGTGAATTTATATACGCGGACGAGGTATGGCGATATTGTTATCAACGAACGATAACCGAATGACCTAACCACGGATGTATTGTGCCTACTGCAAAGCAGTTAGCAATAGAATTGTAGAAAAGGTAAATGATAAAAGTGAAGTGATTGGAAAAAGAGAGGTGCTATGGATTGTATGGGTGGACTTGGTCAGGGTGCGTGCGCGTGCGGCGGCATAGGGGGAGTACTGTGTACTGTGAGAATATAAAATTGAAAATTGTGCATGAAGTGAGCCTGTAAAAAACAATTGACACTATTGTTGTAAAAACGTACGTGAATGGGCATGGAAAATACTAATGTATAACTACCTATGAAAAAGAGACACATGCGCATGGTTGTCCACGAGGGGTTGCTGACGTACGAAGGGATGAAAATATGTTTGATAGTCAGCATGCCGATTTGGCTGCGTACCTCCAACTTCCTGTGGGGAAGGGAAGAAGCAGGTGCGCAAATACAATGGACAACCATGCAACAACAAACAATGCGCAGTATGGAAACACTGCGTGATGAGCAAAAATGTGAAAAGGAAAACTACTTAAACAGTAAACAGTACATCGCAAAATGCAAAACGCTAAAACAACGCAAAGGGAATACCTGACCAAGTGCGCTTGTGGAGAATGACAAGGAAGAGATATATGATTACCAAGGCTGTGAGTAGTAGACAGTAGTTGTGAATAACAGTGTGGAGATGATGAAGACAGAGGCCAACTGTGACCATCCATGGCCAACTGCGCAGATCGATTTTCGAAAATGGTGATTTGGTGCCAGTGTGCCGTCTTTGCACTGGAGCGCATTTTGATGACCCTGCGTATAACTGCGCAACGAACATGGAAGTAGTATTTAGATACTGACATGGCTATAAATTGTACGTTGGTTAATGAGATTGTCGCGCGCTTGCGCGTACGACAATCTGCACGTGCACGAAATTGCCAAATTGAAAGTACTATTGACAATTGGCTTACAAATTGAACTATGTTGTGCTATTTTAGTGGCAACGCACGTGGATGGGCGATGGTTTATCGCTAGTTGATTGGATTTCTGCGTAGCGCATCCGTCTTTTGTGAATGCATTAACCCAATGGCTGAATGAACAGCCAAGAACTTGCGCATGTTGGTAACCACGTCGACGATGATGTAAGCTCCTGACACTGATACTGATAGAACCGCAACGTTGCGTACGCAAATAAACTACTTTGCTCCCAGGGGACACTACTAGTTGATGTTAGATAGCTGAACGTACTAGTAGTAGAGTAATAGCGACCGATCGTACACACAATTATTGTAACACGTGAGACCGCTGTCAAAGTTGGTTAATATTGAATACGTACAACGGCGAACGTTCTAAAGTATGCCCATGTGCGCGCGAATGTGAACAGTACTTTTACGACTATGCTACTAATAACTGTGGAGAGGTGTTTTGGGCTACTACTGGTCCCGCATGGCGGATATCCTTGCGAACAAATCCACATTGCTGCGGAGATGTGCGCAAGGAGTCCTTTGTGGGAGGAGGAGCGTGCGCAATGATGTTAAGCGATTAACCGACCAGTACCTTGAAAATGAACGCTTACATGCTGTATAGTGCGCCTGGAGTGAAGATGTTGGGCAAATTGTGACTGGAACTTTGCACGCACGCTTCGGCGACCGTCTCGGTGGCTAACCGAGGCACGGCGAAGATGGTGATGATTGCGCCGTGACCGTGAGTGGATATAGCCCCAGGATGTGGAATATGGGGGAACTGCGCAAGTGGGTTAGTGCTATGGGGTGAGTCTCTTCGGGGGCTCTTCTTGCTGCCACTGCCGATCCGTCGTCGTCTGCTGTCGATTGTGTGACTGGTGGAGGTGAGTTATTGTGAAACGGGTTGGTGGGTTCCTGCGTAGTAGTAGTGATGGTGTGCGTGATAGTGTACGGCTTCGCTGATTTGGTCTGCATGTGCTGCCAGTTGCCTTGATGGGGAGTGGTGATAGACGAGAGATGTTGTATGGTCCGAGCTGAAATGGGGATAAACGGGAGTTGTTTATGAAGTAGCTCTGGCCAGCAGCACTTCTTAACAACGGTACAAGTGCGAATAAGCGAAAATGGGTTGAAGACAACAGTGGGTGACCACGAGAGTGCATGGTCATATTGGTCGTGCATCTGGATGACTTGTGACATGTGCCGGGATGGTGAGCGGCTTGTCTGCCTTGGGTGGCGACACGGAGCCTTGCTTCGAACGGACTGCCAGGAACGTGCGCGTGGGTATCAAGTCCACACAGGTGCCAACGGACCGGAATATACGGCCTGGGTAGGTGTGAGGTGGTGACGGGTACACTGGTCTGCCTCAGCAGCACGGACTGTCACTAACCGGGATTACAATGGAGCGGGTACTCCCAACCCCCTGGGCACTCCCATTGCAATATGTGCCCCGGCGTTACCCGCAGCTCCTGCGCCAACCTTGCCTACACTCAACGCCAGAAGGGTAATCCTTCCCACTGCCTTGGGTCCGGACGTGCACTGTACGCCGTCGAGTTTCCTGTTGCCACTGCAGTCCCTCGCCATCCGTACAGCCGCCAAGGGGGTGAAGGTACGCCCTAGTCGATCTCCCTTCGCGACTCTCCTGCGGGTGCTCATATCCTCCGTGCCGTTCCGTGCGCGCGTCTAAGCGATGCTCCGGTCGCCCACACGCATGGGCGCGACGAGGTTCGATCACAAAGGCCAGACGTGTGTTACCACACGCCTAACCTCAGCCCGATGCACCATGTCGCGACGCGGGGCGGCTCCACGGGGCAAAAGATTGTGGCACACAAGAATTAGTGTGAAGCCGCCCGCGTCGTGCGCCGAGAGGGAAAGCCAGGGAAATGCGCCCAATACTCAGCCTGCCACGAGACGAGGGACGGTCCTGCCCTGGATGCCCCAGATATACGACTTCTACTGCTCCACGACCTCTCGGCCCACCGACTGCGCCTAGTCCACTGCGCTTGGTGTCGGTATACCCCGTTTAACCCCAAGACGGACACTGCGCGTTAACCGACCAAACCCCTAATGTTGTAACTGGCACCTGACCAATCAATAAATAGTTATTGACACATGCGCAACATATTGATTGATCCCCATAAGCAATATGCGCCAAATACACTCAGATATATACTCGTACACAACACGAACACAATATACTATAACGGCATTTATGCCTACTTCACAAGTAAGGTGAAACGCCTAATCTAAAAGGAACCTACGGGATCGGTCCTCTCTTCACTAGGGGGCGCCGAGGGCTAACCAACCCTTCCGTCGTGCTTGGCGGCGTCGACCAGGGTTTCGTCGGCACGTCCGGGCGCACACCAGCAGAGGACGGAAGTTCCTGCTTCCTCCATGCCACATCCTCGCAACGTTGTTCCACGATGGTCGACGACGGCTGCGCACCAGGGGCTGCTTGGGGAAGCAGCTGCGCAGAGATGTTCTTCGGAGACGATGGGTGCGCTGGATGACACTGCGCACAAGACGGACAGTGGAGAGCGGCGTCGTAACCAACCGCTCGGGATGCAGGACGAGCAGAGACTACTTGACGAGGAATGATTCTGGGCCTGAAGCCGGCACGGTCCAGAACATTCCATGGTTACGGTAGATGCGCGATAGGACCCCAGTGCGTGAGTCCGCTTACCCCCTTTAGACGGCAAGGCCTAGACGATGACAAATGCGCGTATATCTCACGCACGGCCTAACGGGGATAAAGAAGTCGTGCACGAGTCACGACAAATGGCAAGATATCTACTGCTACAGAAACTAGTTTGCTACGTTCTCTTTTCACTGCTTAATGAGTGTTAATTTCTTCGTTCCTGTAGCGAAAAGCGCGCCATACCACACTGGTGACCTGACCTCCAGAAGCACTGTTCGGAACACTCGCTCGACACCCTGCAGTGGTTGGACTGGGAAGGAGTTTCTATCCGTTTATCTTCTCTTCTTCATTTTTCTCCCCTCCATTTTCTTCTGTAAGAACGCTAGCAGCTGGTTCGCAACATCTTGATGTTCACCTTTGGCAGCTCTATTTCCAGGCAAATTCCTTTTTGTCTTGACGCGTTTGTGCTTATCAATGCAATTGGTTTCGCGCATGTGCACTTTTTTAGGGTCACTTCACTCAGGGTCCATGTCTGTCGAAAGCTCGAGTAGTACTGATAGTTTACTCGAAGTACTGGATGATAATCATTGTGCGCTGCAAGAGCCTAGTAGCTCTGAGCTGTCCGTATCTGAGCTGAGCGAGATCAGTTCCTCTGGTTATGGCTCGAATTCGGAAATGTGGGTTTTTTGAGGATACTCGTGGTCACCTTCGTCCTAATCTCCTTTTTGTGAATGAGTATGATTTCAGAGTATCATGGAAGCGAGGAGCTTGGAGTTTAGAAGATTCCCTAATAGCGGATCCGCCATGGTATTCTTCGATTATGGTGAAATTCTCCTGTACTCTGATGTTTTTTATTGGTATTTTCGCGGACTGGCTTCGAATGCGGGGCATTATCAAAGTGCCTGTAGCGACGGACGATCCGCGGCACAAGGTGTTTTTTCTATCGTATTCATTGAGTCAGTTAATGGTGTAAATTGTTGTTGTGGTTTCTGAAGGACAGACGGATACATGCATAACCTTCTTTTCGCGACAAGAATGTTTATTATCCACGGATAATAGACGTCTAATTAATGAACTATGTACAAGAGGCCCGTGCAATTTATTGACGTTCCGAGGAATATATAAACATTTCTTATGGCATCGTCAAAGAACGAGAGCTCAGCGCTTGTGTTGTGAAATTTTGCCGTCCCAACCACCCCCTCCCCCACCTCCAACCAGCAGTGCATCAAAATACGATACCTTCGACAACATCTTCGACCATTAAGTTTGACATAAGTACCAGCGACGTAGCCAAGATCTTCAAATTTAGTAAAACAATTGTCAGGTAAAGCATCCACCCACGGGTGACCTAACCCCGCATTAATCAGCGGAACACTTGCAACTCATCCGTGAATCCTATAGGTGTGTGTTTGCTGGTTGATATGGTTTGTGGTAGTAGGACCATGAGCTAGGACGTGCCTTAAACATCTCCAGCTCCCAGTATTACACTCAAATTCCTCTAACTCATTTCCATTCGAACCTGATTTTGTTTGACAATTCCATTACAGTTTGGTAGTTAGACACATTCATTTAGTAATCTCACAAACCTTTCAGGGCTTTGCACCATTGGATGATCACTTTGAAGCCATATACATCAATCACATTTATCGGAAATCAAGTGATGTGCTCAATCGGCCAATTACAAGCGTTCCAGCTAGCGTAATGCTATTGAAGGATCGGTACACAGACGATTATGGTTGGACACAAAAGTGAGTTTTCCGTTGACTTTCTTTTTTAGATGGTTATTATTGCTATGCTTACATGTGCGAGATTGTTTACAAAGGTGCTTTCTAAGCCTGCTCGTTCTCCACATTTTGTTCAAGCCACTGACTTGATGTGTTTTTTTATGGTCGTGTAAAGTCCAATATTTACTTCTACCTTAACGACTTGGACGACCATTCTCGGAAACTTGACCCTATTGACGAATTCTGCTCACGATTGGATATCAGGGCAGCAGTGATCATATTTTATTAGCTCAGTCTTTTTTTTAAATCAAACACATTACGTGAACAACAAGTAACTTGTGTTAGAACCCCTTTCTCTTTTAGCGTTCTCTTAAGTTTTCTAGTAGTTGAGTCATTTTTCATCTTTCAATCACTCACTATTTATGAGGGTTAGGAACAAGGGATACAGTACGTTTTGTTTTCCATGGGTAGTAGCGCACACTGACTGGAATGTGTGCATTTACAACTTGATGTGGTTGCGATGTTCTTTGCTTGGCATCGCTCATACAGATGGCTCACTGTTTTAGGTACACGGGAACAGTATCAGAAGTGATCAACATGGGCTCCTACAACTATCTTGGATTTTCTCATAATGATGGTCCTTGTGCCGAAGAGGCTGCTCGGTACATAGACAAATATGGCCTTCACATCGGTAGTACCAGGCATGAACGAGGCAATTTTTACAAACTTCGCGGTTTACATCGTGTCCTAACCTATACCTTTATTTTTGCATGCGAAGTCACTTTACAGGAAACCACATGGTTCAGGCCAAGATTGAAAAGTGCGTGGCTCATTATCTCGGCGTTGAGGCTGCCATATGTTTTCCAATGGGGTTTGGCACGAATTCGATGAATATTCCTTCACTTGTGGATAAGGTACGGTGCGTTCTCCGGGTGTCTCTCCAAATAATTATTAGTTTGAGTTATGTTCAGGGATCACTGATCCTCAGTGACGAGCTAAACCATGCCTCACTTGTTCTCGGTTGTCGAATCTCCGGCGCAACTGTGAAAGTTTTCAAGCATAACGGTAAGGGAGCCACTGCACAAACGCATGTGAATTGTCAAATGCTTCAAATAAAATTGTTTCAGTCGATTCTGTGATGCTATGGGCTTCATTTCAGATGCTGCTGACTGTGAAAAACTTTTACGGAATGCTTTATGTCATCCTAGTCCAAAAACTCAAAAGCCGTTCAACAAAGTTCTTATTGTAATAGAAGGGATATACAGGTGAATGATGAGGCTCCTGAAGCCTTTGAACCCTCCCCGTTTTCTTTTTCTTTTCGCGTTTTGTCCCAGTTAACGGCTATTCCATTTGTTTTTCTTTACTGGTGTGCTCCCTGGAACCTTCCTTTTCAACATGAACCGCTCCTACGGCGACCGTTTGATAGTCTCTTTTTTTGCTACAACTTTATGGGAGGTGTATCGAAAGGAGCTTCCGTTGGCCACGCTTGCCGTGCGCGGAGTAATTCGCGTCGAGCTGTCTTTGGATGGCGTACGGCAGTCTACGGCCCACGTAAAACTTCGCGATTCTGCGGTTCGACGATTCCGCGACTTCGCAGTATCGCTTTTTCGCACGCTGTTCTGCAGTGTAGAGGCTTTGCAGTGTCACGTCTTAGCATGCTGAATCGCTATGAAGCGAAATCGCGCAATCGCTGAATCACGAAGTTGACGTCGGCCTGTCGTGTTTGAAATTATGTTTACTCTTGACTTCCTTTTTCTCATTCCTCGAATAGTACGTAGCTTTTCTGCTATCCTTCCTCTATCCGTATTCAAATGACTTAAGTGACTATTGTGCTTTCACGTTGTGTGCACGCCCACTAGCGCGGCCATCAGGTCATGGACTTGACTATCCTCTGGGTAAATAGTGTGGGTAATGTTCTTGAGAAATGCCACAGTGTATAACCATAAGACTATTAATTACAGTATGGAAGGCACAATCGTGAATTTACCGGAATTCATTCGGATTAAGAAGAAATACAAGGCATACCTTTTCTTAGACGAGGCTCATAGCGTTGGTATGGCGTTTTGTTCAATTTGGCTTTTGGATCGAGGCAATTAGATGTTTCAGGTGCCTTGGGACCAACAGGCAAAGGCGTTGTTGAGTACTGGGGTTGCAATGCCAGAGATGTCGATATAATGATGGGAACGTTGACCAAAAGTTTCGCGGCAGCTGGTGGTTATATGGGTGGAACGAAGGTGAGTGCTCACTCCTTTTTTGTTGACGACACTGTAACTGTAAAATGCAAGCAGAATGGCATTTCAGGCTGTAATTGATCATATTCGACGCAATTCCGCGGGCCCTTGTTATGGAGCTGCAATGTCTCCTCCGATAATTGCCCAAGTTTTGAGCAGCATGAAGGTATGGAGTGCTTGAATGTGTGATGGCTATGAAAGATATCGTTCGATTCCATTCATCCAAATCTTGGGCTACGTAACTTCGGGTAGCCACAAAATGATACGTATAGAAATGGTCGCATCAATAGGTGCGAAGCAACGAAACGAAAATGAGAAGGTCATGGACTACTCACAATCTACTTAATACAGGTGCTGTGAACTGTGTGAAATAAATCGAAACATAGAAAACAGTACCCGCGAGTCCTCACATGGCAACACAAGACGGATTTGGAAGGCCGGTGACTTGTTCCCACCGTAACCCTGTTTAAAGAACGCATACGCATCCTTTAAAGATCCTGCAGCCAGCACGGTCTTTTGAACACGGTGGAAGTTGGGATTGTCGAAGATGAGAGAGATAATTTGGCTGATGCTTTTTCATGTAGGAGGAGGGGATATGAATTTTAGCCTAAGCCTAGAGAGGGAAGGAGCTTTGCCGTCGGTGAAAAGCATTTGTCTCATCTTCGACAACCTCAACTGCCACCGTGTTTAAAGGACCGTGCTGGTGACAAGATCACGAAAGGACGCGCTTGCGTCCTTTGAACAGGGTTACGGTGGGAACTTTGTCGCGGCAACGATGCGTCACAGTATATCACAGGGCTCGCCGTAAAGTAGGAAGTTACGGATTGGAACCCTCGCTCATTCATCGCGCACGTCGAAAAGTTATATATTCGTTGTTAATTTGCTAAAATATTATTCAAACTATGGTTTCTTAATTCTGTTGTCATATCAAATCAGGGGGGAGTTACCTGTGATTTTAGTATTCGATAGGCAGCATGTGCAGGATGTCCGAGGAATCGCCCTAGAGGGCCAGGGTGCGAGATCTAACTCCTGGCCAAGGTACACTCTGCCGCAACTACATCGAAATTCTGTAGCCCTCGTTCTGTAAAGCACCGTTGTGGAACCGCTCAGATTATTGGAAAAGAAAGCATATGAGCTGCTTTTAAACCTTGTGCGAAAAAAGTTATAGGATCGCAAAGTGGCTACGTAAGGATGCACTATGTAGAGGCCGTAGGATTTCTCGTGGAATGTCGGCACACTAGTTGCGATTTTTTAAAAGGCATAAGTGCATAATGTTTCATTCACACTACTTTTGATGATAGATGAATGGGCAAATTTTCAATGCGAGATTTTTAGCCTCTATTTTCAAATGCGCATATCTTGGCTCGTACAAGTATGTGTGGGAGATGCGGCAGAGTTTGGTAGACCGGCTCATTCAAGTTTTCAGGGTTGTTATGTGACACGGGGCCATGCGTCTCGTGAAAAAGGATAGGTTCCGTCCTACCAGCGTACAATGGGATCATGATTTGCAGGTTGCGAATTTCACCCAGACCTTTTAGTCATCTCCATCCGTAATAGTTTCAACGGGATTCATGAAGCTATGGTGGGGTAGAGCAGCTGTAGACCATGCAGCCACTGTGTTGACGAGCTGACCGTTACGAGCTTGGCCTTTGTCCAACCACTGTGCAATCGTCGTCGATGTTCTGCAGAATCTGGTTCTGTGGTCAAGAATTGAGTCCTTTGGTGCAGGAGAAGAAGATTGTATGAGACATGGTGTGGAGCTGCCAGTTGTCCATTTTGTTCAAGATATTAGAAAAATTTAAAATTCACCTTAAAGATAAACGTTACTATGCTCGAATAAAGCGAGAGATGGGCTTCGATGGTATAGGCAACCTTACGAAGTACCGCAAATCGTCCAGAAAGTGCAACTTCCGAAACGCAGGAACATTTTGCACGACCTATCCTCACCTGTCACCTGAAAATTTTTTTCAGGTGTAGAAGAGAATAAACTGAACATAAAAAGCAGCAGAGCATTTTATACCTCTCAGGACAGAGGTACAATTGGGCGAAGTATCAATTATGACTTTCCTGTTCAACTCAAATTATTCCCTCAGTTATTTGACCTTATTCGATGTACGCAAATTTTGGGCAATTTATGACCCTTTGATTTTTGCACTCAAGGTGCAAAATTCTATCCGTATTACTTCAACTTTTGGCTGTAGTGAGGCTGATTAGAGGGCCATTGCGAGGTCGTGAGAGTGATCATCCAGACGACTCTTAGTCAGCTGAAGACGGGGAGACAGCGTTTGTGGGGGTATGGGTACATGCTGAGAAAGTCCAGGGATCACCCGGTGAGTAAGGCTTCTGAGTCCAAGCTTTCTTCAAGCGACTGCGCGGAGTCTTAAAAATGAGATGAAGGTATAGGGTTGACCTTAGCATACTTGGGGCCACGGCAAAGGACGCCTCGTAGGCGATTTTACATCTGGACCTGAAACGAATAGCTGCTATCTTGCTAAGTAGATTCAGCGCAGGTGGATCAATCTTCCATTCTTCGAAAATCGGTTATTCAGCACCAAACTTGTGGAGAAATCGAATTGAAAAACAGCACACCTTTGCAATTGTCCAATGTCAACAGTAGAGTATTCACACGTTTTCTGATCTCATCGGAGTTACATTAGCGAGGAACTCCAAAGATTATGACTTGAACTGCATCTGTTGTATAACGGGAACCTTTGATTGGTCCAAACTGAGATGACTCCTGACTTGAGGCATCATCAGTGTGAGGAACTGTGTATAGTATGGAAGAAAATGGGTGAAGCCATAGAGTGAAATATCTGGCAAGTTCATTTTCTGCTGTGAAAATCTAAATCTTATTATAAGTTTGTGGCTATTTAGGTGATGTGTGGTGAAGATGGAACAAATATTGGTGCGCGGAAAGCCATCCAACTACTCAGAAACTGTCGCTATTTCCGTCGACGGCTGAAGCAGATGGGATTTGTCATCTATGGTCATGAAGATAGCCCTGTTGTACCTCTAATGACGTATTATATCACAAAAGTGGTGTGAGTTACTTATTTCCCATTGCAGGGTGATTTTCTTCTTCGAGGAGGTAAAGGAGAGGGGAAGGCAATAGGTGGGATCGAGTGAGGCAGACGCTAGCGGTGTAAATCTATGGTCATACTCGGCTTGTTGGTGGGTCGTAATCAAAAAGTAGGAGTGGGAAGTGGAGTGAATGCTATATTGAGTATACTGGTACGTTTTCAAGGGAAGTGTTCATCTCCCCTTTTTGGTAAGAAGAGGGGGAGTCGTTTAAAATCCTTTCACATGTGAGGATTGCGCCAACACGGTCATTGTAGCTTTCCATGTGTGATTTTTCACGCATCTCCTTGCTATCGAACCCATTTCAGAGCTTTCTCTCGTCGTACACTGGAATACAATATAGGGCTTGTTGCTGTAGGATTTCCAGCTACTCCTTTGACGAAAGCGCGAGTTCGGTTTTGCTTGAGTGCGGATCACTCCAAAGAACAGTTGGACTATGTGGGTTCTCTGTTATTTATTCTTTGTTCTACTTTTATATTAGACCAAACACTGCTCATGCAGCTACTCGAGAAGTTCGAAACATTTTTTGCACAGTACGTAGGGAAACTAGCTTCCAAATTCAAGGTAATCCCTTCACTTTCGCTGTCGAGAGTCATCGACTCATCGAGAGCATTTCTTCTCTTTACTCGATGTCATGCGAGGCAGAGGTAATGCCATCGATCCTTTGTCATTTCTATCCATCTGCGTGTACACTTTCGACTTTGAAATGTTCAATCAAGATGCAGCTTCCTGTACAAATTTTCGGCGGTGTAGAGAATGACATATTTCGGTGAGAAGTCGATGACGAGCTCTCCAAGGATATCTCCTCACATCTTGTCATGCCTTGCCTGTAAATTATAGCCTTTGGGCTCGACTGTATCCCTTTCGATTTCTAAGTGATCAGCTGGTTTTTGTGACGTGATTGTGGCAGAACTTCTGATCTTTCAGTGAACAAGGTTGCTGGATTAATTTCCCAAATTGGGACAGTACTTTTTCTCTGCGGAGTGTAATTGTTTATTCGATAATCCGGCAGTCGTTAACATAAGTGTGCTTTCTTCCACGGTAAAGTTATTAAAAGAGTGAAAACTGTAATGTCGGTGATGGTGTGCTCTTCAAAAGTCACCTACATTTGCATTTCGGTAATTGGTTTTCAGAATAGTGAGAAACAATGATTAATTCACCTTACAATGAGATATCTTGAAAAAAAGAAGGATGCTATCGTATGAAAAGGCATCTCATTATGGACGCTAGTTTCACGTGAGTTTAGGAGGGGCAAGAGCCCCTTCCTCCCCCACTAGGTCTTAGGCAAAAATATCAATACGTTTGAGTGTGTAGATGCCCCTCCAGAGGTTCCTCTGAGATGCCTAAGGGTGCAACTTTCTGTACGACGCTCACCTCTTTACATGGCACCAAAGACTCTGAAAGTAAGAAAGCGGAATTCATGTGAAACCAGATGGGAAGGCTTGAGAAGTGTGCTCCGAACTTTGTCTACGTTCATGGATCTGTGTACTTTTACATCTACCCCATCCACCATAACCACTTGCCCTCTTTTGTGTAGAAACATATTACGTAAAAGTTTTAGGTGCGACTGCGCTCGATTTATCAAGCTTTTGAGAAAAAGCATTGTGGTATTTTTTGGGACCCGACGAATAAACAGGCAGTCATGGCATTGTGTTCCATGGTACCAAGAAATGCGTAAAATTTTACTTCTGGAATAGGAATCGTGCACAATGATATGAATGTCGAAGTGCTTTGGACGGTCGATATGCTATCTCCCTGGCATGTTTCTTGCGTGTTCGAGTGCACATGCATTGATCTCCTTGGTCAGCTGCATAGGTATAGACATGGCCAGAATGGAGTCCATCGTTGCCAGCGTGTTTTCTTCAACAGCGTGTACCTTGTTCGCTAACTGCAACAAAAGCTTAGACCTTTTTTTCGGACACCTTGCCGAGTTGGCGATTTTTCTTTTGAAGATTTCGCTGAGATGCATTCAGTGCCTTAGGGTGCAGTTTTTGTCTTAGATCCTTGTAATTCATTGTGCTCCTTACCTTCTTCCCCATCGATCCCATGACTCCTATCAGTCTATGTGATTGTGTGTATTTTAATATAATACTTCCATTGCGGTACTGTATAACAAATTCTGAAGGTGCAGGACAACAAAGGAAAGAAAGGCGTGGGGGTTGGGTAGAGTACACTCCCAGCCTATGTGCCTGTATCATGACTAGTTGAAGTTACTCTGAGGATTTTCTCTACCTGACTGACCTTGCCTGTGAAAAAAAGGATGCTTTTCTAGGAAGCGGTCATTGGTAATTGCTGTTGATTACGCTATCTTAGCTTCTTCAGTGGTTTTTTGGAAGGATCTGGGAAGCTCATTTTAGCCGTCTGTTCAAAAGCATACGCCTCCGCGCTTGTTGGTGGTGGGCGGCACCTTGAAAGTAATAGTGGTAGTGGTCTGAGTTTGGAGTTGGGAAAACATGTCAGCGGAAGAATTCGCGGGGTTCAAGGAGAGGATATGTGGTGCAACACGCGTCGAGAGGTGCCTTGAAGGATTCGCGCATTGAGATTCATGTTTCGAATCCCAAAACCTCAAAGTAAAAAATTTCTTTGTTCCAGCGCAAAAAGAAATCTTCGGATAACAGCATGTTAGCTGAATCTCCACCTAACAACGTTTCAGCAGTTGTCGGGTTGAACGAATGCACGCCAGAGCTTTGCGCCCAATGTTCATTTGCTTCGCCCCATGTGTCCGATAATGTTGAGACTTCAAAGGAATGTATTTCTGCCGTAGATTTTCTCGTGTGAAAGTTTGCGCGTTCTCGTCAGCAAATACAACAGAACAATATGGGGAAGATAAACATATAAATTCTTCGGACGGTTTACCTCCCTATCATGGCCATACTGGGTTGTCGTTGTGCGAGTGTGCGAGCAGCCATATGGGCATGGGGGAACAGCCACTGCTGGTTTGATTATTGTTCCTTCTTCTCTAGTGATGTCGAGAGCGCGAAAGGACGCTTTCGGGGTAGAGAGGAATCAGGTGGAGGAATGGGTTCCCTATTTTGCAGGGACGGTAGTAAAGTGGCCGAAAGTGGCAGTTTAGCGGATACATTAAGTTCCGTGTAAGCTGCAGATTTCGTTGAACGATTAAACCGGCCTAGCAAGCCTTCCTACTAAATGAGAATGAATAAAGTGCAAATGAGCTGGAAGTCAGTTGAAAGTCACGTCAGCATAGCGTGGGAAGAAGATCTTCTAGCTAATTTGCATTTCGCACCGACTAAATCACGAGCGACGAAATATAGAGTAAATGCAGAGACGCAGACCAGTTAAGAAACTTGCAGCAAAAAGTCCTCTGGAGGACTTTTTGCTGCACGTTTCTGGACTAGTCTGCGTCTACGCATCCACATTATCTTTCCATTTCTCTAGCTACCTCCACGGAAGTCTTCAAATGAGCAGCTAATGGAGAGACTGCCACATGGATTGCGTGAAACCCTGTAGACATAGAATGGAAAAGGGAGAGAGGCTGAACGGCATAGAACAATAGAGAGCGGGTGTATGGAGAGAGCACGAGGCAGTGGGGTTACATGGCAGAACGCTAGAGTAGTTCTTACTGCCTCTCCAGTGCGGATCTTTGTTTAGTCGCGTTGACCCACGTTAGTCACGTTGACCAATGTTCACCCAAGTAAAGCAGCAGCCTATCTTGCTTCAATAAAGGAGATTCACACGAGCCGTATCAGTGCTATATAGTGTAGTGGCAAAGCTGCTGACTGTGAAGCGTGAGATCAAGGGTTTGGAATCGGTGCCTAGCGCGAGTTTTGCTCACCACGGAAAAAAGCTGCTCGTTTCGAGAGCGGTAACCTCCCGATTTCATCTGCTATGATCTCAGCGCTATCGGCTGAAAATCATTGTTCTTAAGGCAGTGTTCATAGTTCACGATTCAGGCGATCACGCGATTCAGGCGGAAGGAAAAAGATACATATTGATTGGGTGATTCAGGCGATCACGCGATCGCGTAAAGCACGCGATCGCGTGGATCACGCGATTCAGGCGGAAAAGAAAAGATATATATTAAGTGATTCAGGCGATCACGCGATCGCGTGGATCGCGCGATCGCCTGAATCACTTAATCAATATATACCTTTTCTTTTCCGCCTGAATCGCGCGATCCACGCGATCGCGTAGATCGCGCGATCGCCTGAATCGTGAACTCTGAACAATGCCTAAGTGCCAGTTTCGGCCACTTTACTACCGTCCCAGGTTTTTTGCTGGTTTATTCTCGTCATTCCCAGGTAAGGCACTACTCAGCACTCCTTATTTCATATTCAACAAACGGCCAGGTGACTCCTCCCGGAGCCTTCAATCGTTGATAGAGAGCTTTGTGGGAGGGACGTTCCGACCACACCCTGTTGCCTGCTTAGGGGTGTAGTTGGTACACCTTTTCTTACGGTCTTTCCACCAGTGACGCTGAAGGTAACGCCTAGATAATTGAAGTGGGTTATTTAGCCGATACCCTGTGGATAGTGCGAGTGTTCTGAAACCAGGTTATCACACGAACTTATATGTATTGCTCATGGAGTGCGATAATTGGCTTTAATAAGCCCAGTATGGCTTGCATTTTGAACGCTGGTATGACTGTGACTTACCTTCCGAGCTGAGACGAAGTATGCTATCAGCAGAGCAATTAGTAGTGGAATGCTGACCACATTGACAATGATGATTGGGATGAGATTCATAAAGCGTCGATAGGTGTCTCAATTTACATGTGAGACACACTGCACTAGCGCTCTTGAGTAATGGTTTCCCTTAGGATAAGCTATCTGTTTGTTTAGATAAGCAATATTCCTGATGGTGGCCTCCTTGCTCACAATCAGCGGTCATTTCAAGCAACTAATGTGAATTACTACATTTCGTATTCCCATTTGTCGAGCTGCGTTCTCGGACATAATTTTGGCGATATTTCTTGTGTAACCTTTGAAGCAGCCTAAAGAGAAGGTGTGAACCGTTAGCAAGCGATTTTAGTCTTCTGGTTATTTTTTCTTTTGCATGGTGAGCGATCAATAAAACTCTCATCACGGTACTCAACGTTGCCGTGTACCGAAATTCAGATGCTTTCGAATTATGGCTGACAAGGGAAGGATGGTAAGTCGAAGTGGCCGTTTGAAATGGGGTTTATACCAATGATAGGGCTCGGGATGCCATTCATCAATCTGCATTCCATATCTGCTGTGCGTCTATGGGAGCAGAGTTACAAGCGTCGGAAGAGAAGCAACTCAGCACATATGCGATACGCAAGTAGAACAGGTGTGTGCTTCGGTTGTCAAGTGGTTGTGTATTAGGACGCAAGTTCCAGGGGTCACGAGTTCGGACCCTTGCTGATCGTGCCTCTTTGCATTTTTCCCAAATTACTTCCCGAAGGTTACAAACAAGGAATTACATGCTCCGAGAGTTTGATCTCACTACGAAAGAGCATTTCGAGGAAATGAATCCATTTTCGCTGTTTTATCATGTACATTTCCACTTCTTCGTTCATTGCCTTTATGCCATGTCCACTTCTAGATTAATTCATACACTGACTGTGAAAAGCATGTTTGTGAAGGCAATAAACGAAGAAGTGGAAATGTACATGATAAAACAGCGAAAATGGATTTATTTCCTCAGAAATGTTCTTTCGTAGTGAGATCAAGCTCTCCGAGCATGTAATTCCTTGTTTGTAACGTTTGGGAAGTAATTGGGAAAAATGCTGTTTCAGTAAGGATCCGAAGCCGTGACCTCTCGAACTTGAGTCCTAGCACATAACCACTTGGCCACCGATGCACATGTGTTTGTGCTTGCCTAGCGCATATGTGCTGAGTTGCTTCTCTTTCAACGCTTGTAACTCTGCTCCCAGAGACGCACAGCAGATATGGAATGCAGGTTGGTGAATGGCATCCCGAGCCCTATTATTGGTATAAACCCCATTTCAAACAGCCACTTCGACTTACCATCCTTTCCTTGTGAGCAGTACATTCCTTTTATGTAAACTACTTACTTAGTATGGGTGCTATCGCAATGAGGGGGGGGGGGCATCTCGGGCATCTCGCTATGGACATTATTTGCAACTAAGCCTAGAAGAGGAGGAAAGGAACCCCTCCTTCCTCCACTAAGGCTCAGGCGAAAGTATACGCCTTAATATGCAGGTTGACCCCTCATAAATCTCTCCAAGATACTTTGATGTACAACTTTTCTACCTGTCGTTCCATTTGTCGATTTGTTTATGGATCTGATTGTATGTATGTATGTCCATCCGTAAATTATTGCGGTATGGGAAGGTAGAGAATACTGACCGGAAAAATGAGTGAGGATGGTGTCTGCGGCGATGTTATCAATATCCTACTTACATAAACATTGATTATTCATGCAGTGGACATGTGCAGACACATGTGACAACTTGAGCACGAATAATGAAAAACGAACTGAGACAAGCGACGAGCACTATATCTGCGTAGTAGAGGCGCAGCCTTTTTGCAAGGTGCTGGCGAGGCACTGTGTAGGTGTCAGCCATAAAAGATGCGGAGATACGATGGTTATTGGGGGAACACAACAGTAACGCTGCGTACATGTAAACTGTCTTAGATAACAATAACAAGCAGTGGCCAACTCAGTCAGTCATCGTGATGTGCGCCGAGGGCCGGCACTGGTGAGAGGGCACACCCTAAAGGAAATCCAGCGCTGACTAAAACCGGGGATCTGGATTGATTGTCATTGTTAATGGGGCTGTGAGGAGGCGGTTTGCCGTTCTCCTTACCTGCTGAAGGGTGAAGATGACACGCCCTCAGAGTGTGATTATCAATAACAATCAAACCGAATCTCTCTTTCAAACGAGCGTGAGGTGTGCATTTAAGGGAGGAGGGAAGTCACAGTACTATAAATCCTATAAGTGCTGCAACGCTCTGATGGATGAGCCCTTCAATTGAATATGTGGGCCATAATGGTATGGCTTTTTCCCTTAAAATACATTGCCGACTTCATTTGCTAGCTCTATTTTATGCATATAAAGTTCCTCACCAAAGCCGTGTGACCGTGTGACAAGCGACACAGTGCTCATTTCTGTTACTAATTTTGCCGATTACAGGTCCTCGATATAGTCGACAAGGTTGGAGATGAAATAGGCACAAAATATGGAACGAAGGAGAGAAATCCGAAGCCTATTGAATACTAGATCTCGAGGGGTGTTACAGATTTTGAACATCAGTCCTCTAGTCACGTTTGTGGTGTTCCCTGAATTTCTAGGAATGTTATTGTTGTACTTAATCAGAGTACTCATATATGATCGTGGAATTAGCCGTGAAGTTGTCACTTTCTCCTAAAGTTGTTACTTTAATATCTAGATCACTGAGCTCATATCCATGTGTATCCTCCAGGGTTGTTGTTTGTTTGGAGTAGCCCCAAGCGGTTGTTTTTATTTACTTTCCGTTCTTTCGCTAGGTGTCTTTGCACAGATGCGCTGATATCATTGTTTTTCACGACAGTGGATTAAACGTGAAATGTTATATCTGAGAATCATTGTTATCTGTGATTTAACGAATGTGAGTAAATGTTGAGCTTTCGAGGGTTTGTTTATCGAAGTTAATCGTGTTTCATATCTGAATGAGTCGTCGGACATGCAATCCAGGCTGGTGAGGTATATGACTTCTTATGGAGTAGGTATGTAATTCGGTTGTACTACAAGTTTGCTCGTTTTTACCGCTTTCTCAACACCTCTTGTTTTCTTGCGAGATGCTCGTTATAGGTTTTTCTACTATTCACTCTGGTACTACGAAAACATTCACTAGTTTTTTGAATCGCTTAGTTGCTCAATATTTTTGATACAGGAATGGAACACAAGGAGGCAGGAATCTTTACTCCGAGACCTGCCCATCAAGTTTTCATGAAACAATTTCATTTGACCAGGAAAGCCTTATTATAAAAATAAATTGACCAGTGATGAAGGTATTACGTGAATGCACCTTCGCTCACAGTGCAATTACGTACCTCGGACGACCACCATAACCGAAACGCCTAGAGAAATCGCTTCTGAAGCACGACTTTTATTCGAGAAACATATCGCATCTGTTTTACCGTGCCCTACAGTTGTTTTTTGCGTGAGCTCACTGCATCAACAATCAAAATTCAATGATTCAGTACATTTAGCGGCATGCATTGTCTTTATGGTCAGATAAACAGGCGAGTGCCATAAGTCATTTACAGTTCACATGGACCACTAAGTTTTCCCTAATAATGGATTTGACCTAACTTAACCTAACTTATTTCTTACGTTCTGTATAGTGGATACAAAGCAATATGAAGTAGAAGGAATTTCCAGGCTGCAAACAAAATGCCAACACCAATCATCTGCCTTCAAGGTTAGGGATCAGCACTAGGTGGAGGATTCCTCGACGCTTATGTAGTTGAGGGAGAATACTCATAGTCGCGCTGTCGCCCCCACTCGAATACCGTTCTAGAACATTTTGTTCACTCAAGTGTATACTTCCACCCTAGTCTTACTTTGGGGATAAGCGCTTCCCCCCGAGGTAGGGCTTAGGCTGGAGTCCTAGGCAAAAACAGCGCCTGCCACCGAGCAGCGTATAGTGCCTACCCAAAAAACGTTAGCAGCGACTCCTCATCACCCCGTGTACGTTCATGCAGAACCTCTTTTGCCATCCCTGTTGTGGGTTTTTCCATTATACCTCCGTAGGAAATGGATATGCATGAAATATATTTCACCTTTTTGAGAAAATTTTTTTCGACATATTTGTCAACATACCAAAAATTGGTGTACTTTTTGCTTTTGCATTTCCCCGAAAGCCAATTGTAAACTATTCCAAAGTGTACATGAGCACGGTACATTCAGTCGTCTGCTTATTCGTCCATGAGACAATGTAATGTTCATTACAACATGCACACTACAGCAGCGACTCTAGAACGTTCAATTTATTCGCGCGAAAAGCAACTCCACTGCAGGTTGAAATAAATACGGTAAGGAAAGCTGCGCTTCATATTCATTTGGCGTCGGGTTACGGTAGTCGTCGGAGGTGCGTAATTGCACTGTGAGCGAAGGTGCTTTTACGTAATACCCAGTGATGAAGTATGCCCCCATATGTCTTAACATGGATCGGATAAGACATATGGGGGCATACTTCAATTCTTTCGAAACTGGATGAAAAGAAGATTCCTGCCTGGAATATTCACTGGGATGCTGGAAGTGCAGATTCTGGCCTCACGAGTCTCCATCTCGCAGTCTTGAGAATATTAAGCAACTGGGGAATGCGAAAAAAATGACAGGATGCACAAGAGCAGAAAATGCTCTGCAGAGTACGTACATATGTATATTTTTAGGAAAACAAGAACAAAAAAAAACGAACTTGTTGACGAACGAGCTTATATGCTTACAATCTAAATATTGCTGGGAAAGAGTTATTATTCCTATCAACGGACTATCATACTTTACGGCCTGATAATCTCATGCAGTGACTCGTACTTATCAACAATGAGCTGTGGGGCCGCACCGAGCCGCGACGCAAATACCCTAAAGTCTGATTGATAGGTCCGCCCGCAGGCGCAGTCTTCAAAGAACACTGGATCGTGATGCACCCTCTATTCTTGAGAACGACAGAATTGTACAAATGTTTGTTCAACTTCATTTCTATTATCTAAAAATACCACGTATCAAAATCTTCGTTTAACCCGTGTAACAACGATCATTCATCTTGTATTTTCTACGCAGTCTCCATTTCATCGTCACAAACACTCATAACATCAAAATTCTCACTCAACTCACCTAACAATGACTCTTGGTTCAAGGCCTTTAAGAAGCTGTTGACAATCGTCTCCTCAGAAATTGAGAAACCGCGCAGACTAAAGCAGCTACTTCTCGCAGTTCATCCTTTTCCTGATGCCGCTTTTGGTATATCTGGGTTTTGTTGGGTCATAGCAGGAATAAGGAAAAGATTTTATTCAACCGCTATTTCATCGCCAAAACCATCGTTGCATTGAAACCCTCGTTGAACAAGATTCTCGTTCACTTTCTTCTGCCGACTGTGAAGTTTCCCTGTTCACCTTCCGTACGACCCCAACTTTACTTGCTACTCGCTTTTATATTAACAAATGCAATTTACAATCCTACTATATATAATTCGCTTAGTATGTCTGTCTGTCTGTGTGTGTGTGTGTGTGTGTGTGTCTGTCCGTCTGTCACGAAATTCATATCTCACCTCGCAGTAAAGCTGGGACCATGAATTTTACAAGTGATGTGAGGGGTGGCAAGGGGACACTAATGGTGATGGACCGAAAGTGAGTGCAACTGATAAGGGCTGATAAGGAGCCTCGGAAGACAAATGTCGCCAGATCCGTTTCGCCTTTCGCGTTGATGCAAGAGCGCTGGCACTCATAAGTGTTTAGCAGGAGGGGCCAGGGACATTAATGGTGGGTGACTCGCATTGATAACGGTTGATAAGATTCGATAATGAACTTAAAAAGCTAGAGTCGTCGAATCCGTTCCGCTTTTCGCATAGGTCGCGGAGCGTTCATACTCACAGGTGTTTTGCGTAGTGGGACGGGTACATTGATGGGGGGTAATTCAGCTCGATAACGGTTGATAAGATTCGATAAGGAGCATGAGAAGGCGAATGTCGTCGAAACCGTTTCGCTATTCGCATTGGTCCTGGAGCGTTTATACTACAAGTATTCTGCGAGGTAAGACGGGGACATTAATGGTGGATGATCCAGCTTGATAACGGTTGATAAGATTCGATAAGGAGCATGAGAAGGCGAATGTCGTCGGAACCGTTTCGCTATTCGCATTGGTCCTGGAGCGTTCAACACACAGGTGTTTCGCGAGGTGCGACGGGAACATTAATGGTGGGTGATCCAGCTTGATAACGGTTGATAAGATTCGATAAGGAGCATGAGAAGGCGAATGTCGTCGGAACCGTTTCGCTACTCGCATTGGTCCTGGAGCGTTCAACACACAGGTGTTTTGCGAGGTGCGACGGGAACATTAATGGTGGGTGATCCAGCTTGATAACGGTTGATAAGATTCGATAAGGAGCATGAGAAGGCGAATGTCGTCGGAACCGTTTCGCTATTCGCATTGGTCCTGGAGCGTTCACACCCATAGGTGTTTTGCGGGGTGCGACGGGAACATTAATTGTGGGTGACCCGAACTGATAATGGTTGATAAGATTCGATTTGGAGCATGAGAAGGCGAATGTCGTCGGAACCGTTTCGCTATTCGCATTGGTCCTGGAGCGTTCAACACACAGGTGTTTTGCGAAGCGCGACGGGAACATTAATGGTGGGTGATCCAGCTTGATAACGGTTGATGAGATTCGATAAGGAGCATGAGAAGGCGAATGTCGTCGGAACCGTTTCGCTATTCGCATTGGTCCTGGAGCGTTCACACCCATAGGTGTTTTGCGGGGTGCGACGGGAACATTAATTGTGGGTGACCCGAACTGATAATGGTTGATAAGATTCGATTTGGAGCGTGAGAAGGAACATGTCACCAAGGGCGGTACGCTTTCGCGGCTAACAGTGGAATGTTCACATTCGCAGGTGTTGTAGGGTACGGGGACCTCAATGGTATTGTTGGATACTGGGGCCTCAGTGAAACGGACTACGGCTTACAGAGTCTGATAAGAACCGTTAGGAATTGGGTGATGAAATCCTCCACATCGCTTGATACTACTATACGACCGCTTCAGCAAGAGCGTCGTATGCTCAGTGCCACTGGGTGAACATATTTTGATTAAGTTCTGATATCAGTGGCCGATGTATCGACCGCTGAATTGCCTAGCGTTCCAAAAAATGGTGCATTTCTCTTGATACTGCGATCTACATTGATAACCATGATGCAAGCTATATTTGTGATTGCAAAGCAAGCGATTCACTCGGAATCATTTTCTAAGGCCGTACTGGCCGCAACAGTGGGCATCAACCGCTAAACTGAGCAAAATTCCAAATAGTGAAGCATGTTTACGAAAACGATATACGTCGATAATCGGGACTTGGATCTACTATCAATGTGTACAAAACCATCGATGTCTAAACTATTCAGACTCCCAATGATGATCTAAACCAGCTGGCTCGCGCACACTACTGCGCGCGGTTCGTGTCGATGACGTGTAAAACGGGTTCGATAGCGACTGAAGTATGATTATACCGAAATACTTTTTTATCAAGCCATCTTCTCTTCTTTTATTCAAATAAATGACCCAGCTGAAAGGTGAGGAAAGGAAGTTTCCACTCAACTCCATACACAACTGTGGTCGTGCCGATCAAACCCATTTTGCACAGCATCGCCATGAATCGCGCGCAGTGGTGTGCGCGAGCCAGCTGGTACAATATAAACTAGTTATTAATACAATCCACAAATCATAGCTTCCTCAATTTCCTTCATCTCTGGTTGGTTCTTTCAAAACTGCGGTCGCGTGTGCCGCGCGCGACACCGCGTGCGGGCGGACTTATCTATCAGACTTTAGGCTTATTGGCTTATTGAGGGAGGGGGGGGGGGATTGAATTGGCAACCGGCTCGCGCTTGTCACTCCTTGAGTAACATGGCAGTGGCTATGGCTAGTAGTTTGTTTCCGTTTTGCATGGCTTTCCTTTGTATTTGCGAAGAAGTAGTTACATACGTCAGATTACGTAATTGTTGTTGTAAAAATGGAGATGTGAATTTCCGGTTCTCTTTTGAAATATGAAAGAAGCAATCTGGTAATATTTGGTTGTCGCTTTCCTCTTCTCTGCAAACCAGGTTTGCTACAGAGCGGTTCATTGGTCGACATTTCGGACGAAATCGTTGTCAAAACCTGAAAGTTCGAAATTCTCAATCTGTCTCTTATCTGGTGGAGGGCCCTGTCGTTTCTCTTGTCCTCAACCCTCTTCTAGCTTCATTTCCAAAATAGTTCAGTGGAGGAACGGGTGAGGTTACTCACGCTAAAAAACCGCATGGCCGCCCGCGGCGAGCGGCGCGGCAGGTGCGAGTGCCAGTGGCAGGGCAAGGCACCCTTCAAGTATAGGAACCAACCGTCGCCGTTACACCAGTGAGTTCGGCCGCGTTCACACTTTGCGCCGGCAGGTCGTGACTGCGTTCACAGGCGGCGAGGCAGGGCACGGGCGAAGGTGCACAGACGATACTGGGTGGCATAGGCAGAGGCCCAGAGCTACGCCCTGCCGCTGGCACCGCAGAATAAACACGGCTTTTCCGCTTCTTTCAGTGGCCAAGTATGGGCATGAGACATCACTGATACTCAAGCACGGTGTTGTCATAATCTAGACAGTGAAAGGCAAAAACTCGGTTGTGATGGCCAGACACTCATTTCGGTGACTCAGCTTTGGATCTTTCACGCAGATATAGAACGCATCGAGAGCCTCCCAATGTTTCCTCACGGACAAGAATTTTCACTTGGTATAAAAATCATTGCCCCGTGCTCTTCTATTCACTGGTCACTGGTGGAATGGCTAGGGTGGGTTCCTCATTTTCGGAGAGCGCGGTACAATGACTTTACGGTCTTTACTGTACTATTTACAAGATGATGATCTAGAAGAGGGTTGAAGACAAGATAAATGGCAGGACCGCTTGCCAGATAAGAGAGGGATTGGGAGCTCTGAACTATTAGGTCTTGTCCCTAGGATTTGTTAGAAACTTACCGTTCCATAGAAGTGTTTGCAGAAGAATAAAGCAACATCGAACATCTAACATGCCCAGGTTTCAAGAAGACCAAACATGGAATTCGATGACACTTTTTCTGATGTGAGCTTACCGGGTGTGTAAGGAATCTATCGTGGTGCCAGTGGGTGGGGCATGCGACGTCGCACCGTCGCTGCCGACTTGGCAAGCGATGGGGTTTGATTCTTACAGGGAAGGCAATCGATAGCGTCTAGCGGGTTTAGCCCGTTTTTCATTTTGCTGATCACCTTGATCGTTTCTTATTATTGTTTCCTCGTGGATCGGGCACCTTTGGTGAAGAATCGTTATCTGCGCTTCTTCACTTCATCTCCTATGAAACAAAGGTTTATGGTCTCTGTGATACGTTGAGGATGCCCATACCAGAAGAGATTTGGAAGCTGACTCAGTGTGTGTTTGATTTATCAGACTCTATGCAGCTGGAGCATAGATGATGGAGTCAATCATGGCCACGCGTGATGGAAAACTTGAAAAATGAAATAGGCTTCCAAGTTCGACTTTCCATAAATCTTGGGATGTTTGATAAGTGTCAGTTTCTTGCAGCCAACACCAAGATATTAACCAACTTCATACGGCTAACATTTTGGCCTTCTATCCTTCATCAGAGCTGGAAAGTCAAATATAATTGCGATACATCCCCCAAACACCATTTCAAATTTAGAAATAGTTCCACGTAGTCCAGAAGATTGAAGATAGGAGTCGCAAACCACAATCATCGACGAACTCACCTTAAAGCACAGCGGGCCGTGGTTGAGACCACCGTTATTCTGATTCAGTGGGTGGCTTCACTTGACCCGACCCAACGGCACGAGGCCGATGGCGTTTTTAGCCCACACAAGGTGAAAAACGGGGCAAGTTCGTATGTTATGGCTGACTTTCCTCTTTCCTATTCATTTTTGGGATTTGGGCACAATCCAAAATGTTTCCAAAGTTATGCGCTCTGGGGTCCGCGATTTCTGCGACAAAATCCTTACATCTGCTTCAAACTCCACATTTTCATGACACTGCAGCCGGTGAGCGCACAGGTGGTCTCGCGCCTGGATCTTTTCAGGCCATCGAGGTGCTCTTTACTCTAGAGCACAGAGGTCGTCCAGTTTCGATAATGTACTCGTCCACACAAGCCTACAGAGATCAGGTCGATCACACCTGACTAACTGCAGTCTCCTACCCGTCCATTGGGACGAACCACGGTTGAGGGGTACAGCACGCGCGCCCATATCTTAGATTGCAAGCCACTGCTGCTTGAGGGATGTGGACGGGAAATCGACCATTCGCACTGCATCGTCCAGACCGCATCTGCGCAGAGCGTTCCTAAGGGCCTAGCTGATGGTATCGATCATATATAGACGACTGACTCGTCGTCTGTTCGACTCAGAGGATAATGGACACGTGCCTCAACCTGATCAATAGCCAAGCAGAGAAAATTCAGTTCACGCGAGAGGAACCCAAGGAACAGTGGCTTCCTTTCCTCAATCTGCAAGTACAACTGGATAGTGGATGCTATTGAACACATGCTTATAAAGCCCAGCAGCAAAAATATTTTGATCCATTTTTGGTCGGCGCATCACTCAAAAACCAAATGGGCAGTGGTCAGGAACATGTTTAGCACAGCAAAAAGCATGTCGTCGGGTACTCGGGAGGAGGCAGAATGCTTGAACTTGCTTGAAATATAACCTTTTCAAGTGGCTATCCTTTCAAGAATCGAGCTCTGTTGGACCATCCAAGTGTGAAAAAGAAGCCGATAGGATGCTGTTCTGTATCCCCTTTGTGACAGCTAGCATCAGCTGGACCGTTAGGTGCGCTCTGCGCAGATGCTGTCTGGACGATGCAGTACGGGTGGTCGAGATCTCGCCTACATCCCTCAAGCTGCAGTTTGTTCGCAATCGTAAGTATGAACGCGCGTGCTGCACTCCTCATATGTGGTCTGTCTAGCGGACGGGTAGGGGACTGCAGTGAATCAGGTGCGATCTACCTGATTACTTGTAAGCTTAGTGGGGACGAGTACATTGGCGAAACTGGACGACCTCTGTGCTCTAGGGTCAGGGAGCACCTCGATGGCTTTGAGAGATCCAGGTCTAAGTCCCCTAGGTTCTCACCGGGTTACAGTGTCATGAAGATATGGAGTTGGAAGTGGCTGTGTGGCGGATTCTGTCGCGGGATCGTGGACCCAGCTCTGACGAAGGCGACTAAGCCGAAACGTTGCCGTATAAAGTTTGTTTATGGCGTTGCCTGCAAGAAACTTACATTTATCAAGAAATAAAATAATATTTGATAGAAAAACTTAAGCATTTTGTTCCACACAGATGAAACACAGAGAACGAATGAATCCCGCACCCAATCCGACTTCAATGGCATCCGTGATCCACCGCGTCGCTTGCCGCACAGTCCGCGGCGTGCGCCACGCTGAACTGCCGGGTCAAGAAAGAATCGCTCGCCTTCCAAGCTTACCCGGTGGTCACTGGGAATGTGTATAATGAGCATGAGATCCGCACAGGGTGACGTACCATGAATGGTGTGCGGAAAGCATGAGGAGGCGCTCGGTTTTGATGGAATCTGGAAGCTTGTTCCTTCTGCTTTTCTTGATTGATTAGCCCAGAAGGACCACACAACTGAATGTTCAGTTTCCGTCTAAGGGACGGAAACATAACTACATCTTGCTGCAAGACACCTCAAAAAATTCCTCTTCGATCAATCCTTTTTGAGTTACATAGAAGCGCACAAAATCAAAAGAAACACTAGTTACAGTTTGTGCCTTTCGAGGTTGATTGATGGAACATTATTCAAATGATCTAACGACTTCGACTTTCGACTGAATCGTCGTCTTCGGAGACCTGAACGTGGTGCAAGGTTCAGATTTGAGACTCTAAACCACGAAGCGCTTCATCTTCCCTAGCGGTTACGACTTCGTGTCGGAACCACACAGAGAAACCCAAGCAACATGAGGAAATAAACTCACTCTGAGGCTCCATCTATTGAGCGGAAGATAGTTACAGTTTTTCATTATTTAGAATTAGAGCGATATTGGAGCAAATAATAACTTAATGTAATCCGTTATAGTTTTTAAAATTCAACATTTCGGGAAATCTAACTTGCTTCGCGCTTCAAATGCGACGGGTGAGATTGAGGGTGAGAATTCACGGCTCATCATTTGCACAGATAGATCCATAGAATGAGTAAATATTTAATCCAGGCAAAAGATATGACTAGAACAATTTCAGATTTTGCTCGAACAGGTAGAATATTGGTGACGCGAACAAACTCTCGAGTTCTGAAATTATTTTGAACGTCTGAAACTCAAATTTCCATACAGCTAATAGGCAGTAGGAAAACTTTCGGCCGGTTTTCGCAGCTTCACCTTGGGGGATCATAATCGTCACACCTTTGCTAACATGATATTTGCGTACCCCGTTTTGTAACATTTTGATGGTTTGCATCGCGCCAAATAGGCAAATGTCCACTCCAAATCATCATGCTTTCTGACACTCACTATTGAAGGAGCTGTCCAGATATTGGTGAGTAGGACCACGTTTAGGACCTCCGAAGAAGGCGAACTCCCCGAAACGTCAGCCAATAAAGAGTCGTTAACAACTTATAAGCAGACACAGTATACGACAATTGAAGCAATGCCGAGGTTCATGGAGAGTCGAGCGTGACGTCTACTTTTAGGACCAGCAATCACTTTCTTAATTTTGGCCAATCGGCACTACCTGAGGTGGTCAATCACATCTGTATTGGGGGTACCAATACTGTTAGATGTTCCCTGCAAATACAGACGCTCATTCTCTGCTATTTTAACTAAAGTGCTTTGATCAGTTGAAAAATTCCAGCAACCCATTCTCATTTCTGCGATTCTATGGCCAGGTACAAACTGTCCCATGCTTTACCTCCTCTCTTTGCAGAGCTCGAGCATGTGGTGTCTTCATTGCTGCATTGCTGCTTGACCATACTAGAACTAGTAAAGTGGAAGTGCTCATTATACAATAATTTAAAATTCCCTTATTCAAATACTCCATGAAATTAGGAGAAAAGCTTATATTACGAACGAGCTACTTTTCATCAGTTTAAGGAGCACATTGCGTGAGTTGATCTGTGTGAACGCGCTTTCAAATTTGGATTCATTCTCTGAACGTACAATACGGGTTATAACTACTCAGACAACCTAATACAACTGTATATTGCACCTGAAACTTTCAAATCTACTAACACCTCTGAAACGTTTGAAGATATGGAAAGAACTGAAATGCAGGCTGATGACGGGGTGCTTTTCCTGGGCAATACCTTACGACAGCAGCTTATCGATAAAGACTGGCTTTTTTGCAGACAAAACATGCACAAATTGCACATCATCTGGCGACCGTACTCATAACTCGTGGCTTTCTTAGATCTGAAAGAGAAACTATCCCAGATTTAACCTTCGTACTCGAATAGGAGCATAATGCCAGAACATGTCAAATACGTAACCAGTAAAACTATATGAGTCTCATAGCTTCATGCTGTACGTTCATTTACTTTTTGTGCCCATTTTGTGTAATAATAGTTAAGGTGGATTTCAATCAATGGGCTTTTGCACAGTTAATGAATCTATTAGGTTGTTCGGAAAGAAATGCGCGTTTTTTTGTCCATCTATTTCTCTTCTACAACAGAAGATTTTGTAAAACAGTTTTATCTGTTAGAAAGAGAATTTTATTGCGCATCTTTTGAAATACTTTTGTCTATATCTACTTGTTTTTTTTTTCGAAGAAAAAATTCAAAAAAGAATTTCAATTTTTTTTCAAAATTTTGAAAAAAAAATTTCAAAAAAAAAATGCAAGATTCAATGCGATAAGCGGTAAATATTTGTCGCCATGCGTATAATGTTTGCAGAAAGATTTGGCTGTATAAAGTGTCGGGCAAAGTTCCAGCGTTTAAAAAACGGTAACGAAAGCTTGGATGACGAAGAACATGGAAGTCGGCCTCAAGTCGTTGAAATTTTTTTTCTCTGAAAAAAACCAAGTAGACATAGACAAAGATATATGAAAAGATGCACAATAAAAATCTCTTTCTAATAGATTGAACTGTTTTGAAGATTCTTTTATAGTAGGAGAGAAAAATGGACAAATTCAACGCGCATTTCTTTCCGAACAACCTAATATATCGGCAATATGATGGCCTCTGCGTTCTCGCGCCTAATTAAGGCTGCTTCGCACTTGAGGGGCAAACAAACTCAGTCAGATGCGAAAAAGTCGACCGTACCTGGAACTAACTAAGGATGGAAAATACTAGGTACAGAGAAGGTCATTAGGCGGCTTTGGCAGCCTTTGCTTGACGATGTCGTTTTCGTAGACAGCAAACTCCTTGCATGCATTGTGAATAGTCCCCTTCTCGATATCATTCTTGTTTCCATCACTTTCTTTACCTACTGCTAGTTCTGGAAGCTGGGAAACAGAGTGGATGCATCATGGAAATGGGCAATGATAGACGTATAGGTTCGAATATTTATTATTAATAATAATAATGTCTGGGAAACAACTGATATCCAAACAGAACCAGATAGACATGGAAATGCGGATTCCTTACCAAATCCTGGATCAATAACAAGCAATTTGAGCAGAAGGATTTGTTGCACGAGCGGTCACCCTGTCACCACTGTCGAACGTAATTGACGGTTGACGGGAAAGATGAACAGGGAATGTGCCTACGGCAATGCGACACAACTGATGAGGTTCGCGTTCGTCTTGAGCAAGAATAGAGAGCCAAAGTGTGTGTGTGTGTGTGTGTGGGTCGCTTCCGAGCACTGAACCGGAGCTATTTACCTGGAGCTAACTAAGGATGGAAATAATAGGTACAGAGAAGGTCATTAGGCGGCTTTGGCAGCCTTTGCTTGACGATGTCGTTTTCGTAGACAACAAACTCCTTGCATGCATTGTGAATATCCAGATCCACACGCACACTGTCCGGCGGGCTGAGAGCACATGACGATCGCTGGCGGTTGTTGGTATGTCTGTGCTTGTGCAATGCATGCCGGCTGGCATGATGGTTGACACTGAGGGGCGCACTGCATCACCGGAGCGGCCTGAAATCGTTTAAATGGTTGTGGTCATCGACAGCATTGTTCAGTTTGTGTGGGTAAATGCTTGAGCGATTTGGGGTAAACATCGGCGAATCGTGCTCAGTGATAGCATGTTTTTGTCAGTGATATTTGTTGTTCTACTGAGGATGTGAGGGCGAGTCGACGATAATCCAAAAATATCCCTCGGCTAAGCTGAGGTTGAAAACGGCTTCCAGACACTCGTTCGAGTAAATAATCAAAGATGAGTCAACGCATTCTTAGGAAGGTGCAAGGCAGGCGGTTCTTGCAGTAATAAAAATCTCGAATTGAAAGTTCAAGAGCGTCGGAAATATTCTTTCAAAACAGCGGACGAAATTCAGAGATAAAATTGCGAAACCACTACAATACCATAAATTTTCCTACTTTTAGACACTGTTCTGCTACTTTTGAGTAAGTGGAGAGCATAGAGCATACTGAAAAGGGACTGATCAGCTCTGCATGGGCAATTGAGCTTCGCTATGAGTGAATAAGGTCATGTGGAACTCATTGATTGGTGGCACGGCGGTAAGATTTTCAAGCAGTTTGGGCACTCGTTGCTGAAGCCACGCGGCAGCTGTAAGTTTATGAGTTCAGAAGTCGCAGAAATGGATACCGTAATCCAATGTGTCATTCTTCCGCACCACAAGAATACGAACTGTCATCTGCTATAATTGAGACCGCGCAATGTGCAAAAGTAAAACTGGTTACCAAAGTAATTCAAAGCACTATTTAGAAGTTCGCAACAGTTCAGAAACAATGATTATCGAAAATGAAATGACATTCCGCCTATTTCCAAAAATGTTTGACGTCCCGTCGGCTGTGCCGAGTGCATTCACGGCAACATTACATTATACTTGGCACCTAATGTTTGCAACGTAAAGGGTCATAGGTTGATACCTCTCAAAACAATGGTGGTATAATGCTCCAGGTGGCGTTCTAGGTTCCGCTGATATGGATATGGATCCATTCCATGTATAGATTGAATTCTAAGATCCAGTTCGGATGGAAATGTCAGATGTCGACCGTAACCTGCCGTATGCGCTATGCAACCTCCTTCAGCATAGTACTTCAGAATTTCCTGCAGTCAAGCCCGGTGCGCAGTTCTGCCCCACGTATCGCGACTTTTGAGATTTGCTCATAGACTCCGAACCCTAGAAGGTGACGGGATGACATAAATGTCGACGGCGATTTGAAGTGAACGCGGTGTCGGTTGGGATGCTCGTGTGCTTGAATGTTTGCCTGCGCAGCTACGACACGAGTTCAGCGCTCAGTGATGCACGCCTTAATGAGTGAACGCGACGAGTTTCGGCGAGCAAACACGTCTTACCTCCGAAACTCTCGCGCGTCCCATCTTGCGGTCTCTTCAACCAGCGCCGCGCGTCTTCATCCCTTTGTCTTCGGATCGCTTTTCATCGTGTCGCTTTTTGCATTCAGCTAATATTACAGACCGGCCTGATGATCAAACAATGGACTCTTCAATCCATCCCTTTGATCGAGCGATTAATAGAGGAGGAGACCGAGAAGGCTGGAAGTCACGAAGGTGATGGGAGAGGGCAGATCCCCGAGGAATGTCTCGATGGCGGAGACGATGGTGAAGTGCATAGCTACGGAATTTAGTTTTCGTCCCCAAGTCCCTTCAAAAATTCGGAGAAATCCACTAAACTAAGTTGACTCATCACTGAGAAGGGTTTTCGGGGTTTCATAAGACACACATTCTCCACGTTCTCATGTCAATGTACTGTAAACAAGTTTAGAAAGATTAGTAAACTACTCAAAAGCAGACTCCTACCTGGCAGGCTTGCCCGCACATTGGCTGAGCTTGAACGACGACGACCTGTTGTGTGGCGCAAGATTGCTCGCAACTGCTCTGACAAGTCTGTGAGCATTGTGTGTTTCCACCACAAGAGTTCTGACAACTAGGCAGGCATGCCTGTACACAGATCTGCTGTTGCTGAACACACTGAGGTTGGCAGGTCGGCTGGCAGGCCTGCATACATTGCTGCTGTTGGGGTTGCTGTTGAACGACAATCACCGGCTGTGCTTGTTGAATGCAGGATGACTGGCAGCTTGGTATGCACGATTGCACGCACTGTTGGTTACCACCGCAGGAGCTTTGGCAAGATGGCTGGCATGCAGACACGCAGACTTGTTGTTGCTGAATGCACTGAGGAGTGCAGGACGGTTGACATGGTGCAGGACAGTTGCTCTGGGGAGTCTGCTGCACAACCATAATAGGACTCGACTGCTGGACACAGGATGACTCGCAGCTTGGTAGACAAGCCTGTACGCATTGGACATTGGAGCTGCATGAGCTCTGACAGCTGGGCTCACAAGCGGCAGCACAGATCTGTTGCTGTTGAACGCACTGAGGAGCGCAAGCTGGCTGACAAACTGGAGCGCACTGCTGTTGCGGTTGTTGAACGACAATGATCTGCTGTTGCTGTTGCTCAACACACTGTGGCGCACACATCGGCTGGCAGGCTGGAGCGCAGGCTTGCTGAACGCACTGAGGCTGACAAGCTGGCATACAGGCCGAAGCACATTGTTGTTGTTGTTGAGGCTGCTGAACCACGATGATCTGCTGCTGCTGCTGCTCGACGCATTGCGGCTGACAGGCTGGCATGCAGGCTGGGGCGCATTGAGGTTGAGCCTGCTGTGGCTGCACTACGATGATTTGCTGTGGTTGCTGATTACAGTTACCACCGCACGATGCCTGGACACACTGGGGTTGACAGGCAGGCATGCACGATGGAGCACATTGCTGTTGTTGCTGTTGCTGTTGAACGACGATGATCTGCTGTTGCTGCTGTTCAACACACTGTGGCGCACACATCGGTTGACAAGCCGGAGCGCAAGCCTGCTGAACGCACTGAGGCTGACAGGCCGGCATACAAGCTGGAGCACATTGTTGTTGTGGTTGTTGCTGAACAACGATGATCTGTTGTGGTTGCTGCTGCTGAGTGCATTGTGGCGCACACATGGGTTGACAGGCAGGAACACAGGCCTGTTGGAGACATTGTGGTTGGCATGATGGCATACAAGCTGGAGCGCATTGCTGTTGAGGTTGTTGCTGAACAATGATGAATTGTGGCTGTTGTTGTTGCTGCATGCAGCCTGGCTGACACGATGGCATGCATGAAGGAGCGCACATTTGCTGTGGCTGTTGACATTGGTTGCAAGAAACCTGAATAAGACCCTCTTTGATCGTCAAATTTTTTCCAAAAAGGGAATTTGCATACCTGGTACGTCAAAGGACCACATCCGCAGCTCGAATATTGTTGCTGCAGTTGAGGGCAATTGCAACTGGGGTTTGGAGGGACCTGACAACCACATTGCGGCTGTAGCATGTTCGCACAATCGCATTGCTGCACCTGAAACAGCAGAAAACTCCAATTAATATCATAGAAGGGTCCGTAAAAAGGATTGCGTACTGCACCTATATTTACAGGTCATTTCAATTCTTCCATTAAACACAACTATAAATCAATAAAGTACTTGTAGGATCAGCAGTTATCTCTGATTTCATTGTCGCTCCCTGATTCTACTGGCAAGAACTTCAGCTATTTTAGGTACTTGTCTTTCCCTTTCAATGCATAAGCCCGGAGTGTGAGATGGACCTCAACATAAATGTGGTGACACAGTTGTGGAAGTACATCAATGGTCTTGATGGATAAACAGAAATATTCCCGGTAGCTAGCACACTTGTAAAATCAAATAAACGGATGAGGAAAGTGCGGAATCGAAGTTCATGAAAACACTGGCACGACCTCCTTTTCTTCACCGTGCCCCCATGAAAAGAGTTACCTCACCACCAAAAATAAAGGGAGAGAAAGGATGGATTGGGTAACTTTAGTAAATGCTATTCCTTACCACCATCTGAATTGCTAGAAGTTATTCTATTATTGCATAACATCTGATGAATATACACATTTTAAAGTATTATTCATTATCCAGTATTATCATTAATTCTTATGAATATACACATTCTACAAAAATCCAAAAATATCAGCAAGGTGCAGTGAAATGGGAGGAAGCTAAGATGCACGCTAAATCCTGCTGTTCAAAGTGTAGTCATAGTGTTCTTCTGTCCTAGATAATAGTGATCTTATTTTTTATAGCTCATAAAATCGTCGTAATCCATTCATGGAATTTTCAGGAAGCGGTAGCAGAATGGGAATCGCGGTACAGGTAAATTTGTCACTAGAGCCTGTCAAAGTCTTCTCTTGGAGTTCAAAACAAACCGTTATCATCACTTTCCTTGAAACTATACTTGCTATTATCCAAGTGCAGTTACTATTGGGTGTATCGACCTATCGATCGGTGTATTCATGAACCGTCTCTAAAACATCAGTGGGTGCGGTAAAAGATGGCAATGCACCTCACTAAGAACACTTACAGCTACTGTTCAAACTATTGCTGGCCATGACTGCAGGTGAATACGGGTGGGGAAAGCGGGACGCGGGGACATTGAAACTTTGGGGCTGTGAAAATTGGGTAACCTTGATATCAGGTGAATCAATTGCAAAGGCTGATCCTCTTTCCTGCACCCAACGAAGCAAGGAACGATTTTGCAAACCTGACAGCAACATTTAATAGAAAGCTCACACGTTAGCTGTGGTGTTGCATGTCTTTTTTGAAAAAAAAAATCTAACTGTGCATTCCTCATAGAATATTGGAAGCCGTTTTCCAGGAGCATCGCAAGGTCCTCATGCGGGAAGGAAGACACTGTGTGCACTTATGACAAAAAATCGTGTGGCCGCCCGCGGTGGACGGCGTGGCGAGTGCAAGTAATTTGCAGCTTTATCTGTTGAAACAGCAACAACATCAACATGAGCGAACTTCCGAAGCTTCCAAACTGCAATCTTTGAAGATCCTCCAGGGTACCAGCGCATTGCGTCATTGGCAGAGTGATTAAACGAGGGAAAAAGAGGGCTAACTGTGGACGATATCGGAAATGTAGGGGAACGGAGATGTTGACTTGAAACATTATCAAAGACCTATAAATCATTTGAAAAACGCGTAATGCACTCGTAACAGCTTTATTTTTGAAGTGCGATACTGTACCTGTATTTGCAGAGCAACACAGTTGCATTGTGGTTGTTGTTGTTGTTGAGGGCAGCAGCTGGTCTGAGCCTGATAGCAGCACTGACGTTTTGCCCTTGAAAGGGTCTTCGTCGAGATCTCTTTCTGAACATAAACCACTTATAAAGAAACACGGGTGATTACTAAGGAGAAGGCGATTGGTTAAGAGTCCAAAGTCTGCTCACAACCACTATGTACTGGCCGCAGCTTCGAAAAAGCGGTTCTATCACATAGCTTTCACCGTTCAATAGGAAGTTATTGAGCAGGTTCAGTTTTAAAGAGCGTCTGCTCCACGCCGACGCGTTTTTAACATAGCACCACTTAGCGTTTGCTCTGCTAGCCCCCGAGGAGATGAGGTTGTCTAATCTGTCGACTGGGATGTCAAACAGACCACGCAGCGCAGGGAGCCGCGTCAGTGGGAGCCGAGCAATTCTGCTGACCACTATACGAACACCGTGGAAAAGATATCATTGAAATGATCTCATGAATAGTCGCAAAAGTCACAGTTGAAAAACTTACGCTGGTGTCTTCCTCGACGGTGGCATTGTTACCCGAGGCGAGAGTATGAACAGAGCTGAGACCGAGCACAAGCAACAGCATCAGATGAGGTCGAGCCACGCTCATTGGAAGTTGGAGTAGGAGCAGAGCAGGTGTGTCTGAAATCTCATTAATGTGTACGTATTCTGGAAAAGCGTTCCACAACAACGGCGTAACCGCATAAACAAACGATGGGTGGGATTGGGAAGAGTGCACTCGAAGTTCGAACGCAAACACACATGCAACTGGTCCGCGGTCCAGCCGCCATAGTCCTCGAAATAGCCGCCACAATGACCGCGACAAGCCTGATTCACGGATGATCGGTGAGCAACAGGGGGATCTCTGGGGCCGGGGAGCAACGGAAAAACCGGATGCCAGTCCGGACTCTCGGCGCTGTTGAAAAACACCGACGTAACGACAAAAAGAAGAGCACAGGGTTCAAGTATGGCGAAATGACCGCAGTGGCCCCACTAGGAACCTGTTCATGGACCTTGTGACACCATAGCGAAATGGTAAGAGATTTGATTGAATACATTAGGAATCCAGTAGCTCCAAGAAAATGAGTCATTTTCAAGTTCTCATATTACTAAATTTTTTTCGCATAAAATTTCAACAATAATCTTTAAGAATTTCTTGATTTTTCGAGAGTAGAGCTCACTCGTTTTTATTTTTTTGTTTCCTACATATAGCGATATGCTATCAGACCACTCTACATGGTACTGAGGAACTATAATTAGTACAGTAATAGTACAGTAACAAAAGGGAGGAGAGTGTCGCACACTAATCGAGCTCCAAGTACCTGTGTTAGTTTTTCATCAAAGCAAGCGTATCTTGAAGCTCCGAAAAGTGAATCTTTGATGTACTGGAAACTCCCGAATGAACTTTTAAATTCAAAAAACTGCTGTAGTAGTGAAATTTCACGATCTAAGGGCTTGATTTCAATTTCGGTGACCTTGAAAAGCTCATTTTCCATGCCCTTGGAAAAATATAAGGGAACAATAAGGGAAACTATGTTTCTGATGCATTATTTTTATTTTGATTGCAACTTTCAGAGAATAACGTGGTAGCATCAAAGACTTGCATCTCATAAGTGTGCTAAGGAGATCTAATATTATATAATAAGGACGCATGAAAATGAGTCATCACCCAACATCAAAGTTTTTTCGGCCGCCAAACTGTTCGAACGAGAAAACTCAATGTGAGCAACATCAAAAGTTTAACAGCAAAAATAAAAGATTTAGCAGAACGCGAATTCACCCAGTTGTGGGATGGGAGGGGGTTGCGAACTCATTTACGCGCCCGAGGAATGAGAAGAATGGACCACATCACTGAGGAGGCGTGGCCTAATTTGCGATGGCTAAAGCTGGCGTTTGTGTGCACGAGTTCGTTTTATAGTTGAAGAAAAGCTGCTAAGGACGGAGGAGTTGTCCCTAAAAATAGACTGTAAAAACATTGATTGGTTTTTTGGATGACTATTGCACCACTATGACCCGATTTTTCGGAACAAAAATGGGGAAAAGCTGCTATCGATCCGTAAAACGTGATGAAAGACGAGGCCTCCAACGATGACCAAACCTTTCACTTACAATTTTACTTCCACACAGAACTAATGATGTAACTTAGAGGAAATTCGGTCTTTGCGAAAACTGCAGAGCCAGCCGACTCCCAAGACAGTGATTTTGATGTCTTTGATGGCTGCTGATATTCGCCGCAGCCTGCGATGCGAAATTTGTCACAAGTATGCTGAGTTATAGGCAGAAGCTTCGATCTCGGACGGAACTCAAACACGCACTCCATGCTCCATTACCCTACCGACACCGCTTTCACCTTAACTCAGCCTCTGAATGGTATATTTACCATAGCTTATCAGCACTCACACGTATAACGTGTATAAAACGTTATACGCGTGATAAACAGCAGCTATCTAAAATCAAAAATATCAAAATCAGTATCTACTCAAGCTTTCAGCTTCACGGTTCGATGCCAATATTGGTCAACCGGCTCAACACGCTATACTTGTGCGTGCTGATAAGCCATGGTGAATATACCATTCAGAAGCTGAGTTATGGTAAAAGGTGTCTGAGGATGCTTCCGGATCCCAGCTGGAGGAGGCCGCCCGGCCGCAAGCGGAGATTCTGGACAGATGTGGTGAAGGAAGACCAAAGGATGCTTGGCGTTGATCGGCAGTTTAAGCGAGACATTTCGTTTCGCAGATTATGGAACAGCGAGGAGTGGGTGGATTCCATTCAACCTATCGCTGAAGATCGTGATCTATGGGCTCAGCTCTGCTCATGGAGAACACACCTCGGCGAAGATGCGGCATGACCGCGTCAGGCAACTTGCCAACCGATTAAGTCAAAGTGTCTTGGTAGTGTAATGAAATAGCACATGTGCACGGATAGCATGGAGTGTAGGTTCGAGTCCCGTCCGACACCGAAGCTTTTGCCCATAACTCAGCATACTTAGCAAAAGGCAGTATATCTTTTATTAGACAAGTCGATTCTTTCTCTACTGAGGATAAGAAGGCATGGTTGACGTACATGGTTATTGGTTCTGGTTTGTTGCCCAGTCTATGCAAGGTAATGGTGTGTCTATCCCATAGAATCAATTCTTTTGAAGATTCATGGAATTAGTTAAAAAGTAGCAGAACATCACTTTGTGTACAGATTTTATGGTTTTTATTTGGTTATGTGTTATTTCGCTCTAATAGTTAATGCGTCTCGTTACTAGTGGGAGCAAGCGTTATTGCAGGAATATTGAATTGCCGTGACGAATTTTGATAACCGCAACACTTACAACCACCAAACAGTTGACCTACATCAAGTGGTCCCTCTCAAGTGGTAGAATACGTGGCCTTTGCCATGCAAAACTGTAGAACGGAAACTTCTGGGCTGTATACTGCGATGAGTTGTTAGGGATATTCAAATGAACATCTCTGGCTTAGCGGACCGATAGGATTTTGTAGAAATCTCACGAAATCCTGCGAACTATAAAAGATCGGCGTACATGAGCTGAGCGATGTTTTTGAACTGCAAAATGGAAGTGGACACGGTGCTTCTTGCCATGACTCAGCATTCTTTATGTCTTCATTAGATTATTCTATTCAAAGGAAAATACTGTGATTACTTGCATAGCCCTAATATTCTCGTTGTACGTGTGATAATAGGCAGCTTACAGACCAATTTGCCACTTCTCAGAAAAAATTTTACGAGTTACATTTTATAGGGATGGTCTAAAACCTCAAGAGCTATTGGATTTACAGGTGCACCTGCGTGTCGAAAAATTCCGAAGTGATTTCAGGATCGTTCTACGGCCTGAAGTCGGATTACTCTTTCATACCAAATTGTCTGCAGTATCGTCCTCTATACTTTTTCATGAACGTGTAAGGAGCAGCAACTATTACTGACCAAAAACGCGTCGTTTCAAATCGTTAATGTCTTCCAACAAAGGACCCATGCATAAGAAAGCGAATCCTGTAGTTGGCACTGGAGGATTCAAGTGAGCTTACGGTATTAGGGTTTGATTTGTCACAATCAAAAAACTCTTCTAAAAAGTCGCAGTCTTCCATTTTAAAGCTTAATATAAGTTCAGACTTGGAGTATGTAGCAGAAATGCTCGACATTCGTACTCACTGAGCAGAATATGAATAAGAGCGTGTAAAGTCATTTATGCAGAGGGTCTCTATTCAGGTAATGGTTAGGAGATATGGGCATTTGTCCCGTGAATGGTGATGACTCAGCGAAGATTCTAGTGCTCGACTTCTCGGACTGGATACCACTAGGAACTCAAAAAGGCAAGAAAAGGCGTCATGAAGAGCGGCCTCACTGAAATTGAGACCACGACAGAGCAGGCACGGGACAAAAGAAAGGAGCGACCTATAGCGAAAGCGACGGACTTCACGATGGTGGTGGATTTATGGATTTACGTAAAAGGAGAGAAGGAGAAGAAGAAGGAGATGATCGCTTTGAAATTAGCGGCTACTACGTAACACTACTTGGAGTTTTGATCGACGAGTAGACTTTCCCATTTTTCCCCAAGGTTTCGTTTCCCCGCAAAAGGTGCCATTCGAATTCTGAGAGGAAATCGGAGGATCTGCTTTTGAACATTTCATATTACATCACCTATGTCATCATGCTACACATAACGTGCTCGATAAGCGCCTACGTTCCATCACGTTCAGTAACAGGTGGTCATCGCGCAAAACAAACAATCGGACTCGAGTGCGCAAATCAGTGGACGACTTGGTCATCTCTTTACCCCCAGCAACTGAAAGTGCCATGTGCGATTTTTGGGCAGGATGAACTCCAGAAATGCACGGTGGCAGAGTTTTTCCTCCCGTCACGTCAGTGAGATTGTGGTGAATTATGAACAGCATAAAGAATATAAAAAAACCTCAGTAAAAAACAGTTAGAGAACAATTTTCCCATGAGCAATGGAATATTTGCAGTCACCTAGCCTGAGGCGATACGTAAGCATCGCCTAGGTGTGCATGTTCAGAATAGCTGCGAAACTCTGCTAAGATTACTCTATTCGCGTATCCACGGCCCCTTAGTTCAAAATTGGAAGGACTGAAAAAAAAAACTTCCCTGTCCCTCCACTTTCAAGCCCTCAACCTTGCAGATTCCCACCTAAAAGGTGACGAATTCGAAGAGATTCAAACAGGTGTATGCAGACGATTTATTGGACAGCACGATTTCATTGGCGGATGGGTCCTCGTCATTTTAACTAGGAAATAGTTGGCTGACCTTACATTCAGATACACTTCATCATCAGAGCAAGAGTTCCAAAGGACATGATAAGGATATGCAGTATTTTATATCGATCACCCCTGGAACATACAAAATGTTATGCTTCCTGAAAGGAGTCGTTCACGAAAAAATAAGTTTTCTAGTTACCCATATATATTGTATCTGCCTAATTTGGGACGTATGCAAAGTTTCATGCGAAAAAGTGAGAGATCGGCTAAGATACAGCTTTCCGGATCCTCGGCGGGTGGAAGGGGCCTATGAGTAAAAGCCCCGTCCCGTCTTTCGCCGCGAGAAAACGGAGAGAGGGATTGTATACGTTATGTTCTGTCCCTACAATGCGTTTCCCATCGCAGCGGACGACGGGGTGACCACTAGCTCAGAGACCCAGCCAACCGGGCCAAGATTTTGTTGTGCTATATCTTAGCCGGGTTCACATTTTTTTTTCGTGTCAAACACTGCATGCAGCCCACATTAGGCAAATGCAACATAAATATGTGTTTAGCACAGTAACTCACTTTTTCGTGAACAATTCCAATGGTACTTATGTGCGTGCCAGTGAGTAGCCAAAGTGAAGAATGGTTAAATCAGCATTTCCCTCTTCCTCGTACGGTGTCAGTAAAATAATAACAGAATTGTGGCACTATGCACCACCTAACTGCAGCTGTAGCACAATAATCAATTTAGACTCGAAATATTAGGTTCCCAAAAGTCTTGTAGTATTTTTTTCGATCATCACTTTTAATTTTTTTTTCGTCCAACAGATAACAATTAGGCAACAACGTATTGACCTTTGTTATCGGCAACCCTCTGCCACTTTATAGGAAAATCGTTGATTCCCTTCTCCCAGAACTCTGGGTTCTGAGAGTCGAAAAAGTCAGCGATCGCCTTCGCAAGCAAGTCATAATCAATGAATTTTCTCTTGGCTGGGAAGGATTCGAGAGGATGGCTAAGGTGACAGCCAGAAGGGGCAATGTCTGTAGAGTATGGCGGGTGGGGCAGCACATCCCAGCCGAGCTCCTATAACTTGGCCTGGGTACTTTTCGCGAAATGGGAGCGAAATGGGAGCGGGCGTCGTCATGAAGAAGGGTGACCGCGGACTTCTCCCGCGCTTTTCTCGAGCACTGCTGGAGCTGGTGGGTGCATACGGCAGCGGTGACTGTCTCGCCTTGTACCAGCACCTCGCGGAAAAGCATTCCTTACGCGTCCCAGAACCAGCACAGTCCCGAGCGTGGTTTGTCTTTCATGTCAATCTCGCCGTTGCTGGAGCTGATGAACCAGCGGCGCACGGTCTCGAAGCTCACACATCCCTTGCCCAATGTAGCGCTGACGGAGTGGCAAGCTTCCGTCGTTCTCTTGCCGCAAGACCGCTCATAATAGATGACACCGCGAGTTGGGTGGGTATCGACAACGGGCATTGTAGCTCTCTCCACGGGATCTGGTGGGTCAATATATATTTTCCTAGAAAACTTAGGGAACGTTCTACCATATTCCTTAACCGCCTGGACCTGCCTCGAAGTGAGAGTTACTGATTTTTTTTTGGAAAAATACTACAAGACTTTTGGGACAACCTAATAGTGTAATGGCTCTTGCATTCCACTGTACCGGTGATTTAATTTCTAGTTCACTTGCCATGGGTCCTCCGTGAAGTTACGTTTTCGAAAATACTTTTTGCATCACGAAGACTTACAATATACCTGATGCACAGAACTGAAGATCGCATTTCCTAAGTGGCGAAGGTCCAAAAAAGTGGTGTGGATGGTGAGGATTGCTCTATGATACGGATCCCTGCAGAGCAAATCTTCGCTTCAGTTGGGTTTTCATATAGTAGCCCCGTATACGTCGGCCCTAGGATAGTGTTTCCCACATCCTCTTCTACATGTTAGACTATCTCTATTTGCAAGTTTTTATTAAAACACAAGGCTCGCACCGCTCTGGCTTTGATATTCCTATCGATATCTGGAAAAAGGAGCCTCAGTCCTATGTTTTATGTTTACGCTTCTTGGAGTACAACAAAAGAGCTTTGATAAAGTGATTCTTATCCTGAATGACGTCCTTTGTTCGGTTAACAAACCCGCACCTCTTTTAATGTTTATGTTTGGACTCCATTCCACATTCTCTTGGCCAAGCTCTTTTGTTTGCTTGAGAGAGCATGTGCGTGAGTGATAGCGTACGGAATGGCCTTGAATTCCGATGAGCCGGTAAGACTTCTTTTCAACAGGACACCAGAGGAAAAAACGGGCAATGGCTTCTCGGTAATCTCAAGCTACTTTTTACGAAATCTATAGTGAGAGCAGAAGGAAAATAAAATTATATACAAAAAAGACGAGTAGGGGCATATCACTACTATATATAATCGGCTTAGTCTGTCTGTCCGTCTGTCTGTCTGTCACGAAATTCATATCTTGCGTCGCAGTAGAGCTGGGACCCTGAATTTTTAAAGTGATATAGGGGGTAGTAAGGGGACATCAACGGTGAGGGAACGGAAGTTATAGCAACTGATAAGAGCTGATAAGGAGCCTGGAAAGGCGAATGGGGGGAAATTCATATCTCGCGTCGCAGTAGAGCTGGGACTCTGGATTTTTAAAGTGATATAGGGGGTAGTGAGGAAACATCAACGGTGAGGGAACGGAAGTGATAGCAACTGATAAGGGCTGATAAGGAGCCTCGGAAGGCGAATGGGGGGAAATTCGTATCTCGCGTCGCAGTAGAGCTGGGACTCTGGATTTTGAAAGTGATATAGGGGGTAGTAAGGGAACATCAACGGTGAGGGAACGGAAGTTATTGCTACTGATAAGGAGCCTCGGAAGGCGAATGGGGGGAAATTCATATCTCGCGTCGCAGCAAAGCTGGGACCCTGAATTTTCAAAGTGATATAGGGGGTAGTAAGGGGACATCAACGGTGAGGGAACGGAAGTGATAGCAACTGATAAGAGCTGATAAGGAGCCTGGAAAGGCGAACGGGGAAATTCATATCTCGTAATAATCTCGTATAATATATTACTAGTATGGGATAGGTAAAGCATGAGCGAAGAAATAAGGGGCGCACTATACAGTATTACGCCCTGCCCACAGTGGGCGGGGCGCATATTCCTACCCAGAAATCCCTAAAAATCAACTGTCCTCCCTTTTTCGAATTTGTTGTTGCCGCCTCCTCGATAAAGGACGGTTGAGCCATGAGAGGGTGAGTATGGTCAACAGATCACATTCCGTTAAAGGAGGCTTATCCAGTGAATGTGGTCAACGAAAACTCCAACACAAAGGCAGAGGGGGTTTTCTCGTGAATAGTCACTTGCGAAATAATCTTGTTTAATTTTCGGAGCCTATTTTCTTTAGCCACTATTTTGCGAACTCGTTCACAGGTTGCAGTCGTTCAGGAGGGGGATCAGCTGTCTTCCATAGCAAATCATGAAATTGATAACTTTCAATATCACTTTTATTCACGTCACTGATCGTAGGCGACGTTGACCACACTACAACTCCCTGTGACTTCCTTGAAAAACAACCCCTTCAATGTCAACTCAGGGGCCGTTTTGGACGAACTCCATCCGCACAACAAAGTCCGAATCTTCTCGCTCCAGAACCACGCCGCTTTGTCTCCTCTGAAGCCCCTCCGGGCCTCTCCAGCATTTCTCTCGCGCATTTCAGAATTATCTTAACTCCTTCGTTTCAGGTTTTTTGGGGCGGGCCACTAGGGTCTAGAAGACTGATATCCACTATCCTTCAGTTGAAATCATCCTTTTCCCCTTCCTGCGGCTTCCACCATCTGATCTCGGTTCGATCTCCAGTCTTGTTTTCTTCAGAAGCTCGTTAGCAATGTCTGCTAGGAGGGGACTCTGTTAGGTGGTGAGTTTCTCTCCTGGCAGTATCTTTATGCCCTTCACAGTTTCAAGGACTGATCTACTTATGAGTATATTCGACTTCCGCTTGTCTCCCTCCACTGCTACAGGCAACCTTTTGAGGCTCTCTTTTTGCGGAGTACTTGCTGAGTCGTAAGCCGTGGCCAGGTGCAATATCCTTCTCTTAGCGTTTCTCACGCTCAGCCCTTTGCTTTCATGCACACTGTCTGAGCCTCTTCTACCTCTGCCGGTGTGACCATTCAGATCACCCGCTACGGTGAGATAACTCCGGAATTGGCCTTCCGTAACTGGCCTAATGGCGTCGTGCAGGCTCAGATAGAAGTTACCCTTGTCGTGCTCGGTACAACCGGCTTGCGGCGCGTACACAGTTATTATGGTGCAGTTCCTCTCCTCTGTAACCATTGTACTAATCCTCCAATTAATGAATTTGAAGTACAATTAGCCTATCCTCGACAAGAAAATAAATGCAATGGAATGCTCTAGCTACCGCGGGACCAAGTTGTCATGGGAGAGGTCACAAGTCAACAGCACATATGCATATGTAATATACAGTTTCTTGCAACCTCGACATTGCTAGTTGTGAGTTGTTATTTGGTTTGTGCCTTCCGAAGTTGATCGGTGGAACATTTCTCAAATTGGCCTAAAGTTTCGTCTTCGGAGGTCTGAACGTGGTGCAAGGTTTACATTTACGACTCTAAACCAGCAAGCGCCTCATCTTCCCTAGCTGTTCCGACATCGTGTCGGGACCACACAGAGAAACCCAAGCAACATGAAAATAAAATCAACCTGATGTTCCACCTATTGAGCGGAAAATCTGCTACCGCAGCGGAAACTATGATGACAACCAGTAGCAAGTGAAGCACATCCGTTGTTCCCGATATTAAAATACTCGGGAAACGCACGCAATGTCTTATCGCTACATTCTACAGCTCGCAGTGCAGTATGAACGGCGATAATTCACTTGTTATTGATGGACGCTAATCTCGGCTGGTCATCTTTGGATTCCTCACAGAAATCTAAAACGCTTCCAATGTTTGTCTAGCAGAAAATTCCGTCTCATGCGCAAGCGCCGTGCACTCGATTTCGAATTGAGCGCCATCGTACTCATCTGCTTTGTGTCTAACAAGGGCTGTTGTGAGGGTACCTCGTCTAATACTAGCAAGATGTTCCTTGACTCGCATTGCTAGAGCTCTCCCCGTATCTCCTATATAATCAGAGCCACAAACCCGACACTCAACTTGATAAATCACTCCACTATACATGCAGTCTCCAGTCTTGCCGTGTGGACAGATAGCACAATTATCTGATAAGCACTACCTACAGAGTCTGTTGCGCACCAGTTGCTGTTTGAGATTTCCATTAGGAATGTTCACTAGAACATCGTCTTGCAACTGTGCTCTTCTAATACTCTTATGAATGGCAGCACTCACCTTGCCAAATATATAGGGAGACAAAGAGGTAATTTTGTTCGACGCGGTACTTCTTGCTGAGCGACACATTGTCTTCGTGATCCTGATGCCGTATAGCCATTGGCTATGGCTATTTCTGTTGTTAGCTGACGTGATTCATGTCGCTCGACATCACCTGTCCACTTCGCCATAGCCGTTTTGAACACCACCGACAACCGCATGTTTAACGGTAGTGGGACGAGCCGATTGATCAAATTGAAATTCTAAAGCTCCTCATAAGAAGTACGTCTTCGGAGCGAGTACTGGAAAAATCTTTATTGTTTGAAGGGTTTTGTGCATATGCGAAAACAGAATTCATTCGAGTAGGTAACACCACTGACATGTCTTCAAACAGTTGTTTCTCATAAACCATACATACCGAAGAGATTCGTTCGTAGTGCACCATTCCTTGTGTGAAGCACAGAGAGCACATTTGTCGACACACTAAATTAGGTTTCAATATGGCTCAAAGGATGAATTCGTACCAGTTAGCAGTTTCATAGGATCTCATGATGGTGCTACGCAATGAAGGGGCATCTTATAAAAACTTGCACATTTTAGCATCTTGGAAAGATCTTTGAGGGGTCAACTGCACTCTCAGCCGTATATTTTTGCCTAGTGCTTGGTGGGGGAAAGAGATGGTTCCTTTTCCCTTCCAGGCTTAGGTAAAAATAATGTCCATAGTAGGATGCTCCCCCCCCCCCTGATTGCAATAGCACCCTCATTAAATCTCACTCATCGCGACTAATGGTCAAGCAAGCATCACCATAGCCATCCTTCCTCTTTCGTACGCTTGGCCACTGCTCCCTCTTGCGTGAAGGCGTTGAGAACCATAAGAGCGATGAGCACATAGAGAAGCATTATTAAGTTGGTTGGAAGACGGGAGCTTCTGCAGTTTCCAGTCCTTTTTATAGAGCAATGAACGTGCTGCATGGAGAATTCAAAGATATTTTAATTGTTTGTACTACCTTTACAGTTTGTTGGAGCAGCCGTTCATCGTCTGTCTACGTGACTTTTTTTCACTGCCGATGGCGCCCAACTATGAACCATCCATAGCGTCACCTGTAGAAAAGTTCGTACACCTGCCGGTGTTGACGGCTCCATAGTGCCAAGAGCAAAATGGTTGATACAGCTGTGCTCAAAAGCACAATGTGAAGAAGTAGAGCAGTATCGTAGTCCGTTTACAATAGGGAAGAGATGCGCTTTTTTCTTGATTTTCTGGCTACATTTATGTGCCATGAGGTCTCAATCCGGCACTTGCGGAATCCTCCCTCTCTCTGGCCAGACAGCCAGAGGATCGCTTTCCTTGCCTGGCAGCGAAATTCCGGCGGGGACTCTGGGTCGCGGGATCGAAACCTTCACCGGTCGGCGAGACCCCTTCCCGCCTGTAGAGGCATCTTCCCCGTGCCAGTCCCGCTGATTCGAGCCCGCTGGATGCGGCACAACTGCCGCAGCGTATCTGATACCTCGGTCGCGCGCTCGCGTCCAAGAGGACCCTGTTCGTGTATTTCAAGCAGAGATGCTGCCACGCGAGAATTCTATCCCGCACTCCACGTGGAAGCTCCTCTCGCACTATTGGTGTCAGCGCAAAAGGCAAAATTTGGCTCGATTGAGCTATCGGCAGGGTCAAGCTTCCGTCGAGGAATCCTCGATTGGGAGTCGTTTTTCGTGCGCTGGAAGGGGGCGGAAGGTCGTAATCGTTGAAGTAGGTAGTGGTCGGCGGAATTTCACAGGCTGAGTGTCCAAGGTGTAAAGCGGAGATCTGATAAAACTAACTGACTGGGTTTAAATCCAAAACTAATATTCAATTAAATCTTCATACAGGCTGAGCCCTTGGTCCTTTTGGAATTGTGAACTGTAAACAAGGTGTCAAGCTTCTACAACCAAACGCTCATAACTTATGCTTGGTTCGTGGTCGACGCCTGCTTGTTCACAATCTTCAATTCCAAGAAGACTACGGGAATAGTGTATCCTTTGAGCTGACTAAAAAAACTATGATATGGGACGAAAAACTAGCTGATGTGGACTTCTCTCACATCTTACTACGATTGCAAGTACGTGACTGGTGCTAGCGAGCCACTATGCGGACCGAACCCACGATTGTATTCCTTGAGAATGTGGGCGAAATCCTGATACATAGCGCATCCCACCGAGGTCGGTTAAAGCCAGTTACCCTTTCGTTGGCCTTCTAAGGGCAAAAGATGCGTACTGGAGGCAAAGCAGGCACAATGGGCCATTTTCCCAAATAATCATGGGAAGATCTTACCACATCGTGGAAGAAAACTTGTCAACTGTCTCCCCTAAAATAACTTCTTTCTCCACTAAGATGTGGTATAGTTAATATAGTCATTAAAACGCGGCAACCACGCAGAAGTCATTAAAACGCGGCAACCACGCAGACCCCGAATAACAAAATTACACTCATAAGGTGAAGATTGAAGGAAGTTACGACCATTAGAAGTGAAACACGTCGAAATTCTTCAAAATTTTCCTCTGCTAGATTTCCATGTGGAGAAGTACACAACCACTAGGGAAACCAACCTGTCAATATATTGGTCTGAGAAGGTTATTTAGAAATTATTTCACAGTTCCGTTGATTAAGGCATGAAATGACGTCACAGGGTTAATGGAAAGGTGATTATTTTAGAAAAACAGGCGGCCAATTGCACGAAATTTTGCAAATGGAATCAAGTACGCTGAACTTAATGGTGCCATCATTTGATCATGAAGTTCCGCACCAGCGGATATATTAAGCATCGAAACAATCTGTAATTCAAGCTTTGTCCTGTTCTTCAACAAAATGCCTCAGGCAATTGCCTTGGACCCGTAGCAGCTCCTGACCAGGGATACTCCCTGCCCTCGCCTCGTCGCACCCGCGCAGGACGCCATGAACCCGCGCGGCACTGCTCCAGCAACCCGTCCCCTCTTCACATGTATGTAAAAGAAGCTCTACTGCCATGGGGAACTCAGATGACCATCATTTAGCGTCAAGCGCGGAACAAGTGCCGTACTGATACATTAACCGCCCTCAGACGCTCCCAAATGAACAGTTACCGACGTTATAAGAGTGGATGCTGAATTTTACTCTGTGTTGGGAATTCTATTATGCATATCAACAACTGCGACTGCAGAAGAGCATCTCACCATAGCCTCTTCCTTTTACACACACGTTCGAATTGACATATCCAACTTTTGAAATACTTCGGAATCAGAATCCCCGAAATCAAAATCTGAGCTATGCAACATTGTCAAACAAAGTTTTTAACGTTTGCATTCATTCACGATCATTTCACCTGCATTTTGCAATAATAAAACATGAAAATATGCGTTTAGTAAATAATACTTATTAATACTTATGTCTGTAATGGAAGAATCATGTGTACGGTGCTTTATTATGCCGAGTGCACAACCCTCCTTGTTTGTTTGCAAACAAAGCACCTCGGATCTACTTCTTCACTTTCTGCTGAGCACAGCTGTATCAACCATTTCGCTCTCGGCATTACGAAGCTTCGACACCGGCAGGTAACCAACTTTGCTATAGACGCCATGGATGGTTCATAGTTGGGCGTCATCGGCAGTGGAAAAAAGTCACGTAGACAGACGATGAACGGCTGTTCCAACAAACTGTGAAGGTAGTACAAATAATTAACTATCCTTGAACTCTCCATGCAGCACGTACTCAGCTTTTCTATGTGCTCATCGTTCTTATGGTTCTCAAGCCTTCATGCAAGAGGGAGCAATGGCTAAGCTTAAGAAAGAGGAAGTGATGGCTATGGTGATGTTTGCTTGACCATTGCTATTGCAATCAGGGGGGATCATCTCACTGTGGACATTAATTTTAACTAAGCCTGGAAGGGAAAAGAAACAATCTCCTCTCCCCACTGAGCACTAGGCAAAAATATACGGCTGAGAGTGCAGTTGACCCCTCAAAGATCTTTCCAGATGCTTAAATGGGCAAGTTTTTATAAGATGCCCCTCCATTGCGTAGCACCATCATGAGATCCAATGAAACTGCTAACTGGTACGAATTCATCCTTTGAGCCATATTGAAAGCTAATTTAGTGTGTCGACAAATCTGCTCTCTGTGCTTCACACAAGGAATGGTGCACTACGAACGAAACGCTTCGGTATGTATGGTTTATGAGAAACAACTGCTTGAAGACATGTCAGTGGTGTTACCTACTCAAATGAATTCTGTTTTCGCATATGCACAAAATCCTTCAAACAATAAAGATTTTCCCAGTACTCGCTCCGAAGACGTACTTCTTAAGAAGAGCTTTAGAAGTTTAATTTGATCTATCGGCTCGTCCCACTACCATTAAACATGCGGTTGTCGGCAACATGTTCAAAACGGCTATGGCGATGTGCACAGGTGATGTTGAACGACATGAATCACGTCAGCTAGCAACAGAAATAGCCATAGCCAATGGCTATGCGGCATCAGGATCACGAAGACAGTGTGTCGCTCAGCAAGAGGTACCGCGTCGAAAAAAATTACCTCTTTGTCTTCCCTATATATTTGGCAAGGTGAGTGCTGCCATTCATAAGAGTAATAGAAGAGCACAGTTGCAAGACGATCTTCAGCTAGTGAACATTCCTAACGGAAATCTTAGACAGCAACTGGTGCGCAAGACTCTGTAGGTAGTGATTATCAGATAATTGTGCTATCTGCCCACACGGCAAGACTGGAGACTGTATGTATAGTGATTTATCAGGTTGAGTGTCCGGTTTGTGGCTCTGATTATATAGGAGAGACGGGGAGAGTTCTAGCAATGCGAGTCAAGGAACATCTTGCTAGTATTAGACGCGGTACCCTCACAACAGCCCTTGTTAGACACAAAGCAGATGAGTACGATGGCGCTCAATTTGAAATCGAGTGCGCGGTGTTGGCGCATGAGACGGAATTTTCCGCTAGAGAAGCATTGGAAGCGTTTTAGATATCTGTGAGGAATCCAAAGATGACCAGCCGAGATTAGCGTCCATCAATAACAAGTGAATTATCGCCGTTCATACTGCTTTGCGAGCTGTAGAATGTAGCGATAAGACACTGCGTGCGTTTCCCAAGTATTAGGTTGGCTGATAAATTCTTGGACGCTTCGAGACGTTTTTTTATTTCATAACTTTATTTTGGAACAACCTATAATCAATCAATAATATGTTCACCATCATTATCAATAACCTTCTGCCATCGCTCTGGCAACCTTTCAATTCCATTCATCCAGAACTGTGCAGACCGCGACGCTATAAAAGTCGTTGACCGCGGTTTTGATGTCCTTCTCTTTTTTGAACTGCTTGTCCTTCAGGTAACTTTTGAGAGGGGAGAATAAATGGTAATCAGATGGGGCGAGGTGAGGTCTATATTGTGTGCGGCAGAACTTCCCACTCTAAAGCCGACAAAATATCTCGACTGATTTTCGCTGCATGAGGCTCTCAGCGCTGTCGTGCAGTAGCATAACATCGGCCCTTCCTCTCTGTAGACATGCTCCGGCCCTTATATACCTATGTGGTGGAACATTCGGGAGCACTGTTCAGCAAGGTCGAACATGAAAAGATGAGCTATCAATCGACGCATTGTAGATCAAACTGTTTTGAAGTGTCCAGGAATTTATCAGCCAACCTAATATTTTCATATCGGGAACAGCGGATGTGCTTCACTTGCTACTGGTTGTCATCATAGTTTCCGCTACGGTAGCAGATTTTCCGCTCAATAAGTGGAACCTCAGGATGGTTTTATTTCCATGTTGCTTGGGTTTCTCTGTGTGGTTCAGACACGGTGTCGAAACCGCTAGGGAAGGAGGCGCATGGTGGTTTAGGGTCCTAAATGTAAACCTTGCACCACGTCCAGGCCTCCGAAGACGATGATTCAGTCGAAACGTTAGGCCAATTTGAGAAATGTTCCACCTATCAACCTCGAAAAGCACAAACTTGACAGCACACTCAACTAATAGTATACTTATCTTCACATATCTTTTTACTTTGACGTGTATCTTGGGTCATTCAATAAGTAGTGTCGTTTTTTCAAACGAGAATTTCACCAATAAAACTACAAGTTTTTGCAGCATGTCATCAAAGTATATCAGTTGGAAGAGAATTTTCGGTCCTACAAGAGCTGATGCTTAGCCTTTGGGTATGTTAGAAAGGGGTTGTCATTCAGGCTGGCGAATAGGTAAGTCCAGCCGACAAAAATCGGCTAAACCGGCAATCAATTAAAACACAATAACACACTTTTGGAAACAAACAATCACGAGTCCCGTACCTAGCCCAGACATCTTCTGCAAGTCCTGATACTTGGTTGAATGAGAAGTCGCGTCGTTCTTTCTCTAATTTCCTTTTTCCGACAATATTAACGTTTATTCAAAATAAAAATTTTCCTTTCAAATCTTTTGCTCAGCATTACTTTATGGATCATTCGGGAGGATTTTTCCGCGCTATCAAGCTATGTTTCGTTTTTGTTTTCGCGGTTCATACTGGATTTTTAAAACTGAGGGATAGCGGACCAGTTGACATTATTATTTCAACAGAAACTCGGAAACCGGTCAATGACAATCCCGTCCCTCATCACTACCTCTTTTTTACATTCAACCGCTCTTTCAACTGATTGCTTGAGAAATGTTTCCTGCTTTGGTTCAAAGAAATTGTCAAAAATCACCGAGCTGTGGCGGAAAAACTAAATGTTGAAAAAAGAGCTATGTGATTTTTCGAGCAACCAATTGATGAAACTTGCAGAAGAGGTCGGGGCTAAGTACTGGACGCATAGCCAATTTCCTGAAGTAAAATGTAGTGTTTTAATTAATTAATTAATTTGGTCAGTTTTTGTCGATTAAACCAACCATTTCGCCAGCCTTGACCAGCCTGAAAATCGGCCCCATTATGATGCACACAGAAAGTGAACACGTAAATTTATAGAGCAGGGAAATCTCTTCCTAATAGTATATTATAACATGCTGCAAAAACATGCAATTTTATGGGAAAAGTTTTCGTTTGAAAGAAACGACACTATTTATGTATTGACCCAAAGTTTATAAACAAATCAACAGCGTAGATGAGTCTCAAAATCAGTAAAAAAAATCGATCGCCTCAAGAAGGGAACCCACTCATGAATGGTCTGATTCCACACCACTGGCGGGATACTCGCCACACATTCCTAGGATAGGAACAAATGGCGACGTCTGATAAGAGCAGTGGGTCGTGCGACGGCGCGCGACTTATGCTGGGAAAACGAAAAGACTCGTGCATGGAAATTTCGAGAAGAATCCGAAAAAATAGGAAATTCACCCTTGGTCTAACCGATGGTTCCCGCTGATATTTTTTTGCCGTTTGCAGGAATTTCCATGCATTTTTTAGTCCAGCACTACTTTGAACCATTTTCGAACTTACACGGCTACTGTACCGCAACTACAGCAAATTTAAGCGAAAACCAGTTTTCAACTCTGCCCTGTTTGCATAGCACACATTTAATCACACGTTAGATTAGAGCACAGGCCCTTTCACATAATCTGTCCAGTGTACTGCTACCGGATCTCCAGAATTACCTTCTAGGAGGCATCCATTGGAGTTCTTCAAAGGATAGGATAGCCAAGAAAACCACATCCGAGAGAAAATCCTTTTCATTTTCCAGAACCTGATTTCTTTTATTTTACCTCGCTATAATCTGCATGAAGACGAGCATGGAATGGCAATTCGGATTTATTAACATACCAATGGTTTTAGACCGAATTTTAACACACATCTACATATGCTTACGGAGCGCCGCGCGCATCCATGGCACCAACGAGGAGAACACGAGAGCTTTTTTTGAGTCCCTGTGTCTTACCATCAGCTCACCAGTAGTAGAGAGGAACTTCCGTCCTCTCAACTCTCAACATCCTAGTGGTAGCATGAGAGTCAAGAGTTGTCACCTCCAGTAAGGCATAGTGGTACAAAGGCAGTTCTTGACTGGCATTATACGTGCACATCTGCAATTGAACTTTGGATCAAATTAAAAGCAACACATTCAACACATTTATCGTTGTAATGATTGATACGGGAGTCTACACCATATGTAAGGTCCTCCGAAAAGAGGGGAAGAGCTCATATTTGCCTTCTACATATGTCAGGGGCGACATGTCAGGCGCGCAAGATTCAGGCCCCGCATAAACTTCGGACAATGAATGCAGATCCTGACAGGATATACACCGGTTTTCCGCTTATTAATCGCCGGTTTTCCGCCTGGCGTGGTCTTTATAAAGGTCACATGCCCTCATATTCGCTTAGCTCTTCAGATGAAAACTGTGACTGTCTTATTGGCTCTTTTGCACGTGGGTAAGGTTATTGTTGACCGTCACACTTTCCAAACATTCTTATTACTATTGGCGGACTGTTTTTGAGTGATTTTGTGAAATATTCTTACCGAACTGAAACCAGTCAACCAGCTATCCTTTTCATTACCAGATCTTGGAGTGGCAGAGCAACGGTCTGGTTTAGTCAAGGCGACAAAGACTCCATGCTGCGTGGACACTATCCTTCCAGCGGTCTGCCGAGCTCTTTACAATCGGAACCATGTCAAATTTGCGACAATGTGTCGAACAGTGGCCGATTTCAGCTTTATTCAGTGCTGCCACTCTTGCCATTTCAATGATGGCCTTTACACCGGAAAAGGTGAGTTGAACACGACTTGGAGTTTTAGGTTAAATGAAAGTAAAATTAGTAGTTTTTGCGGCACACCTGTTTTCTGGCGTAAGCCATCGCTGACGAAAGCTACGTGAATCTGTGATGTATGGCGAACATTGACAGAACGTGGTGCGCTCGTATACATGAAGAACAAGACCAATAGCGGTTCGTAGGCGAGGGTAAGGCTCGCTGAAGAGCTCAGAGCTCACACTACGACACCCGAGTCAAGTCTCTGCGCCAGGCGGACCACGTCAACGTAAGTAAAAAGTAATACTACATGAAGTGGCGGCGTCTGATGCCTCTTGGCATGATCTGGTCAAATTATAGTGCCAAACACGTGATTAGAGCGCGCTTTTCGTCAAAACACCACGCCATACCAAATTTCTTGGGACCATTAACTACAGCGCAGTTGTAATGTTCTGCCTTCTTCGACACCCAATTTATTCCTGCAACCCTTAAAAAGGGTTAGAAATTGTGTGCAGCTGTTGCCGACGTTTTGCATACGTCGCTAGGCCACAGAAGTATCGGGATCGTGGAGAATCGTATGCATAAGCATTTCTCCTTTAGCCTTTCTACAGTTTTATGAGCTCTACTTTGAAGCCGATATTCTCTTGAAGTGTTGAAGGAGTCGTGCACGAATAAATGAGTTTCTTTGTTACCCATATATTTATAAAGGCAGCAGGCAAAGCTTAACGTGGAAAAGTGAGAATCCGGTTAAGATAGAGCTCCTCAAAATGGTGACCGAGGCGACACAGCCTAGGTGTCAGTGCCCGCGCCTTCGTCCGCTGCGGTTGGAGGCTGAAAGGGGATCAGAAAGTTACGTGAACAGTCCCACTCTCCGTCTCTAACCGCGGCGGACGATAAGGCGGGCACTTACTCGGAGCCTCCTCCGTGTGCACTACTTTGAGGAGCTGTATCATAGCCGGATTCCCAATGTTTGCGTGAAACTTTGCATGCGGCCTCTATTAGGCAAATACAACTTAAATATGGTGACAGAGAAAACCATTTTTACATGCACGGCTCCTATGAACGTATGTCAACGATCCATTCTAACATAATAGTTATGAATCGTTACAGGGTTACCGGTTCCCACCAACCTTTATCAAAGAGATGTCGAAGCGCTATTGCTGAACAATGATCCTTCAAAGTGCTTCGATCGACACGGAACCGCTTTCTGTGAAGCATTCGCTTCCAGAGAAGGCGGATGGAGTCGCAGTGGATTCACTTGCCAGCACTCGGCTCTCGCATTCAGAATCTGTCGGAAGACATGTGGATACTGTGCGGGGTAAATCTTAATTTGTAGAGACATACTACTTCCGTGCACTTCATTGTTCCCATATGGTCACGGTAATGGTCGATTTCAGAACTGCCAATGTCACGGTGGCGTACGACGCTGCTGCGGCAGCAGATCCAAAGAAATGTATGCGACTCTTCTGATAAACGCCATCAAAACAACCATCGAAACGATGAGATTGACGAGTTTTTTCTCCAGTGGCCATAGTGTACTGTCATTGCTGTTAATTTAACAATTAATTTTACTGATATGTACGTATTCAATAAATGCTGATTGTTTTGCTAGTATTTCTGAACCGGACAAACTCAAACATATTCACAGTTACTTGCATCAGTGACGGTGAAGAGAGAGTAGTCATAACAGCGCCCCTCCAGGGAATGAAGCTGACGGAACCACTTCACAACGCTCGAACACCAAACAATCCAACCGAGCCTCTACTTCTGGCGAGCACGAGAAGTGTCTTTGGTGTAAATGTCATCATTGGAAAGGTTTTAAAGATACCGGAAGGGGGTATTTTTGACATACGGTAGAACCGACGTAGTTCGGACGAGCTTAAGTGGCCGCCGTTGCACAAACTCGCTAATTTGACGCCTTGGCATGGTGCCAAGAGGAGACGTTTCTATTATAAATTTGTTTTTCCCTTTTACTTCTTCCTTTGTTCTTCTTTAAATTGTTTCTAGATGTACTTAAATGACTGCTATTGTAGTTGGGAATGGCCATTCCTCTGCGCTGGGAGTCAGGTGCTACAACCAACGTTGGCCCGCGGCCCGTCTCCTACAGCGGACAGCTCGGAAAGTCAGTGTGCTGATGCGAATGGGATGCGAATAAATACCGCAGCGTTGCGCTTTTGATTCCGGGTTTTTTCACCGATTATCGCTTCTAACCTTCGGTGTTTGTTACAAAATGCTCATGTCTTTGCATCTTCCTCTTGTTTCCGACCTCTTCCGGTTCCTTTAAACATTCCACCTGTATTGGAGGTATATTCCAGGTGATTTGATGTGTCACTCCATCTAGAAATACTAGAGGTGCTAGGACGCATTCATACTTTGCGAAGGCGACACCATGGCTGCGTGTCTCTGCTTCTCTGCCTGTCCCACCTTGTATCTTTGCCTGGTCGTCTGTGCACCTCTCTTCTGCCACTCTTCCTCACTTGCCTCACTATCTGTGAACGCAGCCACGCCCTGCCGGTGCAAGGTATGGCAGCTTTAAGCTTTGACAGCGAAAAAATCACCGAAAAAAAACTACATGGGCACTTATTATTCAGCTCTACTGGCTGTCTTTGAATTTTAGTATTGCGTAAGTCCATGTGGTTGTGAGGAAGCGATAGGAAGGGGACACACGAGACAGCCGACACATGCACCGCCACATCAAACGGTGGGTGGTGCACTCCACACACTGTATTTCATAGAAATTAGTGCTGCTGCCGCTAATCTCGTGCATCAAAAGTGGCAGCTCTTCCATCAAATACTTGTAAAATGCCGTCGATGGTTGCTATATTGTATCCACGATGGTCCGTGACTCCTGTCTCACGCATAAAAATGACTGGTGGATCGGTGTTGCACGCAGGACTTTCATTGGACCAGAGGCGAGGGCGAGAGGAGGCGACGGTCGCGAACTTTAGAGACAATGGTAGGGTAGTGTGGCTGATGAGAGCTTCTGAACTGGGTCACGCAAGTGAAAGCGGGTGGTCAACAAGATATATTTAGCGAAATTCCAGGTAAGAAAGAGTATTTCCAAGCTTTATAGAGCCGTCTTCCTCAGCAGCTGTCACCTGTTTTATCCCAGCTCGTCTCTTTTTGCGGAATAATTAACCCTTCTGAGAGTTAACGGTGGGAACGGGGTCTTATTTTTCGTTTTGGACAGTTTCGTTCCGTTTTCATTTTCGTACCTGTAGCACGTCGACTTCATATCTGAAAATCCATCCATATTCGGCCCGAATTACCCCTATTACTGCCTTTAAGGGTGGCCAAAAGAGGAATGGTACAGCAAGGCACGTGCCGCGGCGTCCCATTCGAGTGTCCTTTCACACACACGGTCCACCAGCGGCAAAAAAACGTAAAACAGTTTCCCAATACTTGCATCTGATGGTAGAGCAAGCAGTATAATAAGTTGCAGGTGTAAATGAGTTTTTATGTGGTGGCTCGAGGCTGGACGACATGTAAGAGATGGAGCCATCGTAATGAAGTAGGCTCGTGGCGCCTCGTCACCTTCGTTCATCACAAAAAAAAAACTGCCGTTCGAGACCAATCCAATATCCATGTCGATTGTTCTGCTCTATTAGTAGGATTGGGGGTGTTGCGGACACTTACGGCAGCACATTATTATATTTGATCTATAAAGATGACCATGAAAATCGTAGCGTGACTACTATATCTACTGTTCCCAGAATTTATGATCTCTCTTTTATTACGTGCTCACCATGCGCACCCCCGAGCTAATCAATGCACGTTTCGTCTCATCAATATACATACTCTTCCTCGCAAAGCCAAGACATCTCTTAAATAGGCTCGTTGATACCTACGAACTCTCCTCGCTTGCTGAAGGTTACAACACACTTAAGTAAGAGTAGATGCAGCCTGAAACACATGCCCCAAGCCGCACGATTCATTGGTCCTTACCACTCACTCGGTCCCCAGTACGTAGAAAACAATAAATTAATAAAGCGAAGAATCACCGCATCGAACACGATAGACACAGGTCACAATCCACTGGCGTCCAATTTCGCGGCAAATCGCATGCAGTGTACGTGTCACAGTATACAACATGTAAGTGACAGGCCGTTGGTTTGCAAAAGTATTTTTCTGTTGCGTCATTTCTTCTTATCGTCCACTCTCTTTTCATCCCCATGAAATCCATGTAATAATAGGAGATAAGGCTGCTTTCAGTGACATGGCTATCACTCAGCTCAATAGTGCTGCTGACTTCAAGAAATTCATCTCTGACCACAGGTATGTCTAATCTTTGCGTTCCCGGTACACTTGTTCTGTTAGGTACCATTCTTTCTCTAAAAGATTGTACAATCGATGTTCCTGCGTATAAATACGCTACGCTACGATCATCACATAATCTTTTACTGAGCACAGTTCATTTGTTAACTCTTTCCGCTATCTCTACTTCAAGAGCAAAACTTGCACGCATCGCGCAGCCCTGATTAGTTTTTCATTAACTATATTCTAATCATTGCTTTTAATGGTGGTGCTCAGTCTCTCGATCGCTTCCGTTGTGTAAAGCAGAATTGTTAGAGGAATTTCTAATTAAAAAGCAGTAGCACCCGTGATCCTAGTTTCCCTCAAACTCTCAATTTCTCTACTACACATTTTGTCTGATTCTCTACTACACAATTTCTCTACTCCATTCGGACAGAAACACGAAAGGGACCGAGATTCCCTTTAAAAGCAGAGATTGAAAAATAACTGGGTGAAAAGCAGCTCGTTGAAGTTCCCACCGAACATTTGAATGGCCGTAGAGGGGAAGAGCGCAGTACGAATTTTCGCTACCAGCATTGATTTGCTTCCCGCTCTTCGTACCTGACTACGTGACTGCCGCCTCTTTGCTCCTAAGGCCTTCGTGGCCGCGCCTTTTCGGACATTTCACCCCGTCCGGATACTGGTTTTCCGCGTGAAACTTTACATTCGGCTCCCCGCAATCTGAATATGAGGGTAACAGAAGCACCTAATTTCCGTGGTCGATTTCTTTGTACTCTCATGTTTTCAGAGAGCTTAGCTTTGAACGAGCCTTCCAAAGGGTTTTTAACCTTCTCGAGACTCGTTCAATCATAGTACCGATGTGACATTTGCATCTCCATTCCGTCCTTTATTTGTTGTTCCTGCGAACCAATGGGAAGAGTTTGTCGACAAAAATGTTCTTTTTGAAATTTGGGATGTTCATTAAAAAAACATGGCGTTATTAAACATCTACACTTATCCAACAGTCTCTTTAACTCCTTGACTGATCATAGTTTTTGAGTGCTTCTTTAGGTTATCCATTGTGCATTTCTATGCTTCATGGGCGGCTCCATGCGAACAGGTGAACAAAGTCTTGAAAGATCTGGAGGTAGGTCATTAAAGTAATTGTAAGAAGGAGATTATTTTACAGTTGTACTTCAGGAAGACTCAAAAGCAATTCCTTCAGTGGGATTCTGTTTTATTGATGCAGAGGGTGTGGCTGAAGTTTCCGCCATGCACTCGATAGCAGCTGCTCCAACGGTGGTATACTTTAAGGTAGTGCTTTACTATGTAATTTGTTATTCGAGTGAACGCCCATTGCTAGTTGACTGGAACTATCTTTCTCGAACACGGCCTAATCACAACGTATGACAGGATGGAAAGGAAGTCGATCGCGTAAATGGATACAAGCCGAGTGAACTCGAAATGAAACTCACAAAACATTCCTTCGATATCACCACAACGCCGCTTGAGCCGCCGCCAAAAACTGAACAGGTGCTGTGCCTATTTCTCTTTTTCACAAATTCCACGTACCGCTCATCGTCCTCAGCTTTTTATTTTTGGCTACCACAGAGAGTACGAGATGAACCTGGAAGCTGTCTCCGCTAGAAACATTTTCGGTTTTTACAGGATCTAAACACTCGTTTGAAAAGGCTCATTGAATCTCACCGGTTAATGCTGTTTATGAAGGGATCACCTGACAATCCAAAATGTGGTGAGTAGCTATGATTTCGGTCTTGAAAAATTCGATGAGGATTTCCTCTGCTTCCATATTGCTTTTCCTTGGCGGTGTGACTACGCTCGTGCTTACTACTGTGCTTGATGCTGTCATATGAGTTCGAATTCTATATGCAAACAAAGAAAAAAGAAAAGCAGTACAGATGTGTTTGTTTCCGATCTAACAGAGTCCATTGTTCTCGTTTAAGTCACGTTATCCGTTCACGCAAATTTCTACTCCTTCACTCTCAGCCTCTACACTAAACCATAAATCCCGATTTTCTGATTATATCCTTACCTGAACCAGTTTTTCAAGTGTTTTTATCATTTGAAGTATTTGGAACGTTTTAACCGTTTGAAGGGTTCTCAAAGCAGACAGTCGCGTTGTTAAATGAGATTGGTGCTAAATTCGGTTCATTTGACATATTGAGCGACGAAGAGGTCAGACAAGGTCTCAAGGTGAGCAGCACACCTCCTTGTTACAGTATCTGTACATATTCTTTGATGTTTTTTTACAAACGAATAACAATTGCTCGCAAAAACAAACCTTCTGCACAGACGTATTCGAACTGGCCAACGTATCCACAGCTGTATTTGGATGGTGAACTCATCGGGGGTCTTGATGTTATACGAGAAGAGCTACAGGATGCTGATTTTGTAGCTAAATTACCCAAAAAAGAGGTGGCCTTGACTTTGTTCATATACAAAACAGTTTCTCTCAATTATCACTCTCTTCAGGAAACTGATTTGAATGCCCGGTTGAAGAAGCTCATTAATAAACACAAGCTGATGTTGTTCATGAAAGGCGACCGCCATGAACCACAGTGCGGTGAGTTGTTTTCCACTGCGTGTTTGCTTGTACTTATAACAGAGTTTAGGATTCTCTCGTCAGATGATTGAACTGCTCAATAGAGTAGGTGCTGACTACGGCACGTTTGATATCCTTCAGGATGAGGAGGTGCGCCAAGGACTCAAGGCATGTTTGTCTTTGTTTGAGACATTATGCTCCTCATTCCCATAGGAGCAACTTTTCTTATCCACTGAAATATAAGTTCGCGTCAGGACGGTACATTGGGTGATCCTCGTTCTTGTTAGCATCTCTTCTCATCGAGGTTCTTCGTGTGCAGGCTACATTAAGTTATTGCGCAACGAGGTTCCCCTCCATTTCGCCCTGCCACGGCTTCCTATGTGGGACATCGTACACTTTTCAATTACTACTACTTTTCAATTTCAATTTGATACTAAATTTGATATAATTACTATGAACTGATTTTGAAAGAAAAAGGAGGCTAAGGTAGAGAGGCCGGTGTTAGGGTATCAAGGTATAACACTTCTCGACTCGTCACGCCGGTAACTCATTTCCATTTCCAACCTTATCACCTATATATTAATTATATAGGTTGTATGAATAGTGTCATAACGTCACAGAATGTCAGCCATAACTCCATTTGAGGTAACTCGAGGTGGGTTGGATTTACCATTCATCAAACTAGGAGTTTTTGCGACCCATGTCTTATGGCTCGTTACGAGCTGTGCTTGATGCTGAGATCGGGACGCTTTCCTGATCTTACAATGATGATTTTTGGAATGGCGTAGGCCGCCTTACATTTTGTCACCAGTTTTGAGTTTCGCATAATGGTTTCAGACTTACTCGAACTGGCCGACATATCCGCAACTCTACCTTAACGGCGAACTGTTAGGAGGATTGGACGTAGTTAAAGCGGAGATGGCAGATGAGAGTTTTGTTGCGTCTTTACCGAAGAAATTATGAGGTTTGAAATGAGCTTCTTCCGTTAAATACTAATCATTTGATAGAAAGTAAAAATTTTTCGTGGTAGTGGGAGAGTATTTTGTGTTGTTTTCTCCGGTGCAGTGTTTTTAGACCGATATACGTGATCTTGCATGGATCTTTCGTTGCCAAGGCTTTGTCTTCATTATTTAAGACCACTCATTCAAGCTCATTTGTAGATATATAATCCTATTCGTCTTTTTTTGTTATTTCGGTCAATTGTTTTGTTTCCTCTCTTTTGCATCAAGCCACTTTTACTGTTGAGTTCACTATACAAGTTTATTCGATTTGGCAGTATTACAAGTGAGATCAGTGGATAGAGCACGACAGTCAAACAGACACAATCCGACCTCAAATATTGTTCAAATGTTCTAATAAAGTAATTCTCCATTGTGGGAGTCTCATCGACTATGAGATTTCTTGTGTATGACAAAAATATTGATTTGTCTACAATGTTACCTCGTGCATGATGCCTCACTGCAAACCTACATCGTGTATAGTGTTGGAACAGAGGAGGATGCAAACCATTTATACTTTGCTTGGCCGCGTATAGCGAGTGCGCATGCCGTAACAGGAGGTCTCCTCGGACGATGGGAAAATCCGTCGGCACCGCAGAGCATGCAGGCGGCGTAAGGATACATACCCAAGTGACTGTGCATCGTTAGTGGATCAACCCCTCAACTAGCATCCATCGCCTGCTGAGGGGATTGCGTTCATCTCAATTTAGTTTCACCATGTTCACCTAAGGTCAGACTACAGTGGTCTTGTGGTACTCGTAACTGTTCCTCATAAAAAAATAGAGCCAAAATGGTTGATCTCAACCGTTTCGAGTAAATTGGTGGTGGTAAGCGGTCTTATCCTTATTCGGAAGAACCTTTCTTCTACCATAATGGTACTTGATACACACTGCTGTGCTTGACATCTTAGAAAAAACAATTTTCTGGTCGGACTGTGCTACTTGGCTGAAAAACGTGAACAAGTGGTTATCAGTCTGACTGTTTGCTGCTGTGTGTCCCAACATTTGGACTGAAGCAATTGCATTTCACATGTAATCGCGTGGGTAACGAGACGGTATATATCGACCACTCGTTGCACTCCCGTACTGATGAGTCCACCACGACAGGATCTCGTTGTCGTTTCTTCTTCTGAAATAAGACTGAAATTGGGGCCAAAGTAATCAGCCCGTGTACTGAACTGGTAATGTCTGTGCAACCAAAACCAACGCATAGCGAGTTCAGAGGCACACCACGCGATAATTGGATTACTCGACTACGTTTTAGGGCAAAAAAATCTTTGAATCTGCTCAGGCCACACCCTTGCTACGGCACGGCGCGTGCCAGCTCAATCTCAACCAAACTGCGCCCACCCATGTAAACCACACGTGGAACTGGGCGAACCAAATTTCAACGTCGTAATCAGAAGGAACTGTCGAACAGGTGATATCATTAAAATGTGCGCAATACCATAAACCATGACTCGTTTCTAGGCTGCAGTACTAGTCCGTGGACTGCAGTTGAAGGACCTTAAGTTTGGTGTATCTAGAACTTTTCTTCGGTTCTCCCTTCTGCTGTGTGAATCAGGTTTCAACTAATGCAATGGACGCGACAACGCTCACAATTCATCACAAGGTCTGCACTGGGCAACGGGAGCATGAAGTGAACAATTGGTTGCGCTGCTTTCACTGATCGTTGTCAATGATTCCTTGTGGGTAAAAATAACAGCATTGAAGAGGAATGAAGCTCAGTCCGAGGTCACGATAGCACGAGGGACCTGGAGCAATCACAGCGAAATGGAGGAAGATGCGTAGTCATACTGCTAGGGCGGAGTATAAAAGTGACTTCTGTTGTTGTAAACGGTTTCTCAGCCGCTGTTAATGTCTATGGTCATATATCAGATATCAATGACAAATCTCCTACTTTTGCTGCGTGACACAATATCTTCAGTGAGCAATATGTAAGATACTCACATTCTGCCTCATACGCTGAGCCGAAGAGTACTTCAGTGGGCTGCTATCCGTTTTCTAAAAGGAGTGACGTTTAAATTATATGTCATTTGCGTTCACTGACATCAAATAGTTCCGATGAAATGCTAAAGGAATCGTGCACGGAAAATGAGTTTCTTTGTTATCTATATATTTATGTTGTATTTGCTTGATAAGGTCGCATGCAAAGTTTCACGCAAAAAGTGAGAATCCGGCTGATATACAGATCCTCAAAATGGCGGACGACAGTGATGGGTATCCCAGTGAGTGCCCACCTCGTAGTCCGTCGCTGTCGTAGATGAGGGGTTGCTAAAGACTATTTACGCAAATCTGTACCCACTATGTCCAATCATGCATCTCCGACCGCGGAGGACGACGCGGCAGGGCATCCACCCGGAGGCACCACCCCACTGTCCGCCATTAAGAGGCTGTATCTGAGCCGGATTCTGACCTTTTCGAGTGAAACTTTGCATGCGGTCGTCTTAAGCAAATACAGTATAATTTATGGGTGGCATAGAAACATATTTTTTGCGTACGGTTCCTCTGAGAAGGCGCTGTTTGAGCCTACAGACTGCGCTTCTCGCTGTGGCATATGCCCACTTTCAGGATAGCCAATGCAGAACGTACCCGAAACCAGTGGGGGACGAAGCAGGTGAAAGTGCGCAGGCGCTCATCCGGTGTCGCCTTCTCGCTTGAAGGGAATAGCTTCCGAACAGTGAGCTTATCTTGACGCCATCGAATGCAGCAGAAGTGATCATTTCGGTGGTGGAGAATGGTGAATGTAGCAGCTGCGAAGGAAAACCGGCGTCGAAAGAGAGGGTTTGTCGCGCAATCACCGGAGAGGCATGCTCCTTGATTAGGTGCTATAGAATAAAGTGCTAGTGGTTGAGCTCCTCCCACAAGCAAGTGGGCCGCTTACCAAGGAGAGGTTTGATCTTCCATGGAACTATTAGGTTGTCCCAAAAGTCTTGTAGGATTTTTCCAAAAAAATCAATAACTCTTGCTCACCTCGAGGCAGGTCTAGACGGTTCAGGAATATGGTAGAACGTACTCTAGGCTTTCTAGTAAAATCTATATTGACCCACCAGATTCCGTGAAGAGGGCTACAATGTAGTCGATACCTACCAAACTCGTGGTGTCATCTACTATGAGTGATCTCGCAGCACCAAAGCGACGGAAGCTTGCAACTCTATAAACACTGCATCGGGCAAGGGATGTGTAAGCTACGAGATCGTGCGGCGCTGGTTCATCAGCTTCAGCAACGGTGAGATTGACATGAAAGACAAACCACGCTTGGGACTGTGTAATTCTGGAACACGAAAGGGATGCTTTCAAAAGAGGTGCTCGTACAGGCGAGACAGTCACCGTGCCGTATACACCCGCCAACTTCAGCAGCTCACCATCGGTGTTCAAGAAGAGCGCCGGAAAAGGTTCGCTGTCACCCTCCTTCATGACGACGCCCGCTCCCATTTCGCGAAAAGTACCCAGGCCAAGCTACAGGTGCTCGGCTGGGATGTGCTGCCCCACCCGCCAACTCTCCAGACATCACCCCTTCTGACTATCACCTTGCCCATCCTCTTGAATATTTCCTGGCCAAGAAAAAATTCGTTGATTATGACTTGCTTGCAAAGGCCATCGCTGACTTCTTCGACTGTCATAACCCAGAGTTCTGGGAGGAGGAAATCAATGATCTACCTACGAGGAGGCAGAGTGTTGTCGATAACAATGGCGACTGCGTTGCTGCCTAATTGTTGTTTGTTGGAAGAAAAAATCATACCCTATATATAAACCAGGAGTTTGGTGTGTTTGTATGTTTGTCTGTCCACGCTGTGGTTTAATTACCCAAGTTTGAGGTACATTACGGACGTGGGTGAATGACTAGAGTGAGAGTATGTGAAGAGAGTGAGAGTGTGTGGCGGGGTGAGAGAGTTCGATACACGCGCTAATTTTGCATGATTCCATGTATGACGCGCAGTAGTGTGCGCCAGCCCAACTGGTAATGAAATAAATGATCAAAAAATCCTACAAAACTTTTGGGACAACCTAGTATAAGTGGAGGCTGAGGGCAAAGCGCCATTTTGCGAAGAGTTAGGAGAGGTCGAAGTTTGTTTGCGATAACTTATTGGCTCGATACCTTGCTGCATGGCTTATAAACCTGTCTGACCTGTGCTCAACTACTGTCCAACCAGGCCGATGAGTCATTACAAATAATTTTCGACCTCTGCTGACTTGCTTCCCAGTTATATTTTGCAGTTTCGATTTCCATATTTGCAATGAATATTTGAAACTCTAATAGTACTCCTCGTCTTCCCATGGTGATGAAATCCCTTTCCTGGTTAGGCCGCTTTCATACTTTGCGCACCGACGCCGTCGCCGCCGGTGACGGCGTCGGTGCGCAAAGTATGAAAGCAGCCTTAGCTGCGTGTCACTATCACGTATCACAGATCTGCCTGGCCAGTAGTCACTGATGCGGCGAAGAGCGCGTCCGTGGCGAGGACCATGAGGACAGATAGATGTGCGATATCACGAGTTTTCCCACTACCCCCGTAAGTTGCACTTTTTGGATGATTCTGACTCGTGTATAAACAAAACCAAAACTGAACAGTCGACAGACCTCGTCATATAATGGCTCCACATGTTGGTTATTCAGTAGCTGTGCTTTGCTTATCAACATTGGTGAATTGAACATTGTCGATTGCTGAAAGAGTATTGGTCAGATAATTCTACAAAATGCTGAAAAAAAAATTAGGACAGAAAGTTCGCGTTGCCGCGACTGGCACGCCGCCACACTTCGAGCTGCGAATGCTGATGTGAGGGTATTGGTTGGTGTCTGCGTTCAGAACAGAAAACTCGCGTGCTCGCCCACGACGCGCGACAGGACGAGGACGAGTTGTGGGAGTCGTATAAACTGGGACGTAGCGCGATTATGGCACAAGATACCGTCGTCACCCCTTTAGGTCCTATCTATTAGGTTGTCCCAAAAGTCTTGTAGTATTTTTCCAAAAAAAAATCAGTAAGTCTTGTTCACTTCGAGGCAGGTCCAGGCGGTTCAGGAATATGGTAGAAGGTTCCTTAAGCTTTCTAGGAAAATATATATTGACCCACCAGATCCCGTGGAGAGAGCTACAATGCCCGTTGTCGATACCACCCAACTCGCGGTGTCATCTATTATGAGCGGTCTTGCGGCACCAAAACCACGAAATTTTGCCACTCCATCAGCGTTGCATTGGGCGAAAGATGTGTGAGCTACATGACCGTGCGTCGCTGGTTCATCAGCTTCAGCAACGGCGAGATTGACATGAAAGACAAACCACGCTTGGGACTGTGCTGGTTCTGGGACGCGGAAGGAATGCTTTTCCGCGAGGTGCTGGTACAAGGTGAGACAGTCACCGCTACCGTATGCACCCACCAGCTCCAGCAGCTCGCCGTCTGTTCGAGAAAAGCGCCGGTAAGGGCCGCGGTCACCCTTCTTCATGACGACGCCCGCTCCCATTTCGCTCCTATTTCGCGAAAAGTACCCAGGCTAAGTTATAGGAGCTCGGCTGGGATGTGCTGCCCCACCCGCCATACTCTCCAGACATTGCCCCTTCTGGCTATCGCCTTACCCATTCTCTCGAATCCTTCCTGGCCAAGAGAAAATTCGTTGATTATGACATGCTTGCGATTGCGATCGCTGGCTTCTTCGACTCTCAGAACCCAGAGTTCTGGGAGAAGGGAATCAACGATTTTCCTATAAAGTGGCAGAGGGTTGCCGATAACAGTGGTCAATACGCTGTTGCCTAATTGTAATTTGTTGGACGAAAAAAAATAAAAAGTGATGATCGAAAGAAATACTACAAGACTTTTGGGACAACCTAATAGTATGGCACCCATAGCTTGCGCACGCCAGACGGCGCCACCCGAATTTTCTGTCCTGATGGCACACACCGAAAACGAAAGGATCAGATGCATCATCCAGTGCCAAGCAACATCTTTTATGGTTCATTAAATCATACCTAGCTGAGCGTTACTAGACGTCGGGCTAGTGGCAAAGGATTTGTAAGTATGAAAAAATGTTGTTCGAATGGTGTATATGTAGTTGAAGGGCAACCAAATACGTTTATGATCCATAAGAGATGTTCATGGAATGGCACATAACGGCGTTGATCAAAATGATTCCTTTTAAAAGCTTCTAGGGTACTGCTACCCACAGCTCATGATCATTTGAAATAGATGTATGTAGGACATAGGATTGGAATCTTTACACCATAAAAGTGCCCAAGAGCGCTAAAAATCGTTTTTCAAGACAACTTCGCCGCTGTTTATTGATCCGCTTTTGATCCGATCAAATCATTTATTATCCGGCAAGAGGTAATGCAGTGAGGGAAATTTCAATGACATTACGTTCAAGTTAAATGTGGAACGCCACAGTGATCGCTGCTATAAAGTCTAATAATAATTTCGACCACTGTACTGCACTCACGGCTGCACGGGGTGAAGAAAGCCTGCAGGGTGCAGTTACCGCTTACCGTTGCAATTCCTTTGATCGACCCTTAGGGGAATGAAGCACGGTCGGACAAGAGATTCGGCAGGAGATGAGACTAGGTCGACTAGTGTGAATAGTTATGTATATAATATTAGGTTGTTGCAAAATTAATTTCGGTTTTAAGGTATGTATAAATAAGTAAATTTTTTACCGAACTATTCCATCCCAAGGAACGCCAGGCATACCATTTGGTGGGTTTTTTTCTGCTCTTTCAGAAACTTCTATGAATGTCGCTCTAAGTTTTCCAGCCGGCCTTTTCCAGGGCTGCGTATAATCATGAACCGACGCGACTATCGAGTCATCATGCTTTATGAGTTTAAATTGGAACACTCCGCAGCGAAGGCAGCTCGTAATCTCAGCAGTGTTTTTGGGACGAATTGTCCTTGCGAACGAAGAGTGGAGCTCTGGTTTAAAAAATTTGCTTCTGGCGATTTTGATCTCGAAGAGAAGTCGGGTCGCGGCCGCAGGTCATCGCTTAATGATCAAGATTTAAGGAGAGCCGTCGAAGCAAATCCGGAGACGAATACTCGTACGTTAGCAGAAGACCTAGGCGTACATTACTCTACAGTGGCCAGACATTTGCTGACAATCGGCAAGGTGAAGAAGATGTCGAAGTGGGTGCCTCATGACCTGACCGATGAGCAGCGTCTGGCACGTTTCGACACCTGCTCTAATCTCCTAGTTCGCCATAAAAATGAGCCTATGTAAACCGTATTATAACTGTAGATGAAAAATGGGTTATTTATGATAACAGGAAGCGGGGATTAGTCTGGGTAGATAAGGATGCTCCTCCGAAAACTTTTCCTAAACCCGACCTTCACCCTAAAAAGGTTATGATTACTGTGTGGTGGTGTTGTAAAGGTGTAATCCATTACAGTTTCTTGCAACCTGGTCAGCCAGTCACAGCAGAGTCTTACTGTTGTGATCTGGAGCAAATGTATAGAAAGTTGCAAAAATTGTGGCCGGCGGTGGTGAATAGAGGAGGGCCGATCCTGTTGCAGGACAACGCAAGGCCACACACCTCACAAATCACTCGGCAAAAATTGACCCATTTGGGTATAGAAGTTCTCCCTCACCCAGCGTATTCTCCCGACCTTTCCCCAACAGACCATCACTTTTTTCGAGCCCTCAATTCTCATCTGCGTCAGAAACAATTTACTAATTTAGACCATGTTGAGTGTGCCTTCCTTGACTTCGTCGATTCTCGTGATAGTAGTTTTTATAGTGAAGGCTTAGATTTATTGCCTGTTCGTTGGCAAAAGTGTGTAGATTCTGATGGTTTTTACTTCGATTTATAAACTTGTGTTTAAGCTGAGTTATAGTAGTTTGAAGTATGCGGTCCATTTCCGAAATTGATTTTGCAACAACCTAATGAAGATATAGTTGTCGTAGTTACTGTACTTGCCGTTATACCTAGAGTAGTCTATAGGGGCGAAAAGAGCGGCTATACCTCCGGGATACGGGGACCTGTGGCCATACTGTGGGGAAAGCAGTATGGTCCTCAGGGAAGCCCACGTTGACAGTGACAACCCACAAGCACAGCAGGCGGGTGGGGCGGGGTCCGGAGAACCGGAACCAGATGCTGTAGCGCTAGAAGGTAGAAGGGCAACCGGCCAACCGAACCGGCGCGACAATAAAATAAGTAGAAATATAAAAGAGCTCATCAATTAGATTTGCACCATCAAGAAAGGATCCGTAGTCCTTCCTCCTCCTGTTCCTTATTTAAGGACTGTACAGAGGCTAAGTGTCGAGAGCAGTTCATCCTATTCAATTAATGATTGAGTTCAAAAATATCTTGGTTATAGTGATCCTTCAGATCAAAATTCGTTTCACGCGCTTCAACTATTTTGTGTAGATTCAGCTGAAAATGGAAAATGAGGCGAAGGTGTGAGTGATAGAAGGTATCAATTCCACCCACCGTGCTCCTATCATGATTTTGGGAGTGCGGAAACTGTGACACGTTGCGGAACGCTGCTTGCTCTGCTGGACTCGCAAAGTCTGCCTGAAAGGCTTCCTTACCTTGAGCAATGTTACAGAAACAAATAAGCAGTGTATAGGGTCCCAGAGACTACACGACCCAGTGTGTTCCCTTATGTCAGGACTTCGCACCACTATGAGCGGCGTGCGACGTGGTGTTTGCGAGTATGCATGCCGCTACAGCTGTCTTATCGTTGGAGCGATTATACCTCACTGCTAGGGGCCCCATACACATATGACTCGTAATCGCTTCGGGACCCTAACACAGAGCGCCTTTAGTTCATCCGCATCCATACGATATTCCTGAAGTACCTAGATCTGGCTCGATGTGAACAGGAGTTATCGATATTTTCAGAGAAATCCTACAGGACAAGGCTTCCGCTCACGACACGCCGCATGGCGAAGTTCTTCACACGACCGCGCTGAGGTACGATAGGGAAGGGTGGATGTCGTTTGGACGGAGAAATCGCGCGACCGCGTGCGGCGTGCGACGACGGCGCACGAGTTGTCCAGTTCCAATTGGAACAGCGCATTGCGCCAGAGCTACAATGCTCCTACAGAATAGGATGTTTCGTTGCGTTTAGTTTCCTTGGTTGAGTAATCAGTTTTTTCTAATTGCGAACATAATCGAAATGGAAAATAAGGTGAAAGTGATTGTAACGAGACTGAAAGTCGAAAACTTTTACCTCCCAATCTGCACATTACAATTCGAAGTATACAAAAAGGTGTCAATATCCGTGGGGGAAGACCGGGTGTATATCACTAGGACAAAACCGTCGCGTGGCCGTGTTCTGCACGCGACGGGATGGTGCGAGCTATGCGCGCCATATTGGATGGGTCTTGAAGCGATGACACTGCTCTACGCCTCATTCTATGCGTAATCGCTTCAGGACCCAATTAATGCGGCGCGCATAGCTCGCACCATATCGTCGCGTGCCGAACACGGCCACGCGACGGTTTTGTCCTAGTGATATACACCCGGGGAAGACCCACGCATTGTCGCGCTGTCGTACCTCTTTCGATACCGTTCTACAATCATCAATTTGTACACCCAAGTGTATATTTTTACCTAAGCCTCACTTAGAAAGGTAAAAGCTTTTCCCCTCAAACTAAGGCTAAGGCTAAAGACCAAGGTAAGAGTAGCGCAAGACGCCTAGCTTAGTGTAGTGGCCCTCCCACAACTACATCAGCACATAAAAATGTTAGGATATGAAAAAAAACATACAAAACGGCCATGGTACGGATAGACGGGTACTTTTACATTGAAGCAGAAGGTCGTTGATTTCAGAGATCTAATGTGGGACTGATTCAAACATCGTAATAGTGAATCTCACACTTCCAGCTTAGCATTCCACCGCGATAGCCTACTCTCTTGCTTTAGATCTACTTAGTAGATTTTTGTATGACAATTTTATTTCTGTAAGGTGTCTTTGTTGTTAAAGTTTTGCGTGGCTCTATTCTCAACCCAGTGTAGTTACTTAAATTTTAGTTTTTTTTGTGAGACTTTGTAATTGTTTAGATGGTGACATCCTATAGCGTCTTGTTGAAACTCAGGCTTAAAGGAATCGTCCACGGAAAATGAGTTTTTGTGTAACCCATATGTTTATGTTGTATTTGCCTAATGTTGGCCTCATGCAAAATTTCACGCGAAAAAATGTGAATCTGGCTGAGATACAGCACCACAAAGTGCGGTCCCAGTGGGCGGGGCCTACGTGTAAAAGCCTCGTCCCGTCTTCCGCCGCCGTTGGGAACGGAGAGTAGGACAGTTTACGTAACCTTCTGTTCCTACAATGCGTCTCCGACCACGGCGGACGCGGTACGAGGCTTTTACACGGAGGCCCCGCCCATTGGGACCGCACTTTGTGGTGCTGTATCTCAGCCAGATTCACATTTTTTCGCGTGAAATTTTGCATGAGGCCAACATTAGGCAAATACAACATAAATACATGGGTAACACAAAAACTCATTTTCCGTGGACGATTCCTTTAAGTATAGGTAGATTACCTTGTTTTCGAAATAGTTCTTTTCGAGTGGTATGATCTAAAGGATATCGTAGATGGTAGAGTATTGTGGTGGTGCTTCATCTGAAGTACCCTCCATTTCTCTAGGCAAATATACCTTCCTCCTTGAGTCCCTAGGCTTGGCACCTGGCGTTTATCTGACTTGCCTGTTGCACGAGAGCGGTCGCTATACTCGTGTTTCGGAGTTCAGGCATGTTTCTATGATCCCTACAGTGGAGAAAGGGCGCCATTGCCGCTGGTGCAGGTAAGTGACTTGGGTGCCACTCACGGTTACTCCTGCATGGAGAGGATAAGACAAATATATATATTTTTGGTGTATCGAACAATTCATTCTTGGTTTAACTACTTTTCGACTTACCTAGTAGGTTGACGGTGCCTTTTCATCCTTGGTTTGAACACTTTTGTGAGAAGTTTAAGATTGCTCTGTCGTCCTCTTGACTAACTATAGGGGTTGTCTAATTTCTCCTAACGTTCTGGCGCTTCCATGCACGCATCAACAAATAAATAAATAAATAAATAAAATAACGCTCTAGACTCGGGGAATTCGCCACTGTGGCAGAAAATATCTGTGGCCGCGCACAGAGATTGTTCGAACAAGGGACACAATGCGTTGATAGGCTCCGAAGCGATTTTATGCTCTTAAAGGAATCGTCCACGGAAAATGCGTTTTTGTGTTACCCATACGTTTATGTTGTACCTGATGTGGGCAATGCGAATCTGGTTGAGATACAGCACCACAAAGTGCGGTCCCAGTGGGCGGGGCCTAAGAGAAAAGCCTCGTTCCGTCGTCCGCCGTGGTCGGAGACGCATTGTAGGAGCAGAAAGTTTCGTAAACAGTCCCACTCTCCGTTCCCAACGGCGGCAGACCACGGAACGAGGCTTTTACTCTTAGGCCCCGCCCACTGGGACCGCACTTTGTGGTGCTGTATCTCAGCCAGATTCGCATTTTTTCGCGTGAAATTTTGCATGAGGCCCACATTAGGCGAATACAACATAAACGTATGGGTAACACAAAAACGCATTTTCCGTGGACGATTCTTTTAAGCTCAAAATATGACACAGGGCACGGTATTACTTTAGAACCAACTGCATTCAGCACTCGTAGCTCGCATGCTGTGACGCAAGTTCTCCACTCTAAAGGGACACACTCCTTTGGGCTCAGGTCCACAATCACGGGTAGTTAACTCACTCATTGCCAATGAGCATGCCTGGATTGAGATTTTAATCCGTGCCAAGCAAACTTGCCTAACCTTCCGTGCTCTTGTAGCTGCTGGTACTGTGAATAATTGAGCCGCGGGAAAGTTTGCTGTCGAAACCGAGAAGTATGGATTTGCCTGAAATGCACATTCTCGAGTAAGACAATTCTTGATGATCCATACATCACCCACCATCATTGATAGTTGCGCTGCAGCCGCTTGGCAAGTATACTGCACTTTGTTTTCCGGGAGAACCTGATTTGAACCTCATTAAGGGCAGTGAGTACAAGAATGCGTGGGTGGGATGACGGCGTTTTTTTTGAGCCAGCATAAAACATGTAATATTTTGATTATTATACCTGGTGCTTGCGCTGCTGAGAGTACTGCAGCTGAGTATTCACCTGGTCCACTTCTGTTCCACGCAGTATTTGTGTGTTCATGCTTTTTTCTCCCGTCTAAAAAGGTTTTGCTGGAGTTTCATAATATCGAGGCAAACATATCCATATATGATGAGCCGTTTGCCTTTCTAACAGAAGAGAACTGAAGGCTTGAAAACACCTTGCGATTTTTTTGTGAGTCAGTCTATGCCTTGAGTGAGTATACATATAAATCAAAAGAAGTCGAATGAATTGTGCAAGTCTCTCGTAACTTTCGTCATATGCAATTGCGCTGTAGGGGCTTGTTCACACCTTGCGCACCAGGCACTGGTGCGCAAAGTATTAGGTCTGAGAATAAATGGCCAAAACATATAATAACTGACCATAACTTCGCTCAGACACAAGTTCACTTGTTGAAATAAAAACCATTCGAATCTACAGAATTTTGCCAACGATCTGTTGAAGAAAATATGTCATCATGATCAAAATCTGGATTGCGAGAATCAGTAAAGTCAAGAATGGCATTTTTATCGTGCATAATTTTTTTGCCGCAGGTTTGCATCGAGAACCCGGAAAAAGTGGTAATCCGTCAGGGATAGGTCTGGGGAATAAGCGGGGTGAGGGAGAGGCTCGATGCCTAACTGCATCATTTTTTACTGGGTGCGCAAAACAACGCAAAACCTCACAGTTCGCAAGTCACCCGGCAGAAACTGATCGAGACGCTCCCTGACCCCCCTTATTCCCCAGACCTATTCCTGACGGACTACCACTTGTTCCCGGTTTTCGATGCAAACCTGCGTCAGAAGGAGTTCGCCGAAACGATGTATGTTGAAAATGCCATCGTTGACTTCATTAATTTTCGCAATCCAGTATTTCACCATGATGGCATATTTTCTTTACCAGATCGTTGGCAAGGTTGTGCAGATTCGATTTTATTTCGACAAATAAAGTTGTGTCTGAGCGAAGTTATAGCGTTTTGAAAAAAAGTGTTCCGTTTTGGCCATTTATTCTGCACAGACCTAATATGAGCGCGGTCGAAAACGTAGGCAACACCTTGATTTGTATGCTATGTACGATCGAGACACAATACCACTATCCGGGACCTCAGCTACTTCTGGTTCAATTTTTGCGATTTTTTGTATGTTCGCCATATCTCTCACACTTTGTGTATTTTCAAGGGCAAAGAAAACCACAGAAACTTGAGGGAAACTGCGAGGCTAAAGTAATCGTCCACGGCGAAGTGAGTTTCTGTGTTACCCATACATTTATGTAGTATTTGCCTAATAATGATCGCATGCAAAGTTTCACGCGAAAAAGTGGGAATTCGACTGAGATGTAGCTCCCCAAATTCTCGGCCGGGTGGGCGGTGCCTCCGAGTAGAAGCCCCTTCCCGTCGTCCGCGGCAGGTGGAAACGGAGAGTGGGACGTTCACGTAAGTTCCTGCTCCTACAATGCGTCTCCGACTGCGGTGGACGACGGGCTGACCACTTGCTCGGAAGCCCCGTCCACCTGGCCGAGACTTTGCGGTGCTGCATCTCGGGCGGATCCTCACTTTTTCGCGTGAAACTTTGCATGCAGCCCATATTAGGCAAATTCAACATAAATATATGGGTAACAGAAAACCTCATTTTTCCGTGGACGGTTGCTTTGAGTCGCCTAGGTGCAAATATAATGCCTATGTAAAACAAAGCAGAACGACGTGAAAGATCAAAAGTCATTGGTGGTATGCATGAACGGGCGGGAAGCTCAATGAGGATAAGTTGGTTATTTCGGAATAGAGGCTGCAAAAATGAGAGATACAGTCTTTCCGTGGGACTAGCCCTTGATGTCGCCCGGTGAATAAATCATATCACGTTTCAAGGAGATCACATCGTGACAACAGTAAAGGTACTCCATTATTGGAACTAAAGGCACATCTCGCAATAGCCAAGAAGCACTCGGTCTCATCGCCGTTGATAGTCAAGCGCTGTTGCGTCTTTATGCAGGTAAGCAGGCGTCGCGGAGCCGCCTCTCAGCGCCCAACTACCAATTACAATCAAACCAAGCCTCTTCTTCCTCCGAGCTGGATCTATATTTAAAATAGGTTAAGTATGCAAATTTCACTGACCAGCTGATACATGGGAAAGGGAACAATGGTGGGAAATGATGCTGCTGTAGTGAAGTCAAGTTGCGGTGTGGCAGCTGCAAATAACACAAAGTTTCGAAGATCGCTCGGAATCCAACGGATTGCTGAAATGACGGACCGGCGAGCGATGAGCACATTTGCCGTCGTTGAAATAGGTAAGGAACAGTAAGTCCCTGAAGGCTGAAGTCGCTCCAAGATGGCAACTCCTGAACAGTTCAAAAATATTTGTGGAATAGCTAGTAGACTCATTTTTGTAAAAGCTACCAGTTTCTGCTGAGGCACAATATATGGAACTGCTTGAAGAGCAGGGACCTGTAATTCGTAATGTGATTTTAGTGGAAGCTTGAGTTTAAACCGGTTTTATTTTGAAAAAAGGTTTATATAAACATGAGAGGAATCTCTCACCCTCGTTTCATCTGGAAGATTATTCGACAATTCTGTTGTTGGTGCGGTGGAGGGCTGAACGGTGCATCCTCTCGCTAAAAAAAAACAATTTGAACCAATAATCTCGCTTTGCCCAAAAATTTTCACAATTTCATGCATGAATTTTGTATATATGCTAGAGAGAACGTTTTATTTTGATCAAAGAGTACCCCAGCTATGAATACTATTAGGTTGTAAGGAAAGTTCTGGCCGCTTTTTCGCAATCACAAGATAAATTTAAATATCAGAGCGCGTCAACATGAATCAGCTGACATATTGTGCTCGTTAGATAGAGAAAAAGTTGCTCTTTCAGAATATATGTTTTATTTGGAATGCCACAAGGTTTTCAATTTATTAGGGAAGTTTTAAAGTGCTGCGAAAATGGCACTTTTAAGATGACTTCACTTCAAGAGTTCTTGTTTAGCCGAGTCCCAGCGAAGGTGACCACAAATGTGAATACTGCAAGAGGAGGGGGTGTATCACTGGATGGAACACATTGTCTCCGGTTTCAGAAGTGCAGAAATGAGGACGAGTTGCTCGAATTTTCAATTGATCAAATCGCTTTAACTAAAACGGCAGAAGGCGATGAGCGTCCATATTTGCAGGGGATATCCACAGGTATTGGCCCTCAACAAGCAACCTTAGCTGACCACCTCAAGTGGCCTTAATTTGGAAAAATCCAAAAAAATGGGTGCCGCGGGACCCCCCACGGCAGCCATGCGCAAGCGCATTTTTCACAAATCCTCTTCCACTAATTGAAGCAGTTGCAGGGTGAGGCCCTTACTCGTCTATCATGTTCATCAGATCTAGCGCTAACTATGTCCCACTTCCCAAAACATCTGGCCAGCTCCTTCAGTAGCAGTGTGTTCAGAAAGAGTGGCGATTTGAAGTCGACTTTTTTTCATTTCGCGCAATATAAATTATCAGCCCTTTATCAAATTGAGATGTGTAGGTATGCATAGTGTTGCCAAGAGTGTGGCGAATCTAATGGTGCTCACTCTGTGAGAAAAGATGCACTCTGAGCCGAGTTATGATCTCTCGAAGTTGAAATTTCAAAAACCGGCCAAAACTTTCCTTACAACCTAATACATTCCTTCTTTCCTCCACCTTTGCAAAGCTACTAAGACAGCTTTTCTCCGGCGATCGGCTACTGAGTCTTTCTTGCTTGCAAGTGATGTGGGCGCTAAGGAGAAGAAATTGTTATTGCATGCTTTCACTTTCGATTGCAGTCTGTTGGCCCACGAATCCCCCCGAACCTCTCGTTCATGTAATGAATCAATGATAACTGTTGATAGCTTTCTCCATGTTCTCTCTTCTTGGAACCTTGGCATGATACTTAGATTATCCGTTTGCTGCTTTGCCGAATGAGGTTTTAGGTAAATCAATTTTTATTAATGGCTTGATTTTTCAACCCTTTCGTCGTCTTCAGAGGCCTAAAAATTGGTTCAAAGTTCGCTGACTCTTGACTTACCCGATCAAGTGCCAAAGACCCCTAGCACTTCGGACATACTCATTCAATTCATGGAGACGTCAATATACGAAAGAAAGAAATTGAACTTGCCTTGTGATCTACCGTGAGGGGTAGGAGTGGTAGGACGTGGCTACCGACTCCTGTTAGTATAATGTACGACTGGGAATTACTTACAGCGGTGATGACATTCGTAAACTGTGGCACTATTTACCCCGAGCTACCCCACTACCTCTTCAGCCGATGTGGTCGAAGAGGTGATTTTTGGAAAGCCTTTGGATTTAGCTGCAAACTTCTACTCAGTGGTATTTCGACCCGCAGTACACGAATATGACATTCGTTTGACGCAAAACTACTTGGCGCCTGCGCCATAGGCGCCGGCGCTGGTGGATCCGTCGGCGCCTATGGCACAGGCACCAAGTAGTTTCGCGTCAAACGAATTTCATATTTGTGTTCTACGGGTCAAACCCCTGGGTGGAAGTTTGCAGCTAAATCCGAAGGTTTTCCAAAAATCACCTCTTCGATTACATCGCTTGGAGAGGTAGTGGGGTAGCTCTGGGCTAATAGTGTCGTAACTAGATAACTGTGCTGAGATTCCAGTTTCTCCCAGGCATCACGTTGACGTTTTTACACTTTTGAAGATTGGTCTCCTTGCAAGCGAATGATCCACTTCGCCTTCCACCGCTGCTGTGAGTTTCCCTTTCTGCGAACAACGGGCTATAAGGCTAGGTCGCAGGCTGAAGGTGAATCAAACACTCCCTCTCTCACATCACTTATCACAACTTCCCAGCCTCTATGCATTCTCTTTAGTCCTCTTCTATCACTGTCGACATGACCTTTCAGGTCGCTCGCTACGGTGATTGCGTCCATCTCCGACTGACCTGACGGCATCATCGAGTTACAGATAGTTCGATCATTTTTGGCTTCAGAATAGCCAGATTAGGGTGCGTATACGGTCATTATGGTCCACTACTCTTCTTTTTGTCTATTCGCACAGCCATGATTCGGTCGTTGATCCTGTGATCGAGTGACTTTGCTATCGCTATGGCTGCACCGTTTCGTTTGGTGCTTCATCCTTGTAGAAGTGTGTGACACCATCTTCGATCCCTCCTGCCCTAGCTTTTTCCAACCTGTGTCCTGAAGGCATGGAAACTGGATGCTCCTGCCCTTCCTCAGGTGAGCAAACTCCCAACGGTCAGAGAATCCACAATCAGAATCCCACTCGAACTCATTCCTTTGACCGGGCTAGTTCTTTCACAGGTACTTCTCGCTACTGATCACATACCTTGAGCAAAGATTCTGCGTGCCACTTTCGAGGAGTGCGAACTCCCACGTTAGTATTTCGCCACGGAGCGTGTCGCATGCTAGGTGATACATGCAAGATCCATGGGCGCGGCATAGTTGGGTCCTCAAGCGATTACACGACAACTGGATACGGCGCATCGAGCATTACCGTGCAATTGCTTCGGGATTCAATTACAGCGGCGTTCTCAGCTCGTATGCATTGCGTCGCACGCCGCGCGTTACGGTACGAAGTCTTGACGTGGGAGTACACACCCACCTCTACGATTTCTACATAGAAGTTCTTGTCTAGCTCACGATGATACGCTGATGCCGTTACCGTCACCAATTTCGCAATTTCTTGTAAGGCACGGTCTCTACCTCAGCACGATGGAACTCCACAATTTTGAGTTGCAGGCATCGACACACATTCTTGACCACTCGCTTTCCTTTTTCCCTTCTACTCACCTAAAGGCAGCATTAGGGGAAAGCCGGACGAAAAGTACTGTTGTTCTCGACGCGGACGACCTGCCCGTCAAGAGGGGAATAGGCTGATCTAGTTTCCCATTGGCATGTTGCCAAGTGAACACAGGGGAATGCTTGGAAATACGACAACATCTATTTTTTTTTGAGGGAGTTTCAAGCTAAAACTGCGGCGCGCCGCAAAACCTTCGATCCTGACGCATCTCTTTGGTCGCTCCCACCCCAGTCGATCGGGAATTACGTCATCGGGAGGCGGGATCGTCTCATCTAAGAGGCGGGACAGTTGCGCGGTTGCGGCTTTTTGCGACGTTTCTACAGCTCGGAGGGGCGCTTTTCACCGGGATTTCGGCGCAGGTAGCCTTCATAGGCTCAGGACTACCATGTGAATGACTTCCTGTAGGGATTTCTCCATTACCACGGTACCCCCAATGCTGTCTTTAACTAATATCTACTTTGACCGCACTTTTAATTGGAATATTATTGATCGGAGACCAGACATACCCATTGAACTCAGCACATCCACCGCGGACGAAGCCAAGGAGTTATCATCGCCATCCTGAATACGATGAAGTGTGAGTAGGATACTGGCGCTCAACTTTCCACAACCTACTCGCAATCGTTGAAGTGTGTTGATCAGATTGTCAATCGTTTCTCGTTTATTTACTGTACTTCCATCGACGGGGTCGTCAACGGTTGATGCACTTGCAGAGCTGTCAGCTGGAAAAGTATAAAAAGGTCTTATAGATGAGCGAATTTTTGCAGTTGGTCCCAATAGTTGAAGCATCATCATCTTAACCTACCGGAAGTTTTTGCTTCGGTACGCAGCCGTTTAGGCTGACTGTCATATTGCTCACTTTGCATAAGTGCTTTCTCGAATAGTAGTCGAAAGGTGATCAGTGGCTAGAACTCCACTGCATTTTGTGATTCATCGATCTCAAAAAAAAAAAACAAGAATGGGGTATTTTGAAAATTGCGTCACAATGAGAAAGCGCGAAGTCGTTGGAGAGGATTTAATAGAGGGAAAAATTGAGTTAAAGGTTAAGTGAATCCACGCGAAAGTCATCTCTCTCCCAAACACTGAAGAAGTCTGCCAAAAGCTGATTACTATGCTGTCACCCAACCTAAGGGAACCCCTAGTCAGTTCCATATTATTATTCATACGCCACCTTATTCGACATACGGCTTTATGCCATTAGGATAGAAAATTCACATTCGTTCGGTGTGCGACGCGGGCAAGCTATGCGCGCCGCATTGAATTAGTCCTAAAGCGATGACGGTGCTCTACACCTCATTCTGTGTGTAATCGCTTCAGGACTCAACCATTACGGAGCATTTCGCGCGCTTACCGCGGCCACGCGGATTTTCTATCCTAACATACACCCTTCGACATTATTTTACGTACAGTTAGTGATTTTACAAGGCTGATCAACAATACGACACAAAAAATCCTTGAAGTAGGCCAAGAGCTCCTTCCAAGGACACTGTGCTCTCTCTCGACATTGGCTGTTATTGATTTATGGTACTAGCTGTCCACCAGAACTCTTCTACAGTATGGTCGAGCTAACCAACTCTTTTTTCCATTTACCTATCACCAGCCTCACCTGTTCATGACCATGGCATCATGGAGTTGTCCGCGCACTGACTAACCTTTGCAAGCAATGATGTACTATTTTCACCTAATTCCAGTCAGATTCCATCCTACTAGAAAAGCTGGTGAAGTATTGTAGCGAAAGCTTATCACTGTATTTCTGGAAATGAACACCTTTCTCACCTTCCCTTTCTTAATAAGCGCAAGAAAAGCCATTGTTTTTGCAGTTTTAGGTATCCCTATCCCTACTATATATAAAACGCTTGTCTGTCCCTCCGTCTGTCACGAAATTATGTGGTTCAATTACCCAAGTTTGAGGTACAGTCCATCGCGTGGCAGGGTGTGGCCTACGGGCTTGGGTGAGTGGCGAGAGTGAGAGTGTGTGGCGGGGTGAGAGAGTTCGATACACGCGCTCACTTTGCATGCTTTCGTGTGTGACGCGCAGTAGTGCGCGCCAGCCCAACTGGTTATATTATAATCAAGCAATCACAACTCGCCGTGGTTGGGTTAGATCTGGCCAGCAGACGAGAAAAGCCTCAATCTGCCATTTGTCCGATATTTGAAACATGGCGGCACCTGCCTAACGATCTTTTGGGGATTGAAGCGCTTGTAGTGGTCATTAGCACCTACAGAGAGTGCCTATTACTAGCGACACCATTCAGAGAATGACACAGACCGCTTACGATTGTTCGAAAGGGTGTGCGCACCTATGACGGAAAATCGCGTGGCCGCCCGCGGCGAGCGAGTCGGCGGGTGTGAGTACCAGTGGCAGCGCATGGCAACCTTCAAGCGAGGCAGGGTGGCATGGGGGCAGGAGGCAGTGTGGCATGGGTGGAAGTGCAGAAGTGACGCAGCCACGCTCTGCCGGGCTCCCAAGGGCAATCGAGTCAGCAAGTCGTGCTGATGGCGACGCGAGTGCGACACCGCCAAGCGATTTTCCGCCATAAGTGCACATACCCTCCTGGAAGTGTCTTGACCCAACACATTTCACCAACAAGACCTCTTTCGGAACCTTTAAAACCAGTGAAAGAACCTTTGATTCGATGCGGTTCCTTCTCCTGATTACCCGCTCACATTCGTTGTTACCTCCATTATTGCTAGCCAAGCCTGAGGTGTTGAGAAAGATCACTCATAGGGGTCTTATTAACCCGAAATTAGTGATGAAATGGAACTTGTGGAGCTTCAAGGAAGCTATAAGTGTAGAGCGGGTGACTTTTACCGATGTAAAAAAAAGGAGCGGCATCTCAATCGTCTTGCTTGACACACAGCCAAATATGGGCTTATCTCGTGCACGCTCGATAAGGCAGCGTCCATATTTTACGGTTCCGGCGGCAGGGCGTGTCTGCGTGTCTTTGCGCCTCCATTTATGCCACTCTGCTTCGTTGCCTGCGTCGTCTCTGCACTTCCCTGTGCCACTCTGCCTGTCTCGTTAGCTGTAAACGCAGCCACTCCTCGCTGGCGCCGAGTATGAATGCGCGAATACGGCGGAAACTTCCAGTACGTCCCACTAACACAATGCCAGACGTGCAACGGATATACCACCGAAAACAGTGAATTCACCCTGAATTCTCCGGAAGTTCTCCGTGCAGGGAAACGCTGTTATACCAATTCATCGAACACCATCAAAGGCGTGCTTAGCAACAGGACAGTGAAGAAAAACAGATGGAATTGGCCAAAAACCCGAGTAAGAGGACCCCCTTCCCACCGTTAATTCTCGACGTGGACGACCATTCCGTGGATGAGTTCGTCGAGAGGTGGGTAGCCAGGGCGACTCTGTCATTGGCATGTAGTCAAGCAATCAATGCGCACAGTGAGGAAACAATACAAAAAACTTAAAAGGCACCCCATCGTTAACTACAAACGAGCGAAGACATCGAGTGAGAATTAATGAAAAAGAAGAACAGAAAAGAAAAACTCGCAGATTGTACGAGGCGAGCAGCAAAAATCAAAACACTGAAACAGATAATCAGCTGATTGAGATTGTGTATGCGACGCTCTGTTCACAAAAGCGCGCCCGGATTGCTCCAGCCGTGCTGCATCGCCTTCTCCCCTCCCACCCAGCCAGTCAGGGGGAATCTCGTCGCCAGGAGGCGGGCTGCCCTGAATAAAGGCGGCTTTCCCTGACAAGGCCGTCTTCGTCACATCTCAAGGGGCGCCTCCGGCGCGGGATTTCGCCACACGAAGGCCTTTCAGACCTGTAGTTTTTCACTAAATGGTTCCATTTCGGATTCCTTATCACTCACATTACCCCTCACACTGTCTTTAACTTCCACTTTCACTTCTAAACTCTGTATGCTGCGTGCATGCTGTATAAAAATAAGTCAGAGAAGAAAGTGCAAATCACATTAAAATGAGGTATGGCACCTAAATGGCATAAGTGCGAAGGATTTGAGGGAGAGAGGAATTTCTCTAAGCAATAAGTGGCTTAGTTTGGGTGGAGAAGGAAGAAGTTCTTCTAACGTCTCTCTCCTTAACCAGATAACAAGTCTGTTGCACTTCCTTCAATCCAAACCATTTCCACAGCATCGTAGTCCAACTGATGAAGTTCAAGAATCACCAATAAGTAATAATAATGGTCACATGGTTCTGCTGTTGATGACACTTCAACTGGCTGAGTAGGAAATTGATTTCTCTTTTCTCGTTTGGTACCACTTGTTTCTTCACTGTGAATCTCAAATCGTAGTTCAGTAAAATTTAAATTGGAATCTTTCCAGTGTTTTTGAGATACCACGAATGGACAGACGACACATCAAAGGAGATATGCTAGACAGAAAAACTTTTTCAAAGTCCACTCCGGATGAAGAGTTCAACCATGCTTTCAAGGAACACGATAGATGCTCGAAACGTCAGCGGGTGTGTGCAGATATGACAGCGAATCGCTTCGCGGCGTTTCACTCGCGGCGCCACCAGTACGACTCGCCGTATCGATTGCTCTTGGAAGCCGGTCGAGGTGACTGCGTCACGTATGCGCTTCCACTAATGCCACTCTGCCTCGCTTGAAAGCTGCCATGCCCTGTCACTGGCACTCGCACCCGCCGCACCGCTCGCTGCGCGCGGCCACGCGATTCGCTGTCATATCTGCACACACCCAAACGTCTACCCATACGAATTAGTGTATGTAGGACTTTATTACGTTTGCATGAGGAAGGAATGGGTCAGACGGTCAAGCACAACGAAAGGAAAAAGTGATTAAACATAACGAACGGAATCACGATGCGACTAGTCACCTAAGACATCGGGACTTCTTCCAGCAGTTTCACTGTTACATTCCGTTTAAACTGAGTTTCGAAGAAGGTTCATTTTTTGTTGGTTTCATGCCCATTGGACTCCAGTCAGACTAGTCTAGTTTTGGAAAACGACATATCAAAGATGAAAGAACCAAGCTCGCATGTGCCCCGTATCAATCTACGAACTGAATATAAATCACATACTGCACGCCGAAATTGCATCAGATAACCTGATATGGTGAAAAAGGAAGAGAATTGGGAACACAATGCTGATGCTTCAGCAAGGGATACATAGAACTCCATGAACTTTTCGAAGGATGGCCCTGTTTTCCTTTCAAGAAAGAAACACTATCATAGTGAGCATCCACTTACACTGATAATAAGCTACATATTCCAAAGAGGAATGGTTCACACACTGATATTAAACCAAAAATAACAGGCTTTTCCAATGGTATTATCGACAGAATGTAGCTGAGTCATGTGTTGCTGTGTTGTAAGCCTAACTGATCACGTGGAAGTGAGATTCCTCATAGAATTCATACTGCTTCTACTTGAAATAAGAAAATCTTCATTACTTGGTTCAGTTAAGAGCGGTATCAAATTTGAATAGAATAAAAACGATAGTGATCCGAAGGCGACAAAGCAACTGATAACCTTTATCAGCTTTCTAATCTCATTGACAGTTATTCTTGTTTGCGTTCTTCACTCCCCTTTATCTACTGGAGCAAAACAAAATCGGCTGATAAGTGACCGGGGAGTGGGAACGCATAATAAGTTACCGTCTCTAATGTTACTAACCCAGTTTGGCCTCTTATAATAGTAATGAGCCACGCACCTTTAAGTCGACCTTTTCTATGTCCACTTTCAGCAGAGCCCCCAGCATACTATAATCGAGTAGCTATGCATGCAAACGGTTTTTGTGGAGTTTTATTGATCAAAAGGCGAGATTACTATTTCTTTCAGGCCATTTCTTGAATGTGCTAAGCTCTGGCATCCATTCAAGTTAGTAATGTGATTGCAATATAAAATGTACCGCTCTCATTATCTCATTATCAGTTGCAACTACGATTGAGCCCGATTCTGTTGGATTACATGCGATGTCAGCACCCCCCCCCCCCCCACAAATTGATAAGACAGCGTTTTTACCTTAATCGTACCACTCGTAGACCATTTTTTAGCAGTACAACGTCCCATGACTTTTTGTGAGTTGTGGCCATGATGGATAAAGGGATCGATCATCCGTCTGACTCCCATGAAGTCCCACGCACAGCCCGTATGTACTCGTACTGAACGCTACCCCACGCCCTGGGACTATTATACATGGCAAGACTCTTACCGGGACCGGGACATCAGTTCATAAGTAACCACGTGAGTAGCAGAGACCGTCCACATTATTGGAACCTACGGCCCACCCAGCACTGGAGTCCCCAGTTGTATTCTGCTATCGTTTGGACTGCTCCAGGATATTAAGCTGATAACGCCTTTCTGCTCCGACCTCTAGCTTTCATGGTACATTTGGACACATCACCTCTTTGCCATCTGTTGGACTTGCCATTGAGTACTGGTAAGGATAGCAAGTTTCCGAGTGCCCCTCGTCAAACTCAGGACTGAGCATGAGCAAGTAGGCTAGTCAGCACTTAAATAATTTGACAAAGAATTTCTCCGGTATAACATTATGGTCAGCGTCCTACCTTTTGAATATAACGCCACCATTCTTTAACGCGATGCATTTTATCCCGTAAAGACTGAAGAAACGATCCACCGACAAATCTCGGTTGGGGTATTCTACCCTCCAGCAGTAAGCCGATAAATCGATGTGCAGCTGGTAAACTTCTAAGCTGGTAATCGATGTGCGGCTAGCCTAAGGCGCTAACGAGGGAGGCCTATTAGGTCATGGTGAGCTTCTACAAAACGGTTTTTTGCATTTTAAGGGTCACATGCATTAAGCTAAAAATCGGTCTCAAATTCGGTTAAATGGTTTGGGGGGGGGTCAGAAAATGGTCGATGCTTCGATCCCCACTGAAGACAAATTATTGCATTCTCGTAGTTTTGACCCATTTGTGCTCATGTATGACCGCACGTGCAAAATGTGTGCAAAATCTATTTTTATTTTGCCAGGGAACCGCTATCTTCGCTATTTCTGCGTACTCGGCGAATGATTTGTTTGGACCTCCCAACCCTCACAACAAGGAAACTAGGCGTCTTCCCGTTGAGCACGTGAGACCTTTACCCCAGTGGGTCGAACTACCCCAGGTAACAAGTTTTCAGCCTAATCGCGATTTTGACCTAAGCTCGAAAAGTTGGGCGACCACTAGTATTAATTATGATTACCAGCGTTTTCCTCGTACCGCAATTTCCTAGATAAAAAGTTGTTAGGGAATTTTGAGTACAAGAACCTTTTTATAATAAATAGTCCTATTTTCACCGTTTCAAAACTGTAGATTCACACCTTGACTTCAGAAAATTTATTACGAGAACAAGCAACAACTGCGCAACTAATTACTTGTAGATATCGCTGTAGATCCTTTGCACCATGATAGCCCATAAATCTTTCATTGGGTTCTGGTCAGAAGAATAGGCCGGTCATTCGAGAACGTCGATATTGCTGGTTGCAATCCACGCCGTAGTTGACCGACTTGCATGGATTGCAGCATCGTCGTGCATGAAGGTGAACCACCTAGTATTCCGGCGACGTAGAAACGGAAGGAGACGGTCATCCAGAATCTCTGATAGTCCTCCGAGTCCATGCGGCACGATGCAAAGGCCAGGTCGAGCAGTCCATTCTCGCAAACACCCCACACTATGAGCGAACCCCCGCCAAAATTTCGCCACGAGAAAGACAGTGGTTCTCCCGCAGATCCTGCCAGTACTGCCTTCCATCGTCCGTTCCGTCGAGATTAAAGTTTAGACCTAAGCGAGGCTTCAAAAAGATGAAAAGTCGCAAGTGCCTTAGATTAATCTCATCTGATGTTCTTAGTTGCGAATTCAAAGCGAGCCATCTTGTGACATTCTGTCAGCCTTGGAACTCGCTTCATAGTCTCTCTACTGAAACTTTTAAGGGACTGAGTGACCCTCCACAAGGTTATTTTGCTCACAGAAAGAGACATTTCGGCTCGCACCCAATTGAGGCTCATCGTGGAGTTGGACAGAAGGCGTCATTCTCTTATCTTGGCTGGAGAGCTTCCCTAGACGGCCACCAGGGTTCCTCTCTCCGTAATGCTCTGGATCTTGCAGATAGTTGTTCACGCAGTTGTGTGACCGACGAATTCGAGCAGCGATTTTGCTCCATGACCATCTAGCTTCGACAAACGCTTGCACTCGAGTTTGTTCTTTTGGAGTGAGACGCGCACGAGGCATGGAGAGGACGATGTTGACCACGACCGTATGCAAGCCCAAGTTCAGATTTTGTTTCGTATTTGCGGTGAAACGGGATTGTTTCATTAGTGAACCAATAGTTTTGAAACAGGCGAGCTTTAGTTTTTGGAATAACCAAGATTGTTCAGAGTCTCGACATTCTCGAAAACACTTTCTAGATGACTTTCGGTGGTTGGGAACTCAGTAATCCACGCTGCAGCTTTTCAAAATGTATGGAGAGTCCATAGACTGAAGATGCGAGGGTGGACCTCTAGATATGAAACGCAATGTTTTACCATGGTAAAAAACAACGAAAGGAGGTTGGTAGTCTACATGAGGAAATATTTGCTATCTTATGCCATTGCATGTTGTTGCTAGGTGCAGTTCACTCGCATTGCGTTAATTCCGCACATGCTTCATGAATTCAATCAAGGCTGCTAATTGAACGTTTGTACAAGTAGAGCAGTGATTACGTGCCCATGTCCATCCTACACTCTCGAGCCTCGATCAAAATCTCAATCCGGATAATAATCAGTATCCAGGGCTCATTGGGTCTCCTGAGCACGAATATCGCAATAGTTTCGCTCGGCATGGTACGCTAGCTAGAGGCGCTGAAGGGTCCTAACACGTTAACTACTGTAAGCTTGTGAATGAAGTCTTTTTGGTGTTCCAGCAACGAAAATTGCAGTCATTTCAAATAGTTTAGCGCTGGGTAGAGAAAATCAAAGAAATGCAAATGTGTGGAAGTTGAGGGGAGTTGAACCATAAACCCTCTTCCAACTGCTTCAATGTCAGCCTATTTCCCCATCCATTTGGCCATCCAATCACTGCTTGAACAGTGACGTGTGCATCCCCTACAAGTCTTCTTTGCTTCGTTTAGCAGTTACCATAAGTTATTCTGCGTTTTTCAATCAGCTCGAAGTGGTTCCGGAGTAGGTTTGAAGACAGTCTTCTGTCATGCATATACTGAACGCCGCAGCTGGAAAGCATTGCAGCAAACTGGTCAAAATTGTTTATTTCTAAGCAACTATTGCCGCTCGTTTTCTGACCCCTCCAAGGCCATTCACCCTAATTTTAGATTGTTTGTTTGCATCATGTATGTGACCCTATAAAATGCAAAAAAAGAAACCGCTCCGATAAAGCTGATAATGACCTGATAGGCCTTCTTTGTGAGACCCCCAAACGGAAGCGAGACGGCGAACTCCTCCCTCCCTCGCGCTCAACACGTCCCAGCGGTACCGAACGACGGCATTGTCTGGCACGGAAAACTTGCCAAAAACTAGAATGAGGTAAGATAGACGAAGTCCAATATTCAAGGCATCCTAATAGAGAAAACAGATGTATGTTTGGATTCGCGCTACATCATCAAATAGAAATCTACTCAAACACTTGAGTTCAAGGCTGACGTATGTGCTGAAGTCTCGTTTTTGGCGCTCCCTAATTTCTTTTCACGTTTTTTATTGAAAAGTAGATCAGTACCCCTAATGTCATAAGTGAGTGCCATAATGAGCACGAGATTATCGAAAAATATGCTCTGAAGTGATGTTGCCTATATCGTCCAGAAGTGGTCCATTCTACGAGTGAGCTCATAATGATAAAGCAATATTTCCACCAGAGAAAATTAGTATACTCTAGAAATTTTTGGATAAGTTCAAAGGTGATTATAGTTATACCTTAGAGCTTCTCAAAGACGAGCAAAGCCATCAGGACCGTCAATATTGGACTAATTCACGTTACAAGTCATGAATCAAAGCATTCAAAATAAAAAGGATTGGCAAGAGGAAATGTGGCGTTGGGATTACAAGCCATTTTTATGGAAACATTTTGTGAGAAATTAATTTTGGCAAATCAGCATGAGAATCGATAACAGCGTGAGACTTGTTCATTTTGTGAACGGTCATGTTGGCTCTGAATTAATAAGTGCACTCCACATCAATTATAAGAAAAAATTTTGGCATGTGAATGCAATGTGTTTCATCACCTCGAAACGAATTTTGGTAGTACTTATAAACGAAATGCCACACTGATGGAGTCCTTACATGATTTGCGAGAGGCATGTGGTTTATCGCCGCTCTCCGCACGTATTACCAAAGCAAAATGAAAACTATGATGTGCTCAAGACACTAACCAGGAAGAGCTTTCAAATTCCCATGGAACTTTGCATAGAGACTCCTACCGATTGATAGACCCTCGAACGCTGATTACAACTGTGAGAACTGAAAGTGCTACGGGCCGTTCCGAAGAGAGTTAGGGGAGGTCAAAATTTACCCGTGATATCTCATTGACTAGGTACTTGACATCAGCATGGTCGTTGTCTATTTAGCAACGGCAACCTTGGTTCACTGGTAGTGTTCCGTATCTGCATGGTGGGGAACGAGGGTTCGCATCCCGCCGTTGGACAATCTTCTGCATTTTGTGTTTATTGTCTGCACGTTTACCTGAATAAATAGTTCTAGTATAACATGATGCGTTAGGAAGCCCATAACGCGCAAGCCAATCGTTCTCGTGCAAAACCAGTGTGATTTTCATATTCAGGAAATCAGATTACCTCCAAGGACAAGTTTTTAGCCAGTTACAGAATCCGACTAAATTCCGGAAAAATTCACAGGCTATTGGGTGGCAAAACATTGAACAAAGGAGAAGTAGTTGACCCTTGCCGAGGAAGTGCCCTTATTTGATGCTTGTTACGTACGTTTAGTGGGATGGGCAAGTGTAACAGGTATGTGTATGTTATCTTGTTCAGGTTGCAGGATATTTTGCAGAAGAAAATTCAAAAACTGCCACTTTACCTCCTGGCCACCCCTAATTTTCCGAAGTTAGTTCAAAAACTGGATTCGGCTGGAAATTCGCACAGAGAGGTAATAGAACCTCTGTGCGCGAATATCTTAAGCTTTTTACGCAACAAAACCTAATTCGTGTGACACGGAAATCTCTTCGACCTGATATCCTTCCCTTGTGAGTAATGTTGGTAGTTATAATTAAAGTGGTAGAGTAAATGAGGGTGCGATAGGTACCAGTACAAGGAAACGGTCAGAAGTGAAAGAAAAGCACTCACTGACAATGAAACACAAAATGCGAAAATAAAACCTGAACCGGCGGGGAGCAAACCCTCAACCACTATCTTGCAGGCCCGGAACACTACCAGTGAGCTACGGTGGCCGCTGCTAATGTAGGAACAGCCGTGCTGATGTGGCAAAATGTCTCGCCAAAGAGATATCACAGGCAAACTTTGACCCCTCACAACTCGCCTCAGAACGGTCCGAAGCACTTTTGGTGCTCACAATTGCAATCAACGTGCGAAGCTCTAACGATCGGCAGGGGTCCTTATTCGAAGTGATATGTGAAGTTGAAAGCCCTTCCTGGTAAGACCTTCCCTGATCAGTTCTTTCCGCGCGCAATGGCCTTTTCTGATCAGTCTTTTTCAGCTGCAAACTTCTCGATTTCGTCTCTATTTTATGGCAAATGTTGTAAGGTTCAGTGCAGGAGCAACTGATTGCGGCAGCGTAGAATTTTTGACGATACGAGTGGCACTGGCTGACCTGAGGTGGGCGAAACGCGGGCGTCTTTAGGTTGTAGTAATAAAACGGTTAGACCAGGTTATTTCACACCGCGCATCACTCGGTAGAGTTATGTAGTTCTGTAAATTTGAATTATGTAAGGCAGACGCGGTCGGCACTAACTTTTCAATTTCGGTGGAGCCCATATCGGCATAACAGATAGCAGCAGTACTTTGCATTAGACATACCGGCATTTATGAAACACCCATCATATGTATTCAGGAACTTAAGAAGCTCAGCTATCAAAACCCTGCTAGTGGGATGAGGGTAGTCGCCCAAAGACATCGAAAGGGGTAAGGCCGCGGTCATACTCAGCGCAAGCAGAGCGTGGCTGCGTTCAGAGGCAGCCAGGGAGAGTGGCACGGGGGAGGTACAGAGACGACGCAGCAACGAGGCAGGGTGAAATAGGCAGAAACGCAGATATACGCAGCCACGCCCTGCCGCCGGATCGCAAAGCACGACCGCGGCCTAAGAAGAGAGTGGAAACTGTGCATATAGTCCATTTCGGGTTGCCTGACAGGGCGTGGCCTACGGACTTGGGTGAGAGTGTATAAGACTCTTTCACTCCGCCACACACTCTCACTCTTGCCACGCACTCTCACTCTCACCACTCACCCAAGTCTGTAGGTCACGCCCTGTCAGGTGCTCCGAAATGGGTATACATATCCTCTGAAGGCAAACCTTCAGCTTGAGCGGCAACTTGCAGAATATTACCAGATACCTCTATCAGAATTCTGAGCGCTCACACAAGCTTACTAAGGTCACTCTTATTCAACGTTTGACAATTTGTCCTCCATTAATTAGCACGATCAACATTCAACAAGTTTCTTCACCCATATTAGTTAATACCTAAAAAAGCTCTGTGACCGAAGAGTCGATCGAAACCTGAAGAGGATAATGAAATGACCATTTAAAACTTCTTTTCCGAAAGACAGTTTTTGAAAGCTGAACAAAAATCATGGTTATTGTACCATGGTAATGAAAAAAGTATGAAAAAAATCGTTGTTTGGTTCAGAAAAACTTCACAAATTCAAAAGAGCATTTTTTTTGTAATAGATTTCCAGATGATGAATGTATTAAAGAGTTTTTCCATCGGAGAGGAATTCACCATTCATGTTAATTTGACATTATGTATGTGACATTTTTTTTGAATATTGTAATCGTGCTGAAATCAAGTCTTACACAGGAGCTGCGTGGATATGGGGCATCCTTTTTTGGCATGTACGCATAGAATCGCCTCCAACACAGCAGCACTTGGAGCTATGAGGAAGTTTTTCGCGTCAATTTTTTTTCTCTGCAGATCCTTCTTCTTTTCTTTGCGGATTTATGTCTATGGGAAACCGATTGTCGTATCCCAAACATGTCTTTTTTGGCAGAATTCGAACTGAGAGAAAAAATGGCTCATCCATGTGTGCTCCTTACCTTTGTTTCGTTAATCCAAACCCAATGGTTCACAATAATTTTTTCGTTTTGTTCTAACCTTATTAGAATGTTTTGAATGTACCCAGGAGTGGATTCAAATGGATCGGTCTGAAATTTCCCTTTACCAGCCGTGTCACCTCAGCGTTTCGTGACAATTTAGCACGAAATATTATTGAGCAGCATGACACTGAAAAGTCAATATCTATATTGGTAGTGAAACACGATTGAACAATAACGGGACAATGATTCCGTGAACTAGAACACTTACAGCAGAAAAACACATGCTTCACTTCACGTCATGCTTTTTCCGAAATTCCCCGCCACCCATTCATTCTAGAAGAACTTGAATGACAAGCCACACGGCATGGCAGGCTATCGCACCTGCGGGAGATAACATGCTCCAGCACAAAAGCCGCGACGCAACCGCGCGAAGGACAAGTGTCTCGTTTGTCATTTGAGTTCTTATGTCTCGAACTCGCACCTATCACCTGGATTGCGGCGGCGCGAATTTCCTGCCCTAATAGCGCACATCGGCCATATCCCTCGCCACACATCCGCCATGTACCTCCCAATTGACAGCTACCGCTATTCAGAAGTTCAGATAGTTTGCTGGTCGTTACTTTCCAATACCATTAATACCGGAACAGGAACGATAACTGTTCACCAACTGATCACCAATCGCACTATGGGCTCTTTGGTGGTAGTGAAAAAGGTATTGGATTTCGCCATACTACTTGGTTGTTCAACACAAACGCTTCCTTCCCCGCCACTTGTCCCTTTGCCAATCTCTTCTGTTATCAGACCCTATACCCACCGTCGACGTCTGCGCATCGTCCCCATGTCATCTGTCTTATCCAAGATCCCACCGCTTGTGACAGTACGACACATATGTACGCGCACAAACGTATATAGGTACCTAATAGATTTTATAGGGTGTCCCAAAATTGACGCTGGATATCAGTTGGGTAAAAATACAGTTCTTCTCGAAATCCTTAGCTTTTATTGAATCCTAAAGTACATAGCATATCACTGCGTGAGGATTAACATGTCGTGCGGACGGACTCAACGGCCTTGCAGCCATATATGCACTTTTTGACAACATTTTCCGTAAGTTGTTGCATAAATGCGGCTGGATTTCATTGAAACAGCAGCGACTTTCCTCCCTTCATGTTAGCGTGCTCGCATATCTGCTAGCATTGACCTTCGACTTCAAATAATTTCATAGAAAATCCAACAGTGTTGAATCAAACGATCTGGGGAACAGTGCTTATGATCGGAATAAGAGAGTACGCGGCCCGGAAATGTCTAACGCAATGATTCAGTTCGTTGAGGATGCATTTATTTTCTGACAAATGACCAATGATCCACTAGATCGTGCGTTTGACACCATCGGAAATCTTTTTCCTCTTTCCCCTCTTCTTCTCATTTCAGAAATTCCCGCTTTCAGCAACCCTTAAGTTTCAGCTGTTGAACTGTTTGTGATGGGGTTGCCAACACTTTACCGCACAAATAATGACAAAGTCGAACCTTGTATTATTTGGAACACCATTTTACTCGGTAAGAGCTTCCTCTTTTTCTGTTCTCCCTTCCATGTACAGCACAAGTACAAGACTAACCCTGCACACTAAAAGAGCCCTGCACAGAGTGATGATTGATGCATAGGATCTGTCCACACTACATATAAATTCCTATATGTATTTGAGGCAAAGGTGGTGTAGTTACACGTGGAGCGCACTCTCACTTCCACGTCGCGAGGACCAAATCTACATCAATGCCCACAGAGCAACCAAGCTCTCCGTCTGTCCTGTGTGAGTGGTGCCAGACTCATTTGAGAGGATAAAATCACTGACTTGTACATCGGTTGGTCATCAAATGTCATTGTTTGGGCCACATAACATTCACCTGGCACCACGAGTATTGATATAACTAGAATGCGCGGCGCATTCCGCGAAAAGGATTGATTAACGCCCAAAACCTTCTACCTCATATTTTTAAATATAAAGCAAAAGACTGATGTATTGGATGTATTCGTTTGTTTGCTTGCCTGTTTGGGGTCGGTCGACGAAGCCGGTCTAGTACTGAGTTGAAGCTGTGGTCGTGCTCCGATGAACTTTGCTCACTGCGCGGGACGGAGGCGACAAATAGCAAGTTTCACAGAAAATGACTTCGCCTCAGGCTGAGGCGCTGCCCAGTATATCGACAAGCTATTCTACCGCTAAATCTCATTTCTGTTGACCAATATGTTCTTTCTCCCATTACCAAACCACCGTACCCGTACCGTACCAAAAGTATGTGGACACTTCAAAATTTGAGTACCACGAAAACACCACTCATCCTTGCGTCATGCGATTTTCACTGCTGGATTCCTTGCATGCGGTAACCTCAGAATACTAAATCCGACAATGTTATGTAGAGGATTTTACAATTTTTTTCTTGCCGAAAATTTTTTTCTTTGTACCAAAAGTATGTGGACACTTAATAAAAACCAAACCCAATGACAAAAATCAGTAATCTATTGGACCTCCAGAGTTTCAAATAATCTCGAACATCCCGTTGGGCATGCTCTGAATCAGGCTCTGGGCAGTTGCGTCGTCAATGCTGTCCCAGGCAACGACAACGGCTGCCTTCAACTCATCTACTGTCCTGTACTGCTTATTATTCTCGTAAACTCGCCGGACGATCATTCCCCATAGGTTTTCAATTGAATTGCAGTCAGGGGAGCATGCTGGCCAACCCGTTACTTGCACTTCATTGCGCTCAATTCATCCTTTGGTTGAGCGCGAGACGTGGACGGAGGCATTATCCTGCTGAAAAATGTGTGTCCGACGTCGCGCACCTCTCAAAAACGGCAGCAGATGGTACTGAAGTACTTCTTCGTACTCCTGGCTGTCAATGCGGCACGACGGAAACCGAGCCACCTCCAAAGTTCCTCTTCGAGAACACAAGCGGGTCGCGTCGTAGGTCCCTCCAGTAGTGTCGGAATCCATCTGGGCTATCAAGATTGAACTTCTTCTCATCACTGAAGATGACCTGCGAAGAAAATTTGCTCATAGCATTTTCATGCTGAACGTAAAAATTTTCCAAAAACCCATACCTTATCCCATGCCGTTGCCATGTTTTTACGGGCGAACTCCAGCCTTGCCAACTTGTGCTGAGATGTCAAGCGGGGACCCTTCTTCATTCTCTCGCGTTATGTGCTCATAAGATCGAATGAAGCGCCAAATGGTCATTCTTGAGACCGATGAGCCCATTTCTGTTTGGACTTGGCTCGCCGACAATGAACTCGACACGAGTCGGACCACTCTTCTGTTATCCTGCGGAGTCAAAGGTCGCGGACGGCCAGGGATGGGTGTCGAATGGTAGGCATCGGGATTTTGAATGAATCTACCCACGCATGTTGGAGGACGGCCGAGTTGACGTGCGACTTCTCGGTTAATGTGTCCAGCTTCATGTTGATCCCGGATCTGAGCTTGTTCTTCTTCCGAAAGAATGGTACCGTGAAGAGGCATTGCTATAGAATAATGGAGAAAAAAATGACCAAAATCGATCACATAGTTGGCGCCAAAATGTGATCTACTCGAAGTGTCCACATACTTTTGATACAAAGGAAATTTTTTCCGGTAGTAAAAAATTGTAAAATCGTTTACACAACACTGTCAAATCAAGAATCCTGAGGTTATCGCATGCAGGGAATCCAGCAGTGAAACTCGCACACCGAAGAACGATGGCGAAAGTACTTGGTAGGCGTTCAATAACTAGCAAGCGCTGTCACAGCGATAATACTGCCTTCGGTTGATAGTCCAGTACCAATTCGTCTCTTGTACAATGAGCATTCCCTTTCATCTTTTATTCCCTCTCAGTATTTGCGAACGGAAATGCATACAGACAGACCAACGAACTGACCGATAAGCCGACTCACCAATTATTTAATTGGTTTTATAATAAAGCAGTGAGCACTCAATCATCCACTAAACACTGGGGTGTAACCTCATAGTGAGAGTCACGCCCATATTAGACCGATCTTCTGGGAAGCCCTCTACCACTAATGCACTAACCAAGTACTCTAACTCCTAACCCGAAAAACATAGAAGTATTCTAGCTCGACCACCAACCTTATTAGCCAGCCAACGTAAACGACTTCACTCAGTCTTTCTACACATTTCACTTTCGCTTCGCACTTCAGGCACTGAAGAGCTCGCGAACAAGACGATTAGGTGATTCAAACGATCAGGGGGAGAGGAAAGGGTACGTACCGAGGATTCTCCAGAATCAAGATCACTCAATCGATACGTATCTTGTCCTTTTGAGTGCTTAATATGACCCGTTTGAGGAGTTTCACTCGAAAAAGTGTGAATCCGGCTTGGATACAGCAGGCCTCCAAGCAAGTGCCCACTCCGTCGTCCGCCCCGGACGGAGACGCATTGTAGGGACAGAAAGTTACGTATACAGCCCATTCTCCGTTCCCGACCGCGGCGGACGACGGGACGGGGCATTTACTCGAAGGCCTCGCCCACCCGGCTGAAATTTGGCGGGCTGTATCTTGGCCCAATTCTCACTTTTTCGCGCGAAACTCTACACGCAGCCCTTATCAGACAAATACAACATAGATATGTGGGTAACAAAGAAACTCATTTATCCGTAAACAATTCCTTTAATGTTCAACCCCCTGTTTTCGCTACACCTATGGGCCAGAACATCCTACCACGCTGCCCGCTTGCTGTATAGAGGATCGAGATAAATTTAAGTACCTACATATCCCACATAGTTCAAAGTTGCCAATCAGTCCGTCTGCGTTCGGGCCACTTACATTACTAACTGACCTCACTGAGCGGCATAAGCTTCTGGGAAGTTGGTAATAATTGCAATAAATGTTTTAAAAAATAGGGAAACACTTCAGTAGAAGGTTGACATGATCGGAGGAAAAGAGCTTAATTGGAGTCCTAATTCATCGGCCTTCTATCTATAAACAGAGATGAGGACTGAAAACGGAACAAGAAAAATGAAGAGCACACTAGATGATCCACGGAATGAGAACTGATGCTCTGAAATTTCAAGGAGCAATGAGTTGGAGTTAGGTGCCGACGATCAAGGCAAAGCATATGGTGAATATTAAGATGCCATTGAGAAGTCAGCGTACTGCATGTCAGGAATTCGCAATGTGATTTAATTGCTGGAATAGGCAGAATGAAAAGCAGCACATAATCGAACGCTCCTACTTCTACCACCGTTTCTGTGACGTGGTGAAGTACGTGTGAATCCAAATTGCAAAATATAACAGACAAGATACCACTGCACCACTGAATTTGACTGCTGCCCAATAGGGAGGAAATCAGGGTGGAATGGTCTCTTTTAAAAAAAAACAAAAATGGTTTCTACTCAAAAGCAGAACTTGATATACAGTATTATCATAAAGGTCAACCGAAATGCTATGCATCTTTCAACAGCGGTTTCCCACAAAGAAAAAGAAGTACCGAGAGCGACTGATTGAATTAGTACGACCACAACCTCATACCTACAAGAGGGTTTGTACAAGCCCACCCCTCCCCTCTTCTCATCAATGGAAGAACAGATCCCTCGATTTGGGATCCCTCTGCTGAAGTTCGACTGCTCCATACGACAGCACAGCTATACGGTCATTCAAGTTACGTACTCTCTGTAAGCAGTGACTTGGGCTGAAATAGGGCCGTGATCAGCTTGTGGCGTCTAGCTAGAAGTCGAAAAATGGACATGAGTCGCAACCACCTAGATGTTTGGGATCCGCGCATGGGATCATAATCTCTGACCCCGATTGATTATCGATCCTTCTCTTAAAGGCACACCACGCGATAATACAATCAGTGGCTTACTTTCGTGGAGCGAGTGTGCCCCTGGATGACTGCTCAAACTGCACCCTTTTGCGGCTGCACGGTGCACCCTCATGGTTTTGTGCCTGCTCAGACAAAACCGAGCCACGCCCACCCGGCTGGATCACACTCGGCCTTAGACCAACAAGTTTCCAACGTGGGGCTCACGTGGAAAATGAAATTTGCTCCAAGAGATAATTATCAAATGAAACGGCCATTTTGGTATCGAAGGCAGCCTCCACGTCGGAAATTCTTCCATCTAACGCCGCGTATGATTCAGCTGGGTGGGCGTGGCTCGGTTTTGTTGAAGGGGGCACAATACCGTGAGTTTGCACCGTGCAGCCGCAACAAAGATGCAGTTTGTGCAATTATACAAGGACCTACTGACCCACGAAAGTAAGTCACTAATTGGATTATCGTGGTATGCTTTTAAAGGCACCATTAGGGGTAAGGGAAAACTGAGATCTGGAAGTACATGTTTTCTGAAACGAACTTCGACTTCAGAAGGGGTCACATGTGGTGAAAATCGCATAAAAAAACGCGACTTGGGGTCTTATGGCGGCCCCGCAGCTCGTCATGCCATTATGCCGTTATGCGCCCGGGGCAGTCGACGTGGAGGGGCGGGACAACAATCGCGGCCGGCTGGTTGAGACTCTGGCCTGTCTTCAGTCCACTCCGACCAGAGACGCAGAGAACGAGAGAGAGAAGGGGGAATCTCGGGTTCCTATTTCTTGGTTTTTTCGCCGTCTTATGCCGTTATTTTTCTACTGTTATATTACTGAGCACCTCTACTTTCGTAATCCCCAATTAGCCAAAATTGCCCCTAACGGTGTCTTTAAGCCGCGTTCATACTTCGCGCCTGCAGGGCGTGGCTGCATTTACAGGCAGCGAGGCAGAGTGACACGGGGAGGTGCAGATACGACGCAGGCAACGAGATAAGGTGGCACTCGTGAAGACGTAGAGACACCCAACCACGCCGTGCCGCCGGCACGGCAAAGTATGAACGCGGCTTCATTGAGCTGATCATCTGATGGAGTTTTATCGAGTTGTTTGTGTTGTCAGCAGATGAGTGATAATGATAAACCCTACCACCCAACAGCTCACGAATCCCTTATCCTCACTCAGAGTGGATACCCGTCTCCCTGCTTTCTTCGAACCTTTGCTACTACTGCTGTACATTGCAACATTTTAGTTTACTGTATGGATTTTCGCTATGCATTATCCTATACAGTATTTGATAAACGGTTTGAAGTGTGTTGTGCTATGTGACTAAGGTCGCGTACTCACATTCAGCGCCAGCAGGGCATGGCTACGTTCACAGGCAGGGGGCAGAGTGACACGAGGAGGTGCAGAGACGACGCAGGTAGGGCCGCCTTCATACTTTGCGGAGCCGGGGGCAGAGCGTGGCCGCAATGATCTGCGTCTCCGACTCTACCACTCTGCGTCGTTGCCTGCGTCCTTTCTCTACCTCTCCCGTGCCACTCTGCCTCGCTCGCTGTGCACGCAGCCAGTCCCTACAGGCGCAGAGTATGAACGCGATCCAATGGGGCAGGGTGGCATAAGGGGAAACGCAGAGGCACGTGGCCACGTTCTGCCACCGCAGAGTATGTGCGCTGTCTAAACGGTTTAAATGGGCACACCTGATTACCAAGCCGTCAACCATGAGGTTGGATAGATTTCGGTTTCCAACCCAAGATTCGCCATGCCTCTTGCGATTGCTACGGATCGGTACTGCCCATACCTATCGGGCATATCGAAGTGATCAATTTCGACCCAAGACTCCCGGAGCGATTACAAGTCAACTGCGTATCGTGCCCCTAGCATAACCGTGTAATCGTTCTAACAAGGAAAGGCTCCCGCGTCACCGTGGCCATTCAAGATGAGTTGTATATGTTCATATGTAGTTTCGAACGGGGATCTCAAATCTGCCCTCAAAATCTGCTGAACGGTTCCGGGAAGGAAGTCACGGGGGCCTGAAAGATATGGCGCAAGCGCAGGTGCTGGTCATATACGACTCGAGACAATATATTGTCGGAGCTCGGATGATGCAGCTGGTAAGTTGTGTCTGTGGGTCTTCAAGTTGGGGCACGAAGAATTCGAATCCTTGTTGCGCTTGCTAGTTTTGCTATTGCTTTAAGTGTTTTCCAAACGTTTGCAAAACGCTTTTACGCTTCATTAAAGCATCTCGCGCCCCCCCCCCCCATTGATGAGTAATACGAAAAGATTGGTTTTTCTGGATAATTGAACACGCCCATCTTTTTTACCCTATTATTCTGCGATTGTGGGGAATTAGGCGTTGTTGTGTAAAACGACTATGATGTTCGCACTCAGGGGCTCAAATTACCCTTCTGTACAAATTTTCAGCCAAATCGAGCTTTCGGTCCAACTTCGGAAAATTAGGGGTGCCAGGGGGTAAGTAGTATAATAGTTTTCGAATTTTTTTCTGCAGAAAATCGTGCAACCTGAACAAAGATAACCTAAACATGTCTATTACAGATGCTCATGACAAAAATAGCGTAGCAAGCGTCAAATAAAGGCATTTTTTCGGCAAGGGTCAACGATTTCTCCTTCGTTGAATGGGTTGCCAGCCAATAACTCATGAATTTTTCCGGAAGGCGGTCAGGTTCTCAAATTGGCTAGAAACTTGTACAGTGAGGTAGTTTGATCTCCTGAAAACGAAAATCACACAAGTTTTACGCGAGAACGTCTGGCTCGCGCACCATAGACTCCCGAATGTACCATGTAATAGTACCAGTTATTCAGAAAAAGCTCCATAACTTCCTTCCCAGAATCGTTCGCAGATTTGAGGGCAGATTTGAGATCCCCGTTCGAAACTACATAGGGACATATACAACTCATCTTGAATGGCCACGGTGACCCAGGAGCCTTTCCTTGCAAGACCCAGCTACCGAGACGCGCATAGCTCGCACAGACCGCTCGTCGTCGTGCAAAATCCTGACATAAGGGTACACACCCCTGTATTTTCACATTGCTGTATATGAGTACTAATTTTTGCCTACACGTGTAACTCGTGTAAATATTGGAACCTACCTATCACACAAGTGGACTTCCATATACAACTTAACATTGGACTGTAACAACTTCAACAACGTCTGTCTCTGACGAGGGTCTAGCACCGTGCTGAAGATATTTGTCGCGCTGGTACTTCCTACAGTGATTGCGATACAGCAATCACACATACATGCTTTTCCTTTGGGAGTCAAAGGCATCAGTAACCTTTCGATATCGGATGAAGCCGTGAACGTCATCCTACTAAAAATTCCACTCGTGAGTCCCCAGAATAGGGCATACTTGCTCAAATATTGCGAATATTTGTTCGAAATCAAATGTCTTACGTACGACTACCTAGATTGAAAGGATTACCATCTTCATTCCACCATTCGAACGCAGGACTTTTAACATCACTGAGCAACGACAAACACGTCGTATAGGCCACAGCGAGAAACAACTAAGAAGAGGAAGAAAAGACGCAAAGTCCGAGCGACTATGTAGTCGCCATTTAGATAACCCACAAACTGTGCTTCCATTAACGGGTAGGAATAGTGGTTTTCGCCAAGTGTTATATAAGCAGCAAAAATAACCCAAAAAATCAGAACACGTCGGCTTTCACAACACAAGATTCAATAGTGCGCGGCAGTGTTATCAGTACTTTTGCAAATAGTTTATACATTGAAAAAAATCACCCCAACGATGAATGAATTCGAGACTGGTAGAATATGGGATATAGAATTTGCACAACAATCTGTAATATGTGATCTTTCGTGGATATAGGCCTTGAAAACATCTGTGGATCCCCGCTATGTTACGGACTGCCATTTAGTGAATAACAACATGTCAATCAGATAAATAAGTGACGACGAACGATTCAATCGAAGTGGTCTATGAACCATAAAAGGAAATGAAAAGAAGTACTGCGAATATTCTAAACGGAACAATCTATGAATTCTTCCTTAATACAGCCACTTTCTCCTTGAACACCATTTCCGGGTAGTAGTACGGGAAAAAAGACGTCTTCCTGCAGTGAAAGCAATAATTTTCTGTTGAGTTCATTTTAAATTATTTCTACATACTTAATATTAAAGCGATGGAATGCTGGGACAGCAAACATCACCCGATGATGAGCAGAGTAGTTCGACAGCACGATTTGCTTCAGGTCTCCCGAATACGTGCCGATCATGAGAAAGTCGAAGCGCTCCATGTCAGATGGTGTCAATGTTTCTGTCTTATTGTACCTGCAAATCATTCAGCTATTCGAAACATAGAGAACCAGTCACATTCAGCATGAAAAAGAATGCCAGCTTAGAATTGAATCACTGTTCCAATGCGTCCTTTATCTCTCCTAATGAAAAAGCTAGCTGCATATGGCATCTGTGGTCGGCTTCTTCGATTCCTTGAATCATTTCTAGTTGGTAGAACTCAGGTCGTAATGATCAATAGCGCAAAGTCCCGCCCGTATCCTACGCCAAGTGGTGTGCCTCAGGGTACGTTATTCGTCATATACATCAATGACCTTGCTGATTTCCTTCCTGACGGCGCCTTTTGTAGTATATACGCTGATGACTCCAAAATTTATACCATAAATGACTGTCAAAAGCTACAGAACGCCATTGACGCTGTTGAAAGCTGGTCAAAGAAGTGGCAACTCGAAATATCTATCCCTAAAACTGCCATCATGGGTATTGGGAGAAACCACCCCGACTTCACCTTCACGCTGTCTGGGAAGCCGCTCACACGTGTTCATCAATTTCGCGATCTCGGTATCGTCTATAGTGACATGCTCGAATTTGATGAATACATCCGGGACATAGCTTCGAATGCACGTGCTCGAGCTAATTTTATACTCAGATCCTTTAGGTCGCGTGACCCCACTTTACTTTTCCGGCTTTTTATCCTCTATGTCAGACCGCTTCTAGAGTACTGTTCCCCTGTTTGGTCGCCGCATAAGAGATTGCTGTTAGAAGAAATCGAGAAAGTTCAGAAAAGCTTTACTTATCGCTGTTTCATTCGGAAAGGTGTTAGCACCCTACCCTATGAACAGCGTCTATATAAGCTCGGTGCGGATAAACTAGCCTTTAGACGACAGTTGATTGATCTCAGCTTACTTTATAAGACTACCACAGGCGAAATCTGTTTGAAACTGCACGACCTTTTTGAGTTATCCTCTACCATCGGTACCTCAAGGGGGCACCCTTTCCGTATACGTCCCTATAAGCCCAACACCTCAGCATTTGAGGGCTCGCTTCTGGTCCGGGTAGTAAAACTATGGAACTCTTTAAATTGCGAATTCTTTAAATGGAAGCAGGCTGAAGGAGTCTTTCAAGATCACCTGGCGTCCCACCTGAGGAACTTACCTTCGTTGTTGGATTATACAACGGCTGATTCAGTGGACTGGACTCCAAACTCTGCTCCATCTAATGAACAGCGCATCTGATTTCAGCTACGAAGTAATCAATTATAAAACAAATAACTGTTATTTACGTCGAGGATATGTTATTATCGCGTTCCTTTGTGTGTTTCCCACGTTCCTTGTTGTATTATTGCTAATTCATGTGTGCCTATCATGTTGTTCGTGGAAGAATCCCTACTATATATAAAGCGCTAAGCCGTCTGTCCCTCCGTCTGTCACGAAATTAGGTATCATATGAAAAACGACCTGTGGAGATGGGGCCAAGTGTGGTATGGGTAGGGCATGGGACAGGAAGTAAAGACCACACATGGACCAAATTAAGCTCCGCCCACGGGGGCGGGGCGTGCACTGGAATGTTTGGCTTTCAGCCCGAAAATGTTGATTACGTTCGAACGTGCTCCTAACGTAGGGAGAAGATGGATTTAGGTCAGGGATGAGTTTCTGAAGGTCAAGAAAGAATGCAGGGCACAGTGGGCGAAGCATTTAAAGTGGTGGGCGGAGCTTGGACGTTACATGAAAAACGACCTGTGGAGATGGGGACAAATGCGGTATGGGTAGGGTATGGGACACTGAGTAAAGACCACACATGGACCAAGTTAAGCTCCGCCCATAATGGGCGGGGCCGTCGTGGAATGTTCAAAAATTGTTGATTGGGTTTGAATGTGCCCCAAACATAGGGAGAAGATGGGTCAAGGTCAGGGATGAGTTTCTGAAGGTCAGGAAAGAATGCAGGCACAGTGGGCGGAGCATTTAAAGTGGTGGGCGGAGATTGGACGTTACATGAAAAACGACCTGTGGAGATGGGGACAAATGCGGTATGGGTAGGGCATGGGACACTGAGTAAAGACCACACATGGACCAAGTTAAGCTCCGCCCATAATGGGCGGGGCCGTCGTGGAATGTTCAAAAATTGTTGATTGTGTTCGAATGTGCCCCAAACATAGGGAGAAGATGGATCAAGGTCAGGGATGAGTTTCTGAAGGTCAGGAAAGAATGCAGGGCACAGTGGGCGTAGCATTTAAATTGGTGGGCGGAGCTTGGACGTTACATGAAAAACGACCTGTGGAGATGGGGACAAGTTTGGATGGGTAGAGCATGGGACAAGAAGTGAAGACCACACATGGACTAATTTAAGCTCCGCCCACGGTGGGCTGGGTGTGCACTGAAATACTCTTTCCTCAAGAAAAAGAGCAGTACAGGCCGACCTACTGACGCACATGGTGTTTCGCGCACAGTAGTGTGCGCCCGCCAACTGGTAAATAAATAAATAAATAAATAAATAAACTTGGTCCTTTAGACAGATACATTCACCTGTATTTACGTATAAGTAATCTCCTGTCAAGGGTGGAGTGGCGTGGTAACAGGTGATGCGCACCCACTTCATGGTGCGGGAATTGTCGCATCAATACCCGCCCAGGCCAACCAATCTTCCATCCCTCCGGGATCGATGAATCGGTACCAGACCCGTTAGGAGTATTAAAGCATTGACCTGTACATGGGCCGAACCCCACAAGTCATTGTATAGGCCAAATTGTATTCACCTGCGACCATGATTCTGAATGGAGCTAGAATGCGCCGCGCATCCCGCGAGGGACTGATTAATGCCAAAATTTTATTCTTCATGCTTTACTTCTCCGTAGCGAGGCCTCACACCAACTACATTTGTAGAAATAATGTGAGGCTCCGAAATATTATTTTACAAGACTCAATGATGCTTCGCAAAAATATTGCAAAAGAAATTCAAGCTGCAGTAAACCTGAGGAAGACGCTACACGCCAAAACATGCGATCAACATCGAAGTTTTTTCGCAATATGTTGATGACACTCTCTTGAGTCCTTTGGAAAAAGTTTTGGAGCCCTACATTGTTTTTACACATTCAAATCTAAAATTATGATAATACTCCAGTCCCTCGTAACTACAAAACTTTTCAAAACTCAACCGCAGCTGAAAAAGCCTCTGTGTTTCAGCAGCAAGAAACATCGTGAACTCACTCCCATGCATCGTAAAGCTGCATGAATCGGCTGACTCCAGTCTGAGCGCACGCATTATCGATGTAGACAGAGATCGGTTTATGAGCGTCAACTCTTTGAGTCCACTGGAAAGAAAAGTCAGTTACTGAAAAGTTATTAACCACATTTCCTCTAATCGGGTTTCTTTGAAGAAACACTAGCATTGTCTTCCTCACTCTGACAATGAGCGGCGTGTAAGAAAAGTGTAACCAGTATATTTTACACGTGGATCTTCCTCATAGTATATGCGCGAACTATCACGACAATGCAAGTCTCAGTCTCACGGGAGGTGTCACCTTGAAGGCTCGCACTTCCACTGGCGACTTTTTACCGAAATTTCATTAGCAGGACTTAGCTACATCTCCACCATCCGTTCACAGTGTTCTACATCATCAGTCACAAGTCAATCAGTCGACTGAAAATCTGCTTCCTCCAGTTCACTTATTTGTCTCAGAAGCAGTAGTTGGCAACTTACATTCCCTTCTCGTACACCCCTTTAATCCCCTGCCCTGCCCCCACGTTGCTGGAACTTCGCAGACAAGCACGTTTGTGCACAGTTTTACCGGGTGAATCTTAAACTATAAACGAATAGCACCAATAAAAAATAGATACTCACCTGTAGGTGAGCAATTGCATCTCCGCCAGGATAGTTTCTGGCGCCAGCATACAGAAACGCTGCTGTGGCTAGCAGATTGGCCACAATATGTAGACAACATCCATAGTGAAGTAGACGACGTGCTGGAGACTTCTCTCGATTGATGAACCTATTAATAATCCATTGCAACACACGCATAGTGTTATGTAATTCGATACATGTATTCAGCAGAAATAAGTCGCCCGCTACTCAGGCTGAGTAGTCATATGGTGGATGGATGACACTAACCGTTTCTGTGACTTGCCTTGGGAGAGGAAGGCCTTATTAGGGCAGGAAATAGTTGGCTTCAAACCTGCCACAAGTTCACCATGCTGCCTTTGAACACATTAGGGCATACCAGTTGTTACATTCCAGAATATGAAGAAAGTGTCACATACGTCTATTAAAACGAAAGAGAGTGGTTCAAGGAGCATATTAGTTTTCTGTTTACGCTGAACAAGGAAGAGGCAACCTTTCTCAGACTTGAAACTATCTACTATCCTTCATAGGCCTTACAAGGGTTTAAGAATGGAAATTGTTGAACTACACTTTTCTTTCAAAGAAAAGTTGCTGTAGCCGTATTTTTATTAGGTTGGTGGACTGCGACACATACGATTTCTCTTTCAGCACGTTGCTACTCCAAAACTCTAAATATATATATATATATATATATATATATATATATATATATATATATTTCAGAAACTGAACTTAATTTCGCCCATTTTTCATTTGTACTGGAACTTTGGTACGAGCTACTTCAACCAAGTCATTTTCTATGCTTTTCTGCAGCCTCTTCTCAATTTCGTGACGTCATGATAAAACTCTGCCATCGTCGGGGCATTAAAATTACTGACCTATTTTCGCAATTTCCAACTTTTAAAATCATGCAACAAATAGGTCGTGCTACAGCTTATGTAGCGACTGATTTTATTTAGAAAGCACCATGTCCCTTGATAACGCTGGTAGACAGCGGATTGCTACCCGAGCTGCAAGTGTGCTTCCTTCAGTTTTCGCAACACACTGCTAAAAGTCTCGATGCGAGTGAATGAATGCGCTCGTTACGCAATTTGTTGGCCTTTTTCGCATCATTTCCTTTGAAATTTGTTCTTAAGCCCCGTGACATCATCAGTGTCCTCTCCTTTCTGATCACCCTAAGCAGTAATTTGGGGCCACGACAATTACATTTTGACCACGGATTTAATGCTTTTCCTGATCTGCCCACGATTACTTGCGTGAGGAATTGCTACAATAGATCTACATTCGCCCAACATTAACAATATACCAAAGAATATTCTTTCCTGCGCCTCGTAAATAAATATACTGTGACTGAGGTTGGAGACTATTCGTGTGGCAACCACTTTTCCTTCTTTTGAACATCAGATGCATGTAAACATTTTATAACTATGAACTTAGCAACTTTTAACTCGCCTCCAAGCTTATATCCAACAATGCGAGCAGTTCACATGCTCTCAAGGTTTTTTGGCCTTGGTAGTCGTCATTAACATTGAGACCGTTTCCTTTGAAACGTTCAAATGAACAATGGCAGCTGAAGTACAACGGGGCCCGATCTTCATAAGCTCCAACCATAATTTTATTAGTACCAAAAGATTTTACCTCCACATCAAGACTGGATGGGGAAATCCAATTTCCCTAAACTTATTGTTTGACACTAATGAAAGTAAAGAGATATTAAATATAGATGAATACTGGTATATTTTGCAGGCAAAAGTCAGAACTGTCGAGAATGACAGCATTCAGCTAGACTTACAATTGTTAACCTAGGATTCTTGTGATCAAGCATCAGAGGCCACAATTAAGTTTACCACCTGATGTGTAGGCAGTATAGCCATCATTGTCCTCTATCACTTCCAATGAGTGTGGGTAGCTGCTAAGTACCCTCTGTCCAGGAGTTCATAGGCTACAATTTGAGAAACCCATGGACACAAGATTCGAGTGTGACTAGCTAACTGAGCTCCTTATTTCCTATGTATTGCTCAGGGCCCTGATTAGGTGATATCGGAACGACCTAGGATAAAAGGATAGGGGTGGAATGAAGCGGAATTTCAGAGCTTAGCTCCCTATTTCCGCCTTATCTTTGCAGCATGTTCGTATAGTACGTGACCACGTTGGTAAACAAATTAGCTGCTCTTCGAAAAAGGGTGAACGCAAGTGTGAGCTAATCTCTGAAGATGTGTGGCATGAATACCAGGCGTTACAGTATTGCCGACTGGCACAGCTCTGATTATGGCATCGTACAGACGATTTTCCACAACTCTGCCAGTACACACCTTCTCATGGTTAAGGGACAGTACCCAGCTCTCAGAATATCTTGCAGATTTTTGTCATTGAATGCCAGCATAACAAGGTTTCCTAAACACTCACATTGCCATCTCGTCCGACTCACTGAGTTGGTAAGCTAGCCCAACCCCCCCCCCCCCCTTACAATTTCACAAAGCAACGGTAATTTGATAGACTGCCAATCGTCGTATGGGTAGAGTAAATTTTGCTTCTACTAATGGCATGGTGACCTTTGGAATCGCTTCCAACCCTCTGAAGATATTTCCTGTTCAGTGGGCGTCCAACCACCTGTGGGTGTGTTCAAACAAGATTCGCATCTTCTGAACCACAATCGGTGGAGCAGCGGGACTCTGTAGAATGATATAACATTGTACAGCATAAGTAACAGCAGCTGATTCCCTTGAGATTCTGAACAGTTGTCATCAACTGCGTGTCTGAATAATAAATAATAATAAACGCAAACAAATAAATAATGAGTGAAAGTAACAAATAATAAACGAGTAATTAAGGGGTTATGAATTTGAGACGATTTTTGCTACAATGTAGCGAGGCTAACTCGTATACATTTTGAAATGATCGGAGCGTGCTCTAACTCACTTTGGACGTTGAAACCCCATAAGTTCCAAAGCAGTAAATCCACGAGAAATTTGAAAAGTGTCGCAAGACTTGTGCACCCCGTATACATGGAGGTTGGCACATCTTTGCATTAAGAGAAGTTCGACTGAATTAAGGTGGGGTGGAAAGCGGGTAAGACGTTATGAGAACTTACATCCTTGCACAAAACACGGCTGCCGAGAGGTTGATCAGAGGAAACGAGTAGATGATGAACCTAGATAACTTGATGTTCTTTCTGTCTGCGTAGGTATAAACAAAATAGGTAAAATTACAAGATAAGAGTAAATTACGTTTGAAAACTTTGCAGCAAAAGCAAAATTCTGCACTCAAGATCTGACCCACGGATACATAAGCGACCTAAAAAGTTCGAAGTTCTCCAAGAAATTACAAATTACCTGAGCTCCTTATGAGGTAGAAAACTGTACAGCAAAATGAACACGAGAGCTGGAAGAACGATAGCTTTCAGTCGACGTTCCAAAAACATTCCTAACACTGCCAGAGGAAGGCTTGCCATCAATCCTCGCGGTAAGCATGAATAAAAATACCACAAAAAAGGCGACACCTGAATAAATGCTAGTGAAAACACACTTCAGGATAGGAACAATTATTAGATTTCCAATTCATCGGGGCGTTGGACCTTGTCAACAATACAAGGGATCACTCCTACAATAGTTCACCGAATTCTTCACAAGATTAACAAGCTTTCAGTAGTTTGCGATTGAATACTTCACTTCAGGGAACTCAGCGTCGTATTTGGCATAAGCAATCCAAGGCATTGCATTAACTTTCATATTGTCTGGAGCGCACTCGAATAACTGTGCTGTGCAGCGTCTAATTCTGACAAGAAGTACTTACCCCGTACTCATGGCTTCTGTTGTGCAGCACGTTGAACATTGCTACCTCAAGTTCTGGATAGATGAGACGACCCCAAAAGAGCGAGTCCAAAGGAATAGTTACTGCTGAAAGACTCTTAGTTACTCTCATCCCCTCTATTACTAGTAGAAAGAGAGTCAAAACATACAGAGAACTTTCAGTGCAGTTTTCAATCCGTTGGCGAGAGCGCCATCCCACCCAAGCAGCGGAAGTCTTCCAGTGAAAATAACTCGCAAAAATATTGGCGCAAACAGAAGCACTAACTCGCATCTGCAAGAGAATGTTTAGCAATATAGATTTGCAGTATTCATTATTACCTGAAGAGTACAACAGCCGCAGTGGCCCAGCGTACAGCGCTCTCATACCGATTTTCCAAGCATCTATGATAAACGGTCAAAACTAAAAATGAAATAATGATTTGCTCTCCAAACACTTATCAGGCAACCATATTCTCCACGCACCTAAAATAAAGGCAAAAGTGTTCGGAAGAGTACGGGAAGCATAAAAGAGCATATGAAACTGCGATGCAACAATGATTCTGAAATATGGAAAATATAAAGCACAGACATAAATTTGTGGCGCTAGAGCTATTGCGGAATAGAGCTCGATGATCGAAAAGAATAAGATAACTTGTGAAGCCGCATTCACACTTTGCGCCGTCACGACGTGGCTGCGTTCACAAGCAGCGGGCAGAGTGGCGCGGAGGAGGTGCAGAGACGACACAGGAAACGAAAGAGGATGGTATAGGCGGAGACACAGATACATGCAGTCACGCCCGCCGCCGGCACCGCGAAGTATGAACGCGGCCTAACCTTTGACTGCACGTGGATGAGTGCCATTATGCCGCACTCCGATGCACGACGGTATGGATGCGAGTTAGGGGCACTGCAATAGCTGGATCTAAAAGCGATGACGGTGTGCTATGCTTTCGTCAGGCACAATCGCTCTCATCTTCAAAAACTTATACGGACCCAACCTCGCTTTCATCTCGTCAAGGGCTGAACACGGCCACACTCATTTTTCGTCGTACTGGAACACATCCACTGCACATGACTCTCACGGGGGTAAATTCCCACGAAGGACAGCAACCGCTGGCTCCATCGCTCGTCAAGCATATCCGGTCAGATTGAAGGTAGCTTCGCAGCTAGCTGGAAGAAGGGGCTGGTTTGATGGTCACTGGTGGTTGGACGCTGGTATGGGTGACGGTCGGGACACACGAATCTAGGCCGTGACCCTGTGACAGCCTGTGGCTTTTGCCCTGTGACATGAATAATTCAAACAATTTGACTATACAACGGAACAGACTTGCAAGGAGGACACGATTTACATGAGCAAATTGTCTGAATTTTTTAAGGCTTAGGTCAAAGGCCACAGGCTGTTACAGGGTCACGGCCTAGATTCGTGTGTCCCAACCTACACCCCGCTGGTATGCTGGGAGGCGATTTTGGCGCACCTCCCTGTCTGCGAACGGGCAGAGACGAAACGTCCCCAGCGCTTGACTACCAGTGACGATCGTCGAGTCCCTTCTTCAGCGAAGGGCGGGATGTGCTTTTGAATCAACAACAAACATTTCAATTTCTATTTTCATTAGCACAAATTTCATTTCTGGAAAAATATCCATCAGAACGGCCGAGCCTTGCTCGAAGGTACGAGTCCAGCTGCTTGACAAGGCAACTGGTCCAGCCGCTATGACAGCACCATATGCGAGCAGCAAAAGCGATAGCAGCTGGTCCTAACTTAAAGAGTCTTCTACAGAAGTTTAATTGAGACACGCGTAACGATTAGGCTCCTGATGTTTCCTGATCTTCAAATTAGCGGCTGGGTGTTTCAAGTTTTTTACGTTTACAATTTCAGAGCATCTGTTGTGAAGTTCGTGATACTCCCAGTAGAAAGCTCTTCTAGTTCTGTTTCGAATTTGAGGTAGGTGGTATGTAATCCCTCATTTCATCGAAGTCAATATCCTTATGTTCGTCAGTTCTTCTTTAGCCTGTGCAAGGAGATTCGTTCCAAATGCTTCTCGTGCCTACCATCATTCTATTTTCGCCATTGCTATCAATACATCACTGTAGGCGGTCGAAGTAAGACATCTAGCAAATACTAGCCAACTCTCTCAATCTTCACACACCAGCGACAAGTAAATGTTTAATAGCTCAAAAAGCATATTGAAAAAATAAAAAAGCTCTCACCTCAAGAACATAGCCGTCTCAGTTCCGAAGTGTTTACGAACAGCTCTGGCGAAGTTGAGGAAAGCTATCACGACCGACATTCCGAGCACAAAACGGACTTGAAAATAGCAAGCCAACTTCTCTCATAAACCAGAAGAAACATTTGAGTACCTTACCTGCAAACAGCATCCAAAACTTAGGTGAACCGGTGAGATACAAGATAAACCTGAAAGGAATCCCAAACATGGCGAGGTAGATGGGACCGGCGAATGTTCGCGGCACAACTCCCGGGAAATCGTTGTGATCATACTAGAAAGATTTTCATTTATGAAGAAGAAAATAGCTCAAATATATGAAAGGGTGTATCAGACTTTCCAGGGTATATTGCAGCCTCCTCACCGCAGAAAGGTTGTAGGTATGATATATTAAGTCGTGCGTTGCTTGAACATTGAAGCTCTCCTCCACTTTTGTCCCTGGCGCCATCAGAAGATGCACCATCATGGCAATCACGACTACCCATTCTGACCCATCTATATTATCCATCAAACCCTGGAAAACTACGGTTTTACGGCCAAATTGGGTCAGAAAGCAAAACGAAAGCAAGACGAATCATCTGCACAGCTGCGCAAATTCGGACGGACCCTGTTGCTGTGAAAGTCATCCTGTAGCTAACATCGAATTCCAACGTGATTAGAACGCTAATACCGTCGTTCCCATGGCGAACTGCCCAGCACGCAATAGTGGTGACTTGACGTATCGGAGCACTTGCAGGTGGGAGTGGGACTTCCGCACAGAATTCTCGTCTACACTCTTACTTCGTGACATGCTCGGTAAGATCGCTTAATTGACTGCTCTGTCTGTTAAAGACAGTGTTCGCGATTATATGGGAGACAGGGAACGCCAAAAGAAGGCATGCACTGAAAAATTACGGGGCTGAAAGGCCGATGTATGGCGAAATCCCCCGCAAAAGGCGCCCCCTTGAGCTGTGGCGGAGACGGCCTCGTCAGGGCAAGCCGCCTTGGACAAGGGCAGCCCGCCTCCAGGCGACGTGATTAGGGGTTGGTCACGGTGCGGTTGGTCAAGGAGATCGGCAGGATTGAATGTATCGACCGCGCTTTCTCACTTTTAGCTTGAAACTGACCACATGAAAATAGATGCTGTCGCATTTCCGAACATCCCTTCATGCTTACGTCTTGGTAATGCCAGTGGGAAACCTATGCGGACTACCCGCGTCTTGACGGAAAGGTCGTCCGCGCCCAGAACCAATGGTGGGAGGGGGTTCTATTTCTTGGGTTTTTGGCCACTTCCATTCGTTTTTTCTCCACTTTCCTGTTACTAGGCATCTTGGCTTTCATATTCACTACTTCTTATACTTCTCGTCCGAATTTTCCCGAAAGCTGCCTTTAATTTCTTCTCGACAATGACTGTTACAATGAGAAAAAGATGCAACTGCATTATGGTAGGGTATTAAGAAGCGACCAAAAGCACTACAAGAAGTATACAATTATTTAACTTGCTTCTGGGCGCCAGTGATGCACACTATCTAATACTACATTATTAGCGCACCTAACACTTCACCTTGTATGCAATGGTAGAAATTTTACGATTCGCAGCGACTTGATTTCTTTAACTGTTTTGCACATTTACTTAATTGAGAACTCTTTTGTAGTTTTGAGCACCGTAACCTATGTGAGCGATACAGTCCGTACCAAAAGTATGTGGACGCCTCAGTTTTAGTGCGACAAAAACACCGTTCAATTTCGCACCACGCGGTTCTCACCATTCGATCTCTTGCATGCGATAACCTCGAAATACTTTACCTAAGAGGGTTTTGTGGACGATTTTACAATTTTTTACTATTGAGAAGAATTTTCGTTGTATCAAAAGTATGTGGACACTCAATAAAAAAAAAGCGCATAGCCGGAAAAAACTGAGTCCTCCGAGGTTCCAAACTAGCTTGAACAACTTGTTCGGCATGCTGTGAACCTGGTTTTGCATAGTTGCTTCATCGATGGTGTCCCGAGTGACCAGAACCGCCTCCATCAATTCATTGACGGTAGAGCATTGCTTGTTGTTTTGAAGAAATCGCTGAACAAGAGCTCCCCATTGGTTTTTAGGTGCATAGTCAGAAGACAGGCTAGCTAATCCATCGCCTTGACTTCATTGCATCTGAGTCATGCTTTGGATAAATATGCGACGTAGACACCTGCATTGTCCTGCTGGAAGATGTGTGTCCGGCGCCGCGTCCCTTTCACAAACGGTGGCAAATGGTAGTAAAGCACTCCCCGCTACTCTGAAGGGTCTACTCGGCACGAAGGGATTGCAAGCTGTAACTTTCCGCTGCCTCTGAAGCAACCGCGTACCATCAACAAGCCACTTCCGCAGTTCCTCAAGGTACGGGCTTTCAAACAATTTCTAGGGTTTAAACAAGCAGCGTGCTCTTCTAGCACGTTTTCTTTTGTGGTGATCTTCAAGAACAATAAAAAGTTCAATCCTGAATGGTCAGATCGATTTCGTCGCTAATACAGGTACCTCGGCTATGATTATCCTTTGTGTTTGGAAAGGAAGTTCGGTGGTGGTTCGGTGTGGCTGCGGAGGCAGCGGAAAAATACAGCTTGCACTCCCTTCGTGCCGAGTAGACCCTTCAGAGGAGCGGGGAGTGCTTTACTACCATTTGCCACCGTTTCTGAAAGGGACGCGGCGCCGGACACACATCTTCCAGCAGGACAATGCAGATGTCTACGTCTCATATTTATCCAAAGCATGACTCAGATGCAATGAAGTCAAGGCGATGGATTAGCTAGCCTGTCTTCTGACTGCAATGCACTTGAAAACCAATGGAGAGCTGTTGTTCAGCGATTGCTTCAAAACAACAAGCAATGCTCTACCGTCAATGAATTGATGGAGGCGGTTCTGATTACCTGGGACACCACCGATGAAGCAAGTGCAAAACCTGGTTCACAGCATGCCGAACAAGTTGTTCGAGCTCATCTTAAACCTCGGAGGACCCAGTAGTTTTCAATTCCGGCTATGCGCTTGTCTTTTATTAAGTGTTCACATACTTTTGATACAAAGAAAATTTTTTCTCAATAATGAAAAATTGTAATATCGTCCACAAAACCCTCTTAGGTAAAGTATTTTGAGGTTATCGCATGCAAGAGATAGAATGATGAGAACCGCGTTGTGCGAAATTGAACGGTGTTTTTGTCGGAGCGAAATTTGAGATGTCCACATGCTTTTAGTATGGACTGTATAATTCATCTCCTGGCTGGTCACTTCCATTGCGCACGCTAAGTTTCCCATTCATTTGTATATCATTTGATAATTTATATTGACAGCTGCTACACCTATTCGGTAGATATAGTTGGTTCTCATCTATCTTGTAGAGAAGAGACGTAAGCACGGCAGTCAAGTCAAAGTCCCTTAGCATGTGAAGATGCGAGATAAAGGTTCGACGAGGATTCTGTTCAAAAGTAGCACACCCCTTGCGCGTTCCCATCTCGAACAAACAATGGTTGCCTTGAGTGAAGTATTGAACCCAGCAAAAGACCTCTACATTTGCAAAAGGATTTGCGAATTAGGACTACTTTGCAAACAAATCCGCGAAGTTGAAGCGCAGTAAACTCAGTAACCTTAGCACTACACCTTTTCATTTAAAGAAAATCAGTGCAAGGAGACAACTATGACACCTTACCACGGGTTTTGTGAGTGTAACACAATTTATTCAGAATAGCTCGACCAATACCCACTTCGGTTTTACCTCCGACATAGGACGTAAACATTCAAAGCACATTTTCATTCTTATTCAACAAAAACAATACTCGGAATCTAACAGCCTATAGACAACTTATATTCTATCTCAACAACCAAACTTATAACAAGATCTAACGAATTTCACACAAATTTGACTGCAAAGAATCGATAAACATAGAATCACGAAAGGTAGAGGTATCGTAAAAGGAGAGGAACAATGACAAGTAGTGATTAGTAACGCATTATTCATGAAGCCAGGCGGTCCCTAGAGTGGGAGTAAATCCGCATAGGTCACCCGTAATGGAAGCAAAGATTTGAATACCACTATGTTAATTTATTCATTTATCTACTTCATCAGTTATGCTGACATTTCCTAGCAGGATTCTAATCCTCTCCACTTCAGCCGAAGCGTTATCGGAAGTCCCGCGAGCCTGACGTGCTTTCTTCTCATTCTTCTCGATGATGTGCGGTTTAACCTGAAACATCAAAAAGTTTATCATAGAGCACATCGACTACTAGCTGTTATCAAGCTACCTCACCTTACCCTCTTGCCTATCTCTGAGCACAATAGCTTCGTATTTCTCCGCTTTTCTCCGGAACAAATCACTTCTCTCTTCATACTTTTTCAAAAGGCGCTGCAGGCGAAGAACAAAGTCGGGACGATGCGTGTCCTGAGAACATTCATGATGCACTGTGCGTGAAACAATTCTATCAAAGGTATGCAAGAATGCGCCTGGTCAGATATGCGCAACCAGAACAAATCAGTCATATAAGAGTGCCCGATCCTGATAACTTATTCTAACTTCTATTATATAAACCGCTATTTTTGTGCGTCTGTTTGTCGGTCGGTCTGCCGGTGGGTTTGTCGGCATGTCTGTTCGTCCGCAAGTAAGTGACTGTGATAAGGAAATGATAAAGCAAAGCAACCACTCTAAGTAGGGAGAAACTATGAATGTTGAAGCATCATTGTAAGACCATGTTTCGTGGTGACAGCACCTCTTACTTATACAAGCACCTATTTCATACCCTCGCTCTAGTGTGCTGAGCTCGCGCTAGTTGCCAGCACACTGAGATGGCATGTAGGTATGTTGGGTTGTCGGAGGAGCAGTGCCGTTTGGACTACACCGATCAAAGAGTATGTAATTGACTAAACAGAATTGATGGCAATCTTTTCACCAAGTCCTGGACGGCTCAGTAAGCTAGCATGAAGGGTCGAAAACGGATAATGAATATTACCATCATGGAGTGCAGTCGCAGAACTCCGGTTACGGGTGTATGTCGTTTGGCGCGGCCCTTGCAGCTAATTTGCCAATGGGGCGCATGGCCCGTCTGGACTCTCCCAGGTTTACCTAAGCCTTTTTAGGGGAGGAGCTTTGGCAGTGCCCCATTGGCAAATTAACTCCAAGGGGCCGCGCCAAACGACCGTCTCCCCTCCGGTTACTATGACTAATGGTTGACGCCAGTGGACGAGTCCACCCGCATACATGTGATTTCAATGAAACGGTACGTCCTGACTTTGCTAAACCACAACTTTGAATCAATCCTGTTCATATAACCCTACGTGTAGTCCGATTCTCACCAATGCGATATAATGCGAGAGGTACATCGAGTAGCCAAATTCGGTGGTAACGAGAGAGCAATTCACTTATGGAGTGAGGAGCAAGTTTTGGACCCATACTCGCTCAACGCCAAGCCCGATAAAGCGTTTCACCCGCTATGCTTAAAATTTGGCACCACACTCGCCTGACACGATCAAGACATTCACTTTTACTTCAGCTGACCACCGACAAGTATTGAATAGGTGAACCGAATCAGATTACCACCACAACATTTGATAGGCGTGACGCATTCAAGAGAAATTGGGTTATGTTCCTAGGTATATCGTGAGGGCGGTACGGATTGGCTGGACACGGACCTCATTGTGTTTATGAGAGGTGGGGGGGGGGGGCACTTATTGTGAATGTACTATTACAAGCGAATGAATAGATCTAGAAAAAAAAATGATGACAACGTTCCACACAGGAGTGGTTGCCTGGAAAAGTAATGAAACTAAGCGGGTGAACTCTACTTGACGCTGGGACAATGGTACGCAATACTATACAGCCTTTCATTGAAGACCAAAATGTGAAGGCTTGGAAAGGAAAAGGTGGACTTAATGCAATAGAGTAACGACGTAGAAATTCTGCACTTTTGGTGGCACTAGGTGTTGCAACTGACTACTACCTCTCACCCCAGTTTTGCACGACTGATGAATATCTAAGACAGATGAGTGCAGGCTCAAAACAAGGCCAGCACAAGCTCACTCGTAGATATATTCTGTCGCAACGTAAGCGCATTGAAACAAAGCGTGTACCAAGTTATATTTTGGAACATACCACGTTCCCAATACAATTGAAGAAAAAAAAAACAAAAAATGATCGAAAACTGTTGAAAATTATGCATGAACGTATTGGAGATAGAATAACCGACCTCTATTTTTAGCGACAAGCGACCATCACGGCCGGGAAGAGGGCATACTGCGAATCCTGGTAGAACTTCGTGATCATTAGAACTGATATCCAACAAATCAAACTTCGCGAGATCAAATAAAATCGGAGAAAGCCGAGAAAAGTCAGAAGATGCGGCATCGCAATGCAATGAACCTGGAATATGCATCTTTTTATATCAGAACGGAGAATGAGTCACGTGCTCTTCAACTAATGAGCTTCAGACATTTTTAAACATGTAACAAAAACCGTGGCACTGCATTTTTCTAAGAGAGCCAAAACCGTGGACGGCTACTGACGCGAAGAGGAAGCGAACGAAGATTTACGGCTACTAAACTGAAGGCTCCTCATATTCACGAGTAAACCTTAGCCTCACTGCATTTCATTCCATCCTAACATGTCGGTGGCAATGAAGGAAAGCATATGCGAATACATCACTTTTTGCTCGAACACTCCAACTCAGAAAAGATAATGTGTAGCGAAAAGCGCGTTGAGAAGAACCTTTGGCGCGCTATTGCAATTCTAGCATGCTTCATCCCGAACTGCTAACTTCAATGACCAATGTCCTGCTGGTGGCGGGCCGACGTAAGGTCACCGTCAGACCTCGCGATTTTGCAAATCTGCGGTGTCGCGGCTACGCACGCGAAAACGTGGCAATGCAAGACCTCAGTGTCGTAGCACCGGATGTGAAAGCGTGATGCCGCAATACCCAAAAACGCAAAATCGCGAATTCTGACGACTGCCTAACGGTCAGTTGACGTCGCGTAAGCCAGTTTGATTCCCTTCATGATGATGTTAAACAAGTGAAACAGCACACAGCTAAAAACAAGTAAAACAATGAAAGGGAGATCAAAATAAAGAGTAAGAAAAAAGAGCTTATAATAAAAACCCAGTGGATACACAATCGACGTCTTGGCAAGGCAAGTCAACGAACTAAAGCCACCGTAATTCCATACCATAAGCCGAAATTATCTGCGTCAGATGTCTTTAAAAAGAATCACTACAAAGAATATACAATCATGGATACCATGTTAATGATGAAGGAAAGAAATTTTGCAAAAAGAAAATCTAGCACGCATTGCATTGTAACATTGACTGCTTACCGCTAAAAACCATCGACGAAGGCAACTCGAGTTGGCGACGTATAGATCGGACCGTGCTGACCATTCTTAGTAGAATTTTCATATCCGATTCGAGCTCTTCAGATCTTTGTAGGCGGAAGAAAGAAGCCTGGGCATCATACTATCAGAAGAGAAAACGTCATGAAAAGTTACGTATAAAAATCTGCATGTCTATATGGATAGCGAATGAAACGTACTTTTACAAAATCAAAATAAATGGAACCAGATTCTCTTCTGAAGACCCGTTCATATAGATATTCGGCTACGAAGGGCATGAAAACAGAAAGCTGCACAAGCGTAGGTTGCACAACACGATTCAGTGTTGTACGAATTTCAGCAATTCTGGGGAGGTTCTTCTCCCAAAGAGCGTGCTTTGTCGTCTCCTGAATTGATAAAGAATGACTCCATCCTAAGTGAAAGGAAACACTACGCAGAATAGGAGAGCGTTAATGTGGAAAATAGAGACCATAAGACGGAGAGTCTTACTAAGTAAACATCACAAAGCGACCCCAAAATGAAGTTTTGCAACTCAGTGAAAGCGTGATGAGGCATATATCCCGACATGTGCTCATCCACCTGTTCCAGTGTGCCTGCTAGTCGAGATAGAATCCACTCATCCTGAATTTCACTTCGATTTTGTAAAAAATGTTTTGTATGAAGGAAAAATATGGGTATACCGCTGGATGTTCAGAATCCACATCTTTCATAGTGGGAGAGTTGTCAGTGACAGTTTCGACATAAGCCACCATATTCCACAACTTATTGCAAAAGCGATGTCCCTAAAATGAGTAAATGTCACACTTGTGTGTTTCGCACTACTGTCATTGAATACAGCTATCAGCAAACGTTGGCATAATAAAAACAAGCTGGTGCTGCGAAATGTGAAACTGATATACATCGATTTCCTCGGGTGTGTGCAGATATGACAGCGAATGGCGTAGCCGCCCGCGAGCGGCGCGACGGGCGCAAGTGCCACTGGCAGGGCATGGCAGCCTTCAAGCGAGGCAGTGTGGCATGAGTGGAAGCGCAGACGTGACGCAGTCACGCTCGGCCAGCTCCCAAGGGCAATCGATACGGCGAGTCGTACTGGTGGCGCCGCGGGTAAACGCCGCGAAGCGATTCGCTGTCATATCTGCATACACCCGATTTCCTGCAGCAGTGTAATACCGAAGAAACAAAGTTAGCTATAATAAAAGTGTCCACGCTTCCAGTTGCAATCCCGCATTGAAAAAATACACGGTGCAAGCTAAGGCCGCAGTGGGACTTTGCGATTTTGCGTTTTTGCGTCTTCGCAAATCTGCGATTTTGTGGCGTCGCATTCTCACACGCGATACTATCACCTTGAGATTGTACAATGCCGTGAACTCGCGTGCGGAGCAGCCACATCGCAGAATTGCCAGAATCGCAGAAACGCAAAATCGATAAATCTGACGGCGGCCTAATCAGGAACAGTCACTAGGACACCATGGTCTTTGAATGAGGTACTTACATTATAGAACCGCTTCCTCAATTATGAGAGAAATATTCTTTCTGAACGTGACCTACCATGAACTACTGAATCTCTATTGAAAGTCTGAGCACAGACTAAAGAAATGTCGCAATAATCTTAGCTTAAACCTATAATCTAACAAGATATCAAAACCCCACACCTGAAGTTATTGCAGTTGTTTTAGCGGCCACTACCTATCCATGGAACTACGTTACGCCACAATGGTAAGACCTCAACAAGATGATAGGATTCCAGCGAAATCCTCCACACACAGACAATGGGAAGAAAACTTGCAAGAAGAAACCTCGGACGATAATTCGGTGATGTTCAAAGGAATATCTGAAGCGAATAAGTCGTGACGCAGTAATGCGAAGCGAAGAGCATCAGGGCCAGCTCGAGCTATCCCGTCAGGAAAGCGAGATGCAATAGCAGAAGTGGCCGTCGCTGAAAAGTAATATGTAGTGATATGAGGATGACCGTTTCCTTTCCAATCAAAACTGTTCTTACCAATTTCTTCTTTTGAGAGATAGCTTTGTTCAATTCGTTCGATCATTTTCTCTCGAGAAACTCCATCAACAACATCAAGGGGATCAATAACATTGCCCAGTGATTTGCTCATCTTCTTTCCGGAGGAGTCTCGAACTAAACCATGCAGGAGCACGTTACTAAATGGTACTTGCCCACCGGATAACCTGGAACGAAGAAAAAAGTGAGCAAAGATGTGCGTCAGGAAGAGGGTTTTCAGCACCAGAAAGAAGAGCTTGTACCTCATTGTTACGATGATCATTCTAGCAACCCAGAATCCTAGGATATCCCAACCAGTTTCCATGACATCCAGAAGCGGCGATGACGGGTCGAACTTAGGGCTCGGCCATCCGGCATTCACCAACGGAATCAATGAAGAACTGGAATATACAAAATACTTGCAGTTACCCTAATGCTTGAAATGACACGAGTACGATTCTGCAATCGAAATTGAACAGAGACAAATCCCCCATGTAAAAATATTAATCCCACAAAAGCAAAAAGATAGAAAATAAAAATGCTAGTACCTAAACCAAGTGTCTAACACATCATCATCTTGCACCACAATAGCGTTTTCGCCAAAATGTCGACGAGCATCATTGAGCGACCTTGCAATGACCCATGAAGAACTGAATGAAAAATATTCGAAAAAACCTTCGATGACAGGGAAAAGATAAACACCTTCAGCTCTCGAAGGTAGCAGCATCGAAAAAAGACACCAAAATGATTCCACTCATTTTTTGCTTGTTTTCAAGGGAACTGACAAATCCGAAAAACACACTAATTGTGTGAAAGCCAAAGCCAACATTCTGCCATGCCACACTTTATCCCGACGCATTTGATGTTCCACCGTCTCTTATGGAAAAAACAACTTACTTTCCGGCACGATAGGCTGGAATACGATGTCCCCACAGAAGCTGTCTACTGAGACACCATGGATCCTTGTTCGATAGCCAGTCGAACAGCTTTTGTTCATGCATCGTGGGAAGTATCCTGATCTAGAATTCCAAAAAAAGTGTGTTCAGTGGATATATAGCTATTTGAATTCGATCAATCGGTTAGCCAAGTATCTGATGATCGTGCTTCACTGACCCTTCCTTGCCTAATGGCCTGCGCCGCATCGTCATAAAGTTCTTCTGTATCCATGAACCACTGGTCGGTCAGGCGAGGTTCAATAACATCACCTGACAGAGGAGAAATTTCAAAAATTAATGGCAATGGAAAATTATGATTATGTCAGGGGTCCGATCATCTCAAGGAGAGAATGAGTGGAATAAAGAGCCATTCAAGCAGGGAATTCATCACCTCACGGATATAAGGATTCGAAAAATGTTTAGAATATTGTGGAAACGATGAAACTGTAAAAAAATGAAACGGAAAATGATTTCAAACAAAAGATGATCCTTTCGGAAACAGAACAAAGGGTAAAAATAAAGCAGCTCAAAAAGCATTAAGCAGCCTTCATACTCTGCGGCGGTACCGCCGGCGGCAAGGAGTGGCTGCAGGCAGCGAGACAGAGTGACGTGGGAGGAGACGTAGAGACATAGAGACGACGCAGCCACGCCCCACTGCCAGCACCGCAGAGTGTGATAGAGGCCTTACCTGTTCGACTACAAAGGCTTATCTGGCCATCATGCTTCAGAGTACCTTGGAGAACTCCGGAAGAATCTAGTTTTTCAATAACCTTCAAAATCGAAATGAATCACGAGCCGCGTCAATTTGCATATGATCGGGGTATTTACCTTGAGTCTTGCATCAAAACGATCGATACCCGCAAATTCCCTCGCTTCCTGGTTAAGTCTCCCATGGACATCAACACAATTTTTTGCAAAAGCACTTCGATCGTAGCTCAAAATCTCCTCCCGATGACGTGATGCTATTTCCCAGTCGAGAGCGTCGTGCAAGGGTGTAATTTTTAGAGCGCCTAGGTTGATAGCTATTGATATTCACACAGGCACATACATTGTTACAGTGATACATACCGGTCCCTTTGTCTAGTTTCACGCTTCTGTCGGCAATAACAGGAATTTTCCTATCAGAGCAGAGTGGGTGACGCACCTGAAGAAGAACAAGCAAATGGTTTTGCATTTAACTTATCCATTGCTTTGTACAGTGCAATACCTACGACTTACAACTTTTCCAACAAGCTGAGAGTAACGGTCATCATCTGGATGCACTGCAATCGCAACATCTGCGAACATCGTTTCTGGGCGCGTCGTAGCAACAGGGATAAATCTACAAGTTTTCTCACTACATTGTGGGCTATGAAGTCAAACATGGAAAAGGTTACAGAATTACCCATCAGATCCCTCCAGAGGGTACTTAATGCAGTACATAGTTCCTACTTCGACTTCACGTTTTCCTCCTTCAGGACGTGGAACCACAATCTTCGTCGACGATGAAACGTCCACACGAGCCACCTCCTAATACAGAAGCATTCGGCATAGGGAGTATTTCAGAGAAAGTCGATGTGCATCCAACCCACTCACCTGATCTGATAGAGAACTTTGCAAAGACGGACACCAGTTTACCATTCTTTTGTCCCGATAAATCAAACCATCTCCATGAAGCCTCACGAATGCTTCAGTGACAGCGGACGAAAACTTCTTGAAATTGAAGAAGTTTTGAAAAAGTGATTCACGCAACAGTGTGGAGAAGAAAATAGACACAATGTGAAATGCTCATATGAAGAGCATTACCTCGTTAAGAGTGTAATAAGCGCCTTTCCATTTTAAGGTTGCACCCAAAATATTCAGCTGCTTACACATTGCATCAGAGTTTCTAAAGAAAATATCAAAATGTGATCTAGTGAGCAAGAGCTCAGTGGAATAAGTGGTGGTACCAAAAAAGAGCTTGGAAACCTCATTATTCAAAGATTTTGAAAGCCTACATCTCGCTCCACTGTTGGCAGTGTTCGACAAACTCCTCCTTGCTCAACTGATCACGCCGTAAGCCTTTCCTCTTCCAAAGTTCTCGCTCTACCACCACTTGAGTTGCAATTCCGGCATGGTCAAATCCCGGAATCCAGTTCGCCTGAAGGACTAAAAGTCCCAATAAAGAGATTGCTCGACAGTTTCAGTACCTTGACCCAAATAAAATTCGCTTACTACGCCTCCTTTCATTCTGTGATGTCTGCACAAGGTATCCTCGATCGTAACGGTCAACGCATGACCGAGATGCAACTTCCCAGTTACATTTGGGGGAGGAAGAATCATACGGAATTCCTTCCCTTAAAATTTGAGCAATGACTATAGCAAAATGGCACTATCGGATGATGCGATCCGCAAAGAGTAAGTGACTAACCAGAGTTACCGTAATTTGCAGCAGCCCACTCGACGCGGGTGTCGCAGTTTCTTGTCACAGCATCTATGTCGAATGTACTGAAAAGAAGAAAACTAGCCTCAGTCGTCATGGAAAAATACAATGGTTACCTCTTCGGTTTTGTGCTGCAACGCCGTAAACCATAATTCACCTGGAGCCGAATCATCTCATAAATGCAAGGTATTCACTGGACTAGACCATTTGTTCAGTTCTTCACCACACCTAGCTACATATTTCTATGTATTTATTGCTAAGCCCGCATTTACATACTGTTAACCGCAACGACAGCATTCACTGTGATGCATGGGAGCATTTACAGGAGTTGCCAAAAAAGGTAATTTTTCCTTCACTTTCATCCCCACATTAGTCGAACATCAGCAAATTCTGACAAAGCGAAATCCGAGATTCCGCCACCCTCGTTCACAACCTTGCTGAGATCCGTTCACCCTGGGTACCCGATGGAATTCTTATTGGGTAGTGTTCTTGAACATCCTATTTCGTCCGGGTTCATAACGCTCTTCGTTTCCAAGAACCAGAACGTGCCATTACCATCGAAACCCCTACAGTGGAGGGTTTGAGGCATGAAAAAAGAGCCAGTACTGTTCGAGAGCGAGAGCTCCGTGACTTCTATGAACGATGGGTCGTCTTCAGGGAGCTTCCCACGAGAAACCTTCCACGGAAACTGGCTCTGCTGTTCTAGGCGGACCTTAATGCCGTAGGTGCTCTATAGCCCGACTGTGCTGACTGAAGAATCCATATTTTTGGGACGGTGGAAGTAGTGCGCCACAGCTTGTTCCTGCTTTGGAAAGAACATACCAGGAATATTTTGCCCTAAGACTTTCTTCTCTTCCAGTACCCTCTGTTTGTGTCTTTGTGAAAGTGAGCCGCGAACAGAATTACTTTTTTGGCACCCCCTATATTTTCAAACTCCCGTCTCCAACGCTGACCATTTTCAGTTTTGGGGCTATTGCGACCGCTGAGTGATTAGTATCAAATTCAGAACACGTAATTCAAGAGACAGAAAATTTGTCTCGACCTATAAATGTCACCTAACACAAGTATCGAGAATTGAACGGCGGTTGCCGACCGAACCACAAGAATATTCCCGATGTCCTGGCAAACATTTATTCGACGAAGCACAAACAATAATGCAACCGTGATCACTCAGAAGGAACGTAATGATCAGTTAAAACAATCAATATTCACAGGAAGGCATAAAACGATATTCACAGGAAACTGCAAAGGTATCGGAGACAGGAACTCAACCACAACAATAAAAGCAATCGAATGAAACCATAAGACGTCAACATAGTAAACGATCCCGATCCCGAAGTACTGATAAAACAGCCCAACTGATCTGGCTTTCCAAGCATGAAGTTGTATCAGAAAATAGAAGCATGTAAGCTCTCCTCTAATTTGTCTTGAAATTGAAAGTATTAAAGGGATAGGTAGTGAAAACTCCGTATGATTGATAACAATAGGCATATGCATAGCGCAGCATACTTATAGATTAACTATATAAAATTCTATTAATAACTGTAAAACACAAACTGCTCAACCATAAGACAACACATCCATTTACTATGTACATATATTATAAATTATAACCTGCCAATAAGCCAGAGTAGTGGCATCTCGTATAGCACATGTAATAAAACAAATAATATCCATGACTATCAATATAGACGAAAAGGCGAAAACATAGAGAGAGACAAGAACATGGCCATAGTAATTTCGTCGTTTGCAAGAAGATTGTACATAATAATTTGCAAACTTCAAATTTTGTCAGGGAAAAATTTATCTCCTGCAATCTAACTGAAGGGCTCTTTAATCGGATCAAGAGATGTAGCTAGCATGTACGGATTAAGAATGTCTGAAACCTGGGCAGGCCATTGCCTTATCGTCAAACTTCCACAGACCGCTTGCAAACGACAAAACCGTGCTGCTATGGTCGAAGTTTCACAAAATAAAACGCATTTCTTGTCACATGCTGATAACATATACCTGGTTTGAAACTTGCCCAGAAAATTCTATGAAAAACGGCTTAATAATGCTAACAAGCGTATTAGTAAAAAACGCTGTAAATTTCGGTAAAACTCGCTTTGCTCCTTTAAAATTGGGAGTGGGTTTCCATATATCCGCACACTAGTCACATGTAAACTTCACACCATTCTCGAAGATATTCCGAGACGAATAACATGGACATGTGCTGAATTAATCTTCCTATTGATAAAGCGATAACACTGACAGAGTAAATTATTTCATGAAAGTGCTAAACATTGAACCTTGCTTATCTATGTTCACCTACTGGCTTCAATATTAAGTATATCAAACGAAGAAACATTTCGGCACTATTCAATAATCACAACCCTAGAAAATGCGATCAGGTCACGAAAATGATTTCGCTAAGACTTCGCTTAGACCACCGTCACACATTGCGGTTTTACGGCATCGCGCTTTCGCACGCGATACCACGACCTTCAGATTGGCAATGCCGTAACTTCGTATGCGGAGCAGCCACACCACAACATCGCAGAATCGCTAAATAGCAAAGCCTGACGGCGGCCTCACAAGGGTCATTTGGGGTGCTGATCATGAATATGCCATCCGTTTCTGAAGTTGGAGCTAACTTGGTGCAGTTGCACCAAACTGGTGCAACAACTTGTTTTCACCAGAATCGGTGAAACTTGGCATATAAGTGTTGTTTGGGGTGTTGATCGCAAATATAGCATCCGCTTGAGGCGCTGGCGTCGTTGAGTGCCACTGCGGGAAGCTAATATAGTAGGGGCACCAAACTGCTCACGCAAACTTGCCCCATTCTTAGAAAAGTGAACTTTCCATCTGCACTGGAGCTTAAGCGAAAGTATACGACTGTATGTGCACTTTGATTGTAGTACAGTATCAGGCGAAAGACGACAGCGGGAATACGACGCTCCTCAGCTACATTAGCAGCACTACAGAACAAAGGAACAAGACCGGCGCCGTCTTGAGCCAAACGACATCCGCGCCAAAAAATTAAAATCATATTCGTGATCAACACTCTAGATAGCACTCAAATGACAGTGGCACATTCTAGATCAGCATCCCAAATACCCCTTCAGACAAAGTTTCAGCGACAATCATTTTTTTTTTGACAAAACCGCGGTGTCGGGGTAGTGATTGTTGAAAAGTGCCAACATCTCAAAGGTAAAACCTTGAATATAAAACTCTAAATAGAAAAATCAGTTTGTACCCACCAGATCTTCCACATGATCTCCTTCAGCAGCATCAGTGGGCAGTCTTCTTCCTTCAAATTCCAATTCAAACTGGTCACAGAGCTGAAGCAGACGATGGGCAATTGACGCAATTCTGGTGCAACCCTGCTTGCCGTCTGAAAAAACCTTTGCACTTTTGCATACAACGGCTTCTGAACATTGTTATGCGGAAATCAAGAAAGGAGGGAACGTCCTCCGTCGGGAGCCAATAGATCCATTTTACTGCCAGTTCCATCTCAGCCAATGTTGGCTGTGGCTGCCCCAAGCTGATCATTCCTACTGAATAGCTCCTCATCCCCTCATCTCCAATCAAAACGGCGCAATTCAGGTGGATGCTTCCGAATTTGCAGTACACACAGCCAGAAAGTAAAATGCTGAAGGGATAACACGAAAGATCGTGAAGGGTCGCAGAATCCGAGGTGGGTATACCACTGCGGTTCCCTTCCATGTCCACAAAGCACGACCGAGATCGAGTGGGTGGGGGGAAATACGCCAAAAAATCGCGTCAGCGGCGTCGCACTCGCGACGCCACCAGTACGACTTGCGAATCGATTTTGCTCTTGGAAGCCCGGCAGAGCGTGGCTGCGTCACTGCTGCACTCCACCCATGCCCAGCCACGCCACCCTGCCTCCTCCACCTTTGCCACACTGTCTCGCTTGAAGGCTGCCACACTGCCACTGGCACTCGCACCCGCCGCGGGCGGCCACGCGATTTTTTGGCGTATTTCCTCCCACCCAGATCGAGTAGATTCATTAAACCTACACCGTGCGATCATCTCTGCCGCTTTTTAGGTTCACGATTCCTCACGGCATTATAGTGTAAAGTATAGAGAAAAGCGAGGCTTGTACATATAAAAACTACGGTGAAGGTGAAACTATACATAGGTGGGTATGAGTAGGCGAGCGATGCAGCCACGAAAAGGTGTGAGCATTAGGCCGCGTACACTATGCGGTGTCGGCGGCGGGGTGTCTCGACACCTACGCCTACGCCACCTTGCCTCGTTGGCGCCGTCTCTGCACCTCCCGTACCAATCCTCCTGCCTGTCGGCAAACGGAGCTGTGCCAGCGCTCAGGCCTTGGTGTTTCAGCATAATAATTTCATTACGTGGAGTATGCTTGAGGCACTATTCGGAGTTGAGGCGATCGCCCGATTCAGGAGGAGTAAAAAAGATATACCGATCATGCGACTCATGTGATCGCACAATTCAGGCTGAAGGAAAAAAGATACATAACGATCAAGCGATTCAGATGAGCGCGCGGTCCAGGGGGAAGAATGGGACGCGTATTTTGGTGAATGATACACCTGAATCGCACGAATGGCGCGATCGTCTGAATTCGCGGTCTCGCGAATTCAGATCAATACCTAATAACTTTCACTAATATGGTTGTGTTTATCGCGAACGTGTTGATAAGGCCAAACGTGATGATCGAGACACCTACCCGCGTTCTGAATCGGAAAACCGCAACTTGCTTCTCCACCGACGCTGCAATCTTTCTGAACACCCACTCTGTTTGCAATAACTGCTTCTGCTTGCAACACTGATGAATCAAAGGTGTCGAGGAGCACCACACCTTAAAAACGAATTTCAGCTGCTCAGTGAGACCGCGCGGCCGTATAAAAACAAAACGGTGTGCATCTTACCTACGTGACATAACCGTGCGCACAAACCAGAAACTAGCGGAAAATTCCCTCGAGTCTGCCAGGACGTCGCCAGCTGGTTCAAAAACGGAATCATTGCGCTAAAATCTTAACTATATATTGACCGAGCCTAAAAAACATCATTAAATTCGATTTGGAAGAGCGAAACACAAAGATTCTATTAAGCATTCATACTAGCGTTAACGGTGCTATGGTTGATGAAGTGTGGTTTTCGAGCCCTTGTCTCTCACCTGATAGCATTTCAAAACTATCAGTTTGAACAACCAAGTGTATATCTCCAGGAAGCTTCAACTGATGGACGATGGTGAATTCCCTAGTCTTAATGAAAAGTCATAGTCACCGGACGCTGAGCAGTGCAGTCTGTGGAGTCTCTCCGCCGAATCTCTCAACTCGTGGATGCGTCAGTGCGCTCATTTACTCAATCAATACGCATCTTTTGCTTGACGCGAATGCGCCCAATGGCCCGAATCGCGGATCCGCCGCTCCACCAAAACTTTCAAATCGCGGACTCTTTTCGATCGATACCCATGTTTTGCTTGACGGCAAAACACCTATTCAAAGGTATATTAAGGAGGCTTTAGGACAGAAAATTTAGAGGCCAATTACGGAGAGTGGTGTGAGTTTGAGGTGTCATATTGGTTGGGCTAAAGCGATTACGCCGAGGAAGGCGTAACGCCGCGACGCAGCCGCAACGCCGTGTCGGCTCTGTGACGCCGATTTCTTCCACAACAATGAAGCTGCTCAAAGGAATGATGCACGGGAAATGAGTTTTTCTGTTACCCATATATTTGTGTGGTATTTGCTTAATAAGGGATGCACGCAAAGTTTTACGCGAAAAAGTGAGAATCTGGCTAAGATACAGCTCCTGCGAGTGGCGGCCTAGTGGGCCAAGTAGCCAGTAAGTGCTCGCCCCCGGCCGCGGTCGGAGACAACTGCGGCGGAACTGTTCACGTAACTTTCTCTTCCCACTATCCGTCTCCAACCGCGGCCGACGACGGGGTGGGCATTTGCTCTGGAGCCCCACCTCCTCGACCACCACTTTTAGGAGTTGTATCTGAGCCGGTTTCCTTTTTTTGGTGAAAGTTTGCATGCGGCCCTCATTAGGCAGATACAATATAAATATGGGTAACGAAGAAACTCTTCCTTCCGTGCATAATTCTTTAAAGGCGCGTTCTGATTACGGAATTGTCTGAATTGTAAAATATAGATAAATAATGTGTGTGAGTGGTAATAAAAATGCGAAATGATTCTCAATATAGCCGGATGGGCGCAACAAGCACAAAGTATTAAGTAGAATGTGGATCTTGCGCATACGAAGCCACTATCCAAGTGTAGGCGAAAACAGTAGAGCAACTTTTGTACATCGTAAAAACTTTGCTATATGCACCGACAAATGATTACAAATAAGAAAAAGACATGATTACAAATAATAAAAATAAAATAGTAGAAAAAGAAATGATTACAAATAATTAAAAAAACATGGGATCAAATCAAGTCGGGGGGGGGGGGGGAGACGCAACTTTGCGTCAAATTTTCACCGACGTTAAAGCTTCTTTCCCTCCTTAGGCTTAGGCTAAAGCAGATGAAACCTATGCTTTGACAGATGCTTTTTCATGTGGAACGAGAGGATATCAATTTTAGCCTAAGCTTGGGGAGGGAAAGGAGCTTCGACCTTGACGCAAAATTGCGTCTCCCCCCCGACTTGATTTGACCCAAAACATGCCAAAGAGCTGCACCCTGCTGTGAGCAAAGTATCATGTAGAATGGGCGGCTGCCACGTTTTTAGTGCCCTACGGCGATCACGTGATTTCAGTAGGTCATGACAGGTCACGAGGTCGACCCTGAGGTTACGATTATCGATTCGCGTTCTCGTTTAGATTAATGCCGGTTCTAATAAATTTTCTCGAGCGACAGTAAGGCATCATTTGATTGCAGATTGCACGTATATGTCATGGCCTCGGCTTCTTCACTGAAAACAAGGTGAGGCTCCAAAGTGATGCCAAAACTGGATGATTCGTCTTTTTTCCAGGATTCCCGGGAAATTATCATCAGCTGGTAATTAGCCTAAACATTGGTTGAGTACTGTTGAGTTTTTTTTTCATTTCTCTTTAATATTATTCTGAGTTAGCAATAACGACATTGTCTTGGTTAAGGCACGTCTAGTGACGTAATGAAATAAATAGATAAATAAATAAATAAATAAATAAATAAATAAATAAATAAATAAATAAATAAATAAATGAGCCCCATTCGATTAGCTCATTGGGACCAATTATCACATATTCTCTCCGGATCTATTTGAGTAGAAGTACATCTTGTGCAGCGATAGAAACACCTTACGTTGTAAGGAAAGTTGTGATCGTTTTGCGTGTTGACAAGACAAATTCAAATTAAAAGGGTATGAAACCTTACACACATTATATGCTCCATAGATTGGCAAAAATTCAACTTTTAGAATACTAGCTTTCCCCATAAATAATTTCATATAGCCTTTGAATTGATAAAATACTCTGAACACAGCTAAAAGAATACTCTTACGATGACTACAGGTCAGCTCCAGTTTGGTCGAACAGCAACGGGGGCAGCTACAGATGTGAGCACTGCAGAGGGTGAGGTATACTCCATTTCGGAGCGCCTGATAGAGCGTGATTTCCGGACATGGGTGAGTGGCGAGAGTGGGAGTGCGTCGCGAGAGTGAGAGAGTGTGGCGGAGTGGGAGAGTTTGACGCACTCTCACCCAAATCCGTAGGCCACGCCCTATCAGGCGCGCCAAAATGGAGTGTAAAGTCTTAATGGATAAGTTGCTAAAAAAGCAGAAGTAGTAGCGAGTTGCTTCAATTTCAATTAATAAAAGCGCTTCAGCTAAAACAGCAGATAGCCATAAGCGCTTATGTTGCAGAGGTATCCTACTAATATATATAATCGGCTAAGTGTCTGTTGGTGTGTGTGTGTGTTTGACCGGAAATTCATATCTCGCCACGCAGCGAAGCTGGGACTCTGAATTTTTGAAGTGATATACGGGGTTGTAAGGGAACATCAATGGTGAGGGAGCGGGACTGATAGCAACTGATAAGGGCTGATAAGGAGCTTCGAAAGGCGAATGGCGGGAAATTGATATCTCGCGTCGCAGTAAAGCTGGGACTCTGAATTTTTAAAGTGATATGGGGGTGATAAGGGGACATCAATGTTGATGGAGCGGGACTGATAGCAACTGATAAGGGCTGCTAAGTAGCCTCAAGGTGACTGGCGAAAAATTGATATCTCGCGTCGCACTAAAGCTGGGACCCTGACTTTTAAAGTGATGTGGAGGGCGGTAAGGGGACATCAATGTTGATGGAGCGGGACTGATAGCAACTGATAAGGGCTGATAAGGAGTTTCGAAAGGCGAATGGCGGGAAATTGGTATCTCGCGTCGCAGTAAAGCTGGGACTCTGAATTCCTAAAGTGATATGGGCGTGATAAGGGGACATCAATGTTGATGGATCGGGACTGATAGCAACTGATAAGGGCTGCTAAGTAGCCTCAAGGTGACTGGCGAAAAATTGATATCTCGCGTCGCACTAAAGCTGGGACCCTGACTTTTAAAGTGATATATTGGGTGGTAAAGGGACATCAATGGTGAGGAAACGAGACTGATAGCAACTGATAAGGACTGATAAGGAACCGCGAAATGCGATTGGCGGGAAATTGATATGTCGCGTCGCAGTAAAGATGAGATCTTGAATTTTACATACAAATTGGGCTGGCGCACACTACTGGCGCGTCACACATGGGAGCATGCATAATTAGCTTGATCGATATCGACTGATGCGGAAAGACGAGATAAGGGAGAGGGATTCTGTTCCCTTTTCCCGTTTTTGCAAATTCCCTGTTTTTGCGAACCGTCCGATTGATGATACTGATCGATTGATAAGATCGAGTCCAATTAGCATGCTTCCATGTGTGACGCGCGCAGTAATGTGCGCCCGCCCAACTGGTCTAAAAGTAATGGCCTTCCCTATAGAAATGCAACCGACCACCTCAGGTAACGCGGATTCGCCAAAACTCGAGAAATTGGTGCTGCACGATTCTTAGAACAGTCATGCACGACCGCACTTTTCACAGATCGTCGTAGGAGTTGCAGGCTGTGGCATTTTTTCTTCCGTCGTACTCATCAGATTCATAGCTAACTGCGCTTTCCAGACACCTGATAAACAACTTCTTCAAGCTAGCGGTGTTCAGAAAGCATGATGATTTGGAGTCGACCTTTCACGGTTTCGCGCGATGTAAGCTATCACACCTTTATGAAAATGGAGTGGGCAAACATGCACCATGTTGGCAAAATCGTGGCAAACTGAATGGTGCTTTCTTTATGGGAAGGAATGCAGTCTAAGCTATGATCTCTCGAAAGCAAAGTTGCAAAAACCGCCTTAATCTTTTCTTGCGACCTGATAGCAGCGTGTATCGACTGGAATACTCCGGAAACCATTCAAATATAAGAACAATTTTAAATAGGAGTAGAGTTTGTGGCGCACCGCCAAAAGCGACTGAACGCAGCTAAAACATTGTGTCTCTATCCTCGTAATACTTATAGGAATGCGAAGCCAACAGCTAGCAATGCGAGTGAATGGTGTTGAATTGGCCAGGACGGTCACGATGAGCTTTTCGTGCAGAAGGTGGAAAATTAAGCTGCACGCGCTATCAAATCTCGAGAGCTGCTCCAACAGCACGAATTCCACTTCGAGTCGCTGCCATTCAATGTCCGCACAAGGGATAATAATAGACTGATGGTATAGGTGCTACGATTATCAAAATGAAAGGCACATTCTAGGATTTATAGGAGTATGGCTTCTGCTGCGGTCAAATAGTTCGATCTACAACAATATGCTTCCCTTTACCAAGGCTTGACTGTCAATTCCTGGAACGTGCAGAACCAAAGAAGCAAGCGCGACCCCACAAAGCAGCCCAGGCCAGCCCACTCAGACATGATTGTTGGCAATGATGGTGGAAACGATGGCAACAACGTAACAAATGAGGCTTACGAGTTGTGTGATAAGATAAGATAGGGCAGATGCCAATCATAAAGGAGACGTTGACATGGTGAAATCCTAGAGATATCCCAGAGTTCCTAATGATACCATCCAGCGGGACCGGATCCAAAGGCTTACTTTCATGTGGTAATTTCGACAAGGCCAAAAGCCAGGAGGCCCTATCTTTGCCTTTCTGGAAGCTTTTTTGGGTTTCTGCTCGTCGGCTTTTTTCTCAGCATCTCTACTCATGATACGGCGCTAAACCTACTCAAGGTATTCCTGGGATTGCCTTCGAAAAAACAAACGAAATGAGCTCAGAAACCCGATAACCCCATTCTTCACGTGAGCATCTGAAGCGTAAGCATTTTCCGAAGCGTCGCATTACTGTCGTATCGATCTATGCGGTCATGTGGATCTGTGATGTGTGGCGGTCATACAAAGCACAAGATGCGCTTACATGTAGGAGTTCTAGACTGCAGGAGGGTATGGAGGCCAGGATAAGAAATCGTGAATAAGCCGGAGCGCGCTCTCCTTCGTAGATTGCGTCAAACACCCACTCGCTCTCAGTTTGCTTAGCTTTTGATCATGATAACCGTATTACCCATTCATGAAATCTGGATTATCGCTTATGTTTTCCTAAAATTCTTGAGAGATTTCAACAATGGCTATATTGCTACTTTCCAGTTGGCTACGCAAGCAATCAAATCACTGTGAGGATAGAGTTATTACAAGGTGTAATTGGCGGTATTTGATGTGCAAACACGTAAGGTTGCGCCTCAGATGGATACGCTATTTCGTCAAAACTCATCACATAGTAAATAGTAGTGGATAGAGGCGATATACCATCCAGAAATGTGACGTCAGGTACAGACAATAGCAGACTATTGCCATTGGACGGGCGCCTGAGACCTCGAGCCTTTATGCCAAGGTCAGATGTCTAGACAGGTTGTTATTGCGATGGCAGTCCGAACCGAAAATACGCAAAGCGGTCGACCTAGTTATGTATGTGTTTGTCAGAGCGAGTCTTTGGTCTCCAGGAGGATCATGGCTGCAGATAACATCAAATTGCAGGTGCCAGTAGAAGGGAAGGTTGGATCAAGAAGGGTGGTGAGATTTGCGTGGTGATGAGGCACAGACGTGGAGATGATGTTGGTGAATGCTTTTCACTGGACATACATTATTGTTTAAATATTTCCTATCGGCTCTGATTCTCTTTAGGTTATTTTATGGAACCATCATAGGTTATTAGGACAGGTAATTCGCGTCGAGGCTGGCTGGCGACGCGATATGTGCGAAAGAAGGGAGTTGCATTCAGGTCTAAATCGATAACGATGTCTTATGCCATACTTCAGGTGTAGTCGCTTCAAAAACCGAATGAGCGTAGCGCACCATACGCGACCACGCAAATTTTCTGTCTTTACGGCAAACACCTTTCTGGTTCTCTCCGCGGATGTTTTCCAGTGCGCCGAACTACCGTAGTATCGGTCGGAGCCATGCGTAAAGCGAGTCATAAGAAGCTCAGGATGCACTCGCACGGAGGCAGAGCCACTCGAAAAATTTCAGCAGTGCCTTATTGTGCCGATTTGAACGAAGTTTTCACACAGAACGCACCCTATGCCGTGGGCTTGGAGCTCTAACTTCAACTGACGGTAGCCATATTCCCTTTTCCAAGGAAACTGTCGTACCCTTCGTGTTCGGATACGTCTATCCCTTTTTTTGACATTGGATGGTAGCTACTGGGGACGGAAGTGACCACGGGGTAGCTTGTGTGTGATGTGTCCAATGGAAAAAGGCTTGAAATAGTGAAGAGCTTGTGCACAATAACTTCGAAGGGATCACGACGATGTCAGCGCCAGGATGAGTATGTCTTATCGCAGGTATTTTATTAGGGTGTGTGTCAGTACTATCCAACAGGGTCACCGCGCCATGCAAATGGCGGCGCCGCGCGCGCCAACTGCATTACTGGTCTCGCTGTGAACGGCTCTTAGGCCGCGGTCATACTTTGCGGTGTCTGCGGCAGGGCGTGGCCGCGTATCTTGCGTCTCCACACTGCCTCGTTGCCTGCGTCATCTCTGCACCTCCCCCGTGCCACTCTCTCTCACAGGCAGCGAGAGAGAGTGGCACGGGGGAGGTGCAGAGATGACGCAGGCAAAGAGGCAGTGTGGAGACGCAAGATACGCGGCCACGCCCTGCCGCAGACACCGCAAAGTATGACCGCGGCCTTACTGACAGCGCTTTGAGTGCGACGCCGCATGCGGAAATCCGACCTGTCGACCCCCACCCGTAAGTTCGTACAGAGCCTGATGCTAGGAGACCCTATTTTTGCCTTTCCGGGGAGTCTATCAAATTCATACTTGTCGTCGTATTTCTCATCACCTCTAATTTTATACTACAGCGCTTTGAACCACTTAAGGTAATCATAAGATGTACCTTTAAGAAAAAATGAGATGAGCGCCAGAAACCCGAAAAATCCGTATCTCCCCTAGTTTCTAACTGACGGCGCAGCACGCTATGTAGCGCGGCCGCTGTGTCTCGCGCGACGTGACCTAACTGGACAGTCCTAACGCCTACCCTTTTTTCACACAGACCGACACTATGAGAGGCTCGTCAAAAGCGATACAACCCAACACGCATTGTAGAATGCTAGCAGTCAATAATCATTCGTAAACAAGCCACTCATACGATCAATTGTAAATGTGCGCAGGGTGAAACGTAGTTTTATTTCTACTCGGTGCGTAGCAGTGTATGGTAGCTGCTTACTCGGAAGTGAAGCAGTTCACAAATCTGTTCCATTGAAATTAAACCCGTGTATTGAAGGTGGTACATTGTGGTTTGCTGTACAATCTTGTGGCACGAAAAACGGTTTTCTTTCAGAGTCGAGAACTTGTATTCTTGTCTTGATCAGCATCTGCGGAGAGCCATACGCGAATAAGAATGAGTTCTGAGCAGGTAATTTCAACCAGTAATAAGATTGAAGGTACTTACCAAGTTCGTCGCAAAAAGGCTATCCGTCGCAAAAACATCAATAGTGAAGGGTTGTTTTTCAGCAGATTTTCACCGCACCTCGCTAGGGGCGAAACGTCACTCATCGCACTCCTGCCATTGATCGTTTAGGCAATGTTTTTCTTCCAGCAAACAGTGACTATGCCTCAGAATCAGAACTGTGAATTCGCTAAAATGCTTACTCGAAAGCTCTATTCCGGAAAGCGTTCAGAGTTAGTCATACAGGCGCTCAGGCGAGGAAAATATACATATAGACTGAGCGATTAGGCGAACACGCGAACAGGCGATCGAGTGATGAGGCGACTGGGCGATTAGGCGGCTCGAAAAGATACGTATCGATTCGATATTGGATAGATGAATGTCCGCCATTTTAGGCAGCCAAGCGATCAGAGCAGTGTGATCGCCTGATCATCTAGTCGCCTGACAGTCCAAAACGCTTGTGCGATAGCCAACTCTGGACACCAGCTAAAACTCAAAGCATTACTAGTAACTGCTCACTCTGTCCGAGCAATCCATAGAGAGAAAGAAGCTGTATCGACGGAGAAATTTCAAAGAGCACGAGAGGGAAGGTGTTTTACCTAAACCTAGAAAAGAAGAAGAACTCCCTCCATGGCTTAGGCAAAAATATACGCCTGAGTGTTTATATCGACCTCTCAGAGATCTCTCAGAGATGCTTAGGTTTGCATCTTACGGTAACGTGTCCTCGCTCATTGCGATAGCACTTTCCTCTTGGAGCCAGCCCCTGATTCCTCCATGTTAGGCCGCGTTCATACTTTGCGCACCGACGCCGGAACCGGCGGCTCACGCAACCATTTGCCCGCCGACGACGACGGCGTCCATAGCTAATGCGCAGCGTTTGCAAAATTCTTGACCCAATCACATTACAGTATGGTGATTGTGGTCGATTCGAATCTTGGCACTTTGCCAATACACGAAGCGGCCACGTTCACCATATTGGCACAACCAAGATTCGAAGCGGCCACAATCACCATACTGTGGTGTGATTGGGTCAAGAACTTTGCAAACGCTGCGCATTATCTATGGACGCCGTCGTCGACGGCGGATAAATGGTTGCGTGAAACTGACGCCGGCACTGGCGGCAACGGCGTCGGTGCGCAAAGTATGAACGCGACCTTATATTCTTGTCTTGAGAGCGAATCCAGCATAGGTGGTGTTACAAAAGCTCGAGAAACGCTCTAGGGAACTCTGTAGCCTTTTCGTCGTTATTGCTCGACCACAGAAGAAAGAGGTCAAAACGGGAAAGCGTGGAAAGCTTCAAGAATAATAAACTTTCTATGCATTAGCGTGCAGGTGATGGGCATTCCTTTACCACATTTGTATTCAGAAATCAGTGTACCTGAACGATGCAGCAGGATCTGGCCAAGGATCTCGACCACCTTCGAAAGGTAAGAAGATCCGAAATGGACATGCTTATTAATCGTGCCTACCTAGCATCTGATGAGTGCCTTACGACTCTAGGACTGTCCTCAGTATATCTCCAACCAAACCAAAACGATGGCATCGAGGAATACGATTTGAGCGCAGCCCCATCGTACTACTATCAAACTTATCAGGCACCTTCTTTCGCACGGAAAGATCAGGAACCGGCACCTGTTGTAGAGGTTGCCAAGGAAGGACAGATGTCTCAAGCGAAACCAGCTGAACAACAACAAATTGTAACTTCGGTAAGGACTTAAAAACACAAGCCAGAAACACCCCATTGTTTACTATTCGTCGCAGAATTCCAAAGACATAACCTGAACTGTTTTGCCTGATATGGTCTAGCTAAACCATCATTAAGAGCGAAAACTCCAAATAATCATCTAGCAAACAACCTTTTCTTTTTCTCTATCATTGGTTCAGATCACGTTTAACTTTAGGCATCAGGCCATCACACAGTGTGGATCTGGTACTCCTAGGACCGCGAGTATCCCCATTGTTTGCAGTATTGTCGCAATACACAATACTGGGCGAATTACTTAAAGGATCGTAAGCAGCGTATGTGCGGTGACGGAGGCAGTTCTGGAACGGGCGTATCGGGTAGAGAACGACGTTATTGGCGGACGGTATCTGACGTCGTTTTAGTGGATGAAGATAGTCCGGCTGGTCAGGTCCTGATGAATGGTTTCGAAGAATATAAACACTTTCTTGTCGCCAGCCTCTACTCAGATAATTTGATCAGTGTAGATGTTTCCATGCCGAGCATGCAATTGGCATACCCTATCGATCGTTTCTGATGAACAAGAGGTTCACAGTACCTTGTGAATTTTGCATTTGCATAGAAATGTCTTCGCGCTTGATCATGACATCTCATTCTCACTTGAGCATTCTCTTTTCCGAACGTTTCCTTTGTACCAGTTACGCCGTCCTAATGACATATGCCCCGCGTACTTCATGCGTAACCGTGGTTGCAGTTCTGTGATTTGTGGTTCCGCAAAACTACAGGATCACACCCGAAGCAATGGCCCAGCGTCGCGTAGAGCAAAAATGCGTGTTTTATCGTCACTACATCTGACAGCCTACCAAAAAGACCCTCCCACATAACCTCCAAAAATTAGCTGGGGAGCTAGGGGAGGGGGGGGGGGGAATGGATTTGCGAGGGGTGGTAGTCGCCCTGACTTGCCTTACTGTAAGAGTGCATGATAATTTGTATACGTACATATTGCCCGTGACGTGTCCGGCCCATCTAATCTTCGATTCCTTGATCTTCGACCGACAACGGCGTTCGGAACTCCGGATTCCCCTCTGCACTTGCGTGTATCGGGATAGAGCATCGTCCTTTCGATGACGCGTTGGATGACGCCGACCACATGCCCCTCCTGCTTGCGTAGAGTCCATGTCTCTGAGGCGTATGTTGAAGCAGGAAGGACAGCGGAATCTTTCTCGATAGTCTTGAAGGTTCCCCAAGCCGCTCTTTTCCTCCTGCTCAGCTCTGGTAATAAGTCGCTCATCATATTGCCTTCCCGACGTAGGTACTCATAGCTGAAGCATTCGGTGATGTTCTTTCCGTTGAGCGTGAATGGGGCGTCAGGTACCAACCCGTTTCTCATGAACATCGTCTTCGTTAGGTACAGCTGCAGACCGATATTCCCACACTCGCAGTCGAAATCGGTTAGCATTCGCTCCGCCTGCTGAATTGTCGGTGTATAACATATTACCCCACTCCTGTCAATCTGTTCGATCGGTAAGTAACGCATCGACGACCAGGCTTGACAGCGTACATATTATGTTATGTACACTAAATATATGGTATTAAAACAAAAACACTTCAAAGCTTGAGTCCCTAGAGGATTCCTCAGACCCCGCTAGACCGAAGAATAACAGAAATGCAAAATGTTCGCAAGATACACTAGCGGCATTAAAAGTGGCCACTGAAGGTTTAGCTATTTTCGATAAATCTCATTATTTCGCTGTTTCACCTTTCGAAGCTAGGCCATCATTTGGTCAGTTGTGACCGTTCCTTGCAGTCTCGCATTTCGTTGAAGCTAAAATCTTCTCTCTGCGTCACCACTCAACTCTCGTAAATAGCCTCCGATTTTTCCTTCCTGCTGCTGAACTTTTTTTTTTACAACTCCCCTATGTGCTCGTGCAAAAAACCATGTTTAAATATCAGAAGTTGGCTTTTCAGAGTATTCGCTGTAGGATCACTTGCAAGGGGTGTATTCAGGCATTGCAATGCAAAAGCAATCGCTTCAGGACCACCTACGTACAACACCCCCAGCTTGCACACATCATGTCGCACACTGCAGGTTCTAATGATAGACACCCTACAGTCCCGTTCTCTAGTGACTACGCGAAAACAGATAGGCATATTTAACTAGACACTGAAAAAGTGCTTCAGTAACGACTAAAATGAAATCAAATGTGCAAGATCACATAGGTTCATTGTATGTAACAACACTTCAACAATCACTGTGAGTGAGAATTTGAAATATGAATGAAGAATGAAAAGTTACAAAAACTTCCAGTTTTTTGTGTTAATGATTCTATTACGGGATCTATTAATAGTACTTGATAATCACGTAAAGGTGCTCAGTTTGCGACGTCTATAGGATCAAGTGAGCCAAGTGAAAAATGAAATAGCAGATCATTTTAGCAGAGAACAAGCGAGCAGATGGCCCCATATGGATATGTTCAAGAAGCACAGGCTCAGAAAACGATGGAACCGGCTGGACCCATTATTGAAATTGCAACAGCGGAGCCAGTCATGCCTCAGGATGAACACATCACCAATGTTGCTACTGCCGAAGAAATTGAAATACCAGTCACGACTGTAACAGCTGAAGAAATCTCGCCACCACGAATTCGCACTATCGAGGTAGCACCAGCTCGAGAAACTGCAACCCCAGCCAAGCGCCCGACAGAACCTGCAACACCACCGCAACGACTTGCTCCTCCACCCATGCGTCCGACTGAACCTGCAGCACCACCGCAACGACTTTCTCTTCCACCCATGCGCCCGACTGAACCTGCAACACCACCGCAACGACTTGCTCTTCCACCCATGCGCCCGACTGAACCTGCAACACCACCGCAACGACTTGCTCTTCCACCCATGGGCCCGACTGAACCTGCAGCACCACCGCCACGACTTGCTCTTCCACCCATGCGCGCCATTGAAGTCCAAAAGGGCGAGGCAATTCCACGGCCATACGATCGCAAAACTCCAAAAGAAGTAGGAACAGGAAGCATTCAAAAGGTGAAGGCTAGGGAAGACAAGAAGATCATCACGACAAGTCCTAAAGTCCATGCACCTGTGGTACGCTCTTTTCAATATCTCTTCAACTCCATTTTCGAATTCGAAAATGCAAGATTTAGCTAGACGTAGGTAGATCTATGGATATATGGCACATGGCATCTATATCGCAAAGAAGAAGTAAATGTGGCACTGGGGAGACGCGACTTGCCGGCAGCATCAATCTTGCAGTTGGAGCGTGTCCTCTAGCCGTCTGGGGCTCCCCCAGATTTGCCTAAGCCTTTTCAGAAAAGGAGCTTCATGGCGTTGTCAGCATTCTGCCGTGTCCTGTAGTTTTCTGGAATCTCCCAGATTTGCCAAGAATTGTAACGGTGAGGCGCGCCTTCCCCTTCCCTACTCCCACTTCCCTCCGTGCCACCACACCTTCCCAAAGAAGTATAGGCTCTAGGATTCCAGATATCTTTTTTTGCATTCTTGAATGTGAATTTCCAATTTCTCGAGTGGCGTTCAAGGAGGTGGCCGTCGCATCTTCAAACGAGCGGCTAATTCGAAACGGGATCGGTAACCGCCGTCAGACCATGGCATTTTATGATTTAGCGATTTTGCGATCCTGCGATTCTGCGGTGCCGCGGCTCTGCACACGAAAATACGGAATCACATAATCTCAAGGTCGCAGTATCGCGTGCGAAAGTGCCACGCAGCAAGATCGCAGAATCGCGAAGTCTAAGGGTTACCACACTTTTGGTCACGAAATTTGTCTGGCGTGGTAACCTAGATGGACAGTCCTGCCGCATACCCTAGTTTGAGCTGATTCAGTCCTGGGCGCCGATAAAGTAATTTTGTACCATCCTGTTCCGCATCTTTCCCTTCGGATTTCGAGAATGCTTGTAGTTGGTCTATACCAAGGGGTGATCCCGTACAGTGATGTCTGTTCGTATCCATATCGACCACGAGAGTTAGGAAGGAAGGCATAGAGGAGCGCAAGAAGGCAGCAGAATGTTAAATGAAAGATGGACCAGACTGCATATCGAGTAAATGTGGAATCAAGCCCAACGTGCTAAGACCGGCAGAAGTGCAGTGCTACAACTGCATTCGGTCATCATTCGAGGCAGACAAGATGATTCAGTTTCAGGAAAAGAAAAAACCTTCTGAGGGAAAGGTTACGAGCCCCAAACCACGGGAAGTAGTACCATCGAAATCTCCGAAAAGAACTCCCTTCAAACGCGGAACACCGGTGGCACTCACATCACCCAAAACAAAGGATGTGAAGCAGCCGAAGGCTGTGACTTCAAAACTGCTACGACCAAAGGTTACTATTACTTCTCATTGATTTTATAAGAAGCTACTATCACTATTGATGAGTATCCTCGGTACTTTAGCGTGTGTTCTCCGATCCTATAGTAACTCCACGTACTGATGAATACCCGACAGACGACACTGAGTTTTGGTGCAAGGAGAAAGCCGCAACTCAAGAGGTAACATAGTCGCAGACGAGATGTAGCGTTCTTAGAGCTTTCAATCTTTCCGAGAATTACAGGCAAGTTATATGAAACTTCAGAAACCTGCAACAAAAGCTGTTAGTCCAATCGTCGAGAAACCGAAAGAAGAGAACAAGGTTGAGATCATAGAACCTAAGCCACCACCTGGGACTGAGAAGCTACAAGCCCAATTGAGAGAACCTGCGAAAGTGAAGTCGAGTGCCACTCCTGAGACGAAACCTCGAAAATCTGTGGAAATACAGAAGCTAGCAGAGCCAAAGCGGAAAGCAGATGCTGTAGGTTTTCGAGGATTTTGTTGGAGAACTGCTTCAAGCAGTAGTTTCATTACAGAGGTGCCTGTCCGATCCGATTGTAACTCCAGTTTCTGATGAATATCCTACCGAAGACTTGCATGGCGAATGGGTAGCACCAGCTGTGGTAGAAACCAAACAGATAGTCAGAGGTAAAGATGACGCAGGTGCTGTTGACTCAGGCAAAGTAAGTTACCCAAGGGGAAGAATTTGTAAATGTTGGTGATGTGAAGTGTGGTACGGGAGGTACTAAAACAAACACTAAAAACAAAACAACGAATCAAGCAATCGATCTCAAACATTCATCCATCTGGCAGTTACCACCCTGAAGCGAAACTTGGGTCACTTCCCAGAATGTTTTTCCCCAGGGAAAACGAGCACTGAGGAAAAAAAAGCAGCTGGGGGACGGTAACCCATAGGCGTATATTTTACATATATTTACCCGAACTGCACGCCTCGACGCAAAATCTATTGTACCGATGCACACTATATGTAAGCATCTAGGGCTGCTATATTTGGTTTCCACAACTTAATTGTCTGTCGGAGTCCCTTCTATTATATATCCTTTATCGTTAACATTAAATTGACGTTTTCGCTTGGTGAGTTGCGGCCGTCAGGTGTAAAGCTATGTGAGACGAGGGAAATGTGATGTGCTGTATTTGTATTTCCATTGCGTTTGATGCTTCCATTTTGAAAGCAAATTTTTTATAAAATTTTTTATAGCGCATCATTTCAAATCCAATACTAACTCCCCGTACGGATGAGTATCCAACACTTGAAGAACAAGGATTTGCTGTACCAGCGAAGGCTTCCGCGGAGCCTGTACCACAAAAATTATCGAAGGAAGATGTGAAAGAAACCACATCAGATCGAGAATCCAGGGAAACTGTTCGCAAACCTGCACCAAGCAAGGGTGGTCGAGCGGTTACGCACGGAAAAGGATCCAAGGGATCGAAACGCAAGGTAAGCTAGACTCTGGAAAATGTTGATAATTTATTCACATATTGCCTCAAACGTTACAGTCGCCTACTCCGCATGTGAAGGGAAAAACGTCAAAGACGAAGACAAAAACAACACAGGCAACTACGGCAACTGCTCAGAAGAAACGGGATAGCAAGAAAGGGAAGAAAGGTGAAGATCGAGAGCATCGAACGATGATCTTGGAACACTTTTTTGAAGCTATTACAGGTGCTATCATGCAATCGAAAAAACGTCATAATAAAGTACAGGGTTCGTTTAATAACTGACCTTTTCATACAAAAAGTTCATCAGGTCTGGGTTCTAAATCGTTTTCAGATTGAATCTTTCAAACTATGTGATCGGCGAAGCACAACTGGGATATTGTTCATTAGTGGCTTACATTAATTAACAATAAAATTTAACTTCCGAGTGATTGAATTCTCACGAGTATCTCGGTAAAATATTATTTCTTTCCAACAGAACGGGGCACGGCTGCTTTTGGATTGTCTTCTGACTGAGCCTCGTGGCAAAGAGGTTTGAAGGCCTCCGACGTTGTGTTTATGCTGTCTTCATAAAATGACTCCGAATGCGAATGCAGAATCTCTTTCTACCGACACTTCGTAAGTTGACAGGTACCCTGCTGCGGAATGTCCTTAAATGTAATTGCTTCTTCTGTAAAGTTGCTCTGTGAATTTTGCTTCCCGCAGTGTATATGGACGGTTGCCTTTTTAACCGCCAGCGCGGCCGCATCGGTGTAACCCCTCACCTTAGTAATTGGCACAGCGGCGCAGGAGTTGCGTCGCATGTCTGCGAGCTGTGGGCGTCGCATCTAGTTGGGTCCCGAAGTGAGAACCGTGTTCTATGTCTTAAAGGCACAGCCCGAGATAAATTGTGAGCATTATCGCGCCCACTATTAAAACCCATGGTTCTGATTCACTCACTAGAGAAAAAAAAGCCCTTCTAACACCAGAAATGGGGCATCCTAAATACAGTCCTCGTACGAGCAGAACAGCCTGAAAACGACTCTTTACCTGATAGTATCACTTAAAGGCACCGGGAGGGGGGCAAGGGCGGAATAACGTTTACAAAAACAATGGCGTCTGAAAACAAACATATGGGTTCGGTAGATACAATGTGTAACGCAACCGACGTTGAAAAACGCGCATTAGGGCGCTATTTGCCCCCAGGGCGCGCTTCCGTCCGAACTGCAAGCTTCCATGGCCGAGCCACGCTTCGTTCATTTTAAAGCTTGTCTTCGGCCTGATGTTATTTTTGAATTGTTTCCTCTTTAGACTGTTTTCTAGTGACATATTTTACTGTTTACTTATGGATCTTCTTAATTGTGCATTTCTATACCTGAAAATCTCAGAAGGGTCAAACAAAGTCGGGGGGGGGGGGGGGGAGTTGCAACTTTGCGTCGACGTCGAAGCTCCTTTCCCTTACTAGGCTTACGCTAAAATTAATACCCCCTCCTCCCACATTAAAAAGCATCTGTCAAAGCATAGGTCTCATCTGCTTTAGCCTAACCCTAGGAAGAGAAAGAAGCTTTGACGTGGGTGAAAATTTCGCGTCTCCCCCCCCCCCCCCCGACTTTATTTGACCCGTAAATTAATACCCCCTCCTCCCACATTAAAAAGCATCTGTCAAAGCACTATTGGAATCTCAGCCTTCTTATCTAATCGTTTGATGGTCCGTAAGTACATCTAGAAGCAATATAAGAAAGAACAAAGTAAAAACTAAAAGGGAAATATAAATCTATAATAGAACCATCTTTTTTTGGCACCATGCCAAGGCGTCAAATTGGCGAGTTTGTGCAATGGCGGCCACTCAAACTCGTCCACACTACGTCTGTTCTACAGTAAGCCAAATTACCCGCTCCTGGTTTCTTTAAATGCGAACGATATCACCTGTTTCGTCCTGTCTCCACTATTGGAATCTCAGCCTTCTTATCTAATCGTTTGATGGTCCGCAAACTTCCTTCGTCACAAAAACGCCACGCTGGAAATTGGCTCGTGTAATGCAGGTGTGATTCGCATAGGTAGACGCGGCTTGGTGGAGTTCGAGCGGGCATAGCGCCGTGAAGATGCGCTTTGACGCCGCGACAAGAGTGAAGCCTGAGCGTGCGGAATTGAGGGTTGTGGTTCTGTCATTGAGGCCCTCGCACAGTTCTAACGCCTCGACACCATCGAAGTGTCGACAGATGGGGTTCCCAAGTAAAAACTTATGCGAAAAATTTTATTGGCGCAGACATTTTATTGGCATTGACTTATTGTGCCGATCTGTAGGTCGGTTTGTATTCTGTCCGTCCACAAGTGAGTGGGCGTGATATGGAATTATAGGGGAAATCGACTGCTCACCGTATGGTGATACTAATTCGTGCTTCCCACTTATTTATGCACCTACACTCGCAGCCATTCTGCGGTGGGCTCTCGGGAGAGTAGGTGTAGCACGGTAGGTATCCTACTCTATATTATTCGCTTAGTATGTCTGTGTGTGTGTCCGTCTGTCTGTCACGAAATTCATATCTCGTGTCACAGCAAAGTTGGGACGCTGAATTTTACAAAAGATATAGGGGTGGTAAGGGAACCCAGGCGGTTGTTGACCAAAAGTGATAGCAGCTGATACGCGCTGATAAGGAGCCTTAGAAGGCGAACGTACCAAAGTCGTTTCACCTTTCGGGTTGATCCTAGAGCGTTAACACTCATAGGTGTTTTGCGGGATAGGGCATCGATGGTGGGTGACTCGCATTGATAACGGTTGATAAGATACGATAAGGAGCGTCATAAGGCAAATGTCGTTAGATTCGTTTTGCCTTTCGGCTTGATCCCTGAGCGCCGATATTCAAAGGTGTTTTGAGTCTTGAGACAGGGATATTAATGGTGGGTGACTCCCATTGATAATGGTTGACAAGATACGATAAGGAGCGTGAAATGGCTAGAGTCGTCGAATCCGTTTCGCCTTTCGGATTGATCCCAGAGTGCAGGGATATTAATGGTGGGTGACTCGCATTGATAACGCTAGATGAGATACGATAAGGAGCGTCGGAAGGCAAATGTCGTTTAATTCGTTTTGCCTTCCGGCGTGTTATGGTGTGTTAGGTGTTTTGAGTCTTGAGTGAGGGAAATCAATAGTGGGTGATCCGCATTGACAAGGGCTGATAAGGTCCGATAAGGAGCGTGAAATGGCTAGAGTCGTCGAATCCGTGTCGCTTTTCGTATTGATCCTGGAGCGCTAACACTCATAGGTGTTTAACAGGGTGGGCCAGGGACATTAATGGTGGGTGATCCGAATTGGTAACGGTTGATAAGATTCGATTAGGAGCGCTGTCACCAAGTCCGGTTCGCTCTCACGGCTAACAGTGGAATGTTCACATTCGCAGGTATTGTAGGGTACGGGGATCTCGATGGTACTGTTAGGTACAGGAGCCTCGGTGAAATTGATAATTGCCTACAGTGACTGATAAGAACTGTTAGGAATTGGATGGGATGATATCTTCATATCGCTTGCTACTACTATACGATCGCTTTAGCAAAAACGTCTGATGCTGAGTGCCATTGGGTGAACATATTTTGTTTGTGTTCTGATATCACTGGCCGATGTATCAGCCGTTGTATTGCCTAGCATTTCAAAAAAAATGATGCATTTCTTCTGATACTGCGGTCTACATTGATAATCATGATACGGCCTATGTTTGTGATAGCAAGGCAAGCGATTCGCTTGCAATCATTTTCTATTGGCAGCAACACTGGGTATCGACCGCTAGACTATGTGAAATTCCAAATAGTGAAGCATGTTTACAAAAACGATCCTACTATATATAATTGGCTTAGTATGTCTGTGTGTGTGTGTGTTTGTGTGTGTGTGTCCGTCTGTGTGTCACGAAATTCATATCTCGCGTCGCAGTAAAGCTTGGACCATGAGTTTTACAAGTGATGTAGGGGGTGGCAAGGGGACGTTAATGGAGGTGGACCGAAGGTGATAGCAACTGATAAGGGCTGATAAGGAGCCGCGGAAGACAAAAGTCGCCGAATCCGTTTCGCCTTTCGCGTTGATCCAAGAGCCTCACACTCATAGATGTTTGGCAGGGTGGACCAGGGACATTAATGGTGGGTGACTCGCATTGATAACTGTTGATAAGATTCGATAAGGAGCGTAAGAAAGCTAGAGTCGTCGAATCCGTTTCGCTTTTCGCATTGATCCTGGAGCGCTCATACTCACAGGTCTCTTGCGGAGTGGGACGGGGACATTGATGGTGGGTGATCCACATTGATAACGGTTGATAAGATTCGATAATGAGCGTAAAAAGGCCAGAGTCGTCCATTCTATTTTGCCTTTCGGGTTGATCCCAGAGCGTTCATACTCACATGGTGTTTTGTGGAGTGGGACAGGGACATTAATGGTGGGTGATCCACCTTGATAACGGTTGATGAGATTCGATAAGGAGCGTGAGAAGGGAAATGTCACCAAGGCCGGTTCGCTTTTGCGGCTAACAGTGGAATGTTCACATTCGCAGGTATTGTAGGGTACGGGGACCTCAATGGTATTGTTGGGTACAGGGGCCTCAGTGATTCGAAAACGGCTCACAGTGGCTGATAAGGAACCGTTAGGAATTGGATGGGATAAAATCCTTCACACCGTTTGCTACTACTATATGATCGCTCTAGCAAAAGCGTCTGAGTCTTAGTGCCATTGGGTGAACATATTTAATGTTGTGATATCACTCGCCGATGTATCGACCGCTGAACTGCATGGCGTTCCAAAAAATGGTGCATTTCTCTTGATACTGCGATCTACACTGATAGTCATGATACACCTATATTTGTGATAGCAAAGCAAGCGTTTCTCTCGGAATCATTTTCTAATGCGGTACTGGCAGCAACACTGGGTATCGACCGCTAGACTATATAAAATTCGAAATAGTGGAACATGTTTACGAAAACGATAAACGTCGATAATCGGGATACGGATCTACCATCAATGTGTAGGAATTAGAGCTCAGCAAGTGAACAAATGGTTACCGATCGATGCAATCGAATACAAAACTACCGATGTCTAAACTATCCAAACTCCCAATGATGACCTAAACCAGTGGCACACGCACACTACTGCGCGCGATTGGTGTCGATGACGTGCAAAACGGGTTAGATGCAAAGCGACTGAAGTATAATAACACCGAAATGCTTTTTTATCACGCCATCTTCTCAGCTTTTATCTAAATAAATAGTTCAGCTGAAAGAAGAGGAAAGGAAAATTTCCACTCAACTCCATACAAATCTGTGGTTGTGCCGATCAAACCCATTTTGCACAACATAGCCATGAATCGCGCGCAGTAGTGTGCGCCCGCCATTTGGTAAACATGATAAGCGGGATATGGATCTACCAATGATGTATAGGAGTCAGATGCTCAGCAACCGAGCAATTTGTTACCAATCGATGCAATCGAATAAAAACCATCTATCTCTAAACCATCCAAACTCCCAATGATGACATAAACCAGTTGCTGGCTCACACTACTGCGCGCGATACATGTCGATGACGTGCAAGATGGGCTCGATGCAAAGCGACCAAAGTGCATGAATACGGGAATGCTTTTTTTACAACACCATCATCTTGCATTTCTCCAATGCAGAAGCTCAGTTGAAAGCTGAGGAAGGAAAATTTCCACTAAATTAAATACACAACTGTGATCGGGCCGATCTAACCCATTTTGCACAAGGTCGCCATGAACTGTACGCAGTGGTGTGCGCCAGCCAACTGGTATGTGCATATATGAGCACTCCACTCTCCTAGACTAGACAGATAATGTTGTTCAAAACTGAGTACATGGGAGCGATCGTATCGCGTTATCTTCTTAGCAACCTTATATCTATTCTGTGGGTGCTCGTTTCGTAATAGGTGGGCTATCAGTATACATATAGTATACACAGAAATAGAAATACATATAGTATACACAGAAATAGAAAAGGTTAGTTGTTGCTGGGGTGAGGTACCGAACTGCGATAAAGGATTCAAGTGATCTCTTCTGTTAGTTTTGTAGATCTGCGAGTCTGTATATCAGAACAAAGAGTTTTCTTCCCTCTGATCATCTGTATCAGCCCGTTCGCGTATGTTAGAAAAAAGTCATTTGGTTAGCGGTATTATTACTCTCGTAGGGGAGCGCATGTACTGCAGACACTATCATCATCTAATGAAGGTGCCCCTATGAGTTAAATTTGGGTGACATGAGGGAAATCAAAGAGAGCGGGTGTTATAAAGTGAGGGTATATCTGGCACGATTCTAAGCGAGGGGCACGTCCTGTGCTCTCAAGCAAGCGTTCGTAGTCCGTTGCAGCTGGTCTCCGGCATTCGTATACTACCTCCAAGCGGTGAACTTCGCCGATCAATGATTGTGGTGTGGATAGGAGTGATGTTGAGTGATACTTAACGTATCTTGTTACTGTCGTGTCGATTCTAATTACGTGGTGCAAGAAAAGTCAGTCGTAAGGAACGCGTCCATCGATCAGAAAAAGTCTAAACAGGCGATATAAGCGACTTATCGCTTTCGCTCCCTTTGAAGGCGAATCCAGGATATCTTGAGTGGTTAAAGCGCTGAATAATGATATTAGAGGTGCTAAGGCATGCGCCGGCAAGAAAAATCTGAAAGAGGTCCAGGTAAATGGCACAAATAAGGCCTCCTGTCATCTGGCCTTGAACGAGGTTGCCGCATGACGAACCATTGAATCAGTTTCCGCTGGATGGTATCATTAAACTCTGGGATATCACCTGTTTTCATGCCAACGTCTCGCTTACAAATCGTAGATCTCATTTGTCACGTTTTTGCCACCGTTGCCACCGTTATTGCCAACAGTCACGTCTGGTGTGGGCGGGCCTGGGCTGCTCGGTAGAGTGCGCTTGCTTCTTCAGCTCTGCACCCTCCGGAAACTGGCACCCACGCTACGGTAAAGGCACAGCCTACACGCTGTGTGTCGACCTAACTGACCACGGCGGGAGCTGTAAAATCCTGGATCGCCTTTAAGTGATTGAGAGTGAGGCAGAGTTCATAGTTCTGGAATTTGCGGAACTGCAGAATTGCGGAATCAGTGGAAAAGCATTAGATAGGTATCGATTGGGAGAACTGAGGAATATGCGGGATAGTGGAAATGCAGAATTGTGGAATTTGCGGAAAAGCATTAGATACGTATCGATTTCCATGCTACGAAGAGACGAGAGGATCGGAGAAAGGAAAGGAATGGAAAGTGCGGAATAGTGGAAATGCAGAATTGTGGAATCTGCGGAGTCGTGGAATTTGCAAAAATTCAGAATTGTGGAAAGGGATAAGATACGTATCAATGAGAGAAATGTGGAATTTGCGGAATTGCGGATATGCAGAATCGCGGAAATTGCGGAATCGTTCTGCGTAAGGGAACATACGTAATGAATGGGAGAATTGCAGAATTTGCGTTCTTGTGTAAATGCGGAATCCTAGAATTTGCGTTTTTGTTGAAATTGCGGAGAAGGATGAAATGCGTATCGATTGCTTCGTCAGCGAGCGTGGATGATGAGAGAAAGCACTAAGAACAGATAAGTCTCATACATTGCTTTTTATACAGTTTCTTCCCCTTTCGTTCACACTTATCTGCTCTCAATCATTAGTTTCTGATTTGTGAATTCCTTCTGCTGTCACACTAGTGCCTTTGGATGGCGTGCAAGTGTTCCGACCAGCGTGTCGGGAGTTCATGTCACCAGTGTTGTGGTGAGGGTATTACACTACAACGACGAAATTGAGATTCTTGTGAGACCAAAACGGTGCTATCGCAATGAGGGGGAGGGACATCTCACAAAAAGTCCCATTTATAAAAAATTCGGAAGGATTTTTGTGGGACTCTGCACATTCAGGCGTATACCTTTGCCTAAGTCTTGAAGGAGGGAGGAGGGAGCTGCTTACCCCTTCTTGGCTAAGGTAAAAATACGGTCCAGCAGTGGGATGGCCCCCTCATTGCGATAGTTCACTAAAACAATGTATTATGGATTCAGGCTAGCTTCCCCTTCATTAGATCGTTTCTGCTTCCAGTTACAAATTGTGTTTAATGAAAGCTGCGAAAGCTAAGCTAAAAGCTGAAAGCAAACGCAAAAACTGTTGGCACTATTGCTACTTCAAAGCAAATATCCAATACACAGCGAATAGTAGCATCTTTTCAAGAGAGAGTTTGTAAAAAGGCATCACAAGAAGATGAAAACATTCAGAAAGTGATTTAAAGACAGTGTTCGGAATAATGCGGGTGATGAGGAATCCCAAAAAGAGTTATTTACTGTAAATATACGAGTCTGAAAGGTTTAGGTATGACGAACTCCTCTGCGGAGAAGCCCCTAAGAGCTGTGTCGGAGGCGCCTCATGAGGGCAAGCCGCCTTGGTTAGGGCAGCCCGCCCCCTAGAGTCGACTTCGCCGAAGAATGATTGAGGTGTAGAGTGATGACTGTGATAGCTGAGTGATACTTATCGTATCGTACCAGAGCCGTATTGATCGATATGACGTGGTGCTTGACGTGTCAGCTTTCGTGGTGGAAACGTCCACCGGTCATTATCAAAGACTAGAATGAATGATACAACCGAATTATCCCAAACACTGTCTTTAAATACAGTTCAGTATGGTCGAGCTCACGAATGATGAGCTGCGTGGAATGACACGCACCGCGCGCGTGGCTTCCGCACTTTCCACGAATCCGCATTCCCACGAAAAGCAAATTCTGCAGTTTTCCCAACCGATACGTATCTATTGTTCTTTCCACAAAAAGCAAATACGCAAATTCCTGAACGCTGCCTTACTTCACTCACTTTCCATTCATTCGTTGACTGAAAGGAACAATAAACGGTGGCGATTCATCAAGTTCATCGCGGTAAATTCGAGAAAGAGGAAGGTAAGTCTCGCTCTTATGGAACATGAAGCGGATCTATGATGGAATAGCAAAACAAAGTAGCTTTCTCGGTAAAATATTGGGCAAAATCATGTAAAGATATCACTGAATATATGTCTGAACAAATATCTGACCATAATTTGTCCACCTCCGCTGCCTTTAGATGGAGTAATGTAAGGTGCTCCCAATGCTGCTCAGAGAGTGTGACCACAAGAATCAATTACCATATCAAGGAGCGTCAGTGCCTATATCAGTAATCTAAAAAAATAGTGGCAGAAAAATGAAATATTGAAGGAGGAGCGAGCGGCGACATCTGGGCGATCCGACTGGTTTGTATAAACAGTACAACTGAATTATCGCACCTACTCCTTAGGATGAGATACAAACAATATGAGTCATAACAAATAGCTTTATGCAATAGAAGTGTGTCTTATTTTTAGTCAATTTATGGTCGCGGATGGGAGCTTCCTCCTCGCCATAGGAGGGACAATGTCACTGTCGTGTGCATTCATAACCTGCGCCTTTCCAGTTAAGGTGACTTATATCAATTTACTAACGGTTTTTCGTGGATGAACTATGATGCTTCAGAGAAAAAGAGATAAGACACCTTTTAATAAGGAAATCAGCAAAAGCGGTAAAAGCGAAGAAGTCAAAGGTGAAGGAATAAAAAGTCCACATTGTTCAGCCACCGTCATAGGAAAACAGGTAAATCTGAGATTAAGGGTAAATGAAGGGCATCAGCTTGTAACATGACACTGTATTATGTATTTTACACCATTACACCGATTACGGAAGACAGACCTTTGTTTCGTCCAGGCTGATACGGTATCAATACGTATCTAATGCTTTTCGACAAATTCCACAAATCTACATTCTCACAAATTCCGCAACTCTACCAATCGATAACTATCTAATGCTTTTCTGCGAATTATGAACGCTGCCTTGAAACGACTGCAGTCCTATTCTTTATTCAACTATCCACTCTTTGATCGGACTATTCCAAACCTCACTGCTCCGCATCCTAGCATATCTGCATGCCATTCCAGTATGCTGACATCTAGCGCGAGGTCACAACAACAAGGGTGTGTACCTTTATGTCAGGATTTCGCACCGCGGTTTGTCGCAAGCGAAGCAATGCGGACAAGCTAAAAGCGCCACGTTGTTTGGTCCCGAAGCGATTACTGGTCAACGGCGTATCGCGCCCCAAGCATTACCGTGTAATCGCTTGACCCAACTACCGCGACGCGCATAGCTCGTACACCCTGCGTCGCACACCACTTGTCGTCGTGCGAAATCCAGTCATCAGGGTACACACCCCAACAACAACATGGTCTCACAGTGATACCCCAGCACCCATCAGTTATCCCTAATAATGGGAGATCTGTCATGTTATTCGCGCAGTTCTATGCAGCAGTCCAACTGGTGAAAACTTAGAGCGGTTGCTTTGCTCTATCTTTCCCTTATCACAGTCACTCATTTGAGGACGGACAGACATCCGGAAAAAGCCACTGACATACCTATCGATACGAGCGACAAACAGGCGGACAAAGCTAGTGGTTCATATAATGGGAGATCTGTCATGTTATTCGCGCAGTTCTATGCAGCAGTCCAACTGGTGAAACGGTACATCGTTCGAACGCACTGATAATGCCCTCGTACGTATCAGAAGAATATTATGCAGTGCAGTGAGCGCAGTTTATTTATTTATTCATTTCGATACACTCAAAGGTGCGCACAATGAAACAGAAGATCAAAGGAGTGAAGAGCATTGGCATGGTAACAGCTACACATGGGCTCAGCATTGTGTAATATCAAAAAAAAAAATAATACGAACAATATTGTACGTGTTGTGCGCTTCTAGATGAGGTGGAAAAAAATTGATATAGGAGAATTGAAGTCACCATTAGGCACATTCACAGGCTAATATTATTAATTTTGTTTGCGAGGCAACAGGAAAAAAACAGTCATAGTACAAAAAGATTAGTCATTATAGAGTTAACTACCAGCTAAGTTAACCGAGCCTGGGGCCGCAGCATGTAGGGCGGAGGCAATTGCATCTTATTAAAAGCACAGAAACTGAAACACATTAGATTCATGCACAGCATCAATTGATTTATTTAGAACAAGGGTGCCATTGGTGGTTCCACATCCAGAATGAGCCAAAACAGAAAGACACACCAGATAATCACTCGGACCTCAACCAACTACAGTTAGTTGTAAAAAAAAATTTGGCAATCGCGTCATGGCGATCGAGTAGTGAAGAGGCGGTGTCCGGCGTCCAGAACCTGAGCTGCTCAATCAGAATTTTCATTACCACATAGCATCCCAATAACAAAATCTACGAGCTGTGGAGTTGAATCTAGTGAGTTATCGTATATGTATATGCGCTTTGTTTCTATGTTATGTGCCACGGCGTCAGAATAATTTGCAGTGAAACATATTGCCAGGGTTCGAAGATAGCTCGGCCCGGTGAGATAACAACGCGGAGTCAGTCTGAACAAGAAGGGACCAAGTAGGTACCACCTCATAGAATTGACACAAGGCCGAATAAAAATAGAAGTAAATTAGTAGATTAATATGATTATTATCAATTTTGAACCCATGTGTAGCTGCACAAATCAAAGCAACATCAGAAACATTAGCTGAAGCAATTTGAAGTGTAGATTGTAGGCTGGAGAGCACAGACATTATGATCATTGCACCATTTTTGAACTGAAACAAATTGTTGTATAAGCAGGGAAGAAGGCGATTACCTGTCCAAACAGTTTCAGCACTGAAACGAAAAATCACACATGTACGTCAATATGTACGTCAATATAGAAATCCAAGGATTCGACTGAGATCTGCCTTGGAAACGTTACTTTTGGAAACACCACTCTTACTAGAGGAGAACACGTCATGAGGCAGTATATTAAACCATCTACTGCAGCGACAGAATAGGTTATTGAACATTAAAGAACGTGTGTTGTTAATGCCGCATGAGTATTGAAGGTTAAACCTGACTCTTCTCCCGTTGGTTAGTGGAAAAACCCAGTATTGTCTAAGACGCAATCTTACTTCACCTCGAAGGATGCGAAAACTTTATGGCACTAGTTGATACTAATAATTGATACTTTATGGTAGACGATTCTACGATAAATTCGCTCAGTATTCTATGCGTGTGTGTCAGTCAGTCTATCTGTCACAAACTTTACATATCGTGTCACAGCAATGATGTGATCCTGGGCTTCACAAGTGATATAGGAGTGGTAGGGGCTCAACGGTGATAGACCGTAAATGACAGCAACTGATATGAGCTATAAGGAACCACAAATGCCAACGAGGTCGTTTCGCCCTTCGCGTTGACCCTAGAGCATTGATATTCTAGGTGGTTTGCGGGTGGGACGGGGACATTGACGGTGGGTGATCCAAAATGATAACGATTGACAAGACTACATAAGGAGCCTTGAAAGGCAAGTGTCGTCAAGTCTATTTTGCTTTTGACACTGTTTTGCGGCTTGGGTAGCGTACATCAGTGGTGGGAGATGAATAATGAGAACAGGTTAGGATGATGTTCCTGGCGGTAATCAATGCTGATGAGCCTACATAGTCTAGTTCCATTGAGATTAGTGGCAGGTGAATGCGATTTATCTTTCACATTGACTTGCAGAGGCCAACCCATCTACAGGCCAGTGCTGTCATCCTCCCAAACAAGATTCGTTTCCTTTCACCGACGGGGAGGGATGGAAGGCTTGATTGGCTGGGCGAGCGCTGATGTGGGATTTGACCAACACCGTGAGAATGGGGGTGCGCGCCACCTGTCATAGACCAAATCCACTTCCAATGAAGCCTGGTAATTAATAGCATGAAAAAAATTGATAGAAGATTCTATAAGGGATCCAACTTGATTACGGTTAATAAGATTCGAATAGGAGCATCAAAAGGGGAAAGTCGCAGAATCCATTTCGTTTCTCGCGTTGACTTTGGTGCATGGACACTTAGATGTTTTGCTGGGTGGGACTAGGATGCTAATGGTGGGTGACCTAAAGTGATAGCGGTTGATAGGATTCGATAAAGAGTGTCAGGAGGCGAGAGTGGCCGATTTCTCGGTTTCCCATTTGACATTGGAGTGTTCGCACTCATATAGTTGTTGTAGGGTTGTAGAGTACGGGCGGGAATCTCAATGGTGACGTATCGATTTGAAAATAACTGGTGCCGGCTGGTAAGAGTCACTACCACTCAGATGGAAAAATCCGTACAGCGCCAATTATTACAGTGCAACCACTATAGTTGAAGTGTATGATACTGTATCACTAGGCAAGCATGCCTTGCTTGGGTTCTGAAATCAGTTGCTGCAATATACCGTTCGCCAAACAGTTTAGCTCTCCAAATAATGGGTTCTCTTGATACTGCGATCTACCTAAACGATCTAGGTGCCATTCATCTCGACTTGTAATAGCAAAGCAAATGGACCATTCTAATGAGTTACCATGGCAAAAAAGAGTATCGACCGTTGACCACTTGAATCTCCACATGGTACTGCATTTTCAGCAAACGATAAGCATAGCCGACAGTTAGATTTATTTATTTATTTATTTATTTATTTACTTATTTATTTATTTTATCACGTCTCTAGACGGGCCATTACCTAAGACAATGTCGTTAGTGCGAACAAACAGAATAGAATAACATTCACTACCAATATATACGAATCAGATGCTCTGAGTAATCAAATTGCTACCAACCACTACGGTGGAATCCAAAACTATCGAACACTGAACTGTCTAAACCTCCGAAGAGTGACTTCTACGGCTCAAGGGTCAGATTATCGGGGGTAAGCGAAATTCGTTCATGATTCGATATGAGTTTTAACAAGGGATAACAGCCGCTAAATCAGCTGAGATTCCGTAAAGTGGTAGATGTGATACACAGTGGTAAATGAATGTGTTATCAACCAAAAATAAGGCATAAGCACCGAATTCTCCCAAGCGAACATGGTTCGCACCCATTATCGGTAATATGCTTCGACCTCTACGTTACGTTGAATTATGAATAGTGATGAACGTTTGTGAAGATATCAGTTGTACTAAAACTCAGTAGTGCGCTTATCACAGCGTGGAATTGTCGATAATTGGACCTCTTTGATCTCGATTGGTAGTGGTAGCAATTCCACAGTCATAATTCTACCGCATTTTTCGCGCAGTACTATGTGATAGCTCACTGGTACGCGATAACGCGTTACGATATGCGCTATTCTCATTGAGATAATCATGGCACAACATAATAACATCTTCGTTTTTTATCACTAAAAAGCTTACAGAATTACGTTCATATTTACTACTATTTCAGGAGCCGAACCAATTGACCTCGAAGTCAAATGAGTCGAAGAAAACGAAGAGCCTCGAAAGCAAAAGGTCGAAGAGTTCTACAGAAGCTCGTACGTATGGGTATTTAAAGTATTTATAGATATCATCCCAATTGCACATTGAACTCTCTCAGAGAAATGACAAGCAATAAAGAAAAGTGCCATTTTCAGGTGAACAGGAGCCGACAAGTAATTCAGATTGGAATCCATCAATCATGTCTACTATTTTATCGAGCAATCGAGATTTTCACGGAAGTTCTGGGATACATGAAAGCTTATCGGTGATTTTATTTGTTTGAAACAGCTTTCACTACGAAGGCACTATAAGCATACTGTTGCGCAAAATGAGTCACGGTTTAAAGGCACAGTCCACGATAACCGGTCGACTTACATTCTTAGAGCAATCGATCCTTGGACAACATCCAAGCTGCACCTTTTTGCGCCGTCACGGTGTGTTCTCGGTGCGCAAAGTATGAACGCGGCTTACGGCTCCCGGCAATGATGAGTCATCGCCTGGAAAACATGACCCATTCTAGCTTACCTCATAGTAGTGCGTGCAGTTCTGATTTACATATTTGCAATTAGCATTCAAGACACTATCTCATCAATAGGTCTCCATCCATGTTCCATGGGAAATTGATACCCTCCCTTTGTGGAACAAGCCGCGGTCGTTGTTATACTTGCCGCTCTGAAACTAAATAGATCGGTTTCTCTGATGGTAATAGGACCGTCCGACGAAACCATGTGTAGACTTTTTTCTACGGAACATCTTCCGCAAAATAAACATCAGTTATCAGCTAACAAAAGCAGTCGTTCAAGAAATGGAACAATTAAAAAGAATTTTCGTGTGATATGGATATACGTGCATGGAACATGTATAATAACTAGCGTTCACCCTTTCTATGCGGCCTTGAGAATGCGAAAAAAGAAATAAAGGGAAAATTTCCCCAACGGCGATTTTGAGGCACAGCAGATTCGGAGGTGCTCTTCAAAGTCCCGTGGAAAAGAAAGCAATCATATAAAGAAGTAAAGTCTCATAATTGGTATACACTGAAAGCGCATAGGAGTTCAATCTGCGTTCCCACGGTGAGGCTTTTGTAGCGAGCGAATGGTTTGGTGTGTAAGGGATGGGTCCTCATCGGAACGGTAGGTGTGAATTTGTGGTTCGGCCGCAACTGGGAAACTTGCAATTTTTGGTTTTCACTCTTTCATCGTTATACAGTAGCGCTCAAAAGTATCCGGCCGAATGGTTTTACACTTGGGTTTTTCACTTATAACTCTTTTGCAACTGGACCTATCTAAGAGAAATTTTAGTATGTTGTACCGGAGACACTGCATACTAAATATACTACTTTCGCACTCAACGGTGAAAGTTACGTGGTTAAATGCAATTTTTTGTTTTTGGAGTGCCATCTCTATGCCGTCCCGCTATGCCACTGCCATCAAAAGTGTGGTTTTTCTACAGAATATCGATGTTTTCTGAGGCTTGCTACTTTCATTTTTGTGAAGAAAGCCGTTTTTCTTGACTAAGCCTTTTTCTTTTCTCCGGTGGTTTTGTAGTAAATTCTTGTAAAAAACCATGAAATGAGTCAAGCGGCGCTCAAGTAGAAGGAATAGTTGACGATAGGTTGCGGCACCACATATTAAAATTTTGTCAAATTTGGCCAACTAGAAAAAAGTTATGAAAAAAAGTGTTTGGCCGAAGACTTTTGAGCGCTACTGTATATGTTGCCGTTGCCATTACGAGTTTCTAGCAAATTTGATAATCCGACTTATCGCTAGTGGAGGAACCCTTTCCCACGAAGTTGTAGTCTTCTGCTAAATGGATATCATATTCGTGTTCTGAGGGCCAAAATACCCTTGCGAGCACATTTCGAACTGAATCAAAATTTTGCTACCAACTTAGAGAAAGTGTATTGGTACGACCATGGTTGGGTACATGGTGCCTTTTCTAATTGTAAAAGTGAACAACTAATAAATGCGATAAAAATCGCTGGGATATGCACAGCGTTGATGCTTATAGCCATGCGTTTCGTGCACGTACCCCCATCTAATGCAAGGAACCGTATCGAAGCATACCATGTCTTGAAGTACAGAGCTTACCTGTAAGAAACGGATTTGCATTCACAGTCAAGATTTTCGCATACATCTCGAATTAACCCTTACTTCTCCCAGAGTTGGTATGAGTTGATATCAGATAACACCGTTGCATGGAGGCACCGTCACATGGATGATATGTTAAAAACGAAAGGTGTTGGCAAATAAGAAAGGTATTTTTTTCAGATTTGCGTATCTAACCCTGTTGTCACACCATGTACAGACGAATACCCAACCGATGATACTGAGACGTGGACGCCTCCCGAGTTGTTTGACAGCTATACCAGAGGCTCTGAAGAGCAATGGGCCAGAGCTGATTCCGACGGTTTACTTAAAGTGGGTTACTATCAGAGATGGTTATGTCTACAAATATTAACATCACCAGTTTCAGCGGGTCGTCTCCAATCCTTTGGTCACTCCGCGTACAGATGAATATCCAACTCTGTCCAATACACAAGGGGAATCGACAAAGAACGCTTTGATGGTGAAAGAAGAGGTAGTTCATAGATTTGATAAATCACAAGGATAGGGTAAGACTCAATTATCAGCGATAAAATCCGAGGCAACAGTCACGGCCATTTTTTAGTTGTTTTAGGTTTCAGTTGTTTAGGTTTGCTTTAGGTTTCAGTTGTTTTAGGTTGTACTCGCTGTTATTGAAAGCGTGTCAGCCTTTGAACTTCTCCCAGACTTCAATAGCTCTTCATTAATAGGTGGTACTGGTGATCGACGCTGGTGGTAACGGAGATCTGCTCACTGCGGCGTTCGTGAACGTGCGCCTGCTCCTAACAGTGGGTCACTGTCGACATCGGATGGCCATCTTGAGCGTACGGTACATCACCGTTATGAGACAGAGGCTTTTCTACTATCTTCAGCGCTACTTTCTGATGCTGTATCGTGAGATATTGAGCAAGATCAGATCAGTCTACAAGTGCGGTATCAAAAGAACCGTTAGGGTTTGGGAGAAAGAGAAAAGTGGAAAGAAAAAGCCATAATCGGTTGTAAGACGCAGGATTCAAAAGCGCGACGTTGTAGTCGGTATTCGCATCTTGCGCTCATTTCTTCGAACTGCAACATCACGTTTCCGAGTTGTTAGCTGTAGAAAATGCCAATTGTTGTCCTGTAGGGTGTATTTCATTCATTCATTATGATGTAAAATATGTGATACAGCTAATAGCAATAAATAAGTGAAACAATGATTAGGAGAATAAGTGGAAGGTTGAAGAAAAAGTTGTGAAAAAAGATCCATTGAAATCACCCTCAACGTTGCAGTAAGGTGTCTTGCGTGCAATCTCTGTAACCTAACGAACTGCAAGTATATTACAGTAGGTCCTACCGTGGGCCAAATTTGCAACCTCTTGGTGTCTTTAACGTGGAAATTGCTGGGATTAGCTATATTCGACGCCATATAAAAAAGACCGCCAACGTACTGTTTTCGAGGTTTCACATGTTGCTGTGATTTATGAAGTAGTCCACGAAAATGTGAAAGAGGACGTGCAGATGAAACTGTTACACTTTGAGCGATGAAATAGCTCCAAGAGAGTTGATTGGGCGCTTCGACGGATGGAGTTCAATAGCTCTTTACGGCTGAGACAACTGAACTTGTTTTCCAGTACATTATTACATGAGAAACTTCTACTGACATCGCAAACAAATTTAGCTATCTTAATTTAATTAAACTCGGGGATTTCGCCATCGCAAAGATCTTCGCCCTTCTAGATCATTGCGAGCAAAGGATAACACTTCTTATACGGTTTGACAGTGAACGAACCGGCAAAAAACGAGCTCCTGGATTCACCATGACGCTCACTTCATTGTTCCAATTCGAAGGTGTCTTGGCTTTGTAGCTGCTCCGACTGGCATGATGCTTTTTTATATTTGTATTTTTAATTCTTTTCCTCGGAAAAGTGGAAGTGGAAGTTGATCTAGCAGTGGAAAGAATTCAAGCAAACCGCCACAATCCGATCGTTACTTAGCCGCTGATTTACGCACCAATAATATTGCAGGGGATCAATGTACAACAAGACCAATTTTGAGTGAGGTTCACGTCTCGGCTCTCACGCCGGTCCAACACTCATTCACAGCGACTCCTTTTACCCCGTCATAGTGCCATGTCGAAGTAAACGTACACTCACCCGTAGATAAGTTGTGTTGAGGTACCACCGACAACTCTCATCAAATGCCAAGTCGAGGGTTTGAATGTCAACTCGAAGATATCGAGTGTTTCTTGCCCCACAGTTTCATACAGTTTTGCAAGTTTAATTGAAATTTTCACAGATGATTGCTTCAAAAACCGTTGGGGATACCTTAACTCAACAAGTCGTGAAAGGCTCGAAATCGAAGAAAAGGGATGGCAATAGTAAGAAGGAGAGACAAAAAGGAGAAATACCCAATTCGGAAAAAAGCAGCAAGCATGTGGATGAGAAAAAGAAAGCAGAAGAACCAGAGGATCTATCCAGACTTTCAGATGCTACTATTGCAGCTTTAGCTGAGATCTATCCCGATACGCTTGGGAAGAAGGTGGTCTTTGTTCACATGGACTTTTACATGATTATCTAGTTTTATAATCTATTATATAAGGCTTAGTAAGATGAAGTGAAGGAGCCGTTTCAGATTCAAAGGACAGAATCTCGTTAATTCCTGAAAACAGAAGGAAATTTGTTGCTTTAATGGCTTACAGTAATTAACTGCGTGAAATTAACCTGTGATTGTACATATGTCGAATAAAGAACTTCTCGAAATCGCTAGTAACCTTTCAGAGCTATCGTTCTGTAGTGGAAAACTCCAGACATATTGCAGCTTTGTCAACGCTGCCGGGATTCACTAAATGTTTCTTACAAGCACCGAGAGTGGATCAAAAAACTGTCCTCTGTAAACGAACATTTAAGCTCAAAAAAATGGTAATCTGTTGCGAAAATCGCGTTGAAAAATGCCTCTTTGAGACGCTATTGTGAATTTATCGCGCTTCACCTGGAACTGCACGCTTCACGTCGAGCTCCACGCTTCAAGCGGGCCGATGCCACTGTCATCTGGTGTCGCGTACGGCGAATTTGATTTCATACACTACGATGTTGAACATGCCATGTGAAACAGCACAGGCAACAAATAAAAAAAGTGAGAAGAAGCGAAAAAGTGTGGATATAGTAAGATAAACCTGAGGAATTCGCACTCGACGTCTTAGAAGATATCGTATGTGCAACGTAACAAACTGCAGGCCACCGTAAACTCATACCGTAAGCCCCGCTCGTCCCAATGTATTTGATCAATTAACCGTGGCAGCAAAGCAGACACCTAACTTTCATATGATCCTACGTTCGTGGAGCTGTTGGACACTGATTGTTCAAGAATTTCAGGGAAAGTGAGAGAAAAGCTGCTGTCTTCTAAACAACTAACTATAACGAAGTTCTGCCGCTAAATATAAAAGTGGCCGAAACATTCCGCTTCTCTCTCCATACTACCGCTTCCAAATTCTTGGGCGCTACTGTGAGTTTCCTCTTCAGGACCCTTATCCCAAAAGAATCTGTATTTGCCTTTCATCCCGCCAGTCTGACCAGCGAACGTACTTGGAGAGTGTGTGGCTCGTCAGACCTCACATCGTGGTCTGACGAGCCACACACCCTTGAAGTGCGTTCGCTTGGTGACCACAGTATGTGGCTCTGGGCCCACTTAGACAGCCATACTACTCCTTGTGCAATCACTGAATTTGTTGAGCTCTGATGACAACTTCTTTTTCATAATATATTAGGTCATATTGTGGTCTGTTCTGGAAACTTCTTTCTTCTTAAAATTGGGCAAATCTACCTCCACTGAAACTGCAAACAAAATTTGACCTCGCGATCTTTCATCGGCACTTCATGATTTGAAAGCGGTAGAGAAAGCTTTGTTCCGGACGAGGATAGTAAAATCTTCAACGAAGTTTCCTCCTCCACCAGTGCACCATATAATCGTCTTTCTCAGTGACTTCTTTGATTAACCGTGGAACTGAAGCAAGTAACGGTAACAGCAATAGCAACATTACCATGACCAAATTCCTTAGCCCATCCTTATTGAACGCATTCTGCATCAATCGCTGTCCTTTTGTGAGGAAATTTATTTGCACTCTGAATCATGAAATAAAAAGAGGCAAATCTTTGGACCGACTGCGGCTGAAGTGACTAAATGACTCGCGTTGTGCAAAAGGCAGGGGTCGGCTCATGCCCGCCGTGCCCGCCAAGCGAAGGTCGACGTTGTTGTGCCGGCTTCGCTGGGAACTGGCCGGGGATGGCCCCCGTTTTGACCCTATATAAAAAGGGACTCCCCCCCCCCTATGAGAAGGGTGCAGGGGCTCCAGCGCCAGCAATTTTTAGCAACTTTCTCCTAGCCTCGTCGCCTTCATTCGCGGAAGTTTCCACCTCCGTAGTCACGTCAGGAGCCCCCTCCCACCGCTTTCCATCACGTCCTACGATTTTTTCTGTTTCTGATTAATCGTTTTAATTCGGTGTTTCGTTAGAATTGTGCACACGGAGTCACAGCACTCCCTTCTGCCATATGTTCCGGCTTGACACCCAAAATGTTCTCTGATTTCAGGGTGGTGATGCTAATTCGAGTGGTATTACCAGTGGTTTGACCAGGGCTCGAACCTGTTCGTGGCTCGGTATTCCTGGCAGGTACTTTTTTCTAGGTGAAAATTTTAGAAGGATGGATATGTAATTTATACAGTGAACCTCTCGGAAAATGGCTGTCATATGTGATGTTTACTACGTGTGAGCAATTAAGCTGAAGCCGTTGTGGTGGCGTGATGAACCCAATGAAGCCGAGTACGGTAGGAGGCGGAGTCGACCTTGGGCAGTCCCGCTCGACCTCACTCGCAAGCTCGCTTAGCATCGGGATCGGCATCAACCTGCCAACCTCAAATGCTTTCGCATTCTTCTCTCTTTCGATTTCACTCACCACTTTGATGTTCATTGTTCTATAGACGTATGTATACATTTGTAATAGTTAGTAAAGATCCATCTCTAGTATTTCATCATATAATGTTGCTTATGTTTAACTGTTTAATATTTATTTACATGATGTTTTTCACATTGTTGCTCTTTATTGTGCTCTCTGTGCACACTTGCTCAACAAATGTATAAATAAATAAATACTCAATGTAAAATATTAATGGTATCTCTGTGCTAATCTCTATATTAGTGTAATCCGTGTAGAAACATATCAGTTTAAGCGTAAAAGAGCGAGTTTTTTTTTTACTGAGACTACCGATATCTTTTTGGCAGAAGTGTGACATCGACTATATCGAATTTCTTTTTTCAGATGTTGCTATTGTCGAATGACAGCGGTTACAATTCGCCTTGTGGAGGTGCAGAGCCATCCTCTTTGTTCGGACCACTGTGCTTCAATTATGCCTTGAATTCCAGGCGTAGACTTTGTTTTGATTCTTCCATCTCCTTGCTCGATAACACAACATGTGAGTTACTCGTCTACCCTTCAAAAATGTTATTTGTTGGGACTTAAAAGATAGTTCAGGTGATACTAACGTGTCCGAGATAGTGAGCCAACGATCCCGAAAAATCGCTCGGCGACTTCTTTCCCTTTGCGACTCCTTCGAGGAAGAATTCGACAGGATAGCTTTAGAAAAACAGGTTCGTTTCAATGAATTTCTGGTCGTTGGTTTCAATATTAGGCCGTCAATGAGGCTGCCAACATCTCTATCAAACCCGTTATCTTTTGTTGTTAGTATTACAGTCGATGTCTTCAATTATATCCATTTCAGCAATGTCCCTGGATCACGACCACTTTTCGATACATCTGCTCTTTGCCCTTAATCAAGTACCTGTGATCTTATCAAGCTGTTGTGTTTTTCTATATTGTACAAATAAATATGATATATTCGAATACCTACACTTCAACTTTTGCTGAGGTCCGTGAATGGAGTTGAACCACATCCAATCTAGGTCTGCTAAGAGCTGGATACAGTCAGGTCCTCTAGGCATGGTCGAGATGGCCACATAGGGAAAAGAAGCAAAAAAGGCTGCTCGAGAATAAAGGGATGATCTGGATTACCCCACGGTAAAGCATCATGAGTATTTAGTCACGACTACTTTAGAAATCTGGTTGGTTCCATGTCTCACGAATGCCTGTCGTTCGGGAAATCCAACCCATTCGCTCAGCTGTTGACACGGACCCACACCTGTGCAATGTGTTCGTTAGGCACATAGCACGCAATCAAATAGTTAGCTATGCTCATCTCAAATGGCAACCTTCCTTGAAAAGCGAAACATTGTAGGGGGCTGTGGCAAATTTCAAAAAGGTTGAAATTCTACGTAAAAATCATTGCCGTATGTGAGAATGAAAGTCATGTAAATTGAAATGGGAAATCATAGTACATCACGGTACTGAATTGTCCAGGAAGGCTGTTTTAAGAACAATCTGGGTGGCACGCTAGTCGAACGGTCATAACCAGGAAAGGGTTTGGATATTCTGTGGCACTCTGGGATGAGACGTAGGCGTATCGATAGGGTCTTAAATGCTGATTACATATATGTAAACCAAAACTGCAAAATACCGTAAACCAAAACTGCAAAATACCGTTTCGAATCGAGTTAGGATGAGTCAAACTTTGCTTTGTGATGACTCATTGGCAGGGTGTTGGCTTGAAGTGACGCACCAACGAGGCTCACTGAGTTGTGCCGCGAATCTGTGGTAGCGCTCTTGTCTTCTGGTAACTCATATTAAGAAGAGGCCGCAAAAAACACAGAAACTGCAGAAAATACAGTCGGAATATAGTTGCATGCTTAGCATACATTTTATAAAGCCCTTCTCTCTGACAGCAGAACGGGTCACCAAACACAATTAATACCATGCACAAATTTTCTCCACTACAAATAAAGTTTGCATATCTCTCCTTCTCAGTCCTCAGCACTTCTAATCAACCTCTACTGTTGTCCCCTACTGCCTCACACGACACCAGAAAATCAGGAACTTGCAGCCACCCGAACTCCGAATTTCCGGTGAAAGGTGCAGACACATACCCCTTTAGGCACATAGCCGCTTATATGTATAGTAGGATTATCGACAGTGATGAGGGAAAGTAGGGTAATCACAAGTGATCGCTCCTGCTAGTATACTTTAAGAATGAAACCATGGACAAGTGCAGGCTGGGGTCCAGTGAACCTTTCACCATCCGCGGTTGGTGAGCTACATAGCACCAGACTTTCCTGAAAAGATAAGGGCCCTGATTAATACAATGGCTCGCTTTCACAAGCTATTCTATAGCCAAATCCATTCAAAGAGAAATTATGAATAGGAGCAGAACGCGTGGCGCATCCCACGAAAGATCTGATCATTGCCAAATGCGTTTTCGTTTACTCTTTCATCTGTATCTAGTGGATTCAGCAAAGCTTGAGAAAGAGCGGTTGAGTAATTGTGTCATGCAAAAAGAGATGTTGCAGGCTTATGCGGCTACTGGCAACATCAAAAAAGAACGATGACACGCGCAATCTCGTTGATTCGCCGATTATGGTCGTATGGAACCGCCAGCTCCTGTAATTATACTATTTGGATTCGCTAGGGAGAAGCTCCACTTCAAAAGCAAGCCGACGAAACCCGAGAAGTCCATCGCAGCAGTTCTACTGTAAATAACAACAAAATTGGGTGTTTTTGTGGCCTCAAAAAACCTGAGGGGTTTCACGCTGATGACTCTTCTAATCTAATCTTTTCTTCAATGGACTACGGTAACTGCATACCCGATAATAAGCTAAAATTCAGGAACTGTGCCGAACTTCCTAAGGGTTAGCGCTAATATGCAGTAGTCCACGGGCTCACTGCGGCCGTGCATCTATTTCACACATCAAAACAAAGGAGTACATGGAACACGTAACGCTAGCCTACTGTCAATTATGATGTCGTTATAATAGCGACATCTGCGGTATCGGTGAGAATGTGCAGTCACGATAGAGGTGCAGACGGAACAAAAGAGCTCGTCTTGCTTTCAGATAGGCCCGTTGACCTTGGCGGCTCGGTCTTTGCACAATGACACAATATTATGATGTCTATTGGGCGTCAATCTGAGATATCCCAGCCCCCAACTGCAACCAGCTTCAGCCAAAAACTGCTTCCAGCTTGGGTCTAATACACAAATAGAGACTACTCGTGCTAATGACCTCGAGTGGAATCAGTGCAATCATCCACACACAAATCCCAATATTAGCTCTGCTTATTTACACAATGATTGCACTCGGCACACTTCCTGGCTAATTGCCAACTGCCACCTGCACATCGCGCTCTTAGTCTCAAGCTGAGCACTCTAGTGCCCTCATATTCTTGAGTCAATCATTCGAGACCTCTGAAATGGAAACAAAGATGTTTACGTAAAACCACCGTCTTTCACAAATTTTGAAGTTCAACTTTCACGCTCAAAAATCAGATAAAATAAGTAAATGAATTGAAAATCAGGTAAAATTTTTTCAATCCAAGGCTTTTCAAAGTCCAATTTCATGGAGAATCGAAGAATGTCAAGTCACAGTCGCCCAGCTTGAAACTTATCATCTATTGGCAGGTTTTCATGGCCTCACTCGTTCGGATTGTAAACCTTCGACCTGAACAAGCAGCCAGCGAAAACATAAAAAGGGTAGCGGAATGATACGGCTGCATCTATCAAGCATCTTACCATTTCGGAGGAAATAAAAATAAAATTGACCCGAAAATAACACTGAAACCGTCATCAGGCACCTAAAGGAAAAGAACCATTGGTTGTGCACAGCAAGAAGCCGCTCACCACTTGGTGTAGGATGAAGTAACTTTTGAAACTTTCATTTAGAATAACCCTAGAGATACCATGCAGAATTAATATGTTGCAAACCAGTACATGATTAGGCACGAATAGTCCTCATTCTAGAACAATGCTACCGTAACTCTAACCGTATCAAATTCCCATGAACTCTATGACCCTTGCATCAAATAGCTGTCAATTAAAGACATGCCACTGTGCAACATCTTATCCTGCATTGTTTGACACGATAACTAGCACTTGCAAGAATGACGTAATCCGTAAGCACACCTAATCAATGGCTACCGTATTGGGACAGCGTGGAGACATCGCAACATATCGCACCTGTTGCCAGATTTTCTTGCTCGCTTGTAGGGTCAGCCATAATGCTCATAATATGCTTATTAAGAAGCGGTTAATGATCAGCGTGAACATCGATAATTGAAGATCATAATCTCATAAACATGCCGGATTAAGGTCGTTATGATAGGCGAGAAGCTCGAGGGAGACAAGGGGCGAGAGGTGAGGGGGGGGGGGCAGGGTTGAGTGAAAAATTGACACGAAGAAAGGAACACGATCTAAAAAGCTTCTTTAATCTTGAAAAGGTTAGCACAATGGCTGGGATACGTGCCTTGACCTTGATGTGCTTCCTCATCCAGTCAAGAACCTAATGTAAAGGTAGAAATGCTTGAACTAATTCAGTTAAGAATCGATTTGCACCTCTTATCCAGTTTGATGTCGGAGATCGGATGAGTGGTGCACTTTGAAAACGTTTTTTGAATTTTTGTTAGCATTTTTTATTTGTTCTTCCTCTTGTCTATCGGCACCTCATAATGAATTTCGCAACTATGTAATTATTGCAATCAGGTATAACTGAAGAAAGTCCTCTCTCAGCTGAACCGTGAAAGGAGGAAATCGTGTGACTCTACCACGGTAATTTATCTAACACTAATTAACATTTCATTCCGTTCAATTTTTTATTACTCAAAATTTACGATGTGAGTTTCACGATATCAACGTTTTACCAACCTATAAAAGACACGGTAGTCTTTTTATGAGGTTTCTCCCTATTGCTGAGGGCAGCTCACGTTGTTATAGCCTCATATGGGATAGGACGACTTATATATGAGATTTAGCAGAGACACATAACCAGCAAGTGACGGTATGACCAATAAATCTCATAGAAAATGCACCCTTTCATCGAATACTGTAGCATTTTTGTTCTTAACAGAGTTTTCCGTTAGCAAATTATGACCTTTCTGTTTTCACAATCATCTAGAAAGGATAAGAATGATTCATCAGTGACAGGGTTTACATTGGGACAACTCCACTTGCATCTGTACTGTACTACTACCCTCACCTAAGCCTTCGCTCCAATATCCCACATGAAACAGCTGAATCCATACATGGGAAAGCACTAGACGTTTCAAAGCCGTAACGGGCACGCCACTTTTTTGCTGACACGTTAGAACCAGTTCATCACCGTAGTGCATTAGGAAACGGTAGGTTACGGTAGTGACGTCACACCGGGGAGACGTGGGAAAGTTGTGACGTCACGATGTGCGTCACGCCGTACTACCGTAATTTGAGCGGCAATCAGCAAATCAATCAATGGTTGCAAATGGGGAAGAGAATCAACGGAGTTATTTCATTACGAAATTTTATCACTTTTATACGGAGAAAAATACCATATAAATTATTACTAGATTCCGACAAATACAGAAACGTGCGAAATCTAAATTTCCACTTTTATGGGGAAAATACAGCCCTCCTGTAGTCACTTACTATTGAAAGACACACACACAAGTGAGCTTTGAAAATGGATAAAGATGGGTTTCTGTGTTCTTTTTTCGGGTTTTGGTTTTTCCTTTTTTTCGACCGGGTTTTCTGGTCAAAAAAGCATGGCACGGAACCTCAAGATGTGGCGTAACTACGTACGAATCCGATCGGTCTTACCTACCATATATAAGGAGCTGGATGCTTAGGAAGTGAAAATAATAGTCAGGGTGGGCTCCATGTGCCCTCAAAATGTCAAGATCGCGCGCAGCCTGGGATTCTCTGCAGCTGATTTATAGGGTGTTGAATATCTGCATATGTCTTCATAATTGACACGTGTTGCACAGGTGCCAGTTGGCATTGACAGCCAGGAGGATTTACGATGAACAGCTCGAGTCAGTTCTCACGCAAGTGTGAGCTGGTGAAGCAGTTCACACGTAGAAGGTGTAAAAAGACTGTACGTATGTTATAAGATTCATTCAACAAGAAAACATTCTGTACAAGATCTCTTTGATGGTGCAAGGTGACTTAGATTCACAGGAGTGCAGCGTTTCGAAGCTGCGGATGGCTAGATGAAGAAGCGCCAGATCAATGTAGCCCAAGACGATTTACATGAAGGAGGCTGAAAAATTAATTAATAAACTAATTTAATCAGTAGATTAGCTGCTTGAAAATGTAGTAGACTGAGTTTAGTCACATACCTGACAGAACTCTTTCTCGAATTCATCACAGATTTGTAGCAATCGACGGGCTATCATTCTCGAACGATTATCGACGACTGAAAAAGAAGCAAAAATTATTCATGATGAAAAGAAAAGGAGAGTGGGGTCAAATAAGGGTTGGTGAGGGTGAAGAGACCAAGATTGGATTTACAAAAGACAAAGAAACGCACATGCATCACCACAGTTGGAGTTCTTTGAAAACTTAGTTCCAGAAGCACAAAGCGCCGTAGAACTGAATGAAAGATATTCATACGAAGCTGAAGCTTCCGTACCATAACACGGTAAGTTGAAGGAACCATCCACAGTGCACATCTGAAACGATGCAGAAACTAGAGGGAACTTCAAAAAGCCTATGGAATGATGGCGAAGATGATTAAAGGAACAAATAGAAAAAATAGAAAGTAAAAGCCAAGTTGATTTACCATTCAGGCGACAGACGACTGTCTGATGCAATAGCGCGCACGGATATGACGCTTATCGCGTTCGCGCCTCCCCTCTCACAGCTGCCCCCGCCCACCTACCGTACTTCCAGACGAGCGAGTTCATACGCGTAATAGAGTCGAGATAATTGTGATAGAGTACACAATCAGAAGAGAATGAGGAAGTATACGGTAGCAGAGAATTTCCTTTTCTCGATCCTACAACTTCTTCCACCTTCCGTTCGATGAAAATCTAAATTTGGGTGGATACTAATCCACTCATGGCCAAGATGAGCTGAGTTTGACCACTCACGCTACTCCACATTCTCCCGTTTTATACCGAATCTTATGGGGAACTCCTGTTCCAAAACACCAATTCTAAACTTGCACTGAGCACAGATTCCAGAAACTTAAAACCCACATACCTTACAGAACTGATTTCAAACGGAAATGAAAACGGATCCCTAGCGGGATAAAGTGATTCGCTGTTTTGGAGTTTCTGTATTGGCAGAATGGGTGCTAATGTAGTTGGGGGGGGGGGACTTCACTTTTTTTGGCGCCCGGCTCTATTTTTGCCTAGGCTTTCACGCAGAACTTTCGTAACACGGAAGCCCCTCCCAACTTCGAGTAAGTGTTGGGTGAAAATATACAATCCAGTATAAAAAGCATATCAGGTAAGTGATTGTGGAACAGGTAAAGGGCGATGACAACGCGACCATGAGTGCTCCTCCCCCTAACCACATTAGCACTGCAGAATGCATCGCTGGATGAAGTAGAAGGTGGGGAAACAAGAAACAAAAACCCAAAAAAGCGAACATTGGTGAGTTCAGATGGGGTTTTCATACGTTTTCACGCAGAACGAGGTTTTTGCAAATGCTCAATCATTTGTCTGGTGGCATTCTGTATGCACATATCCATACCCTGCTAGATGAAGGCTTGACTCGTCCATGAGGAAGAATTATGTATCTTTTATGTGGCACTTATTCCATTTACTTCATGATTTTATGAATGAATCTTTTCGAAACTTGTCTTTTTTCACTGGATTTCGTAATCCACTTCAAATGAATGATGAAGAAGTTTTTCTTTTCATGGTAAATGAAGCAAACGAATGATGCAAGAATGAGTATCAACCACCTTCCTTGTGTCAAAGTTGTCACACACAGTCAAAAAGTTCAGACACGACAAGAAATATTTGGTATTGTTCCAAAACTACCGATAGAATTTTTAACCTCTAAAGTGAGCTTTCGCATGTAAAGATTGCTTATGTTGAGTATTTGTCATTAATTTTGTTTATGATAGCATAAATACAAACTTTTTTGCGACTTGAATTGAACAGTACAGGATACACATGTATAGAGTTAACCTATGAGATTCGGTCCCCTTGGTGCCTGCTCCTTCAAACATCACAAAGTGCCGCATCATAGGCAGTGCAGACGACTTGCAACAATCACAGTGAGGCAAACCATGTACCACAACTCAATCGAAAAGGCCTGAGCAAACAAATCTCATCTTTCTTCACGCGACAAGGCTTAGCAACTGTAGAAGCGCTCTTAGGAGACCGCTATGTACATATCCACTGGAATACTATCCAAGTGGTTCTTAAAGGAAGCCGCCAGATGCGAAGAAGCACAAGATAATATTGCCCTATGGAAGTATAGGGAATGGTTGGGTGGTTTTAAGAACGTCTCATTGCTTCCTTAATTACATAGTGGATATGGTAGTTTCCGTTTGTCCGCAACAGGAAAACCTAATCCTCGCTAATTTCGCGCATTCACGACAAGATGCACAAATATTATCGCGTGGTCCTGTCAATTACTGACAGACGGAGTGTGAACACCTGCGTATCGTCGGAGAGAGCACAGTGAGTGTGGAGACAGGCATGAGCAGGAGAACAAGGACATTCATGAAGTGGGGATGAAGAAGTGGGACCAATTTCCTTCCAAAGCTCGAATCCGAGGACTGTGAGAAGCGGGAACAGGTGGAAAGACGTCTTATGGCTTACTTATGGACACTGTTACTTTAGGCATAGCTAAATTGGAGACAACAGCGATTAGCCAAGATCGAATGGTGACGTGAGCGTTCATGGTTCGTTTGCTGTGATATTTTTGGAGCCGAGGTGAGAGTTTGTGAGGCGTTTGTCTTTATTGGCGATCAACTACAAAGAGACCGCACATCGTGCCTGTAAAAGCGCGCGTTTTTCTTGAAAACTTCGCATAAGAACCAGTCATTCAAGATTTCGTTGAGTTCTTTTTTCAGGGACCCTGCTTACTCATGCGGGTCTTTGACACAGCGAAGTTTACTGTAAGTAGGTAAGTCAGAATGGATGTAAAAAAATAGTGCATCGCGCGAAAGTAATATGGGTATCCGAGAAGATAGCTTTATAGTATCTGGCGGCCTGACATTACGGGATGATTCGGAGTGAAGGAGCGGCTTTGAAAAGAAAAAAATCCGAAGGTCTTCTGAGGGAATTTGCGAGTTCTTAGCAGAATTTGTTTGTCAAACCAAGAAGCATTTCTACAGTTCCCCAAGAACTGTCAAAGTCCATCATACTAACGATAACTGATATTGAAAGTGTTCCTGATCTAATCCTGGTTTCATGTTCTATTTTGACCTCAAAATGGCTCGTAATCAGCGAAACGGGTTGACAATCACTCCCTCTGCAAGAATGAACACGGGTGAGTATCTTGATGGCAGCTTCCTCTCATGCACTCAACGAAAACCGCCGTTGAAAGTGACGGAGGCTTGTCACGGCTCACATGCTCGCCTTTAGGCCAGGTTTCAACCAGAGAGATACACATTAGAATCCTACAAAACATTTCTTGATGAGGGATAGGATAATAGAGCTGAGAGGAGCTCCTCTTGCCACTATGCTGCGAATGACATTGAATCAGAGAAATGGAAATGAGGAAGTCCTTTCGACGAAAAACTCTACGAAACTTCAGCGCAGTAGGTATCCACTACGTGACGGCTTCGTAAGTCTGGAATGCATAGCAGTGAAGTGGTCATTGATGGGTGGAAATGCATCGATAATCCACCTAAAGCGTCGGCTTGTTGTGATCCCGACTTCCCTCTAATATTCAGAGCAAGGTTAATTATTTACTGCCCATTTGTTTCACCTTTCATCTCACCGACGTGTTACGTATATGCACACTTCAGCTGTGGATACAGTAATCACTTCAAGGCCAACTATTTACGAACCAGAAGGAGAGGAGAAATAGGGAGTGCAAAGGAGATTAACCTGACTGAGGGTCTTCAAGTGATCGTCTCCTTGATTATGGCAAACTGCTCTGAGGCAAAGTATTCACGCAAATCCATTCAAGCGCAGGATTGTCTCCCACAAAAGTGAGCTGCAGATCGAGCAGATGGCTGGCGATTAGACAGGAAGTGTGCAGGATATACTGCCAGGCCAAACAATGCTAATATTAGCCAAAGGAAGTGAAGGCTTACTCATAAGTAGATATTGAGGTCATTAGCAGGTGATTTGTTAGCTTAGGTGTGGTTATTCTGTCAACATCACGCAAATATACAGTATTCTGAAAGAGGCTGAGGTCGATTTGCGTATATTAGGTCCCGTGCTAAGGAAGCGACCAGAAAATCGGCAATTAAGTCAAGAGACGACACAATATTGTCTTTAGATTCGGGATGGAGTAGCCGCCGATCGAGGTCATTGTGTTGCCCGTAAGTGAACGACAAAGGGCAGATGGCTGGTCGGTCGGTTTCATTAACGGCTACTCATGTGGAACCAGAATCAACCTATGCTGCATATTAGGAAAGAGCATTATTGTTTCAGCACTGCAAATTCATTCTGAGACACTTGTCAAAGTTTAACACTGAGTCCACGACAGGCGGTAACATGCGAGGATGCAATGGCCATTTTTCATCGAATTAGTTTGGAAAAGGATTCGCCGATACAAGAATGGCCGAATGCCCGGATGAGCGTCTCGGGACCTTGGCGGCGTACCTTTGCCACTCATTCGTCTCTGAGCTTTATGGTACTGCTTAAATCTGTCGAAACCATCGACTGATTAGCATAACTACTAAGGTGCCTCTAATCAGGGAGTCCAAATTAAACTCTATCACCGAAATAATGCAGTGGCCAACCGGGTGAATGCCGTTATGATCATGGAATGCTTTATGTGAAGTGCTAGAATGATCGATGGCGGTAGCTTTTGAGAGGGCTCATTCGAATGCGTATCAAGCGTAACAAAGAGGACATGGACGGGAGTCAATCGGCTCGACTCTTGACTAAGGAGTCCCGGGACCGTAGCGGCTTCTCAGACCGCGTCATATGGCTCTTATTGCTTGTTGATCGCCTAATTGTGTGAAACGTTTGTCGCGCACTGTTTATACGACACATTCCGCTTTGATTTATTTTTATGACACATGCCGACGTGGAAAATTGCTTCGTCACATGGATATGTCTTCACAGTAGCGAGCAAATCGTGAAAGCACTTCAGCGCGAACATTCTCATCCGAACAGATCAAAGAAGCACGTAAAGGCCGCGGTTATATTTCAGTGTAGATGAACAGAAAAGCAGATTTACACAAATGGAAATCGGATAGACAGCGCATTTAATCACTTTGCATAACGATAAAAGAGTTAAAATAGAAAAAATTCTGACGGTGAACAATATTTTTTGAATGCGCCGCGCATTCTGGTTCCATTCAGAATCGTGGTCACAGGTGAGTGCGAAATGGGCTATAAAATGACTTACGGGGCCAGCCTATGTACAAGTCAGTGTTTTTATCTCGTAGATGAGTCTGGCACCAGATCACCTCGGGACGGATAGAGGGCAGAATTCGATACCCGAACCATGAGAGTGGGACTGCGCACCACCTCTCACTGCATCCCCTCCACCCCAAATAAAGTTAAGGGAGATCAGGCTATTACTATCCATTCGTATTTTGCATGCTTAGTCCAAAACGAACGACACATCCGTCAACATTATTTATCCAACCAGAAGATCCACTGCATTCAGGAATATGCTCTATAATGAAGAGGAATAAACGAAGGAAAAAATAACAAAGCGAAAGATGAAAATAAGAAAAATAAAGGAAATTGTCTCAGAGGAGCCAGTAAAGGGGAAAAGTAACTGTCACTCGTCATACTGGTGTAACCTACAGTAAATGTCGGTACTCAAGGCACTTCGAACCAATGCAACTGACACCTTTTTGGGATCCTTCAGTTCAGAGTCTTGCAAGAGCTGGCCTTTTGGAGTAATCTCAAACCACCGAACAAGTCGTGGTTAGAGGGTGAAGGTGCATTTAGCAAGGTATTCTGGAGCAATGGAAGGAATGTTATTTCAGTTCGGACGTTACATATTTGTGAATAAGCTAAACTGCAGCTATGTTAAGACAGATTAGTGGTAGGAAAGCGATTGTTCAAAACAGCGTTTCAGATTAGGAAAGCGATTGTGCAAAACAGCGTTCAGATCGGAATGCGAAGATATTCCAGGATTTCTGTTCATTCTTTTCGGACGGTTCTTTGCAAATTTGGGAACTGAGTTCAAATCAACATTCGATTACACACTGAGTGATACCTAACTCAAGAAGATGGCAGATACCGTTTCGCAATGCCGCAGAGTTTTTGATGTCTTTGTTGACGTGGGACCCGGTGAATCATGGTACCAGCTTGGCATAGTTTTTTTCTCGCCGTATCGCTTCCCTCTGCCAGCCACTTGCCGTTGAATATTTCATCACCAGCCCTTTGCAGGTGCACATTTCGAAGAAGTAATTGGGTCAGTGACGATCAGTCATATGACTAATGAGTATGGAGTAATAGATCCTTTGTTCGAATCGGTACAATCGCCAACTACGGTAATGACCACAGAGTTTGTAATAGGATGACGTTGAGGTACCCATTACCCAACAAAGCCTTTCTACTGTGGGCTGGTGGCTATGCATGAGAGGATTATCCTGGATATAATACTCAGGCCACTTGTTGCCGGTCTTGTTTGATCACTGCAAGCTGAGCAACTTAATTATTTACTCTCGATTTGTTTCGCTTTGTCGCGTCGGCGCATACGTTTGTTACGCAATTTCCACACTAACGAGGACCACTTGACATTCCCTGCCCGGTAATGAATTCAAGAATCCGGCAAAAAGCTCTGCAATTGTCCTAGGAAGGTGGACAGAGCCTAAAATACATCCTGAAAACTGCCTCCAATGTGGAATTTTAGTCCTGTAAGCGAGAGTGTATGATGAAATGATATCCGGAATTAAGAGAGCTTCAAAGAATTACAAGATTGGAACGACCTGTTTCTCATAAATTAACCATTTTCAGTCATTCGATTCTGATGAGAGGTTAGTTACTCGGTTGGTGCGTGCGTTCTGGATCAACTTGGCCACTACTCATTTCCTATTTTTCGTTACTTTACCGTAAGATTCATTCAAATTAACATACGTTAATCTAACTACAATATTGTCAACCCACTGGGAGCTGAAACTGAACGATTCCCTTTCCGTAGAGCTCTACACTCTGTTCGAAGAAGGATCGTTTTGAAACTATCATAAGTAATTACCTCGTTTCTTCTGAAGAAGGTGGGCCAAGGAAGAAATTAGTTGTGTTTTGTTGACGCAAGGGCTAGGGAAGAAATTAGTTGTGTTTTGTTGACGCGAGGTTGGAGCTATAGAAGGAACAAGCGAGAAATATCACCTTTGAAACTTGCGATTTTTTCGTATTCTCTTTGCAAGAAGCAAGTGATCAAACGCCCATTGTCAAAAAAAAATCGAAGAACCGCGACTGTACCTTATAATGTTTTCCATTGAAAATGAAAAACATTATGAGTAAAGTCGCAGGTTGAGGGCTCACATGTGGCAAACAAACTTGTTTCAGAATTCCCGACTTCGTGAGTATTTCTCAAGTTTGCCTTCTTTCAGCACGAGGTTGCCCTATCACTACATACTATGATTGCTTGACTTAGTAGCATCGACAGTGAATGCCATAGGTTTATCAGAGTTGAGAGATCGCACCCTCACCTTATACATACGTGGCTGATTCTGTTCGGGCTTGTAAATGTGACGAAGAATATACACCGTGCAGGACATAAAAGTCGTTCTATCACGTGATCACGATCTTCCACTTATTGACGGATTTTCATGTGATACTCATGCGCAAATCGAGCATTTTTGTCAGGTGGCTACATATCTTATTGTTAAAAATTGCTGTTGAGCACATTTTTTAAGCGAAATATATTTCGTTTTCGGGTTTCTCCATGCTCAAGAGTGTGCAGAACGTGGAATGAAGAAGGATAATTTATAACGAATTATCAAAGTATTGTCCAAGACGCCTCAGATCTACAACACAAACCTGACATGCAGCCAGTCGTTCACGACAACCAAAAAACATGACAAAGGAAAAAATCCCGTAGAAGTCCCACAAGTGAACAAGTAGCCCCTCTACCAACCGAAATTACATTCATTCAACAAATCAATTGTGTACTATCGTAAATGCATAAAGAACTGGGCATTTGTTCGACACTGTACGGTAACCTTGTGGGGAAGAGTTCAATTGGGTAGCTCTATAAAAAACTGCGCAGCATCGATGAGCTATCACATAAAAAGGGGTTTTTTCTCAATCGAATCACTCATCGGAACATACTGAAGTCTTGATTAAGCAAAGGCCTTCGGCGTGATCCTTGATAGAACTAACGATGCTTTCACATCGACAATCTCCCTAGCGAAAACTTCTGAAAAAAGTGAAGAGCAGATGCCTTGCAATGGCCATGAACGAACTCCGGACCTAATGTCACAAACGGTCTTCAACGAGAAATGAATCTCCCAGATGTTCTTGTCAAAAAGCCAATGTTGTCAGGATCCGTGACCCGAGCTCCTGAATTGTTCAGGAGAGGACCAAAAACTATCAAAACAGTCAACTGAACAGGTCCATTAGGGAAACTCATTTCCAATTCCTTAGCTGACTATCTCTAATGACAGCTCACGTAATTCCAAGGCGGTAATTCACCATTGGATTTCGGCTGTTCATTGCCCGACACGATTAATGATTGATGAGGGGTCACTCGTGCGTCCACATGATGCGAAATCGCCACATGAAGGGGCATTAAAACTCTTTATAAGTCAGGGGAAAGAGACGCAAAGGCCCGAACCAACTTTGATGAGATAAGTGCTTTACTTCGAAACTATAACATTTAACTATAAAAAGCTATAATATTCCCTGTCAAATACATACGATTTTTCTATGCATTTTGCTGCAGAGCCTTTTTTCAATTTTCTGCAGGAAAAACATGAATACACCTAGGAATGTATCAGTACCATCTGTTACTGAGGCAGCTTTGTCAGTTCGCAAAAATAGATCCTGAAGTTTCGTCTAATATCCATGTGCGGCAATTGCCCAGTGGCCTGTGTATAGCAGTGTTATGCGCTAGCGCGTGCATTCATTTCCCGTCGTTAACGGGCTGACGGGAAACAATGGCTAAGCGTTCGTGGTGTAATGGTTAGCATGGATGCCTTCCAAGCATTCGACGGGGGTTCGATTCCCCCCGAACGCATAAGCTTTTGCAGAATCTTCATACCCATGATACAATGGAGTCATTCCACCAGAAGATCTCCTTCAGTCAACTATTAAACTCAAATGGAATTTGTGAGAATGATGCTCAGCCTTGTTCTCTGACTTGTTCGATTATTCGCTTGTAGGGAGGCAGGATGCCTTCTTACGGCCCGACGTTAACGGGCTGTCGTGAAATGATGAATAGGCGTTCGTGGTGTAATGGTTAGCATGGATGCCTTCCAAGCATTCGACGGGGGTTCGATTCCCCCCGAACGCATGAGGTTTTGCAGAAACTTCATACCCATGATACAATGGAGCCATTCCACCAGAAGATCTCCTTCAGTCAACTATTAAACTCAAATGGAATTTGTGAGAATGATGCTCAGCCTTGTTCTCTGACTTGTTCAATTATTCGCTTGTAGGGAGGCAGGATGCCTTCTTACGGCCCGACGTTAACGGGCTGTCGTGAAACTATGATTAGGCGTTCGTGGTGTAATGGTTAGCATGGATGCCTTCCAAGCATTCGACGGGGGTTCGATTCCCCCCGAACGCATGAGGTTTTGCAGAAACTTCATACCCATGATACAATGGAGCCATTCCACCAGAAGATCTCCTTCAGTCAACTATTAAACTCAAATGGAATCTGTGGAAATGAAGCTCAGCCTTGTTCTCAGACATGTTCAATTATTCGCTTGTAGGGAGGCAGGGATGCCTTCTTACGGCCCGACGTTAACAGGCTGTCGTGAAACTATGAATAGGCGTTCGTGATGTAATGGTTAGCATGGATGAGGGAAGTAAAAAGTAAAAGGAAAAACAAATTTATAATAGAAACATCTCCTTTTGGCACCATGCGAAGGTGTCAAATGGCGAGTTTGTGCAATGGCGGCCACTTGAACTCGTCCACACTACTGTTCTACTGTAAGCCAAAATTACCCCCTTCCGGTGTCTCTAAAAAAACGCTTGAAATAGCCCAGCCACTTTTTCACGGAACTATAGAGCACGGAAATTAACCGAGTCCTTCTACCTAGTCCCTCGTATAACTAGTCCCTCGTATGAAAGCGGCCGAACTCTGACACGACTACAAGGATGCTGACATGAGTTATGGACAAAAGCTCCGGTGTCGGACGGACCCGAACCAATCAAAAAAATTAAAAGTATCAAAATCTGACACGACTTTTTGTACCGAAAATTCAAAAATCGAGATTTTGGAAAAGCGACAATAATTAATTGACAATATTAGAGCAGGGCAGCAGATTTACATGCGATAAGAACTCCATGGCTCCAGCAGATCGTCGCCACTGTAAACACGCCATGTTTTCACCCGACAAGGTTTGCAACAGTAGGAAGGTCTTTACAGTGCCGCTATGCACACACACATATTCACAGAAAGACCACCCAGTCGCATCTCGAAAGGAAGCCGCTTTTCGTGTGCTACTGGATGAGAGGGATAAACACGAGGGTGGTCCTCGTTTTAGACGAGAATGACTGTTCTGACAGCACGTCATCACTTCCGTAATGACGCACAACATGCGAACGTTTCCGTTTGTACGCAACAGGAAGGCCTAATCATGGTTAATTTCACGCATTCACGACAAGATGCACCACTAATATCGCGTGGCTGTCAATTACAGCCGGACATGGTGTGAACACCTGCGCATTGTTAGAGAGAGCAGTGATGAGGAAGAGGGTGAGAAGAACATTGCATAACTTCCTAGCGGAGTCTAATTTCTCATATTTGATGGGTTTGCCTAGAAATGAAAACGTGCCGAAAAATCGTCATGTAACTTTTAGCATCAAAGGAAACATTCAGATCTATTTGTTCGTAGTAATAATGACAGCATACAGTTTGAATGAAAATTAGTCTAACGGCCATCTCCAACTACTGATGTCTCACGCCTGAGATTGTCCGTCGTAGCGCTGGGATCACTCCGCCGGACTAATTGCATCTTTCTTTAACTGGGTACCACAAGTGGTTTCGGGATATGTAGTGCTGCTCTTACTGATTTCGATCAGGATGTCCCATATAATAATCCCACTTATTGGTGGACCAACCAAGTCTTCCATCCTCCGAGGGTCGGTGTTCGGTACAGGACGCGTGCGTGAAGACACTGCACTGCACACCGGCTGGACACGCATGTACATAATTCCGAAGATAGCGGAAATAGAGTACGTGGGGGATACTAAAAAGAAATCAATTGACAAACCCTCTATCCATTTCCTGACTCACCACTCAATAGCGGTTCACCTTGAATATTCATGCTTACCATATTGGTGTATTGTTCTTCTCTGACCTAATATTCATAAAAAGTGAATTCAAGTCTAGAGAAGAAAAATCGGTGAAATCCCCCCAGGTTCTATCAGGTGGCCACTGAAACAGCCTCAAGAAGAAGCCACTCGGAAAGTTGACTTGTTCTGAGAAAAGATGAAGGCCATCTCCACTCCTGTAATTATGAAAATCCCTACAATACAATCAGGAAATATTGAGTCAACCCAATACCACTACTCAAGATCTTCGATATCATGGTCTTCAACACTTTAGAGAAACGCATGAACTGAGAAAACCACCCTTGTACAGACAAGTCGAACAGATGGGTAACTAAACAGGATGTGGGCAGGATACACAGCCAGTCAAACAATGCTATATGTATTAGCACTGGAAGTAGATGATTACTCAGACGTGTGGATTGAGCTCGTTAGCAGGTGATCTGATTGCTTAGGTGTGACAGTTCTGTCAACACTAGGTAAATATACAGTAACCCATGAACGGAAAACGGCTGGAAACTAATTCGCGAACCAAGAAACCTATCTTGTCACAACATTATCTTCAGAACTGAGATGGACTAGAAGGTCATCGAAGAAATATTGTTGACTGCTGCTAGGATATCAAGGCAAGGACCCGAGGTCGAGGTGGCCATTCGCAATGGAATACACATGGTCTGACGTATTTTCGGATGCTGATATCGAATCTTCCAAATTTGCAGAAAAATTCTCTGAGCGGAGTTTTGGATGTTTTTTTGAAAAAAACCAATACTATTGTATGGTGCGTTTGGCCAGACGTTCTCGCGCAAAACCAGTGCGATTTTGATGTTCATGGGACCAAACTGCCTTGTGAACATGTTTTCAGCCAATTCGCGAAGTTGACCAAATTTCGAAAAAATTCTTGACCTACCGAGAATTCGAGCAAATTTCGGAAAAAATATTGGCCTACCCAATAGGCCTCGAATTGGCTAAAAACATGTCCCATAGAGCAAGTTGGGCCCCTCGAACACGAAAATCGCACTGGTTTCGCGCGAGAATGTTTGGGCTGCGTGCTAGGGCTTCCAAACCTACCGTATTATAGTATTGTTTTTTCAAAAAAAGAAACTTTCAAAATTCAGTCCAGAGAATCGTTCTGCAAATTTGGAATGAAGTTCCGAGATTAGCGTTCGAAAATTCGTCGGATCATATAAATCCCATGCCGAATGGCCAGTTCGACCTCAGGTCCTTTCCTTGTAAGCGCAGAAAAACAGAATCCAGAGGAAATCTACGCTACCTGAAGGGGATGAGCTTTGTTACTGTCAGTTTCTAGCGCTGCAATTTACTACCAGAACTTGTAAAAGTTCAGCGCTTGAATCCGCGGAGGCGGTGACATGCGAGAAATCCAATGACCATTTTTCATCGAATTAGTCCCGAAAAGGCCTCGCCGATGCGCGAATAGCTGACTATGTGGATGAGCGCCTCGGGACATCGGCGGCACACCTTTGCCATCCGTTCGAGGCACAACTTTGTAGTATCATTGAAATCTGCTGGAGCCGCTGACCAATCAACAAGATGGCAGAGGTACCAGTCATGGTTATCCTATATGAGCATGGTATGGTAATGTAGCTGAAGAACGCTTTATATGGTATGCCACTATGATTGATGGCGGCAGCTTTTGAGAGCCTCATTCACATGCGCGTTAACCACTACAAAGAGGTCGTGAGCAGTAGTCATTCAACAGAATCTTGACAGCTTCGAGACCCCAACGGTGGAGTTGAGAGAGGAATGACGGGAAATACAAACTTGAATTTCTTTTAAAGAATTCGGTTCGACATATGTATCCTTCAGCTAACCAACCCTTCATCTCCCTCACTTTCGGAATTTTTTTATTTTTATTTTTAGTTTTTTTCGGAGTTTTTATTCCTGAGGGTTAGTATCGTAGGCGCACCACAGGAAAGGAAAATCAAACAGATTCCGAAAGTTTTTTCGCCACGCCCTCCAATGCTCAAGCACGGTCTCGCAGTTGATCATCTGGCCAGATCCGTTACATTCATAGTTTGACTGAACGATGTTTCAGACGGCGCACTGTTTACACAGCGCATTCCAGTTTGATTTATTTTTATGACACGTGCCGATGCAGAAAATTGCTTAGCCGCATGGGTATCTCCGGACCAGCGAATAAATTGCAAGAAAGTGCCATGCGCCAGCCTAATATCGTCGCGTTTTTACGTCGTTACAAAATGAGGGACAACATAGGGTGGAGGATAAAAGGATAAAGAGGATAAAGTTTCTTGGAATCGTGGTGGCAGGTGAATACGACTTGACCAATACAATGACCTGCGGGCCCAGCCAATGTACAAGACAGTGCTTTAGTCTTCGCACACAAATCCGGTACCTCATCTACTCCGAAGGCATGGAAGGCTTCAGTGGTGGGGGAGCATTGATCTGGGGTTTGATCCTCGCACCATGCTAGTGGAAATGCGCACCACCTTCACAATACCACTTCTCAGGGTTTCAGGGTGGGGCATAGTCATGTGAAAAGGATCGAGACTTGTATGAGGCGGTCCAAAAATCTATAGGAAATCAAAGGATGAAATGTGTATCAAAAAATTATTGCAAAATCGCTGGCAAACATCAATTAACCAAAATGATCACCTACTGCTCTGATACATGCATGTAATGCTTACCTCTCCCTAATGGCTTGCAGATTCCATGGTAAGGTTGTAAAGTATCAATCGATAAACATAGTTTATATTACGTAGCAACACGACAATCGATTGATGACCCTTTCAGCTTTCGGCACTATTAACCCGGAGCTATCCCACTACCTCTTCTTCAACCGATACAGTCGAAGAGGTGATTTTCGGAAAACTTTTCGATTTGGCTGCAAACTCCTATTCAAGGTTATTTCGACCCGTAGAACACGAATATGACATTCGTTTGGGGCGAAACCGCTTGGCGCCTGCACCATAGGCTACTCAATCTTGGCGCCGGCGCCTGTGGCGCAGGCGCCAAGCAGTTTCTCGCCAAGCGAATGTCATATTCGTGTTCCAGGGGTCGAAATACCCTTGGGGCAAAATTGATGTTTGATGTTGCACCCCATTGGCGCCGGCGCCAAGCGGTTTGACGCCGAACGAATGTCATATTCGTGTTCTACGGGTCAAAACACCCTTGGGTAGGAACTTGCAGCTGAATCAAAAGGTTTTCCAAAAATCACCTCTTCGACTGTATCTGTTGAGGAGGTAGTAGGGTAGCTCTGGGTGAATAGTGCCCAGCTTTTTTAGTGACATAACTTTAATATGGCAACAACACCAGTCATGGAATGGGTGGGCCGTGATCCTCAAATTCGGTTGACATTTCTAACAATATGTACTTTTAAAGATGTATAACATCGAAGCTTTATAGATAAAGGCTGCTAAACCAGCATACAACCTCGTAATATTGTAATCGACAAAAGTAATACTAACAGTAAAACAGCTGATTCAGCTGATGCTGATTGTATTGTTTGTTTGTTTGTTTATTGACGTGAGCAACAGTCCACGTAATTTAATAGGTAATACCAAAAACAGTAGAACATAAAAAAAAACCTTGAATTAGCGGACACCAGCATGGCAATGTACCACATCTGATTACCAAAAAAGTTCAGAACATACAGGCTTCGATACGTAAAGTAAGGAAAAAGAGAGGATTCAGACTGCATTATCCGATTTTGGCAACAGTGAAGGCGAGAGAAAGGAACGCTAATTATTTGGAACAAACAGTTATACTGTAGCGCATCAATACAACAATAAATAATTTCATTAAACACCTCCCTATTGGAGGGAGTACCACTGCATTATTTGAGTGCATTCTGAGAAGAATCGTCATCTTTTCACACATGGGTTGATTCGCTTTTATCGAAAAGTAGTAGAAGCCTATGAAAGATGGGGCTATGAAACACTGGATACGCGGTTACAAAGGTTTCGTAAAGACCAAAGTGTCACGGCCTCTTCCCAGTGCATGACCTTGACTGACTTCAGAAAACATGAGCGGTTGACATGATTGACAGCTGGGGTTTGTTGTTGGTTCATAGCCTTTCAAAATTACTCGGGAACGTTTCGTAACCGATCTGCTATGGTGTGATCCTGAACAATGGATGGAAGTGAGCGATGGCAAGTGAGATAAGGGACTTTCGAATGAATCGTCTGGAATTGACAAGACGAATACCGTAACAACAGAGGACCAGACAGAAATCAACGATTTCTACTAATTTTTCTTTTTGTTCTAATTGCACTTGAATTCATTAGGACGGTGCGATTGTCAGGCTTTTTTGTTGTTTCCAACAGTGGGGAGGGATCGTTGGAAGCAACAACTGTGATATTGAGTTTTCCTTTGAAATCAGTATTTTCTTCTATGCTGTCAAAATGTACTAATGTCCTTCGAAAATTCCAAAACATTCGAAAATGTCGCTGTTCATTTATTAAGTTTCTCGTTCATTTAAAACTAGGAATTAGAAAACATCTGATAATTGAGCACCAGTCCAATATGTAAATGAAATTGCTCAGAAATCAGCATAGGTATGTAACAATTGCGCCGTAACCATTTCAAACCTCACGACCTTGTGCGCAGTGATTCCAAAAGGATAACTCAGTAAAAAACAGGGAATTTGAATTTTGAAAGCGTTCACCGGGAGACGGACGTCCCAATGCATAAATACTCTACGCAGCTATTCAGCCATTTGCAGTCGCTTTAAGGAATCATGACCTCGTTATGAGAATGTGTGCACTCTGAATGGGTCAGAAAGCAGAGAAGCTTTTTTCTACACGAATCTCTATTTTTTGAATTTGGCCAGCGAACGTCAGCGTCTCTTGGAGAAGATAGCACCCAATCTGTTCTTTTGCCTGAGCAACCTTAACCAATACACATTGCACTGCGGATGAATGGCTTAAAGACACCAGAAGGGTGTAATTTTGGCTTACGGTAGAACATACGTGGTGTGGACGAGTTTAAGTGGCCGCCATTGCACAAACTCGCCAATTCGACGCCTTGGCATGGTGCAAAAAGAAGAAGTTTCTATTATAAAATTTGTTTTTTTCCTTTACTTTTTACTTTGTTCTTACTTATTTTGTTTCTAGATGTACTTACATGAATGCTAATGTAGTTGGGAATGGCCACTCCACCGCGCTGGGAGTCAGGGGCTACAACTAACGTTTGCCCACGGCCCGTCTCCTACAGCGGACAACTTGGAATGGATGCGCTGATGCGAACGGGATGCGATTACACTCCGCAGCGTCGCGCTTTTGAGTCCGGGCTTTTTCGCCTATTATCGCTTCTAACCTTGAGTGTTCATTACAAAATGCTCATTCCTTTGCATCTTCCTCTTGTTTCGGACCCCCTTCCGGTTCCTTTAAGGCTGTCTGGGAACGTAAAAACACTTCCTTTATCCCATGTTTATTCAACGCTCAATAAGACAGTCAAAAGTTAATATAACAAGGAAACTCAACTATATTTAATACAACAAGAAGTAGCAGGGTAATGCTAGCTATGCCTTTAGTAAGTACTTAGCTTCTTATTGAAAACTTGAGGGACGACAGAACTCCTGTTGATACGCAAATAGGCAAGTCGTGCTCCCTCATTTTCTATGATTTGTCCTGGGCCTGGTGAAAGATGATTTGAGTTGACCGCCCTGGTTGTAATGAGGGAGAATAGGTAATATTAGCCACGGAGTTTGGCGTTTTGTTTACTTAGAAGTTTGGAGAGCATGCATATGTTGTAAAAATGATGTCTAGACGAAGCGACGGGAACAATGTATTCTTTATTACTTTACCTGGTTTTTTGGTGGATGGAAAGATTTCTCAACAATAAGCAATTTTTGGTCTCAAAATTATTTTGGAGTTTGTTAATTAGAGCGATATGTTTCATTTCCTTTGTGTTGGTGGATGTGAGCTTTTACGCTCATTAACAGTTTCATTCGCTAAGGCTGTTTTCGTACATGTGGCGCTGTCGGCGACACCTGTTGCTACGTACTGCATTCTAACAAGTAACCATATAGCACATCCTTTCATTTCATTATATAATTTGAATAGCAGCGAAGAAAAAGACAAATGATGATCGAAGAAGCTTGTAGTCATGAACTACGAAGATTTAGAGATGCTATTGCTGCGGAAGACCAGAGAGTTGAAAAAAGAAACAAACGAAAGAGAAAGAAGGAAGGACAGATCGAATCATCATTGAAGAAAATAATCAATGATCACTGAAAAAAACTTGTAGATCCACAAGTTACCTATCATGGTTCGTTGTTGCTAGGTATGTAAATGCTGTGATAATTTTGAAAAATTATAAGCAGAGAAAGACGAAAAGATGTTGGATTGCATCATCATCATCATCAATTGATACATGACCTGCCATCGATAGCGCAGCAGAGTATGGAAGCAAAATGTCTTTACCAATCATGGAGTTCAGCCGACATGCGCTAGAGCCATCCCGATCCACGAGGAAAGCAGGAGTTTTGCTCTGGTACTTCTTCCATCAATACGGGATGGTCGCGTAGCTTCTCCACTGCTCGGATCACGTTTTGCTAGCTAAATACGCTACGCCTACCCTCGTAACCATCACTACGGAAGAACTGAAGCATTTCCTTGCGTTGTTGAGGGCTTGAAATGAAAGCTCGAGAGCACATTGTTAACCATAAACTTATAGCTCACCTGCAATTGTGTGAATGTACATATATTCCCATCCCGCGCCACAACCGCCTCGGCCCTTTGTCGACATTCGCAGCTGTTTCGGAAAAGCTAAGGCAGGTCAAAACGGGCCCCATGTTGTTCACTTTACTCACCATTTCTGAGACAACGCAACTTACCTTCTATACCACACGTGTATCTTTCGTAACTTGAATGCAAAACATACGTGTCGCAGAGAGTTTTCTTCCTCAAAAAAGTCCCTATTTCCACCATATATCGTAGTGGCTACTCGGCGCAGATGCACGTGCATGCCAGGTAAAATAGGCAAATAACGCACTATTATATTTTTTTTACTCTGTACTTGCCGCATCCAGTCCATCTAAATGTTCCAAGACCTTCGTAACTACTCTCATGTTCGAATATGTAGCAGGAAGGGCTATGTGAATAAAAGAAAAAATACTGGAAAGAGCCAATTTCTTCACCTGACTTTTCATGGCGCATCACATGTTTTCATGTTTGGTTGACATCTGCAACTCCGCGAAATGCCGTTTATTGCGACGCGTGGCGTACCCATGGGGCACGCTGCAGTCAAGACGGGTGACTGCGCGTGCGTCGTTTGCCTAAGAGAACTTATAGGGGATAGCTACAGGAAACTGCCACGCGTGAAAGGCAGTCCTGCCCCTAGTTGCCCCTGTTGATAGAACGTCAGGTGCGATAACCTTTGAGATGACCTGCCATGCGTTTGGACCATTGCGCCACGATATTTACCATGTTACCTCTGACCTAAGTTAGACGGGTTCCTGACACTGCGTTCCACATTGGTGCCACGTGGCATTCAATCGAACGATCAATAAACCGTTATAACTATACGTGTATGGTGATGTTAAATTACAAGCGCATTGGACCATGTACGGAAAAATGAAATACTGTATACCACAGAGCATAAAAATGAAAATAAAATGGCAGTGCCTAACCACAATGAAAAAAACCTAAACATACTAAACCCACGGGGTCGTTCCTCACCTCACTGGGGGTCGTCGATCGCCACCAACCTTCTCGTCGTACCCGACGGCGTTGACCAGGGTTTCGTCAGCACGTCCGGACGCACGTGAGCAGAGGACGAGGGTTCCCGCTTTCATCCATCTGTATCCTCAGGCAATCCTCGGCTGCGTCAGGAATACAAGTGCGCATATTACGTTGCTTGGGGAAACCTACTGCGCAGACCAATAGCAGAACCGCGCAAAGGACAATAGGAGAGGAGGAAGTCGTCAGGTGCACAGAGCACTGACCGTTCGGGACGCTGGCAGGAAGAAAGACTGCCTATCGATCCGGGTTTGGGCCGGTGGCAGCATGTCCCAGAACATTCCACGTCACGGTATTTTGTGCGGTAAGACACCATTGCGTGAAACCGCTGGTCCCTCTTTGGGTACCGTGGCCGGATTATGAAGAACTGCGCATAGACATAACGGAACGGCCTCAACGAGGATGATAATAATGAAGAAGTCGTGCACGAGTCACGCACCGCTGGTGTCGAAGGGGTCATTAAAATTACGAGGCATAATTATTAACCTATGGCATCTCAATAAACTGATGTAGTTGTAGTGAGAAGACGAGGGTAGTGTAGCGTGCCGTTCTATAGGAGGGTGGTCCACACTCAGGCCGCTTACTTTATTTTATGGTTGCGCACTTCACCAAAGATGAGAATCTGAAGCATACTTAGCTGAGCAGAGCTAGGGCACTGCAAAGCTCAGACATTGACTATACATTGGCTTTGAAAATATAAATCGATGATGATCTGCATTTCCGCCTTTCTTGAAGGAAGAAGTGTAAGGATTGTAGTTCAAGTCAAAAAATATTGAAGCGGCTCGTTTTTCCTCCAACTCACCAATACCACCGTGTTTTCATTAACAGCGAAAGCTTATCTGTGAATTAGTTGCTAATCGCTAACAATGTTGTTGAAAGATGGTTTTGACAAGGGAAAAGGAATTAGCCAAAAAGTTAGACCAATAGAAAATAAGCGAAAAGCGAAAACAACCATAATACGTAACAGAAACGTACAATTGAAAAAAAAAAAACGACCAAAAACCAAAGGTGCCAATCTTGTAATTAAACATGGAACAATGTCATACTGAATGCCTGGTTGATATGTACATTACCCACAAAAAGTATAGAATTTGATTAGATATTGATCGGACAATCATCCATTCGTAACACTTAGCCATTCAAAGCATAAATTTTCTTGAGACAAATGGATTAGCTCGCTATTGAAAGGCGAGCAAATAACGCAGATTCGCAAAGACGATAATCATTAACACGAAGAAGGATAGGAAGGATTTAAATAGGAACTGGAAAAAGGAAGGAACTAGGGAAACAAGGAAGGCGAGAGTGGAACACTCAAGTGATCTGCCTAGATGGGAAATCGTAGCATGTGGTTTGATACTCGTTAACATATCGTGCATTTATAAATCGGTTGCGGCGTGATACCACTTTTTAAACTACTTCTACAAAAGTAATAGGAAGTGAATGAAGCTAGTGAAGGATGGAAAAGTAAAATAAAACGATAAATGTCGATAAAAACGTAAATTAGTTAAAATTATGTTCACCAATATCTTAGATCTTATTGAGATCTTTTATCAATTCCTATCCGTAAATAGTGATATTCTTGCTATAGATACATTCAAAAGTATTTGCCGTTGTAAATTCACTGAATATTCATTATATAAAATGTTTTCAAGTTAAGTTTCATTTCTTATTCAAGAACACTTAAATTTTTGTAAAAATATCAGCAATCCCAAAAATTTCGGCTCTCAGTGGCAGCTGCCAATGGCCATCTACATGAACTGTATCATCACCGATGCCGAGAGTCTGCCAATCTTATAGGGTAGGCTAATATTCAGAAGAAGATACTGTATTCAACATGCTCTCGAGTATGTTGATAGGAATCCGCTGTAAAAGATAAAAAGTGATATTGATTGCGATCATGTAATTCTTGTTGAATTTCGCAGCAATGAGCAGTCATCTTTCTAACACTGTTCTCCTATGCAAATGTGTTTCAGTATCGTCCTATCGTCTGTAAAAAGACACTAGAAAACTAGAAATATTCAAATTTTAACCATGTTCGAAGGCAGAAAAACGCTATCCTCCATACAATACGAGATTAAAGTGCGACGTCGTACTTAAGGCTTCGAAGTTAGAAATCAAACCAGTGGAGTTACGAATGGAGGTTATGAGTAGAGGTCTTTTGTTCCCAAACCTCGTGTGAGACGTGCTGCCGCCTGAGAACTTCTTCAACAACTAAGAGACCAAATATTATTAAAGAATTTGTGTCTAAAAGATTACGGGGTGGAAAAAGGAACACGTTTGACCTCAGTTTCGCACGTACTCCTAGGTAATCTTCGCCTGTGGTTATCAATAAAGAGAGGCAATCCTCTAGACAGAGGTAATTTATGATAACTAGCTGATGAGATATGTAGATTGCTGAGTATGAGCTTGGATAAGTTGTGTATCAAACTTTGTTTGTACTTATGTAATATGATGTTGTGAGATATTTTTGGATTGAACTGTCTCACTGTCTGTTTGAAGTTGATCTGACTCACTGTTTGTTCAAAGTTCAAACGAACTCGACCATAAAATTCTTCGAACCACCCTTAACATTGACGACAATGGGAAACTAGTCGTGGTGAAAGTATTAGGTGTTTGCAGAATAAATGGCCAAAACATAAGTGGACATAATTTCGCTCAGACACAACTTTATTTGTCAAAATAGAAGCCATTCGAATATGCAAAATTTTGACAACGATCCGGTAAAGAATATATGCCATCAAGATCAAATTCTGGACTGCGAAAATTAATAAAGTCAAGAAGGCATTTTACCATGCATAGTAGCGGCGAATTTTTTCTGACTCAGGTTTGCATCGAAAACCCGGAAAAAGTGGTAATTCGTCAGGGATAGGTCTGGGGAATAAGGAGGGTGAGGGACAGTTCCGATGCCTAACTGCATCAGCTTTTGCTGGGTGCGCAAAACAACGCAAAACCCTACACTACGCAAGTCACGTGGCAGAAACTGATGCAGTTAGGCCGAGACTCTCCCTCGCCGTCCTCATTCCCCAGACCTATCCCTGACGGATTACCACTTTTCCCGGGCTCTCGATGCAAACCTGCGTCAGAAGGAGTTTGCCGATACGATGCAGGTTGAAAATGCCATCGTTGACTTTATAATTTTCGCGATCCAGAATTTTATCATGATTGCATATCTTCTTTACCAGATCATTGGCAAGGTTATGTAGATTCGAATGGTTTTTATTTCGACCGATAAAGTTGTGTCTGAGCGACGTTATGGCGTTTTGAAAAAAAGTGGTCCGTTTTGGCCATTTATTCTGCACAAACCTAATACTTTGATTATGGGTTAGGTTAGCACCCCACTGGTGTAGTATAACTTATGTTCAGTTTATCATGCCTCCATTGACAATTCATTTTCCAGGGCGTTGTAAAGAGCCTGGCAACTTTTCGTGTCTCCACTCTCATCATTCACCATCTTTGTCTGAATTTTTATTAAGAATTCATATTAGTTTGTATCATGATTTGTAGGATCTGCACTTGTCTGTTGACTGAAAACTATCAAATGAATGTATGTTGCAGAGAAAAAATCGAAGTGATGGTAAGGGACAACTGCTATGGTTTACCTCGCGAGCAACGGCTGGCATCGACTGACGATATTCGAAAGTTTCTGGCGAAAAGAAATTCTAGTAGACAGTAGACAGACGATTCACTTGCAACTGGTCAAAAAGCGTCTGATGCTAAGGTTTTCCCACAATTCTGTCATTTCACACCGTTTATCCATGCCATTGGAATGCCGTGTTTCCATAACCACTAGTCGAAGCGCGGTTTCCGTCCTACGTATGCATCAGGTCCAGGAAAAGGAACGGAAGCAGGGTCAAGCCTCCGTTGAGCAATCCTCCTCAGAGGGTCGTATTTTGTCCTCTGGGAAAGAGAGCGTTCGCATCCGATGAGGTGGGCAGTGATCAACGAAATTTCTCAGGATGAGGGTCCGCGTGTAAAGGGGAGATGTGACAGAACTGACTAACTCTAACTGACGGCTAACTGATGGTTCGAATCTGAAACCAATATTCAATTCAATCTTCACTTTCAAAGCCGAAGGAAGGGGAGAGCGGCACTTCACTAGAAGGAGAGAAGGCAGGACCCAAATGTTTTCAGAAGATAAGTGTCAAGGACGACATTGCAGGATGAAGAGGGCATGTGCAACGAAGAAGATAGACAGAGTCAAAGACTAGGCTGACCCCTCGATCGTCTAGGAATTGTAAGCTGTGAACAAGGTGTCAAGCTTCCTCATAAATTATGCAATGGTGCGAGGTCGATACTGTATGCCCTGTTCACAGTCCACAATTCTAGGACAACCGCGGGAATAGTGCATCCTTTAATCTGATGGATCAGCTATGGAAACCTCATGTATGGCGCGATTCACAATGAAGCCGGTCAACGCCAAGAGCCCTTTCGTTGGTTCGCTGGCACCGAATCATGTTCAAGATCCTCCGAAATTCACTAACCAATCGTGCTAAACAATATCTAACCACGGGTACCAGCGTGGATGAATACTCAAGAAATTACGGGATGGAAACGAAAAAATTAGCTGATATGGACTTCTTTCATATCTTACTACGATCGCAAGTACATAAGTAATCTAGTGTTAGCGGCCACTATGTGGACCGGAAAAGCACTTTTATTCACTGAGAATGGGAGGGAAACCCTCATGCATGGCGAATCCCGCAACGGGGCCATCAGAGGCCAAGCATCCCTTTGTTGGTCTTCGGAGAGCAGAAAATGCGTACTGGAGACATAACAGACACGACGGACATCTTCTTCCAAGGATCATGGGAAGATCTTGCCACTTCGGCGGAAAAAATCTTTTTGACCGCATTCCCTTGAGATCAATTCTTTCTTTTCAGAGATACGTTATAGGCAACCCAAAAGAGGCAACCTTGCAGACTCCGCACAACAAGTTTGCACTCATAAGGTTGAGTTTGAAGGAGGGTACTATCATTTGAATTTAAACTTTTTGAAAATTCCCAAAATTTTCCTCGACTAGTCCTCCTGGGACTGGCTTCCTTCAGGATAACTTCTTTCTCTTTTGAGATGTGGCAGTTCTTTCTCTTTTGAGATGTGGCAGGATTACTTGTTTCTTTATAGAGATGTGATATTCTTCGAGTGGTCATTGGGAAGTGGCAACCTTGCAGACCCCGCAAAAGAAAAAATTTGGAAGAGATGACAACCATTTAAAGTGAAGCACTTCGAAAATTTTTGAATCTTTGCTCGACTGGATTTGCATGTGGAGAACTACGCAACCATTAGGAAAAGCAAGCGGCCAGTGGATTGGTCCAGGGTCCAAGAGAGCTATTAAGAAAACAGTTTACAGTGCTTTGAAAGGCAGTTTCGGTAAAGGTACAGGTATTGAAAAATACACACATTCACCATCGGGACGATACCGCACCCCACCGTGATCGCCGCGTCGCTTGGCGATCGCAGTGGAGTGCAGTACAAGGCTCCTTTTTGGTTTCTAACTTTCCCATCCTTGTTTTATTCATCCTTTATCCTTGCCGCATAACTTGCATGACTTTGAAGTCTTCTCCTTTCTCATCAGAGGACGAGCACATCACAAATGGTCGGCAACGCTTCTTCTGGAATATTAGTATTGAATTTTATTAGGCTCTTCACTCTTTAAGACGCTTTTGTTTCGGAATGTAAGTGCTGAGTTTAGTTTGCTCTTATTTCTTATTTGTCGGTAGTTTGACCTCAGTGTTTTTTTTTGACCGTAGGCTCTTGATTTCCTTCAAGTCCTCATAGGCTAGGTGGATACCACAGAAATGGCGGAACGTGAAGAAGGGGGGGGAGGGGGTTCGAATGGAGGCCCTTCGGAGCAGAGTCCTATTTTTTGAAAATTTTCATCGACGTCACGCTTGATCCTGATAATAGCTTTCAATCCTAGCTTTTATTCCTAGTTTACATACACACTTCTCCCATTGTTGAGCCACATTATGACCTCCGCTGCTGCTGAGAATTTAAAGCTTTGCGAACATACTATGCCAAAACCAACTCAGTCAAACAGGCATTCTTTTGCAGCCTGACTCAAAAGACATTCTATCGAATTACTCGCTTTATTATTCCTGTCCATTCGCTCCTTTTCCTTTACACATGTAACGATATCTTCCAACTCACGTTTCTCGAGGCCACTGCCTTTTCACCACCTTTTGAATTTTCGAAACCATGCAAATGATCAGCTTTCGAATAATTCATCGAGAAGTAAAAAGATGTTCTATACAGACAAGAATATCAGAATATTTATGACGGAAAATAGCAATAACTTATGTACAAATACATACTCTTGTTATGGATGTTCACAGATATGTATCACACATCACAGGATTTTTTCGCACAAAAGTAAACAATCGAGGCAACGACAATTAAGTACCATAGCAATAATTTGGATCAATAGAATAATTGTTGAATAAGGTAGGTCGAAAGCATATGTACTATTTCCCAAGTTACCGATCATACATGTATTGTAGAGGACCCCGTTTCCAGTAAGAGGGAGAAAACTCGACTAGACACTTGCTTCATCGACCGTGGTGGCCGATTTCCATGAGGAGCCACTTGGATTGATGTCGTAGCTAGGTGGCGGGGAGAGCGATCGCATTCTTTTATCTGTAGAAAAGACAACACGCAATAACCTTGCACCACGCGCTCATCGGACAGTTTTTTATGTATGTATGTTTTACTGATAAATGATAAAATCTATAAAACACTGATGTAATGCATAACAGTAGAGCCTACCATGTAGAAAGTTGGGACACACTCATCATTACCGTGATGTCCTCTGAAGCCTCACAGTATTGTTCAGCTCGTTCACAAAGATGTACTTTTGCAGCCACCCAGTGCGCTGAATATCCGAATGGACTCTATGAAATATAATAGAACATTACATTTGTTCAAAAAAACTACTTAGTCGGTATTTTATGACTTCTTTGAAGGAACGCCAATCAGTGCCAATTTTGAAGGATAACAGAGTGGGATGTGACGATAGGGTACGAAATACGAAAATAACTAGATTATATCTTCAACCCCCAATATGTCCCTTTAGCCTATGATAGCAGAGACAGCTCACAAGCATTCAAGCGAGGGCTTTTCTTGTATTTCAGATGGCATGGCCGTTAAAGGAATCGTCCACGAAAAAAACAGTTTTTATGTTACCCTTATATTTATGTTGTATTTGCCTAATAAGGGCCGCATGCAAAGGCGGGACCTTCGAGCAAGTGCCCGCCCCGTCATCCGCCGCGGTCGAAGACGCATTGCAGGAACAGAAAATTACGCAAATAATCCTACATTCCGTTCCCAACCGCGGCGGACGACAAGACGGGGCTTTTACTCGGAAGCTCAGCACACCCGGCCAAGAATTTGGGGGAGCTGTATCTTCACCAGATTCTCACTTTTTCGCGTGCAACTTTGCATGCGACCCTTATTAGGAGAATACAACATATATATAAGGGCAACAAAGAAACCAGGTTTTCCGTGGACGATTCCTTCAAGGAATAATTATTGATGGCAGCTGGGAAGTTTAGCTCAACTTATCAGTACAAGATATCACGATCTTTACCATTCTATGGATAATCTCCAGCTTTTCGCAGACCAGTGTAACAACTAACGATTACAAGGCACAGGGCGACCATCAGAAGGATCAAGCTTACAACCAAAAAATCGACTCGATCAGATGTGTATGAAGTTTCTCCTAAATTCCAAGTGTTAAAACAGAGCACGAAAACACTAGAAAATCTGACATTGACAGTATATGTTGACTCTGCAATTGGAGAAGTACCCGTTGTAGTCACCTGTTCAGTGTTAGGAAAAATCAGAGCCTACAGCGAGGACGGTTCGCCATGGAGCTTCATCTAACACCCGAATGTTCATTAGGAAGATCGCAGCGACTACAGCGAGAATCTGGATCGCCAATACCCCACATCCGATTGGGACCGGTCTCGCACTGTTAAAATTGTTGGACAACTGCCTAACCCTCCTCAAAATGCTATGCAGCTCCTACAAATTTAAGGATCTCCGACATCGCAAACCAGCAACCAACACTTCGCAAAAGAGTCCGCCCCAATTTGGATCGCATATGCATTGATGCGCTAGGAGACATGATCCATGCCTACAACCCGCCAATGGCACACATTCCGAACAAGACAACCCTTTCTATCCGAAATCGCACCTGAAAAGAGAAAAAGTCAGAAATAATCAGTTAAGGATAAGCCGAGAAAAATGAACTAAAAATTTAGAGAGGGGATGTAGCATGAGTAACAACAGAGAAATGTTAGGATTACCACGGAGGAAATATTAGGTTGTTGCAAAATTAATTAATAAGTAGAATAAATAATAATATAAATAAGTAGATTTTTTACCTGAACTATTCCATCCCAAGGAACGCCAGGCATACCATTTGGTGGGTTTTTTTCTGCTCTTTCAGAAACTTCTATGAATGTCGCTCTAAGTTTTCCAGCCGGCCTTTTCCAGGGCTGCGTATAATCATGAACCGACGCGACTATCGAGTCATCATGCTTTATGAGTTTAAATTGGAACACTCAGCAGCGGAGGCAGCTCGTAATTTCAGCAGTGTTTTTGGGACGAATTTTCCTTGCGAACGAACAGTGGAGCTCTGGTTTAAAAAATTTGCTTCTGGCGATTTTGATCTCGAAGAGAAGTCGGGTCGCGGCCGCAGGTCATCGCTTAATGATCAAGATTTAAGGAGAGCCGTCGAAGCAAATCCGGAGACGAATACTCGTACGTTAGCAGAAGACCTAGGCGTACATTACTCTACAGTGGCCAGACATTTGCTGACAATCGGCAAGGTGAAGAAGATGTCGAAGTGGGTGCCTCATGACCTGACCGATGAGCAGCGTCTGGCACGTTTCGACACCTGCTCTAATCTCCTAGTTCGCCATAAAAATGAGCCATTTGTAAACCGTATTATAACTGTAGATGAAAAATGGGTTCTTTATGATAACAGGAAGCGGGGATTAGTCTGGGTAGATAAGGATGCTCCTCCAAAAACTTTTCCTAAAGCCGACCTTCACCCTAAAAAGGTTATGATTACTGTGTGGTGGTGTTGTAAAGGTGTAATCCATTACAGTTTCTTGCAACCTGGTCAGCCAGTCACAGCAGAGTCTTACTGTTGTGATCTGGAGCAAATGTATAGAAAGTTGCAAAAATTGTGGCCGGCGGTGGTGAATAAACGAGGGCCGATCCTGTTGCAGGACAACGCAAGGCCACACACCCCACAAATCACTCGGCAAAAATTGACCCACTTGGGTATAGAAGTTCTCCCTCACCCAGCGTATTCTCCCGACCTTTCCCCAACAGACTATCACTTTTTTCGGGCCCTCAATTCTCATCTGCGTCAGAAACAGTTTACTAATTTAGACGATGTTGAATGTGCCTTCCTTGATTTCGTTGATTCTCGTGATAGCAGTTTTTATAGTGAAGGCTTAGATTTATTGCCTGTTCGTTGGCAAAAGTGTGTAGATTCTGATGGTTTTTACTTCGATTAATAAGCTTGTATTTAAGCTGAGTTATAGTAGTTTGAAGTATGCGGTCCATTTCCGAAATTAATTTTGCAACAACCTAATAGATGGGAGCAAGAGAGAGAGAGAGGTATGAAAGAATTGAGTTTGGTGGATCTCCGTCAAGAAAGAAAGGTGTGTAAGTGAAGAAAGAATGGTAATAAGGAGAAAAGCATTTAGATGAAAGGAGGTTGTACTTCCGAAGCTGGAGTCAAGATGAGGGAGGGCGGAAGGAGTAAATCGTATTGATATGCGCAGATGTGAAAGAAGAGCAGCTCACAAAAAAGCGGTGTCAATGGCACGGTGGAGAGTAAGGAGAGCGTGACAACCGGGAGTACGTGTTTTCTGAAAACAACATCCACTTTAGAAGATGTGATGTGCAGCGAAACTTGGGGAAGGGCGGCTTGGAGTCTTACCACGATCCTGCCAGCAAGTCGTTGGTTCTTCCGTTCTTGCACTCCGGAATGGTGGGAGAGGAAGTTACCGGTGAGGGCGAAACAACGCTAACGGCCAGCTGATTGAGCCCCTCAGCCGTCTGCAAGCTACCCCAGCGGCTAGTGGCGCAGTGGCGCAGAGAGAAAGAGTGAGTAGGAGGGACTCCTAGTTCTCGGGTTTTACGCCGTTTTATGTAGTTCGTTCCCTGCTGTCATACAGCTGAGCGCCCCATCTTCCATATTCCACAATCGCCGAACTTAATCCATTTGGGTGTATTTAAGACTTACTAGTGGCAGCTTCCGAAGTTTCGCATCTTTTTTTACATGCATAAGACCCCCACTCGACGGCCTTTCACACGCTGGAGGGTGGTTGCAACTCCTTCAAGGGCCATGTCTCTCGAAAACCAAAAAAGGAGGACCGGCATAGCCAGCCCCAGAGTGCTGGACCGTGTTTGTTGGATGACGCACAATGCTGTTGGAAAAGGAATACGAGTGGCATAGCATGGTATGACATTACTACTATTATTACCAGCATGAACACTTGTACCCTACTGTCTAATCTATGCATATAGGGAAAAGAGAGCGGGAATTAGCTCTGCAGTTAATTTTGTCCAATTCTAAAACCTTTTCTGTGTATCATTAATGCTTGGCGAAGTCAAGCTAATAACGTGTCGTTGACAGTGGGTACCATACTTGGAGAAATGCAAGACATTATCCACATGATCCCTTCCCTCACAATTAGAGGCAGTGTTGGTTAGGCCGAATATCAATAGACCATCAAATCCGGAAGTCGAGGAGCTTACTAATACGAAAGTGAAGATAAAAGGAATAGAACGGTCAAAAAGGCGAGAAATAAGACCCTGCTCCCACCGATGACTCTAGAAGGAGACGGGCTCTGTTAGCGAAAGGGTGGGCCATGTATGAACAAAAGGCAACATTCGAAAGTGACGGCTTTTGGAGGGCCCGGGGCCCGGAAGCGCTTCTTTTCATCGGAAACTTCGCATTAGTAGTTTTCTCAGACCAGTGGCATTCACTTTGAAGACTCACATTAGGGGCTCTCATTACTCACATTACCCCTACCACTACATAGTGTCTTTAGCGAATGATATTAGCTGAATGTAACTGCTGAATGTGAACTACGTTTATCAGTAGATTAGCCGCTTAAAATGTAGTAAATTGAGTTTGGTTACATACCTGACAGAACTCTTTCTCGAATTCATCACAGATTTGTAGCAATCGACGGGCTATCATTCTCGAACGATTATCGACGACTGAAAAAGAAGCAAAAATGATTCATGATAAAAAGAAAAGGAGAGTGGGGTCGAATAAGGGTTGGTGTGAATGAAGAGCCTAAGATGGGATAGTACAAAAGACAAAGAAACGCACATGCATCACCACCGTTGGAATCCTTTGAAAACTTAGTTCCAGAAGCACAAAGCGCTGTAGAAGTGAACGAAATATATTCATACGAGGCTGAAGCCTCCGTACCATAACACGGCAAGTTGAAGGAACCATCCAAACTGCACATCTGAAACGATGCAGAAACTAGAGGGAACTTCAAAAAGCCTCTGGAATGATGGCGAAGATGATTAAAGGAACAAATATAAAAAACGGAAAAGTAAAAGCCAAGTTGATTTACCATAGGCGACAGACGACTGTCTGATACAATAGCGCGCACGGATGACGCTTATCGCGTTCACGCCTCCCCTCTCACAGCTGCCCCCGCCCACCTACCGTACTCTCGCACGAGCGAGTTCATACGCGTAATGAAGAGATAATTGTGTATCATTCGTAGTTCGCAGTAAAACTTTACTGATACAAACCAGACTCTCGAACTTTGATATCAATAATAGAATATCAAGGTCGATAATATGGGGTATATAAAATTAAGTTGCCCTTCAATTAGTGGCAGAAGCCCATCTCATCAGTTATCAGGAGCTAAATACATGTTTTGTTTATGACTAACAGGGAGATCTCTCAGGACATGACACATGTTTGAAAACGGTTTCTATCATCATAGCATGTGCATGAAGCATAATGATGTCCATTTTTGTGGAGCGCCCCTATAATTATCAAAAAAGGGATGAAGATATTTTCTTTTGAAAAAGTGGCTTCAATTCAGGTATTTAATTCAAGGCTATTCACTGATGCTTGCTTTCCGTCTGAGGGTCCGCGCGAAATGGAAACCAATCTATCTCGCTGTTACAAGACCCTCCCCCCTCCCCCTCCATTTTTCGCTTTAATCTTGGTTCCTCGAGTGAGCATGTGAAGAGATTGGCTGACTCATTGCTTCCTTAATTACACAGTGGATATGGTAGTTTCCGTTTGTCCGCAACAGGAAAACCTAATCCTCGCTAATTTCGCGCATTCACGACAAGATGCACAAATATTATCGCGTGGCCCTGTCAATTACTGACAGACGGCGTGTGAACACCTGCATATGGTCCGGGAGAGCACAGTGAGTGTGGAGACATAGACATGAAGCAGAACAAGGACATTCATGGAGTGGATACGAAGAAGTGGGACAAAGTCCGCTTTTAATGCTCCAAACGAAGGGCTGCAAGAAGTGGGAACAGGTGTAGAGATGTCTTTTGGCTTACTTATGTACACTGTCACTTTTGGCATAGCAAAACTGGCCGTAACAGCGATTAGCCAAGATCAAATGGTGACGTGAGCGTTCATGGTTCGTTTGCTGTGATATTTTTGGAGCCGAGGTGGAAGTTTGTGAGGCGTTTGTCTTTATTAGCGATGAACTACAAAGAGACCGCACCATCGTGTCTGTAGAACGATGTAGACGTTTTTTTTCTTGGAAACTCTGCATAAAAACCAATCATTCAAGATTTCATTTAGGTCTTTTTTAGGGACCCTGCTTACTCATGCGAATCTTTGACACAGCGAAGTTTACTAAAAAAAAGGTAACTCCGGAATGGATGCCTCTCTCGTAAAAAAAAAAGAGCGCAAAAATGTCATGGGTAACTGAGAAGGTAGCGTATGAGTAGGAAGGCCTGACCCTAAGGGATGATTCGGAGTGAAGGAGCAGCTTTGAAAAGAAAAAAATCCGAAGCTCTTCTGTGGGAATTTGCGAGTTCTTAGCAGAATTTATTTGTCAAGCCATGAAGTATTTACAGTTCCCCAGGATCTGTCAAAGTCCATCATACCAACGATAACTGATATTGAAAGTGTTCCAAATCTATTCCTGGTTTCATGTTCTATTATGACCTCAAAATAGCTCGTAATCAGCGAAACTGGTTGAAGATCATTCGGTCTGCAAGGATGAACTCGGGTAAGTACCTTAATGGCAGCGCCTTCTCAAGCACCCAATGACAACCGCGGTTGAAGGTGATCGAGGCCAGTCACTGCTCTAATGCTCGTCCTTCTTCTCCAGGCGAGGTAACCAGCCAGATTCACATTAGAAGCATACAAAACATATCTTAATGAGGGATAGGACGAGAGAGCTGGGAGGAGCTCCAGTTGCCACTATGCTGCGAATGGCACTGAATCAGAAAAATGGTAATAAAGATCCTTTCGACGAAAAACTCTACGAAACTTCAGCGCGGTAGGTATCCACTACGTGACGGCTTCATCATTCTGGAATGCATAGCAGTGAAGTGGTCATTGATGGGTGGAAATGCATTGATAATCCACCTAAAGTGTCGGCTTCTTGTGATCTCGACTTCCCTCCAATATTCAGAGCAAGGTTAATTATTTACTGCCTATTTGTTCCCATCACCTTTTCATCTCACCGACGTGTTACGTATATGCGCACTTCAGCTGTGGATACAGTAATCACTTCAAGATTAACTATTTACGAGCCAGAAGGGAAGGAGAAATACGGAATGCAAAGGAGATTAACCTGTCTGGGGGGTCTCCAGGTGATCGTCTCCTTGTTTATGGCAAACTGCCCTGAGGCAACGTATTCACGACAAATCCATTAAAGACACCGTAAGGGAGTAATTTTGGCTTACGGTAGAACAGACGTAGTGTGGACGAGTTCAAGTGGCCGCCATTGCACAAACTCGCCAACTTGACGCCTTGGCATGGTGCCAAGAGAAGATGTTTCCATTATAAAGTTGTTCTTTCCTTTTACCTTCTCCTTTGTTCTTTCTTATACTGTTTCTAGATGTACTTACATGAATGTTAATGTAGTTGGGAATGGCCGCTCCACTACGCTGGGAGTCAGGTGCTACAACTAAAGTTGGCCCGCGGCCGTCTCCTACAGCGGACAACTCGGAACGCCAGTGCGATGATGCGAATGAGGCGCGAATACACACCGCAGCGATGCACTTTTGAGTTCAGGTTTTTTCACCGATTATCGCTTCTAACCTTCTGCGTTCGTTACGAAATGCTCATTTCTTTGTATGTTTCTCTTGTTTCGGACCCCCTTCCGGTTCCTTTAAAGCGCAGGATTGTCTCCCACAAAAGTGAGCTGCAGATCGAGCAGATGGCTAGCGATTAGACAGGAAGTGTGCAGGATATACTGCCAGATCAAACAATGCTAATATTAGCCAACGAAAGTGAAGGCTTTTTCATAAGTAGGTATTGAGGTCATTAGCAGGTGATTTGTTAGCTTAGGTGTGGTTATTCTGTCAACATCACGCATATATACAGTAATCTGTAGGAGGCTGGGGTCGATTTGCGTATATTAGGTCCCTTGTTAAGGAAGCGATCAGAAAATCGGCAATTAAGTCAAGAGACGACACAATATTGTCTTTAGATTCGGGATGGAGTAGCCGCCGATCGAGATCATTGTGTTGCCCGTAAGTGAACGACAAAGGGCAGATGGCTGGTCGGTCGGTTTCATTAACGGCTACTCAATGTGAAACCAAAACCAACCTATGCTGCATATTGGGAAAGGGCATTATTCTGTTTCAGCACTGCAAATTCATTCTGAGACACTTGTCAAAGTTTAACATTGAATCCGCGAAGGCGGTGACATGCGAGGATGCAATGGCCATTTTTCATCGAATTAGTTCGGAAAAGGATTCGCCGATACAAGAATGGCCGAAGCCTGGATGAGCGTCTCGGGACCTTGGCGGCACACCTTTGCCATTCATTCGTCTCTGAGCTTTATGGTACTGCTTAAATCTGTTGAAACCATTGACTGATTTGCATAACCAGAGTGCCCTGATCAGAGAGTTTAATTTAGTTTAGTTTATTACATGTACAAGGTGTACATGAAATGGGATGGTTGTCCCAACACATATAGAACATAAAACATATTAGTACAATAGCAACAACAAAAACCTAAAAAACAACAAACCAGAAATTGGGAGCAACCAACCACCAAGTTCAATAATCAAAAGTAGTAAAAGCAGGAAATCAAGGGTTCTAGCTGTAAAACTTGCTCATAGAAGATTTGAGCTGAGCAATATTAGAAGGCATCAGGAACTTTTTGCAAAACTTGCCAAATTCAAAAGCAGCGCGCGCAGAAAAAAATCTGGATTTTATACCCGTTTTCGATCTAGGGCATATAATTTTATATTTATAACCCCGTGTGATAGATGGAAGCAGCACGAAGAGGTTTTTGATTTCAACCGATACTCTGCCTGTGATGATTTAATATAGCATGATCAAATCAAATTTTTTCCTTCTGCATTCAAGAGATTCAAGCCCAAGCATCTTGTTCCTAATAACACCTCTGGGTATGGCATTGTAGTTGAAGCTCAACGCGCGAATCAACAATTTTCTAGTAAAATTGTTTTGGACAGCTTCTAATCTCAATATCAACTTTTTCATATGAGAGAAATACACCGCTGATGGTTAAACTCTCTTACCGCAATAATGCAGTGGCCAACTGGGTGAATGCCGTTATAATCATGGAATGCTTTATGTGAAGTGCTAGAATGATCGATGGCGGTAGCTTTTGAAAAGGCTCATTCGAATGCGTATCAAGCGTAACAAAGAGGACGCAGACGGGAGTCAATCAGCCCGATTCTAGACTCAAGAGTCTTGGGATCATAGCGCTTCTCAGACCGGATCATATGGCTCTTTTTGCTTGTTGATCGCCTAATCGTGTGAAACGTTTGTCGCGCACTGTTCGAAACATTCCGCTTTGATTTATTTCTATGACACATGCCGACGTGGAAAATTGCTTCGTCACATGGATATATCTTCGCAGTAGCGAACAAATCGTGAAAGCACTTCAGCGCGAACATCGAACGTATCAATGGGGCACGTAAGGACCGGGGTTATCTTCTAGAGTATGTAGAAAACAGAAAATCGAATTTGCAGACATGGAAAACGGACAGACAGCGCATTGAATCACTTTGTATTGCGATGAATGAATGAGAACGGAAGTTTTTGGTGGTGATCAATATCTTTTTGGGATGCGCCGCGCATTTCAGTCATTCAGAATCGTGATGACAGGTGAGAGCAGTTTGGACTATAGCATGACTTGCTGAGCCAGTTGATGTACAAGTCAGTATTTTTATCGTCGTAGATATGTCTAGTAGCAAATCATCTCTCCCGGACGGTTGCAAGGCAGAATACGATCCCGAACCATAAGAGTGGGACAGCGCAACACCTACTACTGCACCCCCTCCACCTCAAATGAAGATAAGAGAGATCAGTTATACACCGTCCACTCGTAATTTGCTCTTAGTCTGAAACGAACATCTCATCCGTCAGCATTATTTATACGACCAGAAGATTCTTTGGATCCAAGAATATGCTCTATAGTGATGTGGAAGAAAAGAAGGGAAAAGTAAAAATCACAAAATTAAAAAAAAGCAAGTGATCTCAGAGGTGCGAAAGTGAAGCCAGTAAAGAGGAAACGTGACTCTCGACCTTTACATTGTGGAACTCACAGTAGAGGTTGGTACTGAAGGAATTTGAACCAATGCAATGAAACTTTTTGAAAAGGTTGCCTCTGTTGAGAGTCTAGCAGAAGCTAGTCATCTGAAGTAATGTCAAACCACTGAATAAATCGTCTTTCAGGTTGAGAGTGCATCTAGCCAGGTATTCTGAAGCAAATGAAAGAGATTATTGCAGTTTGGTCGTCACATACTAGTGAATAAGTTAAAACTGCAGCTATCTAAGGTAACTACTGTGGGCTGGTGGCTATTCATGAGAGGATTATCTGGGTATAATACCCATGCCAATTGTTGCCGGTCTTGTTTGATCACTGCAAGCTGAGCAACTTAATTATTTACTCTCGATTTGTTTCGCTTTGTCGCGTCGGCGCATACGTTTGTTACGCAATTTCCTCACTAACGAGGACCACTTGACATTCTCTGTCTGGTAATGAATTCAAGGAACATCCGGAAAAAGCTCTGCACTTGTTTTAGGAAGGTAGGCAGAGCCGAAAATACATCCTGAAAACTGCGTCTAATGTGGAATTTCAGTCCTGTAAGCGAGAGGGTATGATGAAATAATATCCGGAATTAAGAGAGCTTCAAAGAATTACAAAATTTCAACGACGCTTTTCACACCCATTACCCATTTTCAATCATACGATTCTGATGAGAGGCGACTTACACTCTTTTTCCATCACCAAGCGATAAAAAGCCCATTGTCTGAAAAATTCAGAAAACCACGATGCACCTCATAATGGGGACTGTGAGGTGAAGTCGTGGGTTGAGGGCTCAATGCACGGCGAACAAAATCCGTTGTTTCAGAATTCCCGACTTCGTGAGTATTTCTCAAGTTTGCCTTCTTTCAGCACGAGTGTACCCTATCACTACCTACCTCTGATAGAGGTGCAGCAGCATGGCAGCAGCAGAGCAACTTCAACGCTCGGGTCACTGCCGTGCTGCTGCTAAAGTGGGCGGAGCCGCTGCAGCACGTGCTGCCATGCTCGCAGCAGTCGCTGCCAGAGTTACTAGTGCCATGATGTTGCCATCAGCATTACAGAATATATGCTGCCTTCGTTTGTACTGGAACTCTCGCCATCGTCCTGGCTCCGCCCCCCTCCTGCAGCATACACCAGTAGTAAAGTAACAGCACCACTGGTACCCTGCGACCTTACTACTCCACTGTCCTGCCGTCACTAGCGCTGGTGGTCTCGCCCTGCTAAGCCCCGCCCCTGACCCCGCCTCTGATCCCGCCCCTACTGTGTACCCACAGGCATACACCAGTACCAAAGCATACACCACTACTGGAATCTTCCAGCTGTACTACTCTAATGTCCTAATGTCATTATCAGCCAATACTCATGCACAGTAACGTGCGATGTTTATCCTAATTACATCAATGGAATCAGATTTTCGACCATCTGGTCATACCCGAAAAAGGTCAAAATTTTACTTTTCTCTGGAAACTTGCATATGGGGGTTTTCGAGGGTGCTGATCACGCTGGTGAGCTCGGTTTTGCGCAAAAGTTTCAAATTTCGCGTGTTTTCGACAAATATAACAATTTCGGGGGATTTTGACTATAGGGACTCCTACAAAGGTTTCTGAGGGCGCTGATCACGCTGGTGAGTTCATTTTTGCGCGAAAGTGTCGAATATCGCGCATTTTCGACAAAACAGAACCAATTTTGAGGGACTTTCGTCAAAAATGTACCGATTTTTAGGAATTTTTGACAAATAAACCAGTTTCGAGGATTTGACTATAGGGACCCCTACAAAGGTTTCCGAGGGCGCTGATTACGCTGGTGAGCTCAGTTCTGCGCGAAAGTGTCGAATTTCGCGCGTTTTCGACAAATATAACAATTTCGGGGGATTTTGATTATAGGGACTCCTACAAAGGTTTCTGAGGGTGCTGTTCACGCTGGCGAACTCGGTTTTGCGTGGTATTAGTTTCCAGAGAAAAGTTTCAACCAGTGTCGGGTACTAACAATACACAATACCGGTAATTAGTTCAACATGCATCACTTCACGACATCACAATAATATACAACCGCTATACAAGGAGTACATCGAATTATTAGTGGGATGGATTGTTAAAGTACTGTGTGTACAAAATGGTTAATATATCCCAAGATACAATGACTACTATCGCCTGGTCCGTTTTTCAACTCGAAAAAATCATCTAAAATTTAATCCGACGCACCTCGAATGTATGCAGCGTCCTAGAATAAAACCTGCGCCCAGATGCTCACTAGCGATCCAAAACCAATGAACAAGAAGATTCCGACGACGAGAAGATTCAATTGGTGATTGCTGATCAATGGCGGAGCTAGATAAATGCATAGAAGCACTCCGAAGGTGGACCAACTACGGATATTCTGTTTTAATAATGTTTGAAAAACGGACCAGCGGAACAAGCGATTGCAAACAAAAGTCTCGATCAAATCAGATGAGGTGGCATTAAAGCTGTGAGGTGACTGATTGTGAGTGTGGAAAAGTGTATACGAATTGTGAGTACAGTAAAGAAGACCCGGGACGTAGAAGACCCGTGTTCACTGACCAGAGGGTCCCGCTTGCTCACTTTGGGAACTATCAACACATCGTCGTTTCTAAAACAGATGTTTTTGATATGCCTGAGGAATCATTTGAAAACACCAAAGTAAATCCTTACAGGGCGGGGCACCAGGCGGTCGTCTGTCAACAGGTATTGTCTAATGTCAGCCCTAAACAATCGAGAATCATTGAAATGTTTGCATGTTGAATTATGTACTATATCTTAAAATTGCTCTACGTTTCTATACAAAAAGGGACACCTACATTGCACGCGCTAGGGCGCCTCGCAAAATTGCTCTCCAACACAAGCGCAGGCCCCTGAGTTGGTGAAACTTTTTAGCCCTTGCCGTATCGTTGTTTCCAAGGGTGAGCCAATAGCTTAAAAATGCTATATGTTATTGAAAGGGGCAACCATCTCCAGCCATCACCTTGTCTCACCGAGTGGGATTTTCAATCAAGTGGTCTATCTCACCGTCCAGTTCCGGAGCATACAATTTCAAACCGTCAAGACAACAGCCTGCCAAAAGATGAATTTAGTTATCAACAGGGATATTTTATGGCTGTCTTTTTCACCACAACCAACCTATCAACGTGTCTGCAATATCCTCTGGAAGATCCTTGAGATTTGGCTTTTTTTGGTATCTACCTGACATTCGGTACGTGTAGTCTTGAATAACCTGTGCAGGATTGCACGCCTAAAGTGATAAGTACTGGATCAAAGGTTATGGCAATGGTGGCTAGTCCAAGTGGTCTCAAAACTTAACTGAACCAAGTACTGCCTCATGAAATCAACGCATTGAGAAGTGTGATCTTCGGGGCGCGCTCGCAACGCGCGTCGCCAGTACGCCATCAATTGATTTAGGTTAGTTGCATGAAAAAAAAGAACATCATTCCTTGTTGTACTACAAATCTCTCAACGCGAGCAAAGTCTACCTTAAATGGGGAAGACTCTCGCACTATCCATTGTGAAGTCAGGTTCTTCGCACTCAGGTATGATCCCTCCGGCAATCTACTGCTCGCATTTTTCGAAACGGCACTCTCTACGCGCGAACACCGTACATGTAAAGAATTCGTCTGTGTCATCAAGGAGTCAATCTGCAATTTCGAAGTGAGGGACAGTTTTTTTGAGGCAGTGTATATGCACATGGTAACTAACGAGGGCTGCCATCCCTACGACTGCATCTGACAGTCTTGCAATTACGGCCAGCTGAGCACGAACGACAGAATCTGATGACTGTGGGACGTCCGCAACGGCCAATTGCAACGATCTAGCATTTTCAACGTCGATGCGGCACTCCCGAATCGTGTACTGGATGAAACGCTGAAGTTTCCCATAAGGTTTACGAAGGCGAATCCGAAAGTATAAAAGGAACAGACATTGTACTCTTCGCCAATATGGGAATGTGATAGGGCTTCCCCTAACTGCTCCACTGAGATCTCCTTTGTCTGAGTTACTGCGCGCACAATCCCTGCAATACGATACAAACTACATTTTCAAAGTGTCTCTGCTATTAACGATGAAGACTGTATAATGGAACCTCGGAGTGAACATAGCGGAACTGATGATCCACTTTGACTTCCATGCTGATCTGAATCACGACCAGCTCCTTCCGCTGCAACTACTTGCCCACTTTCTATAAAGGACAACGACGATGAATCAGTATCAGAGCTGAGGATTGCAATAAAGTGTGGATGACCTTGCGATGCGACCGCACAGTCTGATTCGACAATTTGCGGCTCCTGTCGCGGCTCTTGGGATTCCATTGAGTTGGCAGACGCTGACCGCTGAGAGAGGGATAAGGTGGGAGAAGGCAAGGACGCTTCATCATTCTCTTCTTGAGTAACAAGCGACGTAGAGCTTGAGCCTGGTCGGTCCTCTAACGACGAGTTATTGCAGTCTGGAGATGATTGGTAAGGGCTTCAGTGAACACCTACAGTAATCTCCTCTTGAGACCTACCACTCATTGATGTTGATGTGCACTCGTGGACAGCTCTTCTATACTCTCGAAGCTGGTTTATCAATTCGTTAGCAGCGGAAGATGTTCTACACCCTTCACCAGTGGCACCAACAAAATGGTCAGGGTCTGAGCTATGAGAAGGCGATGCGGAACGGCTCATTATGCCCCTTGAACTGAATAAAACTAACTACAAATGAGCAAAAAAAAGATACTGGGCTGCTACCGTTCGAAGAAGTTGAACACATTTAAATCCCTTTAATCCTTCGACTGGCCAGAGGTTATCAGAGGTTACAGATAGCACCATTTTGGAGGTTAAGATTGTGAGGTCAACTGATACATTGTTTACATAAGAGACCTTGGTTATCTGGATACGGTGAGATTATGAGGCTGAGACCGATCATGATTAATACATTGGTATCATGAGTTCACCACGTATTAGGGTTATTAAGCAATTCTTAAAGAACGATTAACACTTTGGCAACGGAGCAATGTTCACTGCAAAGAGTAAGGCCTTTTTGTGCTCCCGAAAAAATCGTCCCCGCCGAATAGGTTACAAGTAGGTTAGGTTGGGATTGAGCGCAATGCAGCATTCTCTGAGAGCTGTACAGCAACTTCGTGATCGTATTCTAATCAGAAAATGTGAACTTTCTCCCATGGTCAAGTAGGAACGTTATCAAAATGAGCCGAGTAGGTGCCATATTTCTTCCAAAAATGAAGAAGATAGAATGCACCGTCGCCAATGTGTTAGTGTGTTAGTCAATGCAAAGCTGACAACTTAGAAACGTGAGACAACTTAGAGAAACAAGACATAGGGCTATGAGACATCGACATAAGAATTAGAGACGTGAGACGTAAGAGATTGACCCAGTTTCAATTACTATGGCTGGGGAAAGTATATTGTAAACATTATGTATTCGAAATTCTCTGGCTACGACTTTTCTAAAGAAGCGGTTGAAGCGACTAATTTTGCTCAAAGTGAATAGAGCTCGAGGCGCTACAGGGTGCTGTCCTCTTTCTATGGCCTCTCTGAGTGCTACAAAAGGGTCGGCGGTCCGCATCTCCTGCAGAAGTACACAGCATTCATTGGTCCATGAGTCAAAAGCGAACACTATGACTTGTCCGAATACTGCATTGCCGTTCACTTCCAAATATACGTAGTCCTGCGTCGTATCCATCACCCTTTTATTGTAAACCGCAGATGAGTACATCTTGTCTCCTTTACGCAGTCGTGAACTGAAACAGTCCCTACAGCCTCAAACTTCCTTTTCATTCCCCCTACCTATCTACCTCTTACCTGTACCTGAATGATGTATAGTGCCGCCTAGGCATGAAATGTTGCTGATGTTCTATCAGCAGATCCTCGAATGACATCGTATATGATCGCGTCACGTACCAACCATCGTTAAGCATGATATCGCCCGTAAAACGTCTGACAGATAATTTGTTAAGTATACCACCATTGCCATAACCAACCAGTCTTTCCTGAGTAAGTATATGTAACCTGACCTGGGTGTTTCACCTGCTCTGACTTTTGCTTGCAAGCGGTCCATGAACACTTTGCTCACCAACTGGGTTTCCTTGTTCAGCCTGTCCACCATATGCTTATAGAGTAGAAAACTAGAAACCGAAGAAATTGCGGTGTATAATGTATTCACGATAGAAGGACTGCGAATTGTGCATACTTCTCAACAACAGTATCCTCGACATTCGTTGTACATTGGGTGATGCGAAGCTGTAACCGTCGATGCATGCATTCGAAAGAACTGGCACTCCAATGGTATGGTGATCCCACGTCACTAAGGTCCTCCAGGATTGCATGATCGATGAGGCACTGCAGAATTAACTGTTGTACACCATCGTACACTTGAAAGCAACCTTTTTGGAAACTACTACAGCACTCACATGGACTTTCAACGTGAACAAAGTCGGTTCGATGGCGTACCACAACAACTTCATGGACTTCGCTAAGTCTTGCACCACTTCGAATTCCGAAACGAGCATTTCTGCACTCTTTTCTAGAACCCGCACCACAATCCAGTATGCCAGCACCGCGACGGCACCTACCGGCTCTGCACAAATATTCAGGGCGGCTGCAAGCGGGAATGCGACGAAGGACAGCTAGAATTTGCCAAAGTAAAGCAAGAAATTAGAGAATGCTCGAACATCCTTCACTTACAGCATCCTTCTCAGACCCCGTCGTACAAGGGAGATCTTCTATCCCAAGAATGAACTTAGAAGCGTAGGTGTAGTTGCGCGTGGTAGCAATAATGTGGTGGAAACTCGGCAGACACTGGGAGCGAATCTTCATTACGGGCACGCGGATGTGCACCGAGAACATGGCTGAAGTAATTGCTTAACACTCTCATGGGGAACAGTGAAGAACAGTCAAATGAGTCACCTTTGAAAAGGTCACATGTTATCCCTTCCGAAATCACATGTAGAGCATCCGGTATGCAATTATTCAACGACAAGATATCCATCATTTGCGTTCGCCCTACATGAAATACCTTGTGTTTGTTCCGTTGAGTACTCGGATTGAAGGTAAGACATGAACAGTCACAGCTAACCTCTCATGCCTTGAGACGAAGAAGAAGAAGAAGTAGTAAATGTGCGACGGTCACCCTGGTAAGGGAACCTGGGAAACCAAATCATTCGATAACCAGCCCTTTCACCCGCGAAAGTGCACAGATGACAACCATGCAATGATTGCCAGCGGGGCAAGTCGTACAGTGTTTTCAAGGCCTGCAACACTAAATGCTATAGGGATCTCCTTCGTCATTGCCAAAGCTGTAAAACCCACGCCAAAGTCAATGACACCATTTGCCAGTATGGGAGTGCATAACCACGTACAATCATCGTTTTCGTTAACCACAGGGATTCCACTCTCCCTCAACTGTACGAGTTCTTGCCGAAGACTGAAAGGTGACAGCTGCTCCTCATTATAACAATCGAGCACATCCAACAGAGACATAAGTCACAGACCGTGAGAAAATTTCTGCCAGAAGTTGTTCCGTGAGAGGTTTCCGTGTGAATGTGATACCCGCCATGATAATATTCTCGAACTTATTCTTCTCCTTGAATGGTAGCCCTTCGAGACGGATGTATATGGGCCAGGCTTCGGACCTTAGTGTGAGCATTATGATAAACAGGGGAAAGACAACCAAGACTTAAGCGAAACTATGACACCGTGAGAGCTTCTTGAACTTGACACCGTCAAAATTGATAGTCAATAAAATGTTGATCTTCCGTTCCTCAAAATCCGACCGCATTTCAATGAGCCGCTGGTACTTAGGAAACGAATGGGTCTCACTTCGCTCGACACGTTCTACCTGTAACTAATGGCGGAATACGCATAAAAGGGTTATGTAGTCCGGAGCAAGTGCCTACCCCTTGGCCATGGTGGATTTGTCTGTGAACGCTTATGATACTCGGAAGGACTCTCTCAAGAATCAACGACAGCTGCGGCGCAATATCCAGATGGTGAACAGTGGTTCTCTTCATGATTTTGCACCGCTTTGGAGCAACTCTAAACTCAATCTGGCTAAAGCATGATAATAACTACGGCTTCACTAAACACTTCAATGGACAAACCCTTGCAACGGGCATGAGGTATTTTCACAAACAGCCCTCGCACCGCCTAAATGTGAGCTGCACTGGTTGCAGTAGTATGATTTCCTGTGAGCGAATCTGCTTTCCGCCTCATACATTGCCTTCTTCACAGATTTGCCAATCTTAAATACATCCCTAAGAACATTATTTGCGTCTGTATGTGTGTGTAGTGCTGTATTATTATTGTTAAGGGGGGGGGGGGGTGGGGGAACAAACATCATCAAACAACATCAAAAGCAAAGCATGCAAAAAATTAGAAAAAAAACAAAAGCATGCAAAAAAGTAAAAAAGAAAAGCATGTAAAAAACACAAAATTATCCAAAGACACCACTACATAATTGACGGCCCATTATATTCCTCTATCATCATTGATGCTATCATCCCCACCATCAACCGAAAGCACACAGAACATTGTAGAAAACCGAAATCATCACAAGAATCATATTTGAAATTTTGCAACTCGGATTTCATTCAATTTCATCCATGTTTACATGTCTACATTACATATTTACTTCCTCTTCTCCGTCACTACCCCTAGTGGTGTCCTTAGATGGCTCAGTGTAAAAAAAATCACTGCCTACTATGTCAATAAAATCATCAGAAACATCACTACTTTCTAGTGTCTCCAGAATATGTGAGTCCTAAATCTTATCTTAACCTATCCTAAACGATCCTATCCTAATTCATCAGAAACATCACTGCTTCCTAATTTCTCCGGAACATGTAAATCCTAAATCCTATCCTATCTTAACCTATCCTACACGAAAAAGCGAAGAAAAGCTTAACTGACCGGTTCTGGAAGGGTCACATCAGTCATGGCCTGGCAAAAATCATCCAAAAAACTTGCCATTTCTTCGCTAATGCCAAAGTGCAATTTGAATATAGTAGCATACAATAATTTTTGTTCATGAGCTGAAAAATGAACGTTTGCAACACTTGCATGATAGCAGACTGAGCCACACATGAGTAAAGAATGAGACTCACACAAATGGGAACACGAAATCCTTGCGTCATTTTGGTGACCAATAACTTCGCCTCGAATCTCTTCTGCGGACTCCTCCTCTACGGGCTCACCAATGCCTTCTTCGCGCATGTCATTTTCCTCCCCTTCCTCCCCGTCGTTCTCTCCCGGATTCAGCTCAGCCAGCTGTTGAGCCAAGTCTCTCACTGGTTCTACAAACGATAGAAAGTACTGGCCACAGAGAGTTACCCCATCATCGAGAAAATGTTCAACATTCCCACCAGCCATAATTCTCAAGGACCGACTTCTTCTCAACGGCTTTGGCACCTTCCTCGGCGGCTCCTCTGATACGGTGGGTTCCTCTGTGTGGTCGCAAGAGCTCGAAGAACTTTCGACCAGTCGTCTGCGGCTCATGATAGGAGGATGCTACACCTACGCCCTCTTCTGTCACAATTAAATCAACTTCTTTAACATTAGCGCCATCACAACTAACAAAAATGGTGGGATAAAATGAAGTACTTGCGGCTACAAAACCGGAATGATATAAGTGATATACAAATCGGCTAGGCATTTATTCTCCAGAAAACAACAATCACAAAGGAGCCGTCTACCAAGGGAATTGTTACGCGAGTTAGTCAGGCTTGATTGGTATCATACTCCGAGTCCGCGGTCACGAAGGGGTATTTGGTGCGAGAGTACTGGATAGTGCATTTCGGAAAGACTTCCCGAACTGCATCCACACACCTAAACAAATTGGACTCTAGCCCTATCCGAACAGCTCGCGAGGGGATAACCTTCAAACATGCGTACTGTGTCAAGGGCTTGCTCAGATACATCTGTTCGATGTTAGCGCATTGCCATCCCAACATGTACTGCAGATCCAGTTTTAAGAACCTAAAAAACACCCGCTTAGACAAAAAAGGTTCTGAGAACGGTAGTATGAGGAAGGAGCAGCACCTGTTCTCTCTGCAATCCAAGTAAGTGATAGCTGGAAGCTTCTCTGCTAAGATAACCCATGGGTGGACCAACTGGTTGTGACGAAGACACACATACTTGACGCGGGTGTTGCCCGGGCGGATGCTCTCCAAGTCCTGGTCGGTCAGTTCACAACCTTCGAGGTGCAGCGTCTACAAATGCGAGGAGGTGAGGGGATAAATTTTCTGCTCCTGTCCAACTTCTACCTCCAACTGACGGTAACTCCATAGGTTTCGAAGCGCTTCAACGGCAGCCGCCTTGTCGTTCCTTATCTCCAGGTCGACTATTGGTCCCAACAACATCTATACAACAACATCTATAGCTTAGAATAGCTATAGCTAGGCACCGCATTGAATAAGGATTAGGTAGGAGTACACAATACGTGTAGGTAGACATATACAATTCATGTATTAAATGGATGAATGATGATGAATAATGCTAAATGCTAAGGGTATTACGTACGTAAGTATAACACACCCGCTCACATGTGTATTTGCGTACTCCCCCAACTACCGCAACCCGACGCCTAATAAATTGACTCCAGAGGGATATTGTCTACTCTCGACGCCGGATGCGATTGCGTACCCGCGGGTTGACTACAGTAACCGAAACCAATTAAACAGCGCAAACATGCCCAGATAACACTGAATTGACCCTAAAACGCGAACCTCCATCGTCACGAGTAAGTTAGGGTGCTAGCTAGTGTACTTGAGAGAGCGGCACTCTATCTCACGTTGTCGTTGCTCATATGATGTCATCGAACTATCACCACTGTACACTGAAGTGTATATTTCTACCTAAGCCTTATTCAGAGGGAGCTGAAGTTTCCTTCAACTAAGACTTAAGGCAGAAACCTACCCTAGAAGAAATAGCGCCGGACACCGAGCGTAGTGCAATGCCCCAGCTAAATCAGCACTTTTGTCGTAGAACTAAACTAAGTCGTATCGTAGGTGACGGCCTTAGTACAGAACAGATGACAAAAGTTCTTCAGACACTATTCTTTAGACACTAAGACACTAGCACTAGATAAGACACTAGCACTTATGCGGCTTGGGGGAAGCATGCTGTACATGTATTAACAAAAACAAATGTGAGAAACTGCAAACTGCGAATGGCTGTGAATGAATGGAGTCTGAGATTTCGCTACATGTGAGAGATGAATACGTTTCTACCTCATTTCGGCACAAAATGCGCACCTCCGCATCAACATCAACAGATTCATTTTGGATACTGTAGTCAACCCTCGAGCGCAACAATAGGACTGGCGGGTAAATCAAGCCAAATCTACAGCACGGAAAAAACAACCTCACTATTTGATTGCAGAAAACATGAGCTAACGATGAGGAAAAAGTATAGCATCATACCATCAAAAAAAAAGGCTGTCGCAATTGAAGACGAGCATTTCGTAACGTAACATCACGGCCACAGTAGACAGCTTTTCAGCTTTTAGAACGGCACGAAAAAACAACCTCACCTTTTGATGGCAGATAACAACATGAGGTAACGATGAGAAAAAAGGATAGGATAGTATTAGGCTACCAAAGGGCTGCCGTAGTTGAAAACGAGCATTTCGTATCATAACATGGCCACAGTAGACAGCTCTCAGAGCCGCACGAAAAAAACGACCTACCTTTTGATTGCAGATAACAACACAACATGAGCTAACGCTAACGATTAGAAAAAGAATAGTATCAGCTACCAAAAGGCTAGGCTGTCGTTATTGAAAGCGAGCATTTAAACGTAACATGGACGCAGTTGACAGCTTTCAGAGAGGATGATGTATACTTCCCCAACTACCGTAACCTGACGGGCGCCTATAATAAATTGTGCTACATTAGGTTTGTCGGATAAATCTACAACACGAAAAAAAGAACCTCAATTTTTCATTGTACATAGCATGAGCCGACGGTGAGAAAGAGGATAATAGGATTAGAATAGTATCAGATCACCGAATACCAAAAGGGCTGTCGCGATCGAAAAGGAGCACACACTCAAACGTTATCTGGCCAGTTGATATCGATAGCTTTTAAAGCGGATGATGCATGCATCCCCATTTACAGTGACCCAACGGATGCCTACCTATAACAAATTGACTCTAGGAGTGTAACATTCGGACCGTCGGATAAATCTACAGTGCGAAAAAAACAGGGTAAATCTATCTATAGCACGAAAAAACAACATCATGTTTTCATTGCAAGAAACATGAGGTAACGCTGTGAAAAGGATAGTATCAGCTACCAAAAGGCTGTCGCAATTGAAGACGAGCATTTCGTAACGTAACATCACGGCCACAGTAGACAGCTTTTCAGCTTTCAGAACGGAACGAAAAAACAACCTCACCTTTTGATGGCAGATAACAACATGAGGTAACTATGAGAAAAAAGGATAGTATCAGCTACCAAAAAGCTGTCGCAATTGAAAACGAGTACTCGTTTTCGAAAACAATGAAAACTAGTACTCGTTTTTGAAAACAAGTTTTTCAAAACAAGTATTTCGTAACATGGCCGCAGCTGACAGCTTTCAGAGCGGGTGATGCGTACCTCCCCAATTACCGTAACCCGACGCCTAATAAATTGACTCCAAGAGTGCAACATTTGGACTATCGGGTAAATCTAGCAAAATCTGCAACACAAAAAAACCACCTCATTGCGGAAAACATGAGGTAACGATGAGAAAAGAGGATAGTATCAGACTAGGGCTGCCGTAGTTGAGAACAAAGCATTTCGTATCATAACATGGCCACAGCAGACAGCTTTTAGAGCCGCACGAAAAGAAAACGAAGCTATACCTTTTGATTGCAGATACAATTTGAGATGAGAAAAAAGGATGGTATCCAAAAAAGGCTGTGGCACTCGAAAACGAGCATTGCATTCACAATTGAAAACAAAACAAGTATTTCGTAACATGGCCGCCTTTGACAGCTTTCAAGCTTTCAGGGAGTGATGCATACTTCCCGAACTACCGTAACCCGGCGCCTAACAAATTGACTGCAGAGTGCAACATTCGTTTTGTCGGGTAAATCTAGCTAAATCTACAACCCGAAAAAACCTTAATTTCATTGCAGAGAGCATGAGGTAACGCTGTGAAAAAGGATAGTATCAGACTAACAAAGGGCTATCGCAATTGAAGACGAGCATTTCGTATCATAACATGGCCACAGTAGACAGCTTTTCAGCTTTTCGAGCGGCACGAAAAAAATCACTTTTTGATTGCAGATAACAATATGAGCTAACGATGAGAAAAAAGGATGGTATCACACTACCAAAAAAGGCTGTGGCACTTGAAAACGAGCATTGCATTCGTGAATAAAAACGAGTATTTCGTATCGTATCATGGCCGCAGTTGACAGCTTATAAGAGCGGATGATGCATACATCCTCAACTACCGTAACCCGACGCCTGATAAATTGGCCCTGGAGAGGGTGCTTATGTAATGGGGGAGGGGGCAATGCACTGTGATCGGTGCCCGGCAATATTTATGTCGGTTTTTATTAGCCTAAGCCTTACTTCAAAGGGAATCCCCTACCCTCTGAAAATAAGGCTTAGGTGGAAATATACTTTTGAGCATAGATACTGACTGATGACTGCAGAACGGTCTCGGGTGAGGGCGACAGCGCGAAAATGAGTGCCCCCCCCCCACTATGTTAGAACCCTCGAGAGCAACATTCGGACTGTCGGCTAAATATGCAACACAAAAAAACAACCTCAACTTTTGATCGCGAATAACATGAGCTGAATGGTGAGGAAAGAGTATAGTACCAAACTAAAGGGCTGTCGTAATTAAAAACGAGCCCTTAAACTTAACATGGCCGCAGTTGATAGCTTTTAAAGCGGATGATGCGTACTTCCCCAACTACCGTAGCCCGACGCCTAATAAGTTGACTCTAGAGTGCAACATTAGTGTCGGGTAAATGTACAACACGAAAAAAACAAACTTAACTTTTCACTGCGGAAACATGAAAGGGTGAGGAAAGAGGATAGTACCAGACTACCAAAGGAATGTCGTAATTGAAAACGAGCACTTAAACGTAAAATGGCCAGTTGATGGCTTTTAGAGCGGATAAAGAGCTGCGATCAATTCGTCCGTTTCATCATATTTTATGGGAACCAAAACGATCATTAGATTCTTTCGAAGCGATTTTATAAATGACGGTTTTAGCCATTTCTCAAAAAACAACAAGGACACAACAAAATTTTGATACTTTTTGCACTCTTCCAGTGCAGGTGCAGACATTAAACAGCATCGTATAAGGACAGATAGAGTGCTCACTTCACCATACACCATAGTGGTACGGGACATTTCACAGTAGTGAAAGATTCTAAGGACTGAGGCTCGCATTGAGAGGCGCTGTTAAAAAAGCAGTTATGGAATGTAGTTTCCCTTCGACCTTTGCCCTCAACAAATTTCCATTTGTAGCAAGAAAGAGGTTGAGAGATGCTTTCTAAGAACTTGACGATTCTACATGACCTCTCCCTTCCCTCCCGAGTGCAGAATAAGCGAAGTGAATGATTAACTCGCTACCGAAAAGCGACAACGAAAAAGGGAACAGATGTGTTTTGATGGCGAAATTACTGAATTACTGAAGTATGACATAAGTTCCCTTTTATGTTGCACCAAGAACATCACTTTTCGACATTAAAGCTTCAAGTGGTATTATTTGACATTCTTATACGACAATCACTGGCCTTGATGTAGTTGGCATGGGGAACGCTGCTCGGCCGTCGGCGCTATATTTACCTAGGCCTTAGCAGGAAAAAAGAACCAAAAAACCAGATTCTTCACATTCATCAACTGCGGCTTGCTCAGATGAAGGGATGCATCAAAATCAAAGTGTACGAAGTACTATCAACTGCGGAGGGGCCAAGTGTGGAACTACAACACGAAAATGAGTCCCTTCAAATTAGCACGAAAGCAATTTCTCAAGTCACATACACAGGGAATTTACATGTGATTTGAAAGAAAAACTGTTCCATCCTCTGTAAGATAGATAAAGCTATTCAAGCCAGGAGATGTGACTCCTAGCCTAAGTCTAGGAGGGGGAAGAAGGCACACGAACCCTAGGCGAGTGAACCACCACTTTTCACGCAACAAACCCCTTCTTCCACAAGGATATTGTTTCACTGACCCGAAGCACTTCAGTAGCGACAATATAATAGGTTTACATCTATATATTATCTCACCCATATATGCTTCCTGTACCATGAGTAAAAGAAGCATATATCCGAAACAACAACACCATATCAGGCAGAATTACAGTCCATGACGACATATAAAGAACATCCTGTAGCATGAGTAAAGAAACACATCAAGCAGATTCAAAAACGTTAACACCATATCACACTTACAGCCGAATGCAACATAAAGAAGTCAAAAAAACAGTGCGACCTGCAACTTGTTTCCGCGCAACGCTAGACTGAAACGGTCGCATTAAGGACTAGTCGACTAAGGAACACTAGCATTGCACTTTTTCGTGTTGTAGATTCCCTCCCCCCTCCCTCCTCCCTCCTCCCCAATTACCTTAGCACCGAGTTCAGTTTGGGTCAATCAAAGCGAAACACTCAAGAAAATCACAAACAAAACCCAGTTTGGGTCAATTAAAGCGAAACACTCAAAAAAAAACAGAAACGAAAAGTTCATCTCCTTATTCCGATCGATGCCACGTGGCAAAATGAAAGTGCAAATCCTGGCGGGACCCAAATATAATCCACAACAATGGCCGGCTAAGCCGCGGCGGGCAGCAGAGAGCAGTAGTCGCGCTAGTTGTGACGTCACAAGTTTGTAAAAGTGCACGACATTCTGTAAAAATCCTGGCGGGACCCAACTTTCATCGCTGGCCGAGCCGCGACGCACAGCATTGAGCAGTAGTCGCGCAAGTTGTGACGTCACAGCAAATTAATTGTTCGCGCCAATTTACCGTCGAACTGTGAAAATCGCTAGAGGACCCTCACTGGTCCCGCCAGGATCGCCAGCAACATACCTGCCCCCGCTACAATCCTCCTTATTTGGCAGCACATGTCGTTAGTAACCTTAGCTGTAACAGAGCCGTTGGGCGTGTCTGACCAATCAGAGACGAGCAGCTCGCTCGTGATTGGTCCACGATTATAAGCACCGCCTTTTGACAGCACACTTCAGCACCTCTGCAAAGTCAGCAGTGGACCAGTAGTACTGCGACCCCGCCCTCGCTCCGCCCAAGGGTGGAGTCAGCCAATCACAGAAATCAGCCGACCAATCACAGAGCTAGGGCGGGGTTTAGCAGCTGTACTGTCATATCCGGCATTTGAATTTAGGGGTCCAGCACTACTGCAAACATGCTGGACTTTTATCAGAGACGATCCTTCTCAAGAACATGACATAGTAGGACATCGATGTGAGTGCCATAGGGTTTGCAAAGGTGAAGAGATCGCACCCTCACCTGTTACGTGGCTGATCCTGCTCGACGGGCTTGTAAATGTGACACAGAATATACACCGTGCAGGACATAAAAGTCATTCTATCACGTGATCACGATCTTCTACTTATTGACGGATTTCATGTGATACTCATGCTCGAATCGAGCATTTTTGTCAGGTGGCTACATATCTTATTGTTAAAAATTGCTGTTAAGCTAATTTTTCAAATGAAATATATCCCTTTTTGAGGTTTCTCTATGCCCGAAGAGCATGCGCAACATTGAATAATGAAAGATAATACCTAACAAATTATCATAATGTTGTCTAAGAACCTCCTCAGATCTGCAACACCAACCTAACACATGGCCAGTCTTCCTCCACAAATAAAAAATGATGCAAGTGAAAAAATCCTGTAGAATCCCTACAAATGAACAAGTAGCGCCTCTACCAACCGAAATTACATTCATTCAACTAATAATTGTGTACTATCGTATGTGCATAAAGAAACTGGGCATTTGTTCGACACTGTACGGTAACCTTGTGGGGAAGAGTTCAATTGGGTAGCTCTATAAAAAACTGCGCAGCATCGATGAGCTATCACATAAAAACGCGTTTTTTCTCAATCGAATCACTCATCGGAACATACTGAAGTCTTGATTAAGCAAAGGCCTTCGCCGTGATCCTTGATGGAATTAACGATGCTTTCACATCGACAATCTCCCAAGCGAAAACTTCTGAAAAAAGTGAAGAGCAGATGCCTCGCGATGGCCATGAACGAACTCCGGACCTAATGTCACAAACGGTCTTCAACGAGAAATGAATCTCCCAGATGTTCTTGTCAAAAAGCCAATGTTGTCAGGGTCCGTGACCCGAGCTCCTGAATTGTTCAAGAGAGGACCAAAAACTATCAAAACAGTCAACTGAACAGGTCCATTAGGGAAACTCATTTCCAATTCCTTAGCTGACTATCTCTAATGACAGCTCACGTAATTCCAAGGCAGTAATTCACCACTGGATTTCGGTTGTTCATTGCCCGACACGATTAATGATTGATGAGGGGTCACTCGTGCGTCCACATGATGCGAAATGGCCATATGAAGGGGCATTAAAACTCTTCATAAGTCAGGGGAAAGAGACGCAAAGGCCCGAACCAATTTTGATGAAATAAGTGCTTTACTTCGAAACTATAACATTTAACTATGAAAAGCTATAAAATGCCCTGTCAAATACATACGATTTTTCTATGCATTTTGCTGTGGAGCCTTTTTCAATGATTTTCTGCAGGAAGAACGTGAATACACCTAGGAATGTATCAGTACCATCTGTTACTGAGGCAGCTTTGTCAGTTCGCAAAAATAGAACTTGAAGTTTCGTCTAATATCCATGTGCGGTAATTGCCCAGTGGCCTGTGCATAGCAGTGTAATGCGCTAGCGCGTGCACTCATTTCCCGTCGTTAACGGGCTGTCGTGAATCTATGGATAGGCGTTCGTGGTGTAATGGTTAGCATGGATGCCTTCCAAGCATTCGACGGGGGTTCGATTCCCCCCGAACGCATGAGATTTTGCAGAAACTTCACACCCATGATGCAATGTAGCCATCACCAGAAAATCTCCTTCAGTCAACTATCAAACTCAAATGGAATCTGTGGAAACGAAGCTCAGCCTTGTTCTCAAACATGTTCAATTACGCTTGTCGGAAGGTAGGATGCCTTTTTAGGGCCCGAGGTTAACGGGCTGTCGTGAATCTATGGATAGGCGTTCGTGGTGTAATGGTTAGCATGGATGCCTTCCAAGCATTCGACGGGGGTTCGATTCCCCCCGAACGCATGAGATTTTGCAGAAACTTCACACCCATGATGCAATGTAGCCATCACCAGAAAATCTCCTTCAGTCAACTATCAAACTCAAATGGAATCTGTGGAAATGAAGCTCAGCCTTGTTCTCAAACATGTTCAATTATTCGCTTGTCGGAAGGTGAGATGCCTTCTTAGGGCCCGACGTTAACGGGCTGTCGTGAATCTATGGATAGGCGTTCGTGGTGTAATGGTTAGCATGGATGCCTTCCAAGCATTCGACGGGGGTTCGATTCCCCCCGAACGCATGAGATTTTGCAGAAACTTCACACCCATGATGCAATGTAGCCATCACCAGAAAATCTCCTTCAGTCAACTATCAAACTCAAATGGAATCTGTGGAAATGAAGCTCAGCCTTGTTCTCAATCATGTTCAATTATTCGCTTGTCGGAAGGTAGGATGCCTTCTTAGGGCCCGACGTTAACGGGCTGTCGTGAATCTATGGATAGGCGTTCGTGGTGTAATGGTTAGCATGGATGCCTTCCAAGCATTCGACGGGGGTTCGATTCCCCCCGAACGCATGAGATTTTGCAGAAACTTCACACCCATGATGCAATGTAGCCATCACCAGAAAATCTCCTTCAGTCAACTATCAAACTCAAATGGAATCTGTGGAAACGAAGCTCAGCCTTGTTCTCAAACATGTTCAATTATTCGCTTGTCGGAAGGTAGGATGCCTTCTTAGGGCCCGACGTTAACGGGCTGTCGTGAATCTATGGATAGGCGTTCGTGATGTAATGGTTAGCATGGATGCCTTCCAAGCATTCGACGGGGGTTCGATTCCCCCCGAACGCATGAGATTTTGCAGAAACTTCACACCCATGATGCAATGTAGCCATCACCAGAAAATCTCCTTCAGTCAACTATCAAACTCAAATGGAATCTGTGGAAATGAAGCTCAGCCTTGTTCTCAAACATGTTCAATTATTCGCTTGTCGGAAGGTAGGATGCCTTCTTAGGGCCCGACGTTAACGGGCTATCGTGAATCTATGGATAGGCGTTCGTGGTGTAATGGTTAGCATGGATGCCTTCCAAGCATTCGACGGGGGTTCGATTCCCCCCGAACGCATGAGATTTTGCAGAAACTTCACACCCATGATGCAATGTAGCCATCACCAGAAAATCTCCTTCAGTCAACTATCAAACTCAAATGGAATCTGTGGAAACGAAGCTCAGCCTTGTTCTCAAACATGTTCAATTATTCGCTTGTCGGAAGGTAGGATGCCTTCTTAGGGCCCGACGTTAACGGGCTGTCGTGAATCTATGGATAGGCGTTCGTGGTGTAATGGTTAGCATGGATGCCTTCCAAGCATTCGACGGGGGTTCGATTCCCCCCGAACGCATGAGATTTTGCAGAAACTTCACACCCATGATGCAATGTAGCCATCACCAGAAAATCTCCTTCAGTCAACTATCAAACTCAAATGGAATCTGTGGAAATGAAGCTCAGCCTTGTTCTCAAACATGTTCAGTTATTCGCTTGTCGGAAGGTAGGATGCCTTCTTAGGGCCCGACGTTAACGGGCTGTCGTGAATCTATGGATAGGCGTTCGTGATGTAATGGTTAGCATGGATGCCTTCCAAGCATTCGACGGGGGTTCGATTCCCCCCGAACGCATGAGATTTTGCAGAAACTTCACACCCATGATGCAATGTAGCCATCACCAGAAAATCTCCTTCAGTCAACTATCAAACTCAAATGGAATCTGTGGAAACGAAGCTCAGCCTTGTTCTCAAACATGTTCAATTATTCGCTTGTCGGAAGGTAGGATGCCTTCTTAGGGCCCGACGTTAACGGGCTGTCGTGAATCTATGGATAGGCGTTCGTGGTGTAATGGTTAGCATGGATGCCTTCCAAGCATTCGACGGGGGTTCGATTCCCCCCGAACGCATGAGATTTTGCAGAAACTTCACACCCATGATGCAATGTAGCCATCACCAGAAAATCTCCTTCAGTCAACTATCAAACTCAAATGGAATCTGTGGAAATGAAGCTCAGCCTTGTTCTCAAACTTGTTCAGTTATTCGCTTGTCGGAAGGTAGGATGCCTTCTTAGGGCCCGACGTTAACGGGCTGTCGTGAATCTATGGATAGGCGTTCGTGATGTAATGGTTAGCATGGATGCCTTCCAAGCATTCGACGGGGGTTCGATTCCCCCCGAACGCATGAGATTTTGCAGAAACTTCACACCCATGATGCAATGTAGCCATCACCAGAAAATCTCCTTCAGTCAACTATCAAACTCAAATGGAATCTGTGGAAACGAAGCTCAGCCTTGTTCTCAAACATGTTCAATTATTCGCTTGTCGGAAGGTAGGATGCCTTCTTAGGGCCCGACGTTAACGGGCTGTCGTGAATCTATGGATAGGCGTTCGTGGTGTAATGGTTAGCATGGATGCCTTCCAAGCATTCGACGGGGGTTCGATTCCCCCCGAACGCATGAGATTTTGCAGAAACTTCACACCCATGATGCAATGTAGCCATCACCAGAAAATCTCCTTCAGTCAACTATCAAACTCAAATGGAATCTGTGGAAATGAAGCTCAGCCTTGTTCTCAAACATGTTCAATTATTCGCTTGTCGGAAGGTAGGATGCCTTCTTAGGGCCCGACGTTAACGGGCTGTCGTGAATCTATGGATAGGCGTTCGTGATGTAATGGTTAGCATGGATGCCTTCCAAGCATTCGACGGGGGTTCGATTCCCCCCGAACGCATGAGATTTTGCAGAAACTTCACACCCATGATGCAATGTAGCCATCACCAGAAATTCTCCTTCAGTCAACTATCAAACTCAAATGGAATCTGTGGAAATGAAGCTCAGCCTTGTTCTCAAATATATTCAGTTATTCGCTTGTCGGAAGGTAGGATGCCTTCTTAGGGCCCGACGTTAACGGGCTGTCGTGAATCTATGGATAGGCGTTCGTGGTGTAATGGTTAGCATGGATGCCTTCCAAGCATTCGACGGGGGTTCGATTCCCCCCGAACGCATGAGATTTTGCAGAAACTTCACACCCATGATGCAATGTAGCCATCACCAGAAAATCTCCTTCAGTCAACTATCAAACTCAAATGGAATCTGTGGAAATGAAGCTCAGCCTTGTTCTCAAACATGTTCAATTATTCGCTTGTCGGAAGGTAGGATGCCTTCTTAGGGCCCGACGTTAACGGGCTGTCGTGAATCTATGGATAGGCGTTCGTGGTGTAATGGTTAGCATGGATACCTTCCAAGCATTCGACGGGGGTTTGATTCCCCCCGAACGCATGAGATTTTGCAGAAACTTCACACCCATGATGCAATGTAGCCATTCCACCAGAAAATCTCCTTCAGTCAACTATCAAACTCAAATGGAATCTGTGGAAATGAAGCTCAGCCTTGTTCTCAGACATGTTCAGTTTTTCGCTTGTAGGGAGGCAGGATGCCTTCTTACGACCTGAAGATCGCTGTCACGCTTGCGATGACGAGAATCTCAACAGGATCATCACTGGTAAAGCACCATTCTATGCTGGCTAAATAAAAATCGGACAGCTGTGTTATCATTGCTGTAGCGCTGCAATACAAATGCTTCAAAAGTGTCCTCACATCTGGTAGTCTATGAAGGCCAACTTCAGCCGGGAGTTCTTCCCATATTTCCCAGGTAAAATTCGCATAAGTTCTACGCATGAAATCAATTCCGCATAGCTTACATTAGACCAAAGCTAGCTTCAATCCTAGCTTAGCATAAATTTGTTGATGAGCGTGCAACGATCCATGAATTTTCGGTGATAGTTCTATTGAGACCACTATGCTGGATGCTGCCTTCCTGGCCTCCGTTTTGTAGTCTTTTTCGCGCCACCTCAAAGGAACCGGAAGGGGTCCGAAACAATAGAAAGATGCGAAGAAATGAGCATCTTGTAGCGAACACAGGAGGCTAGAAGCGATAATGGTGGAAAAACCCGGATTCAAAGCGCGACGCTGTGGTGTGTATTCGCATCCCGTTCGCATCCACACACAGACTTTCCGTGTTGTCCGCTGTAGGAGACGGGCCGCGGGCCAACGTTAGTTGTGGCACCTGACTCCCAGCGCAGTGGAGGCCATTCCCAACTACATTAGCATTCATGTGAGTACATCTAGGAACAATCTAAGAAGGAACAAAGGAAAAAGTAAAAGGAGAGAACAACTTTATAATTGAAACAGCTCCTCTTGACACCATGCCAAGGCGTCAAATTGGCGAGTTTGTGCAATGGCGGCCAATTAAACTCGTCCGAACACCTGTGCTCTACCGTAGGCCGAAATTACCCCCTTCCGATGCCTTTAATTGGCATCAGCGACTTCTAAAAGCTTTAAAAAGCACTCAGAATAGTCCAGCTACTTGCTCGCGGAGCTGTAGAGCACGGGGATTAACCGAGCCCTTCTACAAACACGGGGATTAACCGAGCCCTTCTACAACTAGTCTCCCCTATGTGGGCGGCCAAACTCCGACACGACTGTTTGTACCGAAAATTCAAAAATCGAGACTTTGAAAAAGCGAGAATAATTAATTGCTGACAATATTAGAGTAGGGCAGCAAATTTACTTGCGATAAGAACTTCATGGCTCCAGCACATCGTTGCCACTGCAAAGAAGCGATAGTCTTCACACGACAAGGTTTGCAACAGTAGAAAGGTCTTTACGATGCCGCTGTGCACACACACACACACACATATGTACTTACAGGAACACCACCCATCCGCATAGCGAAAGGATGCCGCTTTTCGTGTGCTACTGGATGAGAGGGATAAACACGAGGGTGGTCCTCGTTTCAGATGAGAATGATTGTTTTGGCAGCACGTCATCATTTCTGTTATGACGCACAACATGCGAACGTTTCCGTTTGTACGCAACAGGAAGGCCTAATCATGGTTAATTTCACGCATTCACGACAAGATGCACCACTAATATCGCGTGGCTATGTCAATTACAGCCGGACATGGTGTGAACACCTGTGTATTGTTGGAGAGAGAGCATGGTGATGAGGAAGAGGGTGAGAAGAACATTGCATAACTTCCAATAGTGGTCCAATTTCTCAAATTGGATGGGTTTGCTCAGAAATGAAAATGCGTCAAAAAATCGTCATGTGACGCTCAGCACCATAGGGAACATTCAGAACTAATTGTTCATAGTAATGATGACTGTAAACAGTTTGATTGAAGATGAGCTTTGACTATTGATGTCACACGCCTGAGATTGTCCGTCCTGCAGCTGGTATCACTCCGCCGGATTAATTGCATCTTCCTTTAACTGTGTACCACGGGTGGTTTCGTGATATGTGGTGCTGCTCCCACTGTCTTCGTTCAAGATGTCCTATGTATGTGATAATGCCTGCTTATTGTTAGAGCAAGCAAGCCTCCCATTCTTCCAGGGTCAGTGATCGGTACAAAACCAGTGTGTGAAGACACTGCACTGTACATTGGCTGGCACACGCAAGTCATTCTGAAGATAGCGGAAATAGAATACGTGGGGAATCTCGAAAAAAAGTCAAAAGTCAAATCCTCTATTCATTTCCTGGCTCATCACTTCACTAACGGTTCACCTTGAATATTCGTGGGTGCTATCGCAATGGGGGGGGGGGCATCTCACAAAAAATTTCACACCTCAGTACTTACAAAGATTTTTGTGGGGTCACTCTGCACATTGAAGCGTATATTTTTGCACAAGCCTCAAAGAAGGGAGGAACGGAGTTTTTCCCCCTTCTTGGCCTAGGTAAAAGTAGGATCCGGTAGTAGGATGCCCCCATCATTGCGATAGCACCTATTCATGCTTATCGTATTGGAAAGGATGTTTTTCTCTGACCTAATATCCATAAAAAGTGAACTTAAGTCTAGAGAAGAAAAACCGGTGAGATTCTCCCACATACTATCAGGTGGCCACTGGAACAGCCGCAAGAAGAAGTCATTCGAAAAGCTGACTTGTTCTGAAAAAAAGATGAAGGCCACCTCCATTTCTATAATTATGAAAACCTCTGCAAAATCAAGAAATACTTAGTTGACCCAACACACCACTACTCAAGATCATTAATTCGATATCATGGGTTTTCAACACTATAGAGAAATGCATGAACTGAGAAAACCACCCTTGTACAGACCGGACGAACAGATGGCTGACTGGGCAGGATGTGGACAGGATACACAGCCAGTGCAAACAATGCTATAGGTATTAGCACTGGAAGTAGATGATTACTCAGACGTGTGGATTGAGCTCGTTAGCAGGTGATCTGATTGCTTAGGTGTGACAGTTCTGTCAACACTAGGTTAATATACAGTAAGTCATGAAGGGAAAACGGTTGGAAGCTAATTCCAAAACCAAGGAACCTATCTTGTCACAACGTTATCTTCAGAATTGAGATGGACTAGAAGGTCATCGAAGACATATTGTTGACTGTTGCTTATATTGGAGCTCTATCATGCATAGAGTCCAGGTGAAATCTACGATACCCAAAATGGATGAGCCTTGTAACTGCCAGTTTCTAACGCTGCAATTCACTACCAGAACTTGTAAAAGTTCAGCGCTTGAATCCGCGAAGGCGGTGACGTGCGAGAAATCCAATGACCATTTCTCATCGAATTAGTCCCGAAAAGGCTTCGCCGATGCGCGAATAGCCGACTATGTGGATGAGCGCTCGGGACATCGGCGGCATACCTTTGCCATCCGCTGGAGGCAGAACTTTGTGGTATCATTAAAATCTGCTGGAGCCGCTGACCAATCAACAAGATGGCAGAGGTACCAGGCATGGTTATCCTAAATGAGCATGGTATGGTAATGTAGCCGAAGAACGCTTTATATGGTATGCCACTATGATTGATGGCGGTAGCTTTTGAGAGCCTCATTCACATGCGCGTTAACCACTACAAAGAGGTCGTGAGCAGTAGTCATTCAACAGAGTCTTTACAGCCTTCGAGACCCCAACGGTGGAGTTGAGAGAAGAAATAAGGGAAAATACAACCCTGAATTTTTTGAAGGATTCGGTTCGACATATGTACTCTTCAGCGAATCAGCCTTCCATCTCCCTCACTTTGCTGACCGCTTTTTTTCGGAATGGGCTCTTCCTAAGGGGTCGTATCGTAGGCGCACCACTGAGAAGGGAAATAAAACCGATTTTGCAAGCCTCCCATGCTCGAGCACGGTCTCGTAGTTGATCATCTGGCCAGATCCGTTACATTCATAGTTTGATTGAACGATGTTTCAGGCGGCGCACTGTTTATACAACGCATTCCAGTTTGATTTATTTTTATGACACGTGTCGACGCAGAAAATTGCTTAGTCGCTAGAAATCTCCGGACAGCGAATAAATTGCAATAAAGTGCCATGCGCCAGCCTTGCATCGTCGCTTTCTAAGTTGTGACAAAATGAGGGACAACCAGGGCACTCCGGGAGTCGAGGATTCCTCGACGGGGGGGGGGTCGCACTCGACTGGACAGGAGGGGGGGGTCGCATCTGTAGCTAAGCGATAATTTTATGGGAATTTCCTCTAGCCCATCGTACAGTCGATATCTGCCCCTCATACACGAAAAGAGCCACCGCTACCTCGCTGTCTGAATCGCAGATGGGTGTAGACCATCTTGAAAAGGTGACCGCCATCATTTATGGACTCGTTACGCGTTTAGCACTCACCATCGCGCTGCCATGATGACACACACCTCATCGTTATGGAGGGGCCTATCTAGTAGCGGATAGAACCAATATACTCACATTACCGTAAACTATACGTTTATGTTATTGCATTGCTACCATAGAGTTCATTGTTGCGTGCAAGAACGACATGTCGGTATCCATTTAGGAGAAGAAAAATACATTTTTATTTTAGGCTACACCAGTCATACTATGAACGGCGTTTAATGGAGACAAGCAGTCCAGCAAAGCATGCTTGTTGTTCACGTTGTTGAATTGTTGTAATTTGGTTGCAGTGGTGCATGTAAATTGTTTAATGCACATTGTTCAAATAAAAAGTAAAGCCCTATGAAATGTCTCTATCATATCATCATCACGAAGAGCACCAGAAGAAAAGATCATTGCTTTCGCTTTTCATCAATCTCTTTTGACAGTCGTATGACGTGTGCATCTGGTCTGCTCATGAACTTGTGCGAGGTCATGGAATGCTGGACAGATGTTCTACAAGATCTTGTGCAGCACCTGAAATCCTGAGTCAACCATGATCGGAGAGGCATGTAGTAGAAAAATACCTGAAACAATTGGCTTTCCCTCATGCTTCATAAACCATTCAGAGATTTTAAATGTCGATGGCATGTGAGCCGAAAATCCTGGACCAGGAAGTGGGTTAGCCCACTGCTTGGCCAGAGTTTCGGGCGTAACGATAAGTATGGTATGTTCATCGTGTTGAACTCCGCAGTAGATTTTTGATATGGAGATGAGTATTGGCAGTTTTAAATTAAACTATATGGAGCGCTAAAATTTGGTAAAGCTGACCTCATTAGGCTTTGGTAAAGCTCACCTCATCAGCCTATCTGAGGTTTCAGCTCCTAATCTGCTCCTTTCACCTCTTCTGAGCCTAATGGCTGTTAAAAAACTGCGTTCAGGATCGGCATTGCTGGCAGGGATGACAAGTATACACTTGATGGCCTGCAAAGAAGGAAATCAGTCTCCAAAATTATTAATAGTGAATATTATTTTACCTGAATAACCACGTGAGGTATCCTTAATGCGTCTCCGTTGTCGAGCAGCGTTTGGCCCGCCAAAATGGCCATTCTTTGTAGCAATTTCCAAGCATTTGTAACAATTCTTTGCAGTGGGATCTGCAAATGAAGTAAACTGATAAGTTGATGGATAAGGCAGTAACTTATGACATCAACATAAGTTGGTTTCACTAGATGTCTTTATCAAGTTAACAAAGACCAAAGAGAAAGAAAGCAAGTAAGAATACGGCCACACTGAGCATATGACAGAGCGAGCTCTTTTATATGCGAGCCCTTTTATATGAGGGAATGGCGGCTATCGATGATAAAGTGCAGGGACAATGCAGCGCTGCGCTGCTTTGTCATCGGCGAAAAAAAGGCGAAATGTGGAGAGGAGAACGCTACTGTGTTCACAGGGAAGTGCACTTATGTATTCGCTGTTCACTAGAACATTGAACATTCAAAGATTATTCACTGATCACTCGCACCGTGAAACACCCTTTCAACGTTATCTGCAACTCGTAGCAGGAGCCCAGTGCATGGCGGATCCCTTAAGCGAAGCCACAAGTGTATGTCCTATCTGATAGCCGCACGAGATCATCTTACTAGGCCAACCACCCTTCTAGTTACATCTACTGCCCTTCCAATCACATCTACTGCGAAAGTAGGAGGCATGGCGCATACCCAGAGCAAGGATGGAGAACGCTAAGGCGTTGGTTTTACTGCACTGCTACCAGCAAAATTGTTTAGAAAGTATGAGGCTGCTTTTGAGGAGGTTTTGAACGCTCTCTGTGCGACGCTGTCACGCTCTTGATGGCAAAAAAATTTTCCTCGACATTTCCTCGACTCACGTTTCTCAAGAACTAGGCAACGTACAAAGGAGTTTGAGGGCGCGTTGAAAAGAACGAAGTCTCTAGTTTCAGAAAAACAACTGGGATTGCAAAACATGCAGCATGAAAAAAGTTATAACTGTTAGAAGCCAAAAAACCCGCATGCAATTTTCATTTTCCTCGACTAATCCTCGACTCGCATTCCTCTCTCATTTCTGAACATTTGAAGCAACTAAAGTAGTCATTAGAAAGAGCAAACCTAGCTCTTTCTAAAAAACACCTGAAGTCCCAAATCATAGAATATGAGGAAAGTTATGGTCGTTCAAACAAGGTCTACTTTCGCGATTTTCAGCCATTTTTGTCGATTAGCGCGCTCCAGGTTCGCACGCCGCGACGCAACCGCAGCGCTTTTAATGTTACCGCGAATTTCAAGTTTTTGAATTTTTAATAGGTATTTTTCATGTTTTGCTCTGTTATGTTTTATGTTTTTATGTTTTTATGCTCATGTTTCGTTGTGCCTTATGTTTAAGTGTGTTTAATGTTTGTTTACATGTGTTTTTTTTTCAGATTTCGTCAATAGTCGAAGCCGTCCCGTTGATCGCATCAAGGTATGTTGCTTTTTTTTCAGAATTTGTTATGTATATTGAATATTTTTCATATATAGTCGTATAGTTTCCATTATGCTTTATGTTTAAATGTTTCTAATGCTTATTTCATGTCCTTTTTTTAGGTATCGTTCATGGTCGAAGTTCGGACGCGCGCCGCATCAAGGTATGTTGCTTTTTTTCAGAATTTGTTATGTATATTGAATATTTTTCATATATAGTCGTATAGTTTCCATTATGCTTTATGTTTAAATGTTTCTAATGCTTATTTCATGTCCTTTTTTCAGGTATCGTTCATGGTCGAAGTTCGGACGCGCGCCGCATCAAGGTATGTTGCTTTTTTTCAGAATTTGTTATGTATATTGAATATTTTTCATATATAGTCGTATAGTTTCCATTATGCTTTATGTTTAAATGCTTCTAATGCTTATTTCATGTCCTTTTTTCAGGTATTCTTCTTCGTGAAATCCAAACGCCTCCCGTAGGAAGGTATGTTGCTTTTTTTCAGATCTTGCAATTGTTCTTTGACTGTTTTTCATAATTAGTCGTAATATTTACGTTGTACTTAATGTTTCAATGTCTTTAATGCTTATTTCATGTACTTTTTTTCAGGTATTTTTTGATAGTGAAGTCCGACGCCGCCCGCAGGAAGGTATGTTGCTTTTTTTTCAGAAAATGAGGTCTGTTGTTTCCTTTTCATTCTTCATGTTTAATATTGTTCACTTATTCTTATGTTACTCTTTTTCTTACATTTTCGCGTTTTGCTTTACCTATATATGTTTGATTTTGCTTTTTTTCAGGTCCGTTGAAGAAGTGGCCGATTAAATCGAGGGAAGGCGTTCAGGAAACGAGGTTTGTTGTTTTCTTTTCATTCTTCATGTTTAATATTGTTCACTTATTCTTGTAATGCTCTTTTTATACATTTTCGTCTTTTACTTTATCTATATATGCTTGGTTTTGCTTTTTTTTAGGTCCGTTGAAGAAGCACCCGAGTAAAACGAGAGTTTCAAAGTTTCAGAAAGAAAGATTTTTTTGTTTTCTTTATATTTCGTGTTCGATTTAATAGGATTTAATGTGTGAAATTGTAATTTTTTTGGTTTGTACTTCTTCGATTACCTTTTACTGTGCCTAAGGGAAAAATAAATGTTCGCAATATTTGTACTGTAACATTTATTACAAAAGAAATCAATACAACTACACAAATCATGAAATATAGCAATCATACAATCTTGCGGTGCTGTGGAAGCCAGTAGGGGGGGGGGTCGCATTTGAGACCCGAAGAGGGGGGGGGGGGTCGCACTGAAGCGGCCATTTTCCTCGACACCTGGGAGTGCCCTGGGGACAACATAGGGTGGAGGACAAAAGGATAAAGAGGATAAAGTTTCTTGGAATCGTGGTGGCAGGTGAATACGACTCGACCTATACAATGACCTGCGGGCCCAGCCAATGTACAAGACAGTGCTTTAGTCTTCGCACACAAATCCGGTACCTCATCTACTCCGGAGGCATGGAAGGCTTCAGTGGTGGGGGGAGCATTGATCTGGGGTTTGATCCTCGCACCATGCTAGTGGAAATGCGCACCACCTGTCACAATACCACCTTCCAGGGTTCCAGGCTGGGGCATAGTCATGTGAAAAGGATCGAAACTTGTATGAGGCGGTCCAAAAATCTATAGGCAAATGAAAGCTGAAATGTTTATCAAAAAACCATTACAAGTTCATTGGCAAACATCAAACAACCAAAAATGATCACCTACAGCACTGAAGTATGCGTGTAAGGTTTACCTGTCCCTAATGTTTAGTAGGTTCCAAGGTAAGGTCGTAAATCATCACTCGATAAACATACTTCATATCACGTAGCGACAGCACGCGCGACAATCGATTGATGACCCTTTCAGCTTTTTCAGAGACACAACTTTAGTATGGCAACAACTCAGCCATGGAATGGGTGGGTCGTAATTCTCAAAGTCGGTCGACATTTTTAACAACTTCTACTTCTAAAACTCTAGAACATCATGGCTTTGTAGATGAAGGCTGCTAAACCAGCATACAAACTCGTAATATTTTAACCGGTAAAAGTAATAATAATAACAGTAAAACAACTGATTCAATGTACCAGATCTGACTACCACAGAAGTTCAAAAAAGGCAGGCTCCCATACGTGAAAGGAAAAAAAACAGAGGATCCACGCTGATTATCCGATTACGGCAATAGTAAAGGTGGAAGAAAGGAAAGTTATTTATTTAGAATAAAAACACTATAATGAAGCGAATCAATACAGCAGTAACTAACTTTATGTAGCACTTTCCTATTGGAGTACCACTGTATTATCTGGGGGCATTCTGAGAAGGATCATTACCTTTTCACACTTAGAATGATTCGCTGGCATCGGAAATCAGTAGAAGCCGAAAAAATGGGTCTACAAAATTAGATAGACTAGATACGCGGTAACAATGTTTTGTAAAGACCCAAGTGTCACGGACTCGTCTCAGTTAATGACCTTGACTGACTTTAGAAAACGTGAGCAGCCGACGTGAGTGACAGCTGGGGCTTGTTGTTGGTTCATAGCCATTCAAAATTACTCGGGAACGTTTCGTAACCGATCTGTTATGGTGTGATCCTGAACAATGGATGGACGTGAGCGATGGCAAGTGAGATAAGGGACTTTCGAATGAATCGCCTGGAATTGACAAGACGAATACCGTGACAACAGAGGACCAGACAGAAAGCAACGATATCTTCTCATTTTTCTTTTTTTTCCAACTACACTTGAATCAATTAGGATGGTGCGATTATCAGGCTTTTTTGTTGTTTCCAACGTGAGGAGGGATCGTTGAAAGCAGCAACTGTGATATTGAGTTTTCCTGTGAAATCAGTATTTTTCTTTTATGCTGTCAAAATGTAGTAATGTCCTTCGGAAATTCTGAAACATTTCAAAAGGTCATTGTTCACTTATTATTATTAAGTTTCTTTTTCATTCAAAAGTAAGGCTTAGAAAACATCTTATAAATGAGCACCAGTCCAATATGTAAATGAAATTGCTCAGAAATAAGCATGAGTACGTAACAATTGCGCCGTAACCATTTCAAACCCTTACGACCTTGTGCGCAGCGTTTCCAAAAGGATAACTCAGTAAAAAACAGGGAATTTGAATTTCGAAAGCGTTCACCGGGAAACGGACATCCCAGTGCATAAATACTCTACGCAGCTATTCAGCCATTTGCAGTCGCTTTAAGGAATCATGACCTCGTTATGAGAATGTGTGCTTTCTGAATGGGTTAAAAAGCAGAAGAGCCTTTTGCCTGAGCAACCTTAACCAATACACATTGCACTTCGGATGAATGGCTTAAGGCTGTCTGGAAACGTAAAAACACTTCCTTTATCCTATGTTTATTCAATACGCTCCATAAGACATAGCTAAAATTGATAAAACATGACAAGGAAACTCAACTATATTTAATACAACAACAAGTAGCAGGGTAATTTAGCTATGCCTTCAGTAGGTATTTAGCTTCTTATTGAACACTTGAGGGACGACAGAACTCACCGCTGATACGCAAATAAGCAAGTCAAGCTCCCTCATTGTCTATGATTTGTCCTGGGCTTGCTGAAAGATGGTTCGAGTTGACCGCCCTGGTTGTAGACGGAATAATGAGGTAGAATTGGTAATACTAGTCACGGATTTGTTACTTAGAAGTTCGGAGAGCATGCATATATTGTAAAAATGATGTCTAGACGAAGCGAGGGAAACAAAGTATTCCTTCCTCATTACTTTACCTGGTATTTTGGAGGATGGAAAGATTACTCAACAAATAAGCATTTTTTGGTGGTCGCAAAATCATTTTGGAGTTTCTCAATTAGAGCGATATATTTCATTTTCTTTGTGTTGGTAGATGTGAGCCTTTACGCTCATTAACAGTTTCATTCGCTAAGGCTGTTTTCATACATGTGGCGCTGCCGGCGACACCTGTTGCTACGCACTGCATTATAACAAGTAACCATATCACACATCCTTTCATTTCATTACATAATTTGGATAGCAGCGAAGAAAAAGGCAAATGATGACCGAAGAAGCTTGTAGTCATGAGTTACGAAAATTAAGGGATGGTGTTGCTGCGGAAGACAAGAGTGTTGAAAAAAGGAACAAACGAAAGAGAAAGAAGGATGGACAGATCGAATCATCATTAAAGAAAATAATAAATGGTCACTGAAAAAAGCTTGTAGATCCCTAAGTTACGTATCATGGTTCGTTACTGCTAGGTATGTAACTGCTGTTATAACTTTGAAAAGTTATAAGCAGAGAAAGACGAAAAGATGTTGGATGGCATCATCATCATCAATCGATACATGACCTGCCATCGACAGCGCAGCAGAGTATGGAAGCAAAATGACTTCTCTAATCCTGGAGTTCAGCCGACATGCGCTGGAGCCATCCCGATCCACTAAGAAAGCAAGAGTTTCGCTCCGGTACTTCTTCCATCAACACGGGATGGTCGCGTAGCTTGGAACAGTAGACCCTTGGGTAACTAGTCTGGCTACACCTTTTCGGCGTCATCCCGGTGCGCTTTCACGGCCCTACACCTGCTGGAGCCCACGAGCAAAATGGGCAACGCCACCCATTTTGCGCAAAAGGAGCAGCCTGACAGTTACCCAAAGATCTATATTTCAAAAAGGTAAATCGACTCATCAGATTATTGCGAAGTGTGCCTTTAATGATCAGTAAACGGTACGTGTCGCTGACCACGGTTTCAAGTCATCGCTCGACAGCTCTTTCACTGAGCTGATGGTTGTTCCAGCTATGTAAAATGCAAAGCAATCTTGTGATCCAACAAGTGGTGGCAGTCTTGGTGTTCTCGACGCATCCATCCTTGTCTATGACTAGAAAAAAAACAAACTTTTTTCAACTAAACAACCTATGGCTCAAAGGCACACCACGCGATCCACTGCTCGGATCACGTTTTGCTAGCTAAAGACGCTACGCCTACCTTCGTAACCATCACGACGGAAGAACTGAAGCATTTCCTTGCGTTGTTGAGGGATTGAAATGAATGCTGGAGAGCACATTGTTAACTATAAACTTATAGCTCACCTGCAATTGTGTGAAAGTTGAGATATTTCCATCCCGTGCCACAACTGCCTTGGCCCTTTGTCGATATTCGCAGCTGTTTCGGAAAAGCTAGGGCAGGTCAAAACGGGCCCCATGTTGTCCACATTACTGACCATCTTTGAGACAACGCAACTTACCTTCCACACCACACGTGTAGATGTATCTTTCGTAACTTGAATGCAAAACATACGTGTCGCAGAGAGTTTTCTTCCTCAAAAAAGTCCCTATTTCCACCATATATCGTAGTGACTACTCAGTGTAGATGCACGTGCATAACCAGGTAAATTAGGCAAATAACACACTATTATATTTTTTCTTACTCTGTACATTCCGCATTCAGTCCACCTAAACGTTTAAAGTCCTTCATAACTTCTCACGTGTTAAAATATGTAGCAGGAAGAAATGTGAACGAAAGAAAAAATACTGGGACAAGCCCATTTCTTCACCTGGCTTTTCATGGCGCATCACAGGTTTTTATGTTTGCTTGACATCCGCATCTCCGCGAAATGCCGTTTGTCGCGACGCGTGGCGTACCCACGAGGCACGCTGCAGTCAAGACGGGTGAGTGCGCCTGCGTCGAGTTGCCTAAGAGAACTTCTAGGGGATAGCGCTGCAAGACACTGCCACACGTGAAAGGCGGTCCTGCCCCTAGTTGCCCCTGTTGATAGAACGTCAGGTGCGATAACGTTTGAGATGACCTGCCATTGCGTTTGACCACTGCGCCACGATATTTACCATGTTACCTCTGACCTAAGTTAGATGGGTCCCTGACACTGCGTTCCACGTTGGTGCCACGTGGCAGTCAATCGGACGATCGATAGACCGTTATGACTATACGTGTATGGTGATGTTAAATTACAAGCGCACTGGACCATGTATGGGAAGATGAAATACTGTGTACCACAAGAGAACATAAAAATAAAAATAAAATGGCATTTATGCCTAACCACAATGAAAAGCAGAAAACTAAACATGCTAAACCCACGGGGTCGGTCCTCACCTCATTGGGGGTCGCCGATCGCCACCAACCCTCTCGTCGTACCCGACGGCGCTGACCAGGGTTTCGTCGGCACGTCCGGACGCACGTGAGCAGAGGACGAAGGTTCCCACTTTCATCCATCTGTGTCCTCAGGCGATCCTCTGCTGCGCCAGGAATACAAGTGCGCACATTACGTTGCTTGGGGAAAAGCAACTGCGCAGACGAATAGCAGAACCGAGCAATGGACAACAGGAGAGGAGAAAGTCGTCAAGTGCACAGAGCACTGACCGTTCGGGACGCTGGCAGGAAGGAAGACTGCCTATCGATCCGGATTTGGGCCGATGGCGGCATGGCTCAGAGCATTCCACGTCACGGTAGTTTGCGCGGTAAGACCCCAGTGCGTGAAACCGCTGACCACTCTTTGGGTAACTTGGCCGGATTGTGAAGAACTGCGCATAGACATAACAGAACGGCCACAACGGGGACGATAATAATGAAGAAGTCGTGCATGAGTCACGACACCGTTGCAGTCGAAGGAGAATCAGAATTACGAGACAAGATTAGTAACCTATGGCATCTCAATAAACTGATGTAGTTGTAGTAAGAAGACGAGGGGATCGTAGCGTGCCGTTCTATAGGAGGTTGGTTCACCATCCCCACATTCAGGCCGCTTACTTTGTTTTATGGTTGGGCACTTCACCAAAGATGAGAATCTGAAGCATACTTAGCTGAGCAGAGCTAGGGCATTGCAAAGTTCAGACATTGACTAGACATTGCCTTTGAAAATATAAATCGATGATGATCTGCATTTTCGTCCCTTCTATAGGAAGAAGTGTTAGGGAATGTAGTTCAAGTCAAAGGATATTGAAGCGGCTCGTTTTTCCTCCAACTCACCAATACCACTGTGTTTTTATTAACAACGAAAGCTTATCTGTGAATTAGTTGCTAATCGATAACTATGTTGTTGAAAGGTGGTTCTGATAAACGAAAAGGAATTAGCCAAAAAGTTAGACCAATAGAAAATGAGCGAAAAGCGAAAACAACCATAATACGTAACAGAAACGTACGATTGAAAAGGAATGACCAAAAACCAAAGGCCAAACTTGTAATTAAATACGGAAAAATGTCATACGTGAATGCCTTGTTGATATGTACATTACCCACAGAAAGTATAGAATTCGATAAGATGTTGATCGGACAATTATCCATTCATAACATTTGGCCACAAAGCATAAATTTTCTTTAGACAAATGCATTAGCTCGGGAATGAAAGGCGAGCAAATAACGCAGATCTGCAAAGACGATAATCATTAACACAAAGAAGGATGGCAAGGATTTAAATAGGAACTGGAAAAAGGAAAGAACTGAGGAAACAAGGAAGGCGAGCGTGGAACACTCAAATGACCTACCTAGAAGGGAAATTATAGCATGTGGTTTGATACTCGTTAACATATCGTGCATTTATAAATCGGTTGCGGCGTGATACAACCTTTCAAATTACTACTACTACAAAAGTAATAGGAGATGAGTGAAGCTAGTGAAGATGGAAAAGCAACGTGAAACGATGAGTGTCGATAAAAAACGTAATAATTAGTTAAAATTATGTTCACCAATTTCTTAGATCTTATTGAGATCTTTTGTCAATCCCTATCCGTAAATAGTGATATTCTTGCTATAGATACATTCAAAAGTATTTGCCGTTGTAAATTCACTGAATATTCATTATATAAAATGTTTTCAAGTTAAGTTTTATTTCTTATTCAAGAACACTTAAATTTTTGTAAAAATGTTAGCAATCCCAAAAATTTCGGCTCTCAGTGGCAGCTGCCAATGACCGATTACATGGACTGTATCTTCACCGATGCTGTGAGTATGCCAATCTCATAGGGCAGGCTGATAGCTAGAAGAAGATACTGTATTCGACATGCTCGCAAGTATGTTGATAGGAAACCATTGAAAAGATAAAAAATGATTTTGATTGCAACCATGTAATTCTTGCTGAATCTCGCAGCAATAAGCAGTCATCTTTCTAACACTGTTCTCTTATGCAAATGTGTTTCAGTATCGACCTATCGTCCGTAAAAAGGCATAGAAAACAAGAAATATTCAAAGGTTAAAAGCTCGTGTGAGTTTAAGTTCAAGAGATATTCCAATGTTCGAAGGCAGAAGAACGCTACCCTCACTACATTACGAGCACAATGCGCGACGTCGCAGTTAAGGCTTCGAAGTTAGAAATCAAACCACTGGGGTCACGAATGTTGAGGTTATGAGTAGAGGTCATTTGTTCCCAAAGCTCGTGTGAGAGGTGCTGCTGTCTGAGAACTTCTTCAACAAACAAGTGACAAAATATTATTGAAGAATTTGTGTCTAAAAGATTTACGGAGTGGAATAAGGGACACGTTGAACCTCAGTTTCGCACGTGCTTCTAGGTAATCTTCGTCTGTGATTATCAATAAAGGGAGGCAAGTATGCTCTGGACAGAGGTAATTTATGAAAACTAGTTGATGAGATGGATTGCTGAGTATGAGCTTGAATAAGTTATGTATCAAACCTTGTTTGTACCTATGTGATATTGTTGTTAGACGTCAAATATTTTTGGATTAAACCATCTCACTGTCTGTTTAAAATTAATCTGACTCACTATTTGTTCAAAGTTCAAACGAACCCGCCATGATCGATACTTACCATAAAAAACCTCAGACCACCCTTAATATTGACGACAGTTGAAAATTAGTCGTGGTGAAAGTACTTTGATTGTGGGTTAGGTTAGCACCCCAGTGGTGTAGTATAAGCTTATGTTCAGTTTATTGCCTCCATTAACAATTCATTTTCCACGGCGTTATGAAAAGGCTGGCAACTTTTTGTGTCTCCACTCTCATCATTCACCATCTTTGTCTGAGTTTTTATTGAGAATTCATATTGGTTTGTATCAAACTATCAAATGAATGTATGTTACAGAGAAAAAATCGAAGTGATGTTAAGGGACAGCCACAATTGCCATGGCTCTCCTCACAAACAACGGCTGACATCGACTGACGATGTTCGAAAGTTTCTGGCGAAAAGAAATTCTAGTAGACAGTAGACAGACAATTTACTTGCAACTGGGCAAAAAGCGTCTGATGTTAAGGTTTTCCCACACTTCTGTCATTTCACACCGTTTATCCATGCCATTGGAATGCTGTGTTTCCATAACCACTAGTCGGAGCGCGGTTTCCGTCCGGCGTATGCAGCACGTCCAGGAAAGGGGACGGAAGCAGGGCCAAGCCCCGTCAAGCAATCCTTGTCAGGGGGTGGTATTTGGTCCTCTGGGAAAGGGAGCGTTCATATCCGATGAGGTAGGCAGTGATCAACGGAATTTCTCAGGATGAGGTCCATGTATAAAAGGGAGATGTGACAAAACTGACTAAGTCAAACTTACGGCTAAATGATGGTTTGAATCCAAAACTAATATTCAATTCAATTTCCACTTTTGTAGCCGGAGGAACAGAAAGCAGTACCTGGAATTGTGGACTGTGAACAAGGTGTCAAGCTTCTGCAACCAAACACTCACAACTTATGCAGTGGTGCGAGGTCGATACCGAAAGCTCTGCTCACAGTCCATAATCCCAGGACGACCACGGGGATAGTGTAGTGATCTCTCAGTCTGATGGATCGGCTATGGAAACCTCATGTATGCGTGATTCACAACGAAGCCGGCCAACGCCAATAGTCCTTTCGTTGGTCTGCTGGTTCAGAGAGCCCTCCGATATTCACCGATCAGCCGTGGGAAGCAGTATCTATCCAGCGTGGATGAGTACTCAAGAAACTATGGGATGGAAACGAAAATTAGCCGATGTGGGCTTCTTTCATATTTTACTACGATCGCAAGTACGTGATCTGGTGCTAACAAGCCACTATGTGGACCGGAAAAGCGTTTGCATTCACAGAGAAGGTGAAGGAAATTCCCATGCCTGGCGCATCCCGCAACAGGGCCATCGGAGGCCAACCACCGCCTTGTTGGTCTTCTGCACATTTTTCCAAGGATCATGGGAAGATCTCGTCACTTCGACGAAAAAAATTTCTTCGACTGGTTCCCCTCGGTATAACTTTCTTCTTTTTTGAAAATACGGTATAGTTATTTCAAAAGCGGCAGCGCAGACTCCGCACAACGAATTTGCACTTACAAAGTTGAATAAGGAAGTTACGATCTTTTGAAATCATACTTTTTGGAAATTCTCAAAACTTCCTAAGGCTGGCTTCCTTCAGAATAACTTCTTTCTTTTCGAAGATGCGGCAGGATACCTTCTTTCATTTTGAAGATGTGGTATACTTCAAGTAGTCATTGGGAAGTGGCAACCTTGCAGACCCCCCACAACAAAAAGTTTGGAAGAAGTTACAACCACTTAAAGTGAAGCACTTCGAAATTTTTCGAAACTTTGCTCGACTGGATTTGCATGTGAAGAACTACGCAACCATTAGGGAAAGCAAGGGGCCAATGGGGTCGTGACTCACCGTCCGACCTCGACTAAAAGTGCTCAAAACAAGCTGGCAGGAAGCCGCGCTGCTAACGCCTGCTTCTCACGCTATCATGCGAAAGCCCTCCAAGTATAGAGGATCGAGAAGACTCTGTCTTCCTACGTCTCACGCTCTCTACGTTTGCGCGCCAAAGCGCAATTGTCTTGAGAGAGCAGTCGCCCTACGCTTCGGACTTTACGTGCAACACACTTCACGCGATAGAACGCCAGCAGCGCCGTGACCCAGCGCGCTTGACTTTATATTCACCATGTGACATATGATTTCATTCGCGCCAACATCGCCATCACGCCGAGTTGCCCCCATCAGGTAGATTTCGTTATTCCTCTATTAGTAGTTCATTGTAGTTACTCAATAGTTTCAAAATAGTGGAGTCCATTTATTGCATAACTCTATTTTTAGTAATTCATCATAGCCATCCACATGCAGGTAACCCTTCGAGTTTTCGTTATCTATGTAGTTTACCATTTCATCATAGTTATTCACATCGTTTATACCACATGTAGTTTAGTTGCTCATAGTCATAAAATTATGTGTCAGTTATTCTTGTCCTTGCATTCGGTAATCGGTAGGCTACATGTTGCGCTCATGGTTATATCTCACATTACACGTATTTCGTCACACGTCGGTCTTCGGTCCTACTTCTCGCATCGCGCAGGACAGATCGATATCGCGCATAGTAGAGGCACGCAATCGATATATCACGCACGCATCGCAGCCGCACGCTATCGTAGTAGGGAAGCCCAAACGAGCCGCATGTCCGCAGGCAGACCACCATTGGTTTAGAGCATTCGCATTGGGGCGCAGTCATTCCTTCCCTCGGTTTGTGGGCACCAGGAATCCCACGTTTCCCATCGCAATCCGTCGAGATCACCGATGCACACCTCGCGCCTTGGAGACGGGTCACGACAAATGGGTTGGTCCAGGGTCCAAGAAAGCTATTAAGAAAACAGTTTACAGTACTTTGAAAGACTAAGTTTTAGTAAAGGTACAGGTATTCAAAAATACTCGAATTTACTATCGGGACGATACCGCACCCCACCGTGATCGCCGCGTCGCTAGGCGATTGTAGTGGAGCGCATCACATGGCTCCTTTTTGGTCTCTAAGTTTTCCATCATTGTTTTTTTCGTCCTTTATCCTTGTCGCATAACTTGCATGACTTTCAAGATTTCTCCTTTGTCATCAGGTGACGAGCACATCACCAATGGTCGGCAACGCTTTGTTTCGAAATATAAGTATTGAATTTTATAAGATTCTTAATTCTTTCAGACGCTTTTGTTTCGGAATATAAGTGCCGAGTTTCGTTTAGTTCTTATTTCTCTTATTTTGTCGGGAGTATGGCCTCAGTATTTTTTTGACTAGAGGCTCTTAATTTCCTTCATGTGCGCATTGGCTAGGTATATACCACAGAAATAACCATACCTGAAGGGGTTGTATGGAGGCCCTCTTTCAAAGTGTGGTCGTATTATTTTTTTTTGAAAATTCACCTCGACGCCACGCTTGACCCTGCTCATAGTTTTCCTTCCTAGTATAGAATCACACTCCTTCCATTGAAGGCCCACATTATGGTTTCCGCTGCTGCTGAGAATTTGAAGGCTTAGGAACATACAATGCCAAACCAACTCAGTAAAACGAGCATCCGTTAACAGCCTGGCTCAAAAGACTTTCTAGCCTAATTACTCGCTTTATTATTCCTGTCCTTTCGCTCCTTTTCCTTTACACATGTAACGTTATCTTCCAACTCACGTTTCTCGAGGCCACTGCCTTTTCACCACCTTTTGAATTTTCGGAACCATGCAAATGGTCGGCTTTCGGATGATTCATTGAGAAGTAAGAAGTAGATGTTCTATACAGGCCAGAATATTAAGTCATTTATGACGGAAAATAGCAATAACTTATGTACATATACATGCTCTTGTCATGGTTGTTCACAAATATGTATCACACATCACAGGATTTTGTCGCACAAAAGTAAACAATCGAAGCAACGACAGTTAAGTATCATAGCAATCATTTGGATCAATAGAATATTTGTTGAATAAGGTAGGTCAAAAGCATATGTACTATTTCCCAAGGTACCGATCATACATGTATTGTAGAGGACCCCGTATCCAGTAAGAGGGAGAAAACTCGACTAGACACTTGCTTCATCGACCGTGGTGGCCGATTTCCATGAGGAGCCACTTGGATTGATGTCGTAGCTAGGTGGCGGGGAGAGCGATGGCATTCTTTTATCTGTAGAAAAGACAACACGCAATAACTTTGTACCACGCGCTCATCGGACAGCTTTTTATAGTATGTTTTACTGATAAATTATAAAACTGGTAAAAAAACTGAAATGAGGCCTAAAGACAGCATTAGGGGTAATGTGGTAATGGAGAACCCTACAAGAAGTCTCTCACATGGTAGTCCTGGCCTAAGAAGGCTACCTGTGGCGAAATCCCGTTGAAAAAGCGCCCTCCGAGCTGTAGAAACGCCGCTGCCGCCCATCTGTCCCGCCTCTTGATAAGTCAATCCCGCCTCCGTATGACCTAATTCCCGATTGACTGGGGTGGGATCGACCAAGGAATGCGGCAGGATCGAAGGTTTTGCGGCGCGCTTTCGCAGTTTTAGCTTGAAGCTCACTCAAAAAAAAGATGCTGTCGTGTTTCCAAACATTCCCTTGTGTTTACTTGGCAACATGCCAATGGAAAACTAGATCGGACTACCCGCCTCTTGACGGACAAGTCGTCCGCGTCGAGAATCAACAGTGGGAAGGGGCCCTTTTCTCGGGTTTTTGGCCAATTCCATCCGTTGTTTCTTCAGTGTCCTCTTACCAGGCATCTCGACTTTCACATTCATTACTTCTTTTACTTTTAGTCCGACTTTTCCCTAATGCTGCCTTCAACAATAAAGCCTACTAGAAAGTTGGGACACGCTCAGCATTACCGTGATGTCCCTGAAGTCTCACCGTATTGTTCTGCTGGTTCGCGAAGATGTACTTCTGCAGCCACCCAGTGCGCTGAATAGCCGAATGGACTCTGCGAAATATAACACTATATTTGCCTAAAAAGTCTACTCGAATATTTGGTATATTATGAGTTCTTCGGAAAACGCTAATCAGTGCCAAATTCGTAGATAACGGAAAGGAAATGTGGCGATAGGGTATGAAGTACGATAAGTTGATTATATCTTCAACCCCCAGAACATACGTCCCTGTTAACCTACACAGCAGGTCCAGCTCACAAGCATTCAAGTGAAGGCTATTCTCGTATTTTAGATAGCGCGGCCGTTATAGGAATCGTCCACGGAAAATGAGTTTTTCTGTTATCCATACATTTATGTTGTATTTGCCTAATAAGGGCCGCTTGAAAAGTTTCACACGAAAAAATGCGATTCCGGCTGAGATACAGCTCCGCAGTCTTGGCCGGGTGGGCGGGGCCTCCGAGCAAGTGCTCACCCCGTCGTCCGCCGTGGTCAGAGACGCCTGCAGGAACAGATAATTACGTAAACAGTCTACTCTCCCTTCCCAACCGCGGCGGACGACGAGACGGGGCTTTTATTGGGAAGCCCCGTCCACCCGGCCGAGAATTTGGGGAGCCATATCTTCGCCGGATTCTCCCTTTTTCTCGTGAAACTTTGCATTCGGCCCTTGTTGGGCAAATACAGCATAAATAGTACAAGGGTAACAACGAAACTAGTTTTTCCGTGGACGATTCCTTCGAGGAATAATTAGTGAAGGCAACTGGGAATGTTTAGCTCAGCTTATCAGTACAAGTTATCACAAACTTTGAATTACCATTCTATGGATAATCTCCAGCTTTTCGCAGACCAGTCTGACAACTATGCTGACGACTGCAAGACACAGAGCGACCATCAGAAGGATCAAGCTCACAACCAAAAAATCGACCCGACCAGATGTATATGAAGTTTCTCCTAAATTCCAAGTGTTAGAACAGGGCACGAAAATACTGGGAAATCTGACATTGGCAGTATATGTTGACTCCGCATTTGAGATACTCGTTGTCACCACCTGTTCAGTATTGAAAAAACTCAGAGCCTACGGCGAGGACGGTTAGTCATGGATCTTCATCTAGCACAACAAGTTCATTAAGAAGATCGCAGCGGCTACAGCAAGAATTTATGGGTCGTCAATACTCCACATCCGACTGGGACCGGTCCTGCACTGTTAAAATTGTTGGACAACTGCCTAACCCTCCTCAAAATGCTATGCAGCTCCTACAAATTTTAGGATCTCCAACACGAGTGGACTACGTGTCTCAGGGGACCAACCATCACTGTGCACTTCGACACCTGTCTTACTAGTAGTTGTCTGGAACAATCCGCGGGCAAATAATGCTGATCTCTTCGGTGACAAGCAAGAATGCCATGAGAGGTGAGCCCTTTGACAGCATTAAAACTAATCATAACTGGTTCAATTTTATGCTTTCTGGCTATATACCGAACGCTTCCTTTTCACTTTCCGTCTTTTTGACTCTTGAAGTGTCAGCATATCAACACTCACCACTATGATATTCGCAACGGGCTGTCGGCTTCATTACACACGTTCCTTCGCCACAACTTAGCATGGAGCAGTCGATCTCTTTCTTCACCACCTCAAACAGTTCAAATTGTGACTGTTATGAACAATTTTCTTCATTGAAGTCACAAAGTTGCGATTGATTGCATTTGAGAAAGTTCAATAACGGTTTAAGGGTTCATTCCGATCGCTCGTGGGATATGAAGTCAGACATTTCAAGAAGGGAAAGAACAGAATGGAACGGTCAAAAAAAAAATCAAGGATCAGAACCCTCTTTCTGGCACCGACTCTTATCGAGGACGTGCTTTACCGCCTTCTGCATCACTGAAGGGAGTTCCGCAGTCAGCAAGGCCGGTTAAGTGCTACCCTGTCGCCCACAGCCGTTTCACCGTCGACATCCCTGGCAGTGAGACACCCAACGATTCAAACGCGGTCACGATGAAGGCGCGATCTCACGCTTTTCTACGCGCGTTTTGCCACATCCTTCACAGTTCTGATTTCCTTCTTCACCCATAGAGGTATGAAGGAAACTGAATTTGAGCGAAGGGGTTTTCTGAATGTAAAAATCCTGTGAGGCGAACTGTCACGCTCCTGCTATGGTCTATGAATCAAAGCGGAGATTTGCAAGCATGTATTCTGGAGGATATTCCTAGACGTCTCAGTTCGCTCAGGAAGAGGGTCTGTTATCACCGACTTCGCCGCTTAAAGAATTTGGCTCCAATCTGCCGTAAGCCGTTGAGTTACCGAAGTAGTCATGATGGCACCTGTGACGCATGATGAGTTCGTCAAAATCATCGTTTAGGAAAAGCTGATTGCTGTCCGATGTTGTATGTGATCCCTGCGGATAATTTATAAAGTTTCATGCGAAAAGAACTAAGTTTGGAAGAGAAACAACTGAAAGCCTTTGCATGTGTAACGGTTCCAAGGTGCAAGGGCAGGTGAGGTAGGCTCCCTTGTGCCTAGCAGTAACGGCGCTATTCATATACATGGGTTTCCGAAAAAATTCGTTTGGTTGTATTGCATCAAACCGCAAATTCTGGAGCACTTTATTAGACACTACGTTGTTGTTGTTGTAAGTTTTTGAGAAAGCCTCGAAGGTGTTTTTTTTTTCTGCTGTGAGAACCACGTGGTATGAGTGATCATTGCCATCTACTCTCTTCATAGGATAGCCACCTATTTTATAACTTACCACTTCTGGTATCATTATTGTAGATCATACAGGATAGACCGAGAGTCGAGGGTTACTCAATTGGGGGGGGGGGGGGGGAGGGTCGTGTTCGACCGGAAAGGAAGGGAGGAACGCAGTCATCAGTAAGCACTGGAATCTATTAATCTTTCAATAGGCAGATTGAGAAGCGAAGGGTGTTTTACAGCGAACCCGTGTGAGGAAAAGTCTGAGGAGAAGTGAGATAAATATCTTTCAATTCCAAGTAAGAATACGAATACGTAGCAGTTAAACATATTGCAACTATACAATACCGCAACAGAGGCTGCGTTCATACTCAACTGAATGGGGTTTTTGGCGCATCGGTATATCGGCGCATCCGCGATTTGGGATTTTTGGCGATGCCACCTACCACCACGTCAGTTTATTTGTATTGTGGCAGAAAGCCAGAATCGTGGATGCGCCGATCCGCCAATTCTCTCAAGTCGCGAACGCGCCGATACTCTCACTTTCTTGATCGATACGTATCTTATGCATGACGCAAATGCGCCAATTCTCCCAAATCGCGGAAACGCCGATGCGCTCATTTCTTCGATCGATACGCATCTTTTGTTTTACGACAATCCGCCAAAATTCACACTCAGTTTGGTATGAAGGCAGCCCTACTACTATTCAAGGGGTAAAAAATATTATTCCGTATTCGGCCTCTGTAGAGTAGGGGGAGATCGTACTGAAGCGACTGTTTTCCTTTACCCCTGGTAGTCGCCCGAGGCAGTTTCGGTGACGCAGAATACATCATCGTTTTTGCAATAAAAGACAAAAATATCGTGTTGTTACCAGATGCTCGCAGTTCTTTCCTTCAAATCCTTCAGGGCAGTTGCATTTGTAGGAGTTCTTGGCGTCAGCTACACAGATTCCTCCATTATGACAGACAATTTCATGATTTGAGCAGAAGTCAAGGTCTCTGAAATAGAGTATCAATATTTCTGTATTTATGGGCTACATGAAGTTTAAAAAGGTAGGGGACGTGGCGTCCACCTAACACGAAACCACGTTTGCCCTCTCACATCTCCTTTCTTTTACAGAATGAAGTCTGAGACGAACAATACATTCTGGAAAATCAAACTGACACATCACAGAAGAGTCCGCCCCAGTTTGGATCGCATATGCATTGATGCGCTAGCCGACATGATCCATGCCTACAACCCGCCAGTGGCACACATTCCGAACAAGACAGTCCTTTCCATCCGAAATCGCATCTAAAAAGAGAAAAGTCAGAAAGAAGTAGATACGTGCCAAAAAACACGACATGAGATGTAGCATGAGTAATAACAGGGGAATGTTAGGAATATCACGGAGAAAATAGATGGGAGCAAGAGAGAGAAGTGCAAAAGAAATGTGTTTGATGGATTCCTGAAAGCAAGGTAAGAAAGCAAGGTAAGTGAAGAAGAAATGGTGGGAAGGAGGAAAGCATCTAGATGAAAGGAGAGGTCGTATTTCCCAATTGGAATCAAGATGAGGGAGCTGGGAAGGAGTAGATCGTATTGATAATGAGTTGCGCAGGTGTAAAAGGCCGACCAATGTTAACGGCCAGCTGAACAGGTCAGAAAAAAACGGTGTCAATGGCACGGTGGAGAGTAAAGAGAGCATAATAACTGCAAGTACGTGTTCCTTGAAAACAAACATTCCACTTTAGCAGAGGTGATGTGTAGCGAAACTCGCACTGGAAAATGGCGGCTTGGGGTCTTATCACGATCCAGCAGCACTGCAAGCAAGTCGTCGTTCTTCCGTTCATCCATCTCGGAGGGAGGGTGGGTGGAGATACCGGCGAGGGCGGAACAACGTTACCGCCCAGCTGATTTAGCCTTCTGCAATCTACCACACCGGCTGGTGACGCAGGGGGGCGCAAAGAGAGAAATTGAGGATGAGAGATTCCTATTTTTCGGGTTTGTCTTCGTTTTATGTAGTTCTTTTTCTGCTGTTATACTGATGAGCACTCCTGCTTCCATATTCCACAGTCTGCCGAACTTATACATTCGCGTGTATTTAAGTCTTATTAGTGGAAGCTTCTAAAGTTGCAACCAACCTCTAACATCTGGGAGGCCGTCGAGTGGGGTCTCATGTATGTTCTAAAGTTTCGCATCTCTTTTACATACATAAGATTCCCACTCGACGGCCTCCCAGATGTTGTAGGTTGGTTGCAACTTCTTCGGGGCTATGTCCCGCGAACACCAAAAAAGGAGGTTCGGCATAGCCAATTTTCTCGACAAAGTGCTGGACCGTGTTTGTTGGATGATGCAAAATGCTGTTGGATAAAGAATACGAGTGGCATAGTTGCAGCCACATGTAGTGTGACATTATTACTATTATTACTAGCATGAACACTTGTACCCTACTGTCTAATCTATGCATATAGGGAAAAGAGAGCGGGAATTAGCTCTGCAGTTAATTTTGTCCAATTCTAAAACCTTTTCTGTGTATCATTAATGCTTGGCGAAGTCAAGCTAATAACGTGTCGTTGACAGTGGGTACCATACTTGGAGAAATGCAAGACATTATCCACATGATCCCTTCCCTCACAATTAGAGGCAGTGTTAGTTAGAGACGAATATCAATAGACCATCAAATCCGGAAGTCCAGGAGCTTACTAGTACGAAAGTGAAGATAAAAGGAATAGAACGGTCAAAAAGGCGAGAAATAAGACTCTGCTCCCACCGTTGACTCTAGAAGGAGACGGGCTCTGTTAGCGAAAGGGCGGGCATGTATGAACAAGTAGCAACTGTCGAAAGTGACGGCTTTTGGAGGGCCCGGAAGCGCTTCTTTTCATAGGAAACTTCGCTAAATTAGTTTTCCCAGACTAGTAGCATCCATTTTGAAGACTCACATTAGGGGTTCTCATTGCTCACATTACCCCTAACACTATTTTTAGCGAATGATATTAGCTGAATGTGACAGACCACCCGATGACTATTTTTTGTGTCGTTAGGTTTCTCATGTATGTGCAGCTGTTCTCTGTCATCTGGGGACTAAAAACATTGCTAAGCCACAAAATGGTGGTCTGTCGAAATCACCTGCAAGTGTTTGGCGCAGTGCATGTTCCATGAAAACACGTCTGTTCGCATTGTGGCTCATTGCAAAGTGGACCGTCCCATCCTTTCTCACATAATTTCTTTCCATCCGGCGAACACTTGAACGAACCGCCATTTTGGCTAAAATCCGAGAATTTTGTTCCGAATACGGTAATAAAATTAGAAATGGGTTGTGCGTAAGCGCTTACTCTCTAAAGGTTTCGTTACAAAATACTGTACACGTGGGACCATAGAAATTCGCTTCACATTCCACAGAAAAGGAAAAGCTTATTGTGACGTCTCCGGTCTCCTGGAAAATGAAGACAAAAAATGGTGTAATATCACACAAGAGTGGTGTCGTAAATGATTCTGGAGCCTGGACTTAAACAAGTAACTTACGATCGTCATGTCGGTCACAGGAGAATGAGAGCTGATATTTTGAAAGAATCGAGAAACTTCCAGAAGCGCTACGCCGTTTCGCTTGTGACCGCTCACGGTCATCTGCCATTCGGTCTGTAACAAGTTGATGAGCGAGGCAAATGCTCAATATTCATAGAGAAATTAGAATATAAGACATTAGAGGCTGGTCGCTCAACTACAAAGGGTTAGACGTTCACTACATATTCTTCTTCGGGATTCGTAATGCACTCTAACTCCAGTTAGATCCGTACAATGTATTATTGCGATGTAACTCATACAAAGGACTGGCCAGGAGCAGGACACTCCCAGGTGTCGAGGAAAATAGCCGCTTCAGTACGACTCCCCCCCCCTCCCCCCTACGGCGACCAAATACGATCCCCCTTTTTGACCTTTACAATATCAGTAACTGTTGCCGGATTGCGCAGTTGCAGTGTGTTTTATTTCTATATATGTAATCCTTTCCTGAAGCAATGAGATATTTTTACATTTTGTCACACGGATTCACGGTGAAATACTTTTGCTTCTCATCTGCTTATTGAAAATGTAGATTTTAGTGCTTATCGCTGACTTTTGAAGATACGACACCCACCCTCCTATCCGGTCAAATGCGAACCCCCTGTCGAGGAATCCTCGACTCTCGGTGTACTTGGCCAGGAGACGCGCAAAACTTAAAAGTCTTGTGCCATCTTGACAACTCAGGTGAATGGAAGGTTTGATCGACGTGAGCGAACATTAGTGACGGGCTAGAAATTCGAGACTTAAGGACGTGCAGCCTTATGGGGAATTCTCGCGCGGCGGATTTTATCGAGGGTGATTGCGTATTTGCATACACACCCTACAAAGTTTTATGCGCGAACTAATTATTTCTTGATTACGATTGTTATCATGTAGTGATATTGTTTTTTTTTACTTTCCATGTTACCATTTTGTCTTTCTAGGGCACAAAAGTATTGTTTTCAGTTAATGATGAAATAAAGAGCTTTATATTTCTTCGAAGTACCTCCGTGGTATTTCTTCAAAATGCCTCCGTGGTACCAGCCCCTTGCATTTTGAACGGAGTTCCAACCGACCGCGGCAAGTTGTACTGATAGCTCCGAGAGCGCTACACCGCAAAGTGAAAATTCGACATAAGGCTACACACCCGAGCCATGAAGTTAGGTGGACTTCACATGTCTCTTCAACAATTACCAATGTTCATGAGAGGCAGGAAAAGTCGTAACCATTCTACTATTCCACGTTGATCCCGTCGCTTCTGCCGGGTGCCTTGCCATCAGCGTCTTCTCCTGGAAACGGAAGCATGCGGCGAGAAACATGGCATGATTCATCTCCAGTCGGCCTTGCCCCTTCCAACTGAAAATGAACCGTGCTATATTTTCGTCGCTTGCTCCATTCCAAAGAAAGGCTGGTCAAGACCGTAGGCTTCATCATCTTTCCAGCACCATCAAGTCTAATCTCCCATTGCGCTTCATAGCAAGCGGTGAGGAGTTCTAGGTTCTGATCAGAAATTAGTTTTTATTTAGTTATTTATTTATTTTTTATTCTGGTCGCTTCAGCAAAGGGAATGGGAGCAGGGATGGCGCAATACATATGGCACTTCCAAGAGGCGATGATGCTCAAACCAACCCAAAGACATTCGTGTATCGTGATTCAAAGAAGAAGTAAGGGTGCATAGAGAGGGCTCATGCGCGTCACTAAACCGCTCCCTTGCTGCAGTGTAGTGGTTTAGAGAGCTTCGAAACAAAAATGTATGAGTGGAGTAGGGAGAGTTCCCGCTTGTATCTTGAGTGGAGTTCGAAAGAAAAAGCTTAACTTTAATTCGAAAAGAATTCTGAAGGAAAGGGTTCATCTGAGACACTGCATATGTATGCTCAAGTCGTTGTTGACAAACGACCTGACTCTTTTACAGGATCATTTTTCATGAACCATCGGGAGGCATGAAATGGAGTGGTCGTTGCGCGTTCGATTAGTCATTGCGAGCAGGTGCTGGAAGATGTCCGCTAGTATGGTGCTGGCGACAGCGGTTGGACCACCCCCAGTCCTGCACTCGAAAGGCTGTGGCCATGGTTCGCATCTGTGACCGTGTGCGTTGTATCAACAGACCCTTTAAGTAAGTGCTAATTGATGGTTCGGTCAGCATATTTCAGCTGATGACCCTAGCAATTTTCTAATTTCCTTGCGCCATCCAACGTACAGGTGTGTGCAATAATTGCATGGCACGGCGTGAAATGCCTGGACATGAAAACCATTGTGAAGAGCTGAGGATTGTGGAAGGATCAAAATGGAAGAATGGAGGATGAGGATAACGTGAAGAATAAATAAAAGAAAATGAACTGTATGACTCACGCAAGCTTGAAGAAGAAAGGGTTTTTGAAAAAAAAAGGTTGAAAAAAGAGAAGAAAAGGGATTAGTTAAAGGAATAGTGTTTTCAAAGGGTTGGTTTCCCTGGCACAGAATTCGTTGGCATCTCCTATAGAAATGGAGGAGTGATTAGCAAAAATAAACTTTAATCGAGATTTCATCGAATTTCAGGAAATTTCCTAGTCTTTGAGACATTTCAACTAACCAAGCTTTTCTGGCAGTGGAAACAAGTAACGACTTATTTCGCAGAAACGTAATGCAGTGACAGGTGCTGCTAAGCTTGAGACAGAAGGCACGTGTACCTGTATAGTTCCACAAGAGGCAAATGACAAGTGTTCAAAACCAAGGCTACCGATAGACAGGAATGCCGCGAGTCGACGAACCCTCGAAAGAGGTGGGAGGGGGGGGGGAGGGGGGAGTAGTATTTATTCGACGGGCGAGATAGGGGGATTCGTAACTGCAGTGGTCCGCTGTGGTTCCAGGATAGATGATAAGCGGAACCTGTCGTCACTCTACCCGGTTATTTAAGAATATACGACTGAATTTGAGTATTTAACACACACAGCAGAGGATATGTAATATGTGAATTTTGGGAGAGGAGTTACACTTGCGTCCTCGCTGAGGAGTGCATCGTACCCAAGCGGCCATTTTCTGTGACCAGAGCAAGTTGTCTAGCAGATAGAGCCTAGGCAAGAAGCCACTACAGCTAGGGTACATATGGACCCAACTGGAAATGAAGTAACTATCGCGCACGTGATCTCGTTATCACATCCTCTGTCACAGACTGAGAAATTGCAAAGTGCTGGAATTCTGCTGCATCTTCTGAAAACGTGCTGCATCTTCTGAAAACATCAGTAAGCATCAATGGAGCCAGACGATAACATGGTATTTTAAATGGAAGCAACAGTTACAAATCTACTCAAGCAGTAGCAGTTACAAAAAGCAGCGGTTACAAATTTACTCAGTTACAAAATTAGGGAAGCTCGCTTAGTCCCTGTATCCTCAGAGCCCACACGATTATATGCTCAGGTAGCAAGAGGGTCTGTAATGTTATCCCTACTGGACGTTTCATAGTTAAAAGCAAACGTCAAGCGAAAACTGGTGTTGCGGTGAGTGCACACAGTGCACCCAACCAAACGCAGAAACATTTTGCAATGGACGGACTATTAGTTGCTTGCTTTTACATTGCTTTACCGTCTATGCGCTTTTGTTTGTTTGTTTGTTTGTTTATTGACGTAAGCAACAGCCCACGTAATTATAATAGGTAATACGGTAATACCAAGAACAGTAGAATATAAAAAACCTTGAAACAGCGGATCAGCAGCATGGAGAGTAGTATAGAAAATCTTTTGGCGCTTCACAAAATTGCGTGTAATCCATGCACAGGGGCCATGCTAATTTTCCTGTATTGTTCCAATTTTAGTATATGTTTAAGAATGTTACCTTTGAGAGGAAGGTATCTTGCGTTGACCGCTTGCATTTGGTCTCATTGAACTCAGACTGAACTACTATTATTTCACGGCTACGGTATACCATTTCGAAATCCTCATTTATCTTGACTCAGAACTTAACATCGCCGAATTTCTCAGGTATAGGGAGACTTTACAATGTTCCGTGCTTTATCCCCATAAGTAATGTTGTGTTCATGGCAATAGTGGTCAATACATCAACAACAAGTTTGTTGTCCAGAGTGACCGTCCTCCTAAAAGTCTTTGTCTGAACAGGAAGTGTAGCAATATTCCCTCAATAACTATGCCGCATTGTCGCCTGATCGATAATCAGTGTTCTTAGCACCGACCGGAACTCTTAAGCGCCACGCACTTATCCCTTTCTAATCCAGGTGCTCTCAAAGGGCCAAGCGCACGACGAGCGTAAGCCAATCGCCCGCCAATAGACTACGGTACGCTTTGAACTGGCTAAGTCAATCATCCGTTCAAAGATTTGAGCATGTAAAAGTGACAGTTACCTGATGTTCATTTACTACCGATTATTTAGCACGATTATCTAGCACGTATTTTGCTGCGAGCCTGTTTTCACCCCATCTCAGAAGGGACAGAAACAAGAGGCCCTACAGCAGATCGAAGCGCAGATGTCCAGCGCAGCTCCTTCCTATGCCTGATGTGGAAGTACAATCGAACTTAACGGTCCAGTTTGGCATTGGCACGAGTAACGGGGGGCGATTGTCCTCAGAAAGGTCATTGAGGCGAGTTTTTGCACGGCCAATGATGAGTAAAGTGTGCGTTCATGAGTCCATTAAACGGAGAGTTGAAAGTGGAAAATCTGGGCCAATGGCCTACAGCAAAAAACGCCCGAAATGACTATGGGATTTTTCCGAGAAGAACAAAGCAACGCAGGACATGAAATGAGGGATAGAGGCACAGCGAGGCATACCTAGTGCACATGTAACAGTATTTCTTGGAAATGAGTCAGATAGAGCCAAATAGGAGCATGAGCAATGGAATTTGCTGTTTTAGCACCAGTGGTGAGCAATAGGTACCAGTTAAATGCACAAAAAACTCTGTCGCGCGCCGATCAGACATTCGGCTGTTTTTCGCTCTTCAGAAAGAAATCGCTAACGGACCATCAACACCGGGTCTGAGTCAGTCTCTGCCGGTATTGATTCCGTTCCTATCGATGATGACACCATCGTCGAACTACAGAGACCACCGCCGGATACGGTAATGACACTTATCATGCCATAACAAGTGGTAGTACAGTTGTTGACGGCATAAATAAAGCGCATGTCGATTGATGAGGGTAAACTGCAAAAGATTATGGTAAACTCACCACGGGCCATCGAATACTGATAGGAACGTCGACATTGTAAGGAAAGTCGCCATCAGAGAGGAATGGTGTTTGAAAATGAATGTAGTGACAATCCTTGTAGTGTTTCTTTTCTGGAAATCGGACACCAGCGCAGAATGACAGCTGCACATCGCATGAGCAGGACGAATTCGCTGGAATGCAGAGCAATGAGAGGGGGTCAAAATCCGGAATAAACACAATCGCATTCATCAAATAAGGATAACTAGTCTATCCAATTTATATGATTAATTTTGGCTATTTTCAAAGACAACTGAGCGGAGTTTATTTATTTATTTGTATGCGCCACATAGACGCGCCACAAAACAGGAAAAATGACTAAGACAGTACACAAAAGTTGGTCAGGAGGACCGACTCCCTTTTCTTGTGCGGTTAAGAGCAGAACTGTGGAAAGGTAACATAGCTTCCAGCTGTTTAGTTAGCGGATCAAGATAGATCTCAATAACACGAAAACCATTAGTATTATTCCAATGGGAAAAGGTAACCTTTCCGGACCAGGCGTAACTATGAACTGGGTCCGAGCCTTATACATGCATCAGTCGGAAATAGTGCCCACACGCAACCATAGGGATTCATAGGAATTGGGCCGAAGTCCGAATGCTGGATTTTCCATATAAAGCTCCTTTGAACATCGTTTAAAATTGGATTTTCGCAAGCAAATGAGTATCGCTCGAAGAGGCTCGAAAAGGTTGAAATCTTCTAAGGATTTGCACTGCTCCAGAGATCAAATTTCAAAAGCCACACCTGCTGCGACATTCCCTCATGACGATTTCATCGTTAGTGAAAATTGAAGTGAGTGGAGCGAAAAGATGCTCAGCCTTAAATGCTTAGAGATTGTAAAATTCATGTCCCACTCCTGTGAATTCTCTTCAGCTCCACTACTCCATCTAGCCATATTTTCCGGCATTCTTTCGAAAAAACTGGATTATTAAGAAAACCAGAAATTCTCTACAAGTCTCAACCCATTATTACAAGTTCCTCGATAATGAAGGTAGAACCTCAATACTCAAAACAAATATCAAAAGCCAACATTCAAAAAAGTGGACCGTCCGTTGGCAGTGAGCGAATAAAATAAAATGTGATGGCTTTGAACACGTGAAGGTTGCACTAATGAGCTTTTTGGGTTAAGATATTGGACATAAAAATAATTTCCACTAGTAGATTATAAAGATCAGATTTCAAACCACAAACCAATTCTTATTTGAATTTGAGTGAATTTCATATTTGTTATGTACCTGTGTATAAATCTTATGTGGCTCTCACAACCTTTCATTTGCACCTACATCTCTTTTCATTTTTTTCACATTAATGCATTAACGAGAAAATTGTGAGTAAATGGTGAGCAGGTATTAAGTTTAGGCATTTTTAAATTCTGCAAAACAACGGGAAAATGAAAACGCTCAAACTGTATCCCTATTCCGTCACCAAAGGGGCAATTATTGTAGCCATTCTGAGCCTTTCACTTTGCTTAGCAGCGACCGCTTTCTATCGAAGGAGTTCTTTGGGCCGCATGAAAAGATATGTTTTGTGTGAGAGACACAGAGAATGAGATATTCATATGAATCAGACAGAGCCTGGGCTTTTCGCAGCCAGCTGCAAGGAGGTGCGCTCTAAAACTCAAAGAATTTCAATACCAAACGGACAATGCGTTTTTCGTTGGGAGAGAAAAGATTTTTGCATCATGCGACTTATTTCTCAAATTTTAGTGATGCATGCCGAATCTACACAATCAAAGTAGCAAGATACATTTAAATGATTGAAGAACATTAATTATGAATTTAATAATAGTTCCCTTTTTCTGACCTGAATCACAGCAATTTGACGTTTTCTCGTGAACAATCGTCAGATCCCGGATTCGAAAGCGAGACGTTGAATAGGCTGGCACCTGCAAAACGGCAACAGATGTGAGGCGAATTTTTCTTGCGCAATCACAGACAGATACATCCTTGTGTATACTCCAATCATCGTCCATTTCAAGGACTTTCTATGATAACATATACTGTGATTATCCGCCCATGTACTGCGCACAACTGTGCACACTTCGCGGAGTTTATGCACCAAGGACGAGAGGCATAGTGGAAAAAGGATGAGGACTCTTGGTGAAGGTCCACGACATATTCTTCCCAGTCGGTATTTGGCGACTAGAGGGTTGGCAGGTGTTCATTCGGCGAAACTTAAAAATGGAAAAAATTGTTCAAATTTTGAAGTGTCTCGAAAAATGAAAACATTGGGATCCCCAGTCATTTAAACATAATTTTCACAAAGGTCAAATATCCCAGATCAAACCTCCAATAGGGTACAATAAAGAGAGGAAGGGCACAGGAAAAGGTGCAAGGTTTGCTTTAGAATAGGCAAAACACGAGACCCTTCTCAGGTGGGAAACTAAACAATGTCTGGGAGGAAAATCAGTTGAGTCCAAGAAACCCGCCAAAGTTTCAAAAGCGTAATCACAAAGTCAACTGACCGTCTGGGTATATAATAAGGTCCAGAATATAAGGAATAGAAAGACGTTCGATCGTGGCGCTGTCATGGCCAGCAATGGAACGAGACTGTTACTAGCACCGCCTCCATCCAGCGCGTGTTACTGTAGAGGCTGTAGAAGAGAGACGTCATCGGGGTTCGTAGGGCTGCCTTTGAGTAGCATATTCTACAAGTCCTATGAGATTTTTTACTCGAATTCGTTTAAATAGCGCGTTATTATGTGGTTATAATATTAATATATTGATATATATTATTATAATCGTCAAGAAGCCTGCTTCCATTAAGTTGGTACCCCCTTTTCCTTCTTTATCTTTCTCAAATGGACAGTCACGGTGACCTAATTCTATCGAATTTTCAATTGGAGAATCCTTCTGAAAAGGTCGGTCTGCATATATCTGGGAAGCCATCCATCGAGTATTCGACCCTTGGATCGTGCAATGAAGAATAGTGCCACTTATTACTGGCACCGACTTCTGCTAGGACAGGCATTAAACTTGAACTACTTTGCTAACACATAACGGACCGAACTGCTTGTGCTCTTCCTGCCCGTATGGCCAGATGACTTTACCTGGTCGTCAGAACGTGACAAACAGGGATCATCTTTTCTCGTCGTATGAAACCTTTTTTTAGGGGGAAAGGTATCAGGATACGCTTACGAATATGGGGGACAACATATTGTTGATAATTTTACCATTATAAGAATCGATTCGTGTTTTAACGCCACTCCTGAACAAAAACTAAATTATTGTGTACTTAGGAAGTTAGCGCTGAAGCCAGGCGAAAAGTTATCCCAGTCGAAGTTTCATCTGCGTGTGAGCAGTTCCCGCTAATCTCCGATTATTTCAAAGAAAAGTGTAATTTTTGCGTAGATGTTAGAAGGTACTTTCCAAAAACCACGGTGTCCCATATTCCTAAGCAGAAGTTCGGTGGTAAATACAAAATCTTCGATTCTAGAGATATTATTGCAATCTTTCCGAACTTCAAAAAATGCAATCGCTACGCACGTATCTATGTATGTATCTGCATTTATGGTAAATGCAGTCCATTTTCCGACAGCTGGGAGGGCGAGACCTACGGACTTGTATTGATCTCTCTCACCCCGCCACACACTCTCACCCAACTCTGTAGGCCACGCCCTGCCAGCCTTCGGGAACTGGACTGTACATACCTATCCAATGTGCTCAGTAGAATGCCCACTCTCAATGACCTCCCTTAACTCCTCAAATCGGGAATTTTCAAAAAATCTAGCTCAAAAATTTGAATTCCACAGAACATTTTAAAATATACCTTCGCTCTTAACAGGTATTCTTCTGCGCCCACGAGTACAACGTGCAAACCATTAGTGACTGACCTATGGCTAATGACTAGTGACGCATACGCGTAAAGCGTAGTATAAGTTTTCGTGAAGATTGTAATTGCTCTGATAATTGACAAAGCCAACGCAATAAGTAGTTTTCACATATAATATTCCCACGATTCAATACCAAATACTTTTACAAGTAAAGATTGTAATTGCATAGACTGTTGAACAAACCCATCGTAAGAAGTGGATGCACACAAAACGTGACAAAAGGTGAGCTTGTTTTGTCATTGCTCGCTGCATATGCTGCTCAGGCGTCTTGTCAGGTCCTATCCACTTTTTAGAGGAGACCAGTCCCAGAAAAATATGTTACTCTCCATATTCGGAAGCATACAGTGCTTTTACATTTTCATGATGTGTTTGCATGATTTCCATGATACATTTTTAGAAAAGCGAAAATTATGGTTTCAAACTAGTGCAAAGCCACGTGTTGCACTCCAACCTTGTTTTTGCGTTTTTTGCTTGTTGGTGTGTTCTGCAAACGCGCACCGAAATGATGTAAATTCACAGGAGAAGATGGCCTGACGAGCTCATCATTAGGCGCACTGGAGTCAGGGCTTGTACCGTTACTCCTAATAATCGCGTTGCGGCTTCGCGCTCGCGGCTCCATCAGTACGACTTGCCGCAGTCGGTGCAGAGTTTCGCTCAGGACGCCATAATCTGATAGCGTAGGGTACCTTCATAGAAGTAGCTGCTTCTCAGTTTCCGTTTTCGTTTTCTATGATTGCTATGAAAGTTTCTGGGTATTATTTATAATTTATTCATCTGTTTTTTGGAAATAGGGAATAAGTAATTCTTAAAGAGCGTGTACACAACCGCACGCGATGGAGCTACTCGCACTGGCCACGCCGCTCGCCGCGGGGGTCCGCGCGATTTTTAGACATAATATTGCACACCCCTGGAGTCAGAGGGCCAGTACAGTGTGCTCAGTGTCTTTGACGCGATGATTAGAGCGCTGAGAGGTCATAGCGCTCGGGGAATCGGGCATAATTTTTGCAAAGAAACGATTCTGATGGAGAGGACCCGTATTTTCTCAAATCCCACGTAAACCGAAGCCTGGGAGAGGAGATGCCGTTCCCCTGTGCTCAGGCAAATACGCGTAAGTGGTTGTTCAGTCCAATTGTAGCGAATTTCTTAATATGCTGTCAGAAATATGAGTTATTCTTCAGTTTAGTTTACTGTATACAGGCATAAAATAACCTTCAGATCACCCATAAGCAGAAATTGGCCGCGGTATATGCTCTTGTTGCTTTGTGGCTTCCCCCTAACTCTAGTAGCATCCATCATTATTTCTAACTGTTCGATTCATTATATAGGGGGTGCCAAAAAAAGAGTAACACGGCTCACATCGGCTATGTATACAAAGCATAGGGAAATGAAAGTGATAAAAGTATTGGAGCGAAATATTCCCAAAATATTCCTTCAGGAAAAGGAGCAAGCTGAAACTCACTACTTTCACCTTCATCAAAATACGGAGCCTTCAGTCGGCGCAGTCGGGCTTCAGAGCACCTGCGGTATGTCCGCTTAAAACAGTGGAGCCAGGTTCCAGGGTAGGTCTTTTGTGGGAAGCTTCCTATAGATTGGCCCTCCGGTTCATGGAAGTCACAAAGCCCTTGCTACTTGGACAACGCTGCTATGATTCGAAGTATCATTTTTCATACCTCAGCCCCCCCCCCTCCGGAGGGGTTTCGCTGGTAAGGGCACGTTCCGGTTCTTGGAAACTGAGGACGTTGGGAGCCCAAAATAAACGGAGTGTTCAAGAACACCACCCAATGTGAATCCCCTTAGACACCCAGAGTGAACGGACCTTAGCAAGGTACTGAACGAGGGCGGCGAAATTTCCGATTTTGTCGTGTTGAGGTGATACATCATGTTCACTCGGAATAATTTCCCGATCCTGTTCGTGTAGAGGCTGTTACGGAGTTAACTGATAGTAGGAGGTGTGCTCTTGTATTCGAGGGTGGAAAGCCTCGTCAGAGATTGCTGAAGTTCGACTAAAGTAGGGTTGAGAGTGGAGGAGCTTTGTTTCATTGACACCCCCTGTAAGTCACTAATGGCTTGCATGTTGTTATCTGGTCGTAAACGAATACATGTCAAGAGCGGAGGTACCATATGTTAAGTTTTCTGAGAAGTTTGAATTTTTGAGTGGGGATTACGAAAATTGGAAGTCTGAGGTCATTGATACGGGCATTTATTGAGCACATTAAGCAGGCATGTATTATATTAGGTTGATTCATAATAAATCGGACAAATGGTAGTGATGATTTCTAGAGATCATAACTCAGTAACGAATCAACGAAAATGGACGCGCGAGGTACCGTTGGAATGAGTATGAAAAGCTTCAAAGTACCGCAAAATAATCACTCCAAAGTAAATTCATTCCGCCACAATGCCGCACGATTTCAAGCGGTCCAGAGACCACATCCGCAACGTCATACTATTTATATCGCTATCTTTATAGGAGGGAAACACTCAGGCGGGATTACAAGAAAGCCAATTTCAACCTCATCTGTTCCTATCTAGACTCTATTGACTGGTATGGATCTTTCGCCGGCCTCAATGTTAATGATATGTATGAATTATTACTGTTTGTGCTAAAGGAGTGTATTGATAGGTATGTCCCCTTTCGTAGGGTCGGGAGTAGTGTTACTTTTATTCCGCCGTTTCTTCAACTCCTTTTTGACAAGAAAGTTAAAGCATACAAGACGGCAGTGTTGTCTCAATTGCCAGAGGACTGGCGTTTATACAAAAAGGTTGCGGATAGATTCGAGAAAAAGATGTACAAGTTCCACTGCCACGTTGAAAAGAAAATCATTGAAAACGGGAATACGCTGGCTCTCTTCAGATACATCAGCTCTAAAAAATTTTCCAAAGTAAGGATACCAGCCTTATGGAAAACAGATGGGTCCGTAGCGGTATCGGATACTGATAAAGCCGAAGTCTTTGCGGATGTGTTTGAGAAAGTTTTTGTCAATAATAATGAGCATGAAGAACCTTGCAGTGAGCTCTCCGACTCCTTTCCTCAAATGCAAGACTCCTTATGGTTTAGTGAACAAGAAATTTTGAAGCTTCTGTCCAGTTGGAAGAGTGGCCACTCGGTAACTCCCGATGGCATCCCAATTTATTTCGTTAAGAAGGTTTTGCCATCGATTGTTGGCCCGCTACGGTATATATTCAATTTGAGCTTTTTCCGGGCCGAAGTTCCAGAAAGGTGGAAGCATTCTTTCGTTACTCCAATTCCTAAAAAGCCCCCATTCTCTATGTCAAACAACTACAGGCCGGTTAGTATCACCTCCATATTTTGCAGAGTTTTTGAAAAGGTTGTAAAGAGAGTCTTAGTCGAGCATTTGGAAAACAATATGATTTTGTCGAGCTCTCAACATGGTTTTAGGAAAGGCAGGTCAACGGTAACTCAAATGTTGGAATCTTTGAATGATTGGACAACGGCTCTAGATAATAAGAGTGATGTGGATGTGGTGTATTTTGATTTTAGAAAGGCTTTTGATAAAGTTAATCATTCGAATCTATTATGGAAGCTTAGGCATATTGGTGTGCATGAAAGAATAGTTCTGTGGGTCGAATCCTTTCTTCAAGGGCGTACTTTCCAAGTACGAATAAATGGTTCATATTCTAGGGTCAGAGCTTCACCAAGCGGAGTTCCACAGGGTGGTGTCCTTTCACCGGTTCTGTTTTGTATTTACTCTTATGAACTTCCTAAGATCTTAGAAGGTATTGGGGTCACCTGTAAAGTTTTTGCTGATGATGTCAAAATTTACAAGACCGTAACTTCGGAAAATGATGGTAGAATCATCCAGGAAGCTATTGATGCTGTTGTCGAATGGTCCAAAATTTGGATGGTCCCCTTAGCTTATGATAAAACGTCGGTTCTCCATTTGGGGAGTTCTCGAATTAATTCCTGTTACTCCATTGATGGTTTACAACTTAATGAAGTCAAAGCAGTTAGAGATCTAGGCTTCATCGTTGATCATAAACTGACATTTGATTCTCACTGCACGGTAATAGCTAATAAAGCTGAAAAAAGACTCTTTCAATTAATGCGGAGTCTACATACTAGAGATCCTTTGTTACTTATCAGAGCGTATAAGGCTTATGTACGTCCCATTCTTGAGTATGGAACTACAGTTTTCTTTCCTCAGACTAAGAAAGCTAGTGCCAGGCTGGAAGCGGTTCAGAATAGTTTCACAAGAAAAGTTTTCACTAGGGCACTGGGTTTCAGTTATAGTGCTATTCCCAGAGGTCTAGTTAGAAATAAGATTTTAGAAATTGATTCACTTCTTCGTAGGAGGAAGGTCCACGACCTAATAATGATGTTCAAAATACTTTCGGGAAGGTCTATAGTAGACTTTAGGGGCGCTCTTACCCTTTGGCCGTCCTCTACCAGAGGTGATAAGTATAAACTCTATTTTCCTAGGTCTAAGTCCAATGTCAGAGCCAAGTTCTTTGTGGGGCGTGCTGCTTCAGAATTTGGTAAATTTGCCAAAAGATCCACCTTGCCTAGGAGTCTAGTTCAGTTCAAAGGGGCATTGCACAAGTATCTTGCATGAGGGCTACTTAGGTTTTGTTTTAATTCGTACCTGACACTGGGACAAATATGAAGTAGGCTTCTCTCTCCTGTATTTTCTGGTTTTTATGTATTGTCTATTTGCTTTGATTAGCATGACTGTTAGTTTTAACACAAGCAGTTTTGTTCCTCGGGTTATGTTGTTCAATGGTGTTTTTTTTTTGTTTTATTCCTGACGTTCCATGTACCCCCGTTGTACATGCAATAAATCTAAATCTAAATCTAAATCTAAATCTAAATCTGGCCAGGAACCCGCGGATATCGGCAGACGTCTGATAGAAGTTCACAAGGAGCATGCCCCCGGCAGAAGTACACTGTAGTTGTAGCATTCGAAGTTTGCGTCAGGCGACTTTTCCATCGAAGACGAAAACCGCGGTTGGTGGAGCGTACACGGCGTAGAGTACTGGGAGCTGCTCGATGAAGGTACCACAGTATCCGCCGACGTCTACGTTCGTCAATTACGAGAATTGAAGGCCAATGTCCAAAGTTCGCTACGGCGGCGGTCACATGTCTACTTCCAGCACGACAACGTGTCTACTTCCACAGACCGCACTTCGCAAGATCGACCAAGGCCGAGCTGCTGTCGTACAGTTGGACCGTACTTCTATACCCACCGTACTCCCCACACCTGGCCCCTTCAGATTTCCACCTTTTCTCCCACAGCCAACGCCACCTGGACGGCCAAGACTTCAAAACTCGCGCCGAGGTCAAGGCGGCACTCGGCAACTTCTTCGAGCTCCAGCTTCCGGCCTTCTGGAGCAAGGGCATCCATGATCTGCCTATACCGTGGCAGAAGGTCATCGATAAAGATGGAGTATATTTCAAGTGAATCCCTGTTGTCGTAAAAAAGTTGTACGACAATGATTAAAATTGGTCAATTTGTCCGATTTATTATGAATCAACCTAATATATATGCATGCATGTAGATGTGTAGATATGGGTCTTGCAATACGTAGATATGCAGCAAATCTTATAGAGTGGGACGACAGACGTATAAGTTTACAAGAACCATAAGCCGACAGCATAGCTATGCCGAGGAGTAGGTGCGAGCACATTACATTAGACCGGAAAAGGAATCCGAGTACCACTAATAGTTGCTCGTATACAATTCAACAACAAGGAGTCACGCTTTCCCACCTTTCAGGTCCCGAAAACTCACCTCAAAATGTTTCGAATTTTCGGAAAACTTTTGCTAGATTAATATGAAAATGGTAGAATGGACAATAGGATGGAATAAATTCGATTGTTCTCACAGCTGAAACGAAGAGTCAGGAATAGTGGTACGGATGCTTTCAGAATTGAGCAAAATGATGCCATTCCCGCGTAATCGAGTTTGTACACCTTCACACAATCCGGCATTCCTATAGGAAGCTGCAGTCCAATGTGTTACTGGCGTTCCGCCATCTAACATGCATTGCATTCAGCATGTCCCGTTACTTTTTTTAGATTTTCATTCGCCATCATATTGTCTATTCCGTCATATCACATCGACTGGTAGCTATTTACCCACCCACTGAGAATCTAATTGCTGAGTGTTGCAACAGATCGATTTGCCGTTACCAATGATTATCATTTCTTTCAACAAGGACCACTATTTGAAGCTTTGGGAAACTAGGTGTCAATTTGCTGCTCCTGGTACCACATTGATACCATGGTTCACTTTTTCGGTATATTACATCTTGGATCGCATCTTAATTATTACCAGCTAGGCTGGCGCACACTACACTACTAGTATCATCATTCGAACGGTTTGCTGAAACAGTGAATTCGCAAAAACAGGAGAAGGAAGCAAAATCCCTCCCTGTCAATCTCGTCCCTCCGCACCAATCGATATCGATCGAGCCAATTTTGTATGCTTGTATGTGTGACGCGCGCAGTAATGTGCGCCAGCCCAACTGGTATCTAAAATTCATGATCCCAACTTTGCTGCGACGCGAGATATGAATTCCCCAACATTCGTCTTTTGAGGCTTCTTATAAGCCTTTATCAGTTGCTATCACTTCTGGTTCCACACCATTAATGTTCCCTTATCACCCCCTATATCCCAAAATTCAGGTTCCCAGCTTTGCTGCGACGCGAGATATGGATTTCGTGACAAACAGAATATAGATCTCAGTATCAGTTCTCGTGTGATGTTCTTGATTTGTCTCCATTGGATTGCTCTAGCCAATACTTACTACCCTACTTTTCCCCGAACCTTTTAGAGGTGAGTTGCAATGTGTGCTGCGAGCACGATTCGATGTTTGCACTGTCCGTCCACTGTGGGCAGGTTTCTGTTCAGTTCAAGAATGTCAGGATGGCTTGGACATAGTCATGCCACTTTTTTCTAGACTATGTAGGCTGCGTTGGAATGAGTTATGAATTTTTGTTGTACTGACCCCTTTTCGCGGTGCCCTCCTCCCACTGTGCTCACGTCTCTTTCACATCAAAATTTTTCAAAGCAGGTAAATTCACAGGGTGGCTTGTGAAATATTCGATTTTTCTTTACGATGGCTTCAGAACAATTGTTGTCAAATTCAGACTGTCACGCTCCCCTAGAAAACAGTATGATTCAATTGAACTCATTTAATTGATATCAATTCCGAACTCCCTGACGTTCCTCTGAAAAATAGTATTTTACTTCTAATACCCCACAAAGAATGAAGAAGCTCTCTTCCTATGTTCTTTCGCCTACGAAATATAATGCACGATCTCACGAATAGCAGCCCCACGAGGAGCCACTAATCTGGGATAGTCTGCCCCATTATTGAAAATGGAAGTGGAGAACTATGTGGTGTAGCAGGCAAAAACAAAGTCAAAGAAATCCCAGAACGACATTCCATATAACCATATACCAAATTCTTCCCATTTTTTTTTGAGTGAGTTTTTAATACGTAATAGGTCTCCGCAAGGGAAAGATGCGAGGTACGGGGCTATGATACAAAGTGGCAATAATTTGAATGATGCGTTTGCTTGTGAAGGAGCTAGGCCACAAAAATATTGCGGGCCACCACAGAAAATTCTCAGGGGGGCCGAAGCTCGAGCATGCTTTGGGAACTGTGCCACACATCCTCTGCTTGTTCGTCAAGCATGGGCCGTTTAGAAACATATTTCCTCTTCCTGAACACCAGAATTATCGCTGCTGCCATCTTTGAACCAAAGTTGATGAGTACGTGAACCTGTCGAACGACTTGTTGGACGACTCTTGTGTAAGTACAAAAATTAAACTTTACATTTTTAATACGTTGACGACGAAGTCGGTCAACGTTGTGCTATAGCCATTCCATCCATATGACTATTCACAGGCGGTGGTGGAGGTTAGCCAAAAACATAAAATCAACTTTTCGTTGCTTTAAAGGGTTGTCGTTGCTTTAAAGGGTTGAAATGTTCGCGCTCAAAAATGAAAGTAGAGCCGGTCAGTTACTCAGTGCAAAGAAAAATGCAAAAAATACCAAGAACATCAAAATTTTCGATATTTCGAGGTTCAGCACACTGAATTTTGTTTGGTCCTTTTTCTATTTACATATTTATTTGTTTCCGGTTCCAGCTTCAACTGCGACGTAATAACTACCAAACCGGAAAAACCACAAAAGTGCACGAAATAACAAATATTACAATAATTTACAAAACCCATCATTTATTAACGGTGATAAATTCAACAAACTCATTGCACGCGTCACAATTTGTCTCGTTTTTCTTTAGCTAATTACCAGTATGCTGAGAGATATGTATCAAGAATCGAAGGGATCTCTATCAAACACATATTAATTCCAATTTTTTTAAATTCTGTTTCATCATATTCATATTCGTACTTACTACTTACGATTGCTAACACATCATCAAAATTCAAAAAAAAGAAGATGAAGTGCTTTCCGTGGGATGATCTTGGACACCGGTGTCCCACCACCCCGTCCAGTAAGAAAGATGCGCCAAAGTTAAAACGTAAAAGTCGTCACTGTGTCGAAAATGGCTACAAGATAGTGCGTATGCATCTGCAACGAGCATCAAAAATTTTGGAAAAGAATTTCAGCAAAAGCCAAACGTGTTTAGTCTCGTACTCCCATGGAACAAAGGCTTGCACGAAGAATATCGGCGCATAACACCTTCAGGAAAGTAAATTATCACGTCTTACCTGCCAAGCAGCATAACAATATTTTATTGGCTTCCAGTCGTCAAACACGGTATGTGGCAGCCAGGTGTGTCCAGCTTCAGCACTAAAACTGAGAATTTCTTGTGAACAACTTGCAATGAACGTCACTAAATGTTATCCACCAGCGATATATTGGGTTGGGGAATAAGTCCCCGCCGTTTTTTATCCCCGTTTTTCACACTGTTCCCTCCATCTTTCGCAAAGCTTATAAATGTTTTCGATAGAGCTTTTTTTGCTCTACAACATGCTACTATCTTTTTTTCGATTCCTTCGACTACTTAATATTTATGACGTTTGGAAATGAAGTAAGCTGAAGGCAAAAAATTGGCGCTTGCGCACTTCATCTTTCTCGTTTGCCATTGAGATCAAAAAATGAATGTGTATATGATCTGATATAGCTCTTTCAGCTCTACGTACTACTTTTTATTCAAATCGCTCAACTTTTTGTTGTTTTTAAAACTCACAAATGCAGTATTCGCAAAAGTAAGCACTTTCGTTATCTCCTCTTCCTCGCCTACCATCGAGATTGGAGAGGATGTGCATATATGCAATCAACAGAGCTTTTTTTTGCTCTACAACATGATACCTTTATTCTTTTGTATCCTCTCATATTTTAGCATGTTGAAATATGTTTCCATCTGTTTTTCAATTCGAAGTTGCGTAATTAAAAAAATTTTTTTGGCAGAGTGTTCCCCATCGTTCGATAGAGCTCTTTTCGCTCTACAAGGTCATACCTGCGGTTTATGGTAGAACTAGTTTTTGCAATTTTTTAGAACTTTTATTTTTTTTAGGAATTTTTAAATTCGAAGAAATCGAGCATATTTGACAGATATAGTCAAAAATGCTAGATTTCGTCGATTTTTAAATGTTCTAAAAAATGGCAAAAATTGATTCTAACAAAAACCATAAGCATAACCTTGTAGAGCGAAAAAAGCGCTATTGAGTGATAGGGGGCACTCTGCCAAAAAAAATCATTTTTATCACGCAACTTTGAATTGAAAAACAGGTGGAAACATATTTCTACATGCTAAAATATGAGAGGATACAAAAGAATAAAGGTATCATGTTGTAGAGCAGAAAAAGCTCTATTGATTGCATATATGCACATCCTCTCCAATCTCGATGGTAGGCGAGGAAGAGAAGATAACGAAAGGACACACTTTTACGAGTACTGCATTTGTGAGTCTTAAAAACAGCAAAAAATTGAGCGATTCGGATAAAAAGTAGTACTATTCTGTAGAGCTGAAAAAGCTCTATCGAATCGTATACACAAACATTTTTTGATCTCATGGCAGACGGCAAAGGCGAGGTGCGCATGTGCCATTTTTTTGCCTTCAGCTTTCTTCATTTCTAATCCTCATAAATAGCAGGTAGTCAGTCGAAGAAGTCGAGTGCAAAAAAAGCTCTATCGAAAACATATATAAGCTGTGTCGAAAGATGGAGGGAGCAATGTGAAAAACGGGGATAAAAAAAACGGCGGGGACTCATTCCCCAACCCAATACTTTGAGCTGTTCTGGGTTCGAGTGCAATGGATATGACGCTTTTCCACTGATTCATCGAGCAAGGCCTTACCTTCCGAGCATTCAAGCACATTCTTGGGTTTGGGATCTCAACAGCCATCGGTTGGCAGTTAAAAGGAGTGACAAGTTGTTCTGTTTCAAAGTGTAATGATGATCTCAAGGTGGGTCTATATCCGAGAGGTCATTTATAAAACCCATGAACCTGCAAAATTTTTGAAATTTGTTTAGCAAATATTCCGCGATTTTTTGCTTTTCAGCTTCGGCAGGCTTAAAATATGCATTTTTTCCTGTAATTACATATATGTTTACTATACGTGGTATATTCATTCCTACTTTGGATGATAGCCAGTTGAAGTTATTTGAGTTTCTCTAATAAAAAGAAGGTGAAAAGAAGTTGTCTACTTTTCGGATGGCCATCACCTGTCGAAAATAGCAGACAGAGGACTTGAATGACGTGAGTTGCTTGAGAACATAGGCTTTCGTTCAGCCTATGCGGATATTTTACTGTTCCATTTATTTTTTCCACTATTTTCAGCCTCACGCCATTGTGGGGCACGCTTTCGTTAGAATCATTGTTTTTATGCAAGGCGTGCAGTGCTATTTTTCACGGAATTGCTTCATTCTTCATTCCAGCTTCTCCTTGAGGCTCCTCGCTGGCGCTCGTTCAATGTTAAAGCTCTAGAGATGTTCATAATAGATGAATTTCTGAAGACAGTGTTGGGGGTAGTTCGATTGCATCATTCCTTCGATCTTCGAGAGCTGAATAGGCACCTAGGCTCCATCCAAGCTCAGAGACTTTTTTCGCAGGAATATTGCCGCATTTATGCTTCCTAGACACCTATCTTTCAAGTGAATGACATCTTTTAAGGATTCCTTATCACCCTGATACCCCTATCACTGTCTTCAAGTTTCTCACTACGTCTTCTCACGACCCCTCGCAAATGTAGGTCCGCGCTTTGGCCTTTCTTCCAAGGAAATTTTGTGTCACGAATTCATCGAAGTACACATCCCAGCTCTCCTTGGTCTCACGTGCCTCCTCATGATGGCACCCTTTCCGCATATTCACGTATTTCATACCATCGCGTCCAAAGTATCTCGATGCTTAGCATCAGGCACCCAAAAGGAGAATAGTTTGCATCCCATTACCGAGCATCTCATGTAAGGCGTTCACTTCCGTATCGTTGATATGCCTACGATCGCCACTGGCAAACGTTCTGCGACATTTGCAGCTCTAGGATCTTGTACATACCCTGCGCCGACAGAACGTGCTTGCGTTCACAGGTAGCAATGCAGAGTGGTGGTACAGGGGAGGTGCAGAGTCACGCAGCCAGGCCCTGCTGCGGGCACTGCAGGGTATGAGCGCGGCCTAACAATAGGAGTTTCTGTGCTCCGAGTTTCAGTAGTACATGATACGTCCTTCTTCTGTTTCTCTACTCTCTCCACCTCTTCCATTCAGGTCAGCAATCATCTGTATGCATACGCTGATCACTTCTTTGTTGCTTACGTTTTTTTTTGATACGAATAAAATTAAAACTGATAGTTTCTGATAAAACTCAAAAAGCTGGTTTGCCCCCACCCCTACTGAAACCAACTGAGGCTAGCAGAAAACGCCCGCACTTTTACGAATTCGCCTAAGAAACTCTTGTTTGAAAGTTACTTTATGAACGCTTATGTGATCCCTATTTTGTCAAATCTAAGGGAGTTACGGGACATTGAAAGTTGTGCATTTTGAATGGCGGAACACTAGGAACATATAGGACTGCAAATTTCCAGGAGAATTATGAAAGGTGTATAAACTCGATCACGTAAGAACTGCATGTCCTTGCTCAATGTCTCGAAGCACCCGTGCCACTATTCCTGACTCTTCGACTGACAATTTCTATTTGTCAGTTATAGGAACAAACTATTTCATTTGATTTGCCATCGCAATGTCCTTTCTTTTTTCATTGTAGCTTTCAAAAGTTCCTCATCAAGTAAGTGAAACTGTCTGGTCAGCGTGCTCTTCATATGGCTCAAAGCATGCTTCTGGAGAAAACATACTAGTTCACTTGAGAAAACATCACAAATTTCTGCGCTTGATTGATTAATGTTTTTAGAGTTTTGTCGACCACATCAGGCACGCGACGCAGTCCAGCAACTATTTCTTATCTTCCGTTCATTCATGAAAGATCATACATACTACATATGTGGATGCACGACAGGGCATCTCGACTGGGTTAGCTCATCCAAGGAATCGTGCCCGCCCGTGCTGCCAACTCGCAACGGGACTCACACACAAAATTTGCATGGCGCGATGACCCAGTTCGAGTTTCATGTCGCACATTCCTGTTTCGTTGGCTTTTTATCACTGTCGTTCACACTTGTACCATTACTTCCATTTGACTTCTCACAATGAATACATACTCCTTCAAGGCTTCCTTTAAGTGTTATGATGTATCAGCTTGAAGGGAGTGAGCGCTTCCGGGTCACGATATTTGTTTGAAGTCTCAGTCAAAATGGTTTAGTCTCTCGCGTTATATACGAGAGTTAAGTGCTGCTGAATCTCACAGTAACTTCTGCAAGACATCCGGTGACAATGCATTTCTGTGCAGTTCCAGCAGAAAATCCTCCACTTATGAGACAGGGAACGACGGGCATGGTCATTTATCTGAGACTCTGCATAATGGAGAGCTGAGGAAAGTCGTGGGTTGGACTCTCGCTGAATTAAGATAATCTTCAGAGAAGTGTGGCTACAATGAAGTGCTTTTGCACTGCGTTTTCAAATTAGCCAACAGGAGTACTTCATGCATGGCAATGAAAATACCACGCAATCTATGCAAATAATGCAGCACAACGCCAGAGAATTTTGTTTGCGTTTTGCTCAGCATCCCGCAAACGTACTATTGCGACATTCCTTGTCTAGAACGTAGTGAATAACGACAAGTTCAAAAACGTGCGTCAATCTTTGCGATGCTGATAAGAAGAATTATTGATCAAGACGAAGAAAACTATTTGGGTTCAACCCTTGTGTTGCTCATCTAGTCAAGCGGCAGAAAAGCGCTCTCGGGGAGTTCGCTGCTCTTTTTTCTTTTCGTTCGTTACTGGGCCACTTAGCATCCTTAATTCTCCCCTTAATTCTCAGAGAAGGCTAATTATGTCATCAAGGCTCAATTATGACAAAAAATCATTGTTAACACTGTGGAGGCGTCGTCGGCGAAAGAAGTGAGCGAGCTATTTTTCGAGCAGGTGCAAGCTAGAGTTATCGAGTGAACTTCAGCGTACATAGCGGCCTTATGTGAAATTTCATGGCTGTACCTTTTACTTTTTTGCTCCTTTTTTCGCTTTGAGCATTTTGTACGGGAGAAACTTTGCCGTGGAGAGCACAGCAGGTTGCGATCGAGGTCAGTCTTCCGCGATTTTACAGCATCACGACTGCGCACGCCAAGACGCAAAATTGCAAAATTTGAAGGTCTTATGATAGCGTGCGAAAGGTACGTTGACGTGGCAAAATTTCAAGACCTCATGACAGAAACCTCAAAATATTTCGTGACGTCTGACATCAGTCCGACGTTGAGCTCCCAATTACCTGATCGATACAGGATTCGCCATGGAGGTTCCATTGCATTATAGTTGAAGACTAATCGTTCATTAGTAGCTTGAGGGTCCGGCTTTTTTCATTAAAAAGGGCTTCCAACCCTAACATGTGAACGTTTATGCGGTACACCGTCATTTTGCACGTCTACAGTAGTTTTGGGTGTGAAGTGAATTGTGGCCACTGTTATTGCAGGCATCGTGATTTCCCACCCGTCGCATCCATCTCCCCTTCCATTCGTCCAAACTTTTGTCCAGTTTTTGTGCTATGTCTTGCTGGGTGTGTGCAGATATGACAGCGAATCGCGCGGCCGCCCACGGCGAGCGGCGCGGCGGGTGCGAGTGCCAGTGGCAGGGCATGGCAGCCTTCAAGCGAGGCAGTGTGGCATGGGTGGAAGCGCAGATGTGACGCAGCCACGCTCTGCCGGGCGCCCAAAGGCAATCGATTCGCAAGTCGTACTGGTGGCGCCGCGAGTGAAACGTCGCGAAGCGAATCGCTGTCATATCTGCACACACCCTGTCTTCCTTGTGGAAGTCTGCGATTCGTTCGACGCGCCCCCTTTTGTTCCGTCCGTCAATCGATATTCGATGCAATGGTGCCTGGAGCGCTCACATCTACTTCGAATGATGCAGACACTCTGCACTTCGGAAACCCTTCATCCAGCCCTTGATCCTAAGTAAATGTCGTTAGGTATGTTGACGGTACACCACTGAACATGAAGGCATAAGAAAGAGGAACAGCATATGTCACTGATTCCGCGGAAGTAGCACACAGGACCATATTCAAAACAGAATACGAGGGGATAAGAGCCTTCAAAACGAATGTTCTTCTCACGCACCGCTCATTCTTCGGTTTGCTAAATCCTAGTTTTCGTACCACAGTTCGGTAACTTTCGAGAAATAAACTCACATCCGTAAAAGTGTACCATAACCAAAATGTAGCAATAACAGCTGTGATGTTCCTCCACATTCCCTTATCTCGAGTTTTGCTCTGTCATTTCGGTATGCGCGCAAATAACAATAACGTAATCAATAAGCGCACCCTCACCTCTACAGGAAGATGGGAGACAGGAAAGTCTAGATCCCGATTTAGTACCTTTGGATTCTGCACCTATCACATGTTTTGGGTGTGTACCCTTATGTCAGGATTGTCGCACGACGACGAGCGGCATGCGACGCAGTGTGTGCGAGCTATGGTCGTCGCGGTTGTTGGGTCTTAGGACGATTACACGGTAATGCTATGGGCGCGATACGTACTTGACTTGTAATCGCTCCGGGACACAACAACATGGCGTCTTTAGCTCGTCCGCCTTGCTTCGCTTACGACATGCCGCAGTGCGACAATCCTGACATAAGAGTACACACCCACATGTTTTTGAGTGTACGTACGCCACAAATCTTGTCTCCACGTCACGCGAATAGCGTCACCGCGCTCGACATGTGCCTTGCTGGTTTCATTCTGAGATTCCGCTCGCAGAGAAGCTCGCCGACACTTCTGAACTGAATGTCCCTATCCTCGTTTTCAAACCCTTGAATCTTCGAAATCCATGGAACCGACAGATTCGTGTTCTAGAGGGCTTATTGTTAGTGTATAGTTTGCTGTTAGCATCGACTAACGAGAAACATCGCTTTTCTTCAATGTTACACTGCATTTGTTTGAACCTTTTTTTCTTTTTTATTCCATTTCTTTACCATAAAAAAGCCTCTCTCCCCTTACTGATTCGAACGTATTTGAGGGTCATCACGAAACATCTTTCCAGATACGCCCACCTCCTTTTTTTCCACTTGTCCCCATGCCGTGCTGAGCACGAGCACGGCATGGAAACAATTGAAGGGAGGAACTTGGTATTTAATAAAATATGTTTCACAAGAGGTCACGGATTCTCAAAAAAATGCCGATCAATGAATACTTTCTATGCGATAACTTTTTTCCGGAGCCACTCCCCTAGTATGTGAAAAAGATCAATCATGGAATCGGGGTCGTTTTCTGAAAAAGGCCCACAGCGTTGTTTAAACACACTGAAGGGCTGAATGGACCATAAGGTCTAAGTTCCGAGAGGGAGGGGAGAGGGGGGGGGGGAGGGGGGAGATTCCAGACAGCCATGACGGCATACGGGTAGAAGAGTGCACATGCTACATGCACAGAAAGCACTACACCTGGATTTCACGCACTGTTTCGCCTTAACGAAGTTGCACCATCCTGCGATTCCGTATTTTCTCCTCTTGCCAATCATGCTGTAGCAAATTGATTGCTTCATTTTTAGACTTCCACCACTTGCCTGGAGCACACTACAGTGTGCATGACTCCGGAAGTAGTCGACTGCTCCTAGAATAATCGAAAATGCCTCAACAGACTACTTGCATATAGCAGCAATAGAAATATGATCTTTTTTCTGCTGCTCTGCCTCTTTCCAGCCCCCCACACAAAACCAATGAATCGATCAATATCAATCGCATGCGGCTTTGTAGAACTTACGCCTCTGTACCATTATTCATTCGTTGGAGTGGTCCATTATTGATCCCCGGTCCTCTACCCAAAACCACTAATTTCGAAATTTGCCTCACTTGGTTATTCATCTTTTTCGCTTCTACAGGCTCTTTGAGAACCACGTAACGAATTTCGGTTGAGGCTAAGCCCATAACAGTAAACATCCATCGCGAATTTGTTGAATCTGTGACGCCTATTAAATTCGTTTTACAAAAACCACTCTCAGGGCAAGGTAGAAAAACTCTCACTGTCGAAAAACTCATTCCGTGTTCTGTGATCAGGCGCATAGCCTTTGATTCATTCGAAATCATTAGAGTAACTTAGGTGAAGGCAGGTGAACATGAAAGGTTGTGATGCATAATTCACTCCAAAGGAATTGAATTCTTTAAGAACGTCAAAAGTAACTGCTAATCTGATGATTCATAATTTTATCTTTCTTCGAGGATCAGATTCGAAACATTCGGTTTAACATTTTTAGTTTTTGATAACTGCTGTTTATCGCCGCAGCTCGCGATGCGAAAGTTACTACAAGGATGCTGAGTTTGTTACTACAAGGATGTCGATTTCCGTCCGGCACCGAAGCTTTTGCCCATAACTCAGCATCCTCGTAATAACATTCGGTTTAACATTAAACCTACCTGGAAGCAAGGTGTTCTTCTGCAAGTGAAGCAGAGATGTGAATCGGTGACGGCAGTGAGAAAGCAAATGAAGGCGTCACAATCTCAAGGGTAGAGTCTCTCTTCTACACATCAGTTTGGGCTGTGATATCGTACGGGCAATTTTGGCCCTTGGTACTTTTTTGTACATAGCTAGGATGAACTTGCTAGGATGACGAGCGCAAATTCACTGCATATTTTCTACATAAACATACTTTTTTAATACTCTTCGATTTTTCTCCATTTCATGGTTTTACTTGTGTGTTTGCTTCATTGTTTTATTTCTTTTACATCATCATGGACAAATTCACTTCTTTGCCCAATGCCGACAAGCAACTCGACCAGTTTGAGGTGAAGCGCATTAGGATCGCAAAAGCGCCGCAAATGCATGTTTTTAGAGCGAGCTCCACTACACATTATCTCATCTGGGCTCAAATGTTCTCTCACAGAGGATGAAGTTCCCAGATACGCTTTCCTTCTTTCCCCCCCCCCCCCCCCTTCCCCGCCTATCCCGGTGTCTTCGAAGCGCAGTTCTGCCCACAGGCAGACTCATTCAGAATAGAATTAGTTTTGGTTTCTGAACAATCTGTATACCCTGTATACTGTACCCTGCCATGGAGCCTCTGGTGTCCAAAACGGGAAAAAGAACCGTTGAATTTTAATCCTCCCTGCTCCAAGTCCGTTTTCTTCTATTCTACATTGCTTTGTTTCTCAGAACGACCTTATCTAATTTGTTGCGCTGCATTGAAATTTGAATCTGCATCGACAATGTAATTATTATAACTGATGTCCCAGTGTTTCCCAGCAGAAAGCATATACAGGGTTTGCCAAAAATAGTTATTTTCTATCCTCCACTTTCAACACTACTTCAGTCGAACTCTAGCAATATTCTGACGAGGTATTTGAATCTCTACAGTAAAGAGCAAACCTCACTCTATCACTGTTCTCCGTAACAGCCTTCTGCACGAGCAGAAACGGGAGCTTGTTCCAAGTGAAGAAAATGTGTCACCTCAACTGGACAAAATCAAAAAATTTCGTCACCTTCGCTTACAACCTTGCTGAAGTTTGTTCACTGTGAGTACACAAATGTAGTGATATTGTGTGGTGTTCTTAAACATTCCGTTACCGGGTTTCCGCCGTCCTTTGTTTGCAAAAACCAGAACGCACCGTTACCACTGAAACGCCTCAGAAGGCAGGTTTGAGGCATGAAAAATGATACTTCGGATCATAGCAGCCTTGTCCAAGCAGCAAGAGCTCTGTGACTTTTATGAAGCGAAGTGTCAATTCTCAGGAAGCTTCCCACAAAAGACCTTCAACGGAACCTGACTCCACTGATTGGAGTTGACCTTGATACCGTAGGTGCTTCGAAGCCCAACTGCGCCGACTGAAGGCTCCATGTTTTGATGAAGGTGAAAGTAGTGAGTCTCAGCTTGCTGCTGTTTCTACAGGAACATTTCGGGAACATTTTGTCTCTTCCGTTTCCCTATATTTTGTATACTGGGCGGATGTGAGCCATGAGCAAAATTACATTTTTAGCACAATACCGGCCAGTGCAAGTCATTGTGTCGTTTCCTTAACTGTGCCACGGTCACTTGTCCTATTTCTCCTGCATCATTTCCGTAGAGTTCCTAAGATCCCGTACCGTAGGTATTATAGAGTGCGGTTGCGCCCTCGCAGTAATTAGGCACTATTCCTCGAAAAGGCTCATAAGGCTAGCTGTCAACACACATCCCCACTTTGGCACATGACAACTGGAAAGAGTGCACAAAAACTAATGAGTGCAAATTTGTCCGCCCATTCACCATGCGAAGTGCAGTGGAGCAGCATCCCTGAAAAGGCCTCCGGCTATCAATCTCTTCTTTCTGAATATTTTATTATGCTGTGAATTTCATTGCAATAGTTCGGCGGTTCTTGTTTAAAATTGTTTTTTTCTTACAAATTTTCAAATTTGTGCTGTAATCACATGTTATGTGAGGTGCTAAGCTTAATTCTGGCCATTTATCGCTGAGACAAACATCTTCACTAAAAACCTGATATAAGATATCCCAAGCAAATCATTTTCTATAGTTTTCTGCAGCATTTCTTCATCTTTTTGGTACTTTGATTAAACCGTGGCGATGAAACTGCGCCATTGCCAGAGCACTACAGTCACCAACCTATTTTTAGACTTCTCACTTTTCAGAATCATGTAGCAAACAGACGTGCCACTGTGGTCTAGTAGGAGGGCGGATTCCTACCGAAGCTGCAGTTGTGCTCTCTTCACACTTTTTGCAACACACTGATAACGGCTTCGATGCGAATGAATGGAATTGCGCTCGTCACTCACTGTTGTTGGCTTTTTTCGTACCACTCACTTTTAAAATTTGGTTTTAATGCCGATGACATCATCTGTACCCTCCTTTTCCTGATCCCCGTAAATGCAGAGCAGCAATTTAACGCCACGACCATTCCATTTTGACAGTGGTTCTGTGCTTGTCTTGAATTCCTCCCGCAAGAAGCCTACCCACCATTTCTTGCGTGAGGAAATAGGCGCAAAATTAGATCTACATTCGGGCAACACTGACAATACACCCAAGAATATCCCTTCCTCTAGATGACTCTTGGAAGTAAATAAACAGTAAATAAATTCTCCTTGAAAGTAGACAAACAGAGACTGAGGTTGGGACAACTCGTGTAGCAACCACTTTTCTTCATTTGAACCCTCTCAGCTGCATGTAGACATTGTGTAATTATCAGGTTAGTACATAGCTCCCAACTCGTCTCCAAGCATATATCCAATAAAGTGCGCAGTTCACTAGCTATCACGAATTTTCACTTGGCCTTGGTATTCATCGTCATTTACATCGAAAATTTTCGTTCAAGTGATAGATGAGTTGTACGACGGGGCCTAATGTCAGCAGGCTCCCTTATAGTTTGTGGTGCTTTGATGACAGACAGCAGAAGAATTGGATGTTGCAAATGCAATTTTGGTGCCTCACGCGCTAAGCAGTATTAGAAACAAGCAAGACATTGTGTGAGCATGATCACGATCACCAGCATGAGCTCTCCTTTTGATACTGCCTTTCTAAGAATGATGTTCATGCCCCATCAGAGAAGGTTTGTCTTGCAGCTTTTTACTTCGGTGATAAATATTGAACTTGAGTTGTGAACTTCGAATACATAAGAAATTAGAAGAGATAAATTGCTAACACTGAGTGTTCATGCATATTCATCCTAATAGCTTGATATCACCCAGATTGTGTGCTGGAACCCTGCAAGGGATCGTTGCAAAAGGCGGGCTTATCTAAATAGTGACACTTCATCAGTGAGTAGTGAGTTTGGAACATGTACATAAGAATCAGAAGGAATTAATTGTTATCAGTGAATATTCATGCGAATCAATGTCAACCAAAATTCAAGGAGCAGAATGGTACTTTTTCCCATGATTCCCACAAATTATGAAAAAAATTACCATTCTCGAGAAAGTAGCTTTTCGATGGAAAAACATCTGTCAGCAGCAACCAAGGTGCCCCATCAGAGGCACTTTCCTTTCACTTTTTGAATACGGTGATGAATAAGCATCTGTGAGTTGTGAGTTTTTAACACATAAGGAATTAGAAGAGGATAAACTATTATCAGCGACTGTTCTTGCAAATTCATCAAAATTTGTTGATATAGCCCAGAGTGAGAACTGGAACCTTTGAAAGGGATCGTTACGAAAGACGGACTTATGTAAATGCTATTGATCTCGTCATCAACATGAGCTCTCATATTAGTCCTATATACCTCTCTATCATTTTTAGGGTCGAAGCCGAATTCAGAATGCTGGGACCTCAAATTAATCATTCCGACAAAAAACACGAATATCATTTTATTTGGCTGACTTCCTGCTCTGTTAATTAGCACTGTCTGACATCGTCCCACGAGACAACACGGCTATTGCACTATGTACGTTGACAACATCGTCGAGGTGTTAATATTCGATAACGGACGAAGTTGGCCCACTCTTCTTGTTTTGAGCACCTATTCTCAGGTTCAGTTAGTCACTAATAATTTGGTTGCATTTCCAGTCCCATACATCTGCAGCGCTGTTTCCCTGATTTGATAAGAATAAGCCTGAAATGGTCCGGTCCTTATAAAAATTATGAAGAACCCTCACAATTTCTCTGACCAGACGCGCACCTAAGGTCGTAACTATCTTGTTAACCCACATAAAGGTCAAAGCTTTACAACTTGTTAACCCACATAAAGGTCAAACCTTTACAACTGAACGGTACTGCTGCGCACGTCGAAGCATAGAAGTTTAGATGAAAAGCCTCTTACGTGTGGTATGACACCCATCCTTTTCCGAAACTCAGCAAAGCTTATACTATACGTTTTCGAGAAGCAATTATCTGTGATCTCAAAGAGTACCTGCTGTTACCTACAGAAAGAGGCTCCTCTCCTATCGTTTCGGATCCAGGCTATGGTTTAGTTTAGTTTACTTTTTTTAGTTTAGTTAGTTAGTACTTTTAGTTTAGTTTTTTTGAAGCTCGTTGTTGCCCGTGCACAACATCGCATTCTCAAATAGTTATGCTGATTTTATTCTCACTCTCACCTCATGACTGCTTCAGTCTGCTTCTGCTGTTGTGCATGTGTCTCAGTGAGAGCTGCATTCATGGGCTCAATTGATTGCCGTGAAGCACCACCGAGTCAGTGGTTACGGAACATATTTAAGTCAATGAGGTGCCGAAGTTGCACCCGCTCTGGGGGTGCCGACTTGCACCTGCCCACGCTGGGGCCTCCGGCTTGGGAATGGGGGTCGATAGGACGAATTTCCGCTTGCGTCGTCGCACTTGCGGCGCCGTCAGTACGAGCCGTTGGAAATTTCGCTCAAGACGCAATGGGATGAGCTGGTACCGTAAGGGACCTTTAAAGACTGCAAGTTGAATGCTTTGGGAGTTTGCCTATCTTTAAAGGTCCATCACGGTACCAGCTCATTCTTGAGCGGCATTCCACACGACCCGTACTTGCCGCACTGCTCGCCGCGGGCGGTCGCGCGGAAATTCGACCTATCGACCCCCACCCCAGGCTTGGTTATCATCATAGTTTGGTTGATCCCTCATGTACTTCCCGTTGAAGTAACAAACTCACATTCTCCTACATCGTACCGTGCAATTGTATAAAAAAATTAAAAAAATGAATATTAGATAATAGCTTCCACATCGGTACTTTTTCATACTTCTCCAGGAGTTTCCGACGAAAAATTTTTTTCCCTAAATGAAAGGGAAGGTTTACAGCCAGAGCACTACCTCTGCACACTTCACGAAGCCTTTTAACACTTCCATATGTAGCCTAAGGCTGCAAATATTGATTGTACCACGAAGTTTTAAGCTATTTACATTTAAGATTGCATCTCAGCCTATCCGAGCGCATTTGATAGCTTCATTTTTCCTTTGCTTGGTTCTCTCTATCACGGGTTATTCGCATAGTTCTCTCTTCGATGGCTCTTTCTCTGAAATGTGAAGCCATACGATCTGCAATACTGGAATTCTCAGAAAGATTGTCTCATTCTCCATGTGTTTTCTGAAAGGAGCCATGAAATCACACAAGCACTTCTAGCTCTTCTATGAACGGCTCAATCTTTAGTGCAAGAGTTACGTACCATCACTATCTATTACCGCTCATTAACAGGTCCTCGGAGTTCGACACTCAACTGAATCCGAAAGATGCCATCCTTCCACCTCGCCTTTCCTCCGAATACTGACAGGTTAGTGTGTTTTAATTATCCTCTTCATCCACGGTTACCTCTGTACCCACAGGAAGGGGGTGTAGATTCGTGCGATGATATTGTGCTATTAGGTTGTAAGGAAAGTTCTGGCCGCTTTTTCGCGTTCACAAGGTAAATTCAAATATCAGAGCGCGTCAACATGAATCAGCTGACATATTGCGCTCCTTAGATGGACAAAAAGTTGTTCTTTCTGTATATATGTTTTATTTGGAATGCCACAAGGTTTTCGAATCATCAGGGAAATTTTAAAGTACTGCGAAAATGGCACTTTTAAGATGACTTCACTTCACGAGTTGTTATTTGGCCGAGTCCCAGCGAAGAGGGCCACAAATGTGAGTGTTGTAAGGCTATGGGGTGAAGCATTGGATGGAACACTTTGTCCCTGGTATCAGGGCAGAAATGAAAACGAGTTGCTTGAATTTTCAATTGATCAAATCGCTTCAACTAAAACGGCAGAAAGCGATGAGCGTCCACTTGCAGGGGATATCAACAAGCTTGGCCCTCAACAACAAACATAGTTGACCACCTCAAGTAGCTTCGTTTTGAAAAAACCCAAAAAATGAGTGCCGCGCGACCCCCCGAAGCAGCAGTGCGCGAGCACGTTTTCCACAAATCGTCTTCCACTAATTGAAGCAGTTGCAGGGTAAGACCCTCACTCGTCCATCATGTTCATCAGATCTAACGCTAACTATGTCTCACTTCCCAAAACATGTGGGCAGCTCCTTCAGTAGCAGTGTGTTCAGAAAGAGTAGCGATTTGGAGTCGACTTTTTTCATTTCGCGCAATATAAACCACCAGCCCTTCATCAAATTGAGACATATAGGTATGCATAATATTGTCAGGAGTGTATTGATTCGAATGGTGCTTATTATGTGAGAAAAGACGCATTCTGAGCGGAGTTATGATCTTCCGAAGTTGAAATTTCAAAAACCGGCCAAAACTTTCCTTACGGCCTAATACAATCACATCCCCTTGGTCATATTAGGCTGACGCATACGTTGCGAGACCCTCAAAATTCTCTGTGGTTTCGCTGCTTTTGAACTTTATCGAGTTTCAATTGCCATAGTGAGGTGAAGAGGGCTCCGATGATTCTCTAAAGATATATACGAGTGCCTCGCTACATTGTAGCAAGAACCGACTCGGATTCATAGCTTCCATAATTCATAACAAGTGTATTTATGATTCCTAGTTAGGTAATCACCAACTATTATCTATCAGTTGGTCTAACATCATGGGCGTCAGAGGTCCGATCGGAATAGCTCTTTTTATAAATTCACTCGGTGCCCACTACCGAATCACGCTCCGTCCCCGTGGGCGGACCTCAGCTTCGTTCATGTGTGTTCTTTACTTCTTGTTCCATCCCTACCCATTCGAAGCTTGTTCCCATCTCCACAGGTTGTTTTTCATATAATTCCTAATTTCGTGACAGACGGACGGACGCACAAACAGACGAGTTTTATATAGTACCGCTGCTCCACCGGTTTTGTGTAGGGTACTTTCGTTGAATTTGGAGGGTGTAGGTTGCTTATACGAAGTGCCTTGCCACAGCGTTGCAAGAAAATTCACAACTTCCATAATTTACCCAGGTGTCTTCACGATTCCTAGTTAGGGAGTCAGCTTCTATTATGTCGAAGTGCCCATTCGGAATAGGGTACATATGGTCCGATAAATTTTCAGTCGCCGAGCTAGAATCTGCATTCCAGATTTGCAGAACGATTCTCTGAGCAGAGTTACAAGACCGTTTTTCGATAGTGTCGGTCCAAATACACCACAAGCGAATAGAATTCTCTAGCGTCAATCACCGCGGGGTCCATCAGACTCTACGATCTCCTAAAGTTCTGTCGCTATACTCAGCAAATCTGTCCCCTTTTTCGGTCAAACACCTCGTATTGTCTGAAAACAACATGCCTATTTTCTTGAAATATACGTTTTCTCATCAAAGGATTATTGCACGATAAACATGGTTGAGAAAATCTGCCTGTAGGTTGGTAAGTAAAAAAAACTGTCGCCCGGCTCCACTGTGAGTGCTTAGGTCACGACGGACGCCATGAAGGCGATGGGACCCTTAATCTGCGCCAGTCGCCGTTGTATTCGATGTAGTGGCTCTCAGCATGGCTGTCTCTGGTTCCTTCACATCTCGCCCTTTCCTCGTTGCTCTGCTTGTCGAAAATTCCCACCAAGCCCTTACATTCTGTATCAACGACGAAATTATAGGGTCTGATACAACTTGTTTTTGAGTGCCTAAATGGAAATTTTTTTGCTTTTTTTCTTCAGTAAGCCATTTGGCACCTCCTTCAAGACCGTTTTCGATTGCTAAACCCGGGTAACTACAGATTGTGCCTTTCGGCAAATTTATTAATTTGTTAAAATATAATTATCGCTTTTTCAGACGAAAATATGAGACATCAATGACCACCGCACTAAATTTCACTGCATCCATCACAAGGGCCATGCATTTTCAAGGCTTCTTCATGGCCCCTTTCTTCACAAAATTTCTCTCTTACCGATTATTCCTGGGAGGCAACAAAGGCAACAAACAGAGGCTCGCTACTCTTTTAGAAACGCAACCATGTTATCCGCGTCCTTTAACCATGAGGGACGAGACCATTTATGGTCTGTTGTCAGAAATGGAGGAACACTTTTGGTTAACGAATGAGTCGGCTAAGAGGCTCATCGTATCAAGTGTTAAAGGAATCGTCCACGGAAAATGAGTTTTTGTGTTACCCATATGTTTATGCTGTATTTGCCTAATGTTGGCCTCATGCAAAATTTCACGCGAAAAAATGTGAATGTGGCTGAGATACAGCACCACAAAGTGCGGTCCCAGTGGGCGGGGCCTCCGTGTGAAAGCCTCGTCCCGTCTTCCGCCGCCGTTGGGAACGGAGAGTAGGTTTGTATACGTAACCTTCTGTTCCTACAATGCGTCTCCGACCACGGCGGACGCGGTACGAGGCTTTCACACGGAGGCCCTGCCCACTGGGACCGCACTTTGTGGTGCTGTATCTTAGCCAGATTCACATTTTTCGCGTGGATTTTTGCATGAGGCCAACATTAGGCAAATACAACATAAATATATGGGTAACACAAAAACTCATTTTCAGTGGACGATTCCTTTAAGGGATAATAAGCAACTCAACTTCATCCTTTAACGACGTCACCTACCGTTTTGCCGCGTTTTACAAGGTTCATCAGGGAAAGGTTTTGTGTCCTACAATATTTCTAATTGTTTGTGTAACGAATAGGAATCTTGCCCAAGCAGCTTCGTTTGTGGCATACCGCTAGTGATAGTGTGCTAACCCTTCATGACGAATGACGGCATCTCTAAATCCATTGCCATTGCTCTCGAACTCCTTCTAGAAATAGTCGCCCTTCTGGATTCTGGCGGATGTGTCGCTCTAAGAAAAGACGTGAGCGCCTCTACACGTTCCCAGATTGGAATGGGTTCCCCTCAAGCAATTGTGTAAGAAAAGATTACTGGTGCGAAGATGTTTTCTTCAGTGCTTTGGGACGGTAGTTCACAGTCGTCCACCTTGTACAAGTGCAATGTGGACGGTTATATGCTAGGGAAATGAAGTAGTCTCCTGCACACTCCATGCACACACCTCACAAAATAATTTGAGCAGTCAGGGATATTTCGAACGGTCGAAGGAGTAGCTACAAAGTTGCCGCCTGAGCAGCATGTACCGAGAAAGAAGAACACTGTAAATCTTTTCAAATGAATTGATTGAATAGTTCCCAGAGTCTCATCATTTATAAGCGTTTTATTTGAAATATTTAAGGATTAAAGCGTTAGATAGAATTCATTCCTTAGTGGAATTTTTACTGAGATACGTGAGTACTTAGTACATATGTTATTCGTTCAGCACGAATAAATAAGTGCCAAAGATTGAGCTGTCGCGTGTCCAGATCGTAGCGCCCGAATTCAGGAGTTTTTGGTTACTCTTTACTCCCTGTGAAAACATCGTTTGCCCTTGGCATCAACGTTTCACGAACTGGAAAGCTGGAATGCGAGTTATGTGAAATATGCAAGAGAACTTTTTGAAAGGTTGGGCTTCCCAGCCAAACTGTCATATAAGCCCTCTAAGGAAGTCGCTACAAGGTGTATTAGTGCGACGCTGCTCAGTGATGACGATACTAGAATGCGGTCTTAATAAACCAGCAGTTCCAGTGATACTCGTGGAACTCAAAGGCAGTGGTAGGGGTACTAAAGGTCGAATATTATAAGAAATTATCGAATACGAAAGTACAGCTGTTCATCGGTGCGAAACTGATGAAAGACGGAAAAGAATGATCAAAAGCTCGCGAAATAAGACCCTGTTCCCACCGTTGAAACGGAAGGAGGGGCCCTGTAAGAACAAGTGGCTGCTGTCGAAAGTGACGGCTCTTAGAGGGCCTGGGATCACTCTCTTTGACCACAAATTTCCCCACATATAGCCTCGCTAGACCCGTTGCGCTTATCGGATGAAACTTGAGGAGCTCTCTTTGCTCGCATTACCCATACCATTGTCTTTCAAGGCATACCACGCGATTAGGACAAGTGGGTCCTTTGTTGCCTAATAAAGCTGCACCCTTGTTGCTGCACGGTGCCCCCGCACGGTGTTCTGCCTGTTTGAACTTAACCAAGCCACGCCCACCCAATCACATCACAATCCCCCTTTAGAACGGCAAATTTTCGACGTGGCGTTCATCTGGAGAAGGAAATTCGCGGTAAGAGAAGATAATTCTAATGAACAGCCATTTCCATGATTATAACAGCTTCCACGTAGGAAACTCCTTCGTCTAAGGCCAGGTGTGATTTGATTGGGTGGGCATGGCTTGGTTGTGATCAGGCAGGGACAACACCGGGAATGCCCAAAAAGGGTTCGACAGATTGGACCTATTTGCCCCAAGAAAGTGAGCCACTGATCTGGTTATCGCGTGGAGTGCCCTTAAAGGTCAGTAGGGTGAGCATGTGATGACGTTTGCGCGTTGGAAAAACAGGATGTTTCTAGCGAATCCTTCTCCTTCATTTGGCTTTTGAATGTTCACCAAAAACCTCTCCCTGCATCGGAAATTCTTTTTTCTACGCATTTCCACTTTGTATAGAGAAAACTACTGGAAAGGAAGATGATTCGCTGGGAAAAGGTATCATACTCAGGGGCGTCTGCCTTGTTTTCGGAAATTTCATATCAAGCATCTCTTGATTGTGCAATAATGCATGAGAACAAGTGGATTTCCAGCTAAGGGCCAGCGATGGTGTGGGTCTTCAGATATGCAATTCTGTGCTGTTTCCTTGTTGTTTATATTGACTTCGAAGCACCATCACCGTGAGTCATCAGTGTAGCCGAACACAGTGTTCATCTACAAAGAGGACCACTAATCTTGTTCGGTTTCTGAATCCCTGGCTTGTTAAATGGTATGGAAACTTTCAGAGTCACAGAATACCACAGTTTACAAAAGTTTCATTTCTCATATTTCGTTACTTCATACCAAGTGTTTCGATCTCTTTCTATACTGTTGCGATGAGTATTTAGACTTACTTCAGAAATATCCGATTATTCTAGAAAGCTCCATTTTTACATTCGGTTCGGCTCAGATGCTCTGGAATAAACGTCAGCATTTTTTAAGTGATTCTTCAGTGGCCGTCGTCACACGTGTCCTTATGCTGTAATTTTGCCTCAGGATTTAGATGGATCAATTCTGAAGCGGTTTTCTTCTTGATGACCTGTCCACGACACGCACTTTCGCACCAAGCCCATTAGTGATACATGCATTTGTAGCGCACAATGAAGAGTCATGACTTCGTTAGGCGGTTTACAGTAAGAGACAAGACTCGCATTTTTAACCCCTGGATTACCTGTGCTTTGTAGGCACATCTGTGTGTGATGAGGATGCGCAGCTTCATTCAAGAAAGCGATTCCCTCTCTAGTGGATAAAAGAGGACTATTCATTAGCATGATCATGCCTCGCTTCTCACGTCGTGAACAAAATGCTGGAACACGACGTAAGTAATTCCATGACCGGCCATACTTCTTTGATACATGAGCAACGGTCCATCACTCTCTTTACTTTCTGGAAAAATTCCTGGAGAATCATAGTAACGCGTCCCTAGAGAAGGAAGTGCAAATCGCCTTACCGCACTTAATGCATTGTGAGTGTTTGAATATTCTCATCATAAGAGTTATGTAAGGCGCCTGATATAGACTAGCGAAAGGGTGCTGATTGAAGAATGAAATGGTGGTACTTCAGTCAAATGCATTATTAAAAATTTCGGCGTTCAAGGCAGCGGGAATTTTTGAGAAACTGTTTCAACCGCAGACTTTTCGAAAGTTACTGTGTTGCCCCAGCAGCAAATCCGCAAAATTTGCATTTCTATGAGGATCTTCATACAGGACCAAGGTGAATTTATCCGCGAAAGGGCAGAGAGGTGACATGGAGAGTCCATTAACGCGTAAAGCACTACTCCAAAACAGCTTTTTGCTTTTTTTGCAGACGCAAAAGTACAAAAGTCATCAAATGAAGATAGTGAAAAGTTCTTGCAATAGTTGTCACATGAGCACCGCTCCTTCCATGCTTTTCAAGCGCTTACTATAGCCAAAATGTCATTTTCGAGCAAGTTCGGGCTCATTTTGATTTTTCGGAAAGCCTTTGACTACTGAACGCAGCTATTGAAAAGCCCTGCATTGAATTGCACGTTTGTCCCCCAAAAAGTTCCACCTTCCATTGCTAGCGACGTAGCGTGCAGCTACTACCGTTTTTCCTTATCTTTCTTACAGAATTCGGATCAGTCATTCCGTTATCTTAGGGCAAAATAAAACATGATTTTCAGCATTTCGAAAAGGCTTATCAGCTTGTGGTCTTCGGTAAATTTGCTGTGAACATGTATAATTTATAACCGAAAGAGATGTATGGATGTAATCTGTGAAGTACAGTTCAATTAATGCTTTCCTGTCACAGTGTTCACAACAAACGTTATACCCAAGTATCCTCTGAGAATCTGCTTAGGCAGTCTTCATGTTCCCGGTTATACTGCCGGCTACAGGGCGTGGCTGCGTTCACGGGCGTTCACGGGTGGCGTGGACGGAGACGCAGAGACGAAGCAGCCACGCCCTACCGCCTACAGCGCTGAGTATGAAGGCGGCTTCATCATTGCACACGGGAATTATGAGCGCAAGTTATCCACGGCACTCATCTCAGTGATGTGTGTAAGATTCACCTTCCACAAGATGTTCCACAAGAATGCCGTGCCAGTGGTTGTAAGTCATAATTCGCTCAAAGTCGGAAAGGTGGCGTCGGCCACCTGTTAATGACAGCGGAGGCAGCGAACACTTGTCGAGCTCTTCAACCCGCTGATGATGTTAACGAATAGCCTTTAATAGAAGAAAAGAGGCAGAAGTAGATACAAAATGGAAGCGAAGTACCCTTACAAGTTTTAAGGATGCTGTGCACTTACTTTAAATAGCGCACTACTTATCATTGTTGCACATGGAAAAAGACCATCCCCACCCCTCCCTTACCCGATGAACAAAGGCGTGAACCCCGTGATGCTCACGAAATTGTGCATTTTGAAACAGTCCCCCAGAGTGGTGCCTGGGGTATTGGCAGTGATGCTGCCAATATCGCGGAGCGGGTGGTTCAGTTAGTGGGCCGTAAAATGAGCTTTCACGTGCTGGCTTAACTCTGACGCTTTTTTCTTACTTACAGCTGACCTTCTTCCCTTCTCCCGATTTCTTGGTGAAAGATTTCTTGGCTCAGGCTGTAACCTGGATGGAATAATTCCATAAACTAATGAAAAATAGAGCTAGGACGCTTTTGCTCTTCTATAAGACTCTGCACATTCCCACGTTATATGTTTTCATGCGAGAGCCAATGATGTACATATAGTGAAGTGGACGATTCATGAAAATCCTAGCATACCTAGTTCACTCATGCAGGCAGTAGTCATTTTTAGGCGCTTTTCTCCATGCTACTCACTTATCATTGATTTTATGTCAGTGTTGTTTATCCTACATCATGAGGAAATCCGACGACTTGCTTATTCCTTGCTGTCGTTGCAGGCGGTCTGGATATGTCATTCCATTGTCACCATTGTTTATGTCTAGTATTCTTGTCAACCGCCTCTCGCTTTTTCTGATTTTGCCACTGAATATCCGCCGTATCTACAGGGTGGTCCACATGAAGTGTGACAGAAAAAACTACCCACAAGTTTGCCTTAATCAAGCCAAATAAGAAAATTTCTTATTTATTCAAACCGTCCGAAAATTCTGCATAAAGGATTACATACCACATTCGAAATGTCCACCATCAGCTTCAATACAAGCATCCAATCTCTTCCCGAAATTCTTCACGATGCGTGCAGTCATTTCCGGCGAGTTTTCGTCCCATGCTACCGTTTTTTCTGGTCTTCCTCTCGGATGTTTTCAATTACTTCAGTCTCCTTGAAGCATTTCATGACTTGATGTACTTGCTCGCGATGTAGTTTGAGTGCCTTTGTAAACTCCTTAGCTAAGAAGCCGCGCTTGTGCCTAGCGACTACAGCGACTACTGCTGCACGATCTGTATGTGATACCATTTTTACCTGTGAAAACTGAGACTCCGCACTTTACTAGGACTTAAAAGCGAAAAAAGCTACAAATGCCCAAAAATAAATTTTTCTTAGCCCGTCACACTTTATGTGGACCACCCTGTACTTACGTGAAACCTCCACTGTTCATACTTGAGCGTTCATGCATTTCAAGTCATGCTTTTTGTTTGTCTTGTGCAGCACGCTTCAAAGAATTTTCTGTTCCTCTGGTCCCTCATCAGAATCAGTTGTGGGTCGAAGGCATATGCCAGTGAAAAAAGCATTCTGAAGCATTTCATCCGTGAATCAGATGAGAGGATCCACAACCATGGTCGAGAAGCATAGAGTTGAGGGAAAATATTCGCGACGAACGTGTTTTTCTTACCACACGTGTCATATTTGTTGACGAGAGGTGCACCAGCTGTGTAGGACGTTGCTGGAGGCTAATTATGCCAGTTGCAGACAGTGGTTGATTGCCTTAGCATTCATGATGTGTGGGTTAGAGAGGGTTCACGTGGAAAGCGCGTTGAAGACGACTTCCCACGAACAATATGGGCGTCCCCCTCGGTACCAAGCGACTCACGTCCTAGATGTTTAAATGGATGGTCAAATGTACGTAATTTACTTACAATGTACCTAAGCCAAACTTATGCCCCAGTAGGTGACTAGGTGCATCGATTGGTTTTGGTGAAATACCAGAACAACAAATGATATAATTCATTGAGTTTATCTGAAAACGTTGACGGCGAGATGGTTTTTTTGACGGGCGCACGGGAAGAGGCGCGTTCGCCGGATCAGCAGTGTCCTCATGCCCCATCAGTCGGTTTTCGTCTTGTATCATATGAATGATACAATTGTTAGCTCATAATGAAACTGAACGAAGGAAAATTGTGCTATAGATATGGCCCATTGATCAACATATAATCGATTGAAATTTTATATGCGTGCGAAAAAATTCCCTCTGAGCCGTACCTTTCTGCATTTCGACGTATCTTCCCAACAAGCAGTCTAGCAATCTCCCCAAAAATCACTGAAAACTAGTGGTCATTGAGAGTTTCTGGAATCCTAGAATTTCCTGTGCTCTCTTCAGAAATACAAACGCTTCCTTTCAAAACCGAAATACGATCCCTTTCGAGTATTCTTCAATCCTTGCTGACCTTGCTTGCAACTCTGTGATCCTCTAAGAGATTCGTTAATGCTGAATTGTGTGTTACGTACGAGGCATACCATAATCATCACCACCATTGCTAAGGAATGTGCAAGAGCGGCCGACTGCGGCAGCGCGTCCATTGTTGCACGTGGGCTACCCTGCCTTTATACACTGCGACGCAGCCGCATGACAACTGCTGCATGCGCTCTACTCATAATTTGTGACCTGATCGCGTCCACTTGATGATGACGCATTCTGACCTTTTTCTTTTTCTTACCCCTTTTCAGCTTTCTTATCTTTTAGAACATTACTTGCCAATGCTCATGCCTTTCTGGGGACCTTTCTATTTTTCACTGTGGTTTGAAACAGTCGATGAAATCAATAGAATGCGATCAGGCCACAAATTAAAAAATGGAGCGTACGCATCAGTCTCAGCGTCGCATAGTATGAAAGCGACTCAGGAAGTAGTGTCGCGCGTGAAATAGTATGTATAATGGTAGAGGTGTAGGACTCGTCATGTAATGTGGGAAGTTGTTTTTTTGTGCATTTTTTCCCTTTGGTATTCTGTTTGCCCTATTTTCTTCGTCCTTCATGAACGTACCCCTTCTCGCGCTATTATGCTTTCACGGCTGAGCGTAATTACGACTCACTGGCCATAAATTACGCCCTACTGATTGGAAAATGGGTGTGATTGATAGCACGACTCTGGAACAACATCGTTTTGCTAGAACGTCGCCCACCCAAATCCTGACGAAAACTAGGTTACTATATGTATCCCATCTTTCGCTTCAGAGAAACGGCGAGACGATGATTACGGTGATAATATGCCCTCGCTTCCTTCCTTTCATGGTGTGAAGACTTTTCTAGAAAACAAAATTTGTGCATCACTGATGCTCCTGATTTTTGGGCCCATTGCCTTCATACATACAGGAGGTACCAAAAAAAGTAATATCACGGCTCACATCCACCAAGTATACAAAACATAGGGAATGGAAAGAGATAAAAGTATCGAGGCAAAGTATTCCGAGGCGAAATATTCCTGTCAAAGCAGGAACAAGCTATGTATGGCTCACCACGTTCACCTTCATAAAAATATGGAGCCTTCAGTCGGCGCAGTCGGGTATAAGATCACCTACGGTATCAAGGTCCGCTTCAAGCAGTGGAGCCAGGCTCCGTGGTAGGTCTTTTATGGGAAGCTTCCTGAGGAATGGTCCTTCGGTTCATGGAATTCACAGAGCCCTTGCTGTTCGGACAACGCTTCTATGATCCGAAGTGTCATTTTCATACCTCAAACCCTCTCCGAAGGGGTTTCAGTGGTAACGGCACGTTCTCTTTCTTGGAAACAAAGGGCTCTGGAACCCTGGGAGAGACGGATTGGTAGGAAACACCACCCAATATGAATCCCCTCAGGTACCCAGAGTGAACGGAACTTAGCAAGGTTGCGAACGAAAGTGACGAAATCTTGGATTTTGCCGCGTTGAGGTGACGCATCATGTTCACGCAGAAGAAGCTGCCGATCCTATTCCTGCTGAAAGCTCTTACGGAGTTTAGTGATAGTATGAGGTATGCTCTTGAGTTGGGGTGGAAATACTCGTCAGAGTTTGCTGAAGCTCGACTATGGGGTGGAAGCGGAAGAGAAAAAATTTCCTCTTTTTTCACTCCCTGTAGTAAGTTAGTAGCTTGTGACGGATTACTCGAACAACCGGCTCATCTTCCGCGAGACTAGACTCCCCTTTTCTCTATTCAAATATGACCCCCTCGAGGAGTCCTAACTTGCTCACCCTGGTCACGTAGGCAAGAACTTTTTTTTGTTAACGAACACACTTATATGTATTTAATGATGTAATGTATGAGGTGTGTTCTTGAGTTTGAGGGTGAAAATACCTCGTCAGAGTTTGTTGAAGTTTGACTAAAGTAGGGTTGAAAGTGGAGAAGAAATAATTACCCTTTTGTGGCACCCCCCCCCCCCCGTATAAGGGAGGGAGCAGATATACAGAAGTGATCACAGCAAATTTAGCGGTATATATGTAGTTCATTCACCTTTGGTCAGTGGATCACCAGGACCCCTACGAAATCTGACGCCAATTTCATTCCTTGAGCTTTCGAGAACTTTCGTGTCCTTCGCTTTAATTTTACATTTTCGGTGCTCTATCCTTATAATGAGTGCAATATGATTTCAAAGAAACAAACAATTGTGAACAAAGAAACGATAATTAAAAAGAATTTGAAAATTTTTCCATCTCTCGAAGTTCTTTCCATCCTCAGCTACGCCACAGCTCGCCGATGCGCAAACACAATTCAATCTTGGTGTGTTCCATCTAATGCTCGATCCTGACGCAACCACGCACCTGTCTCAGCTCCAAAACAACCTCATAGATCCGGTGTGAAATGGTTTCCCTTTCGCACTTCAGGAAAAGCTTTTATGGCATACACTCGAATGTGGCTTTAAATTTGAATTGAAATGTTGAATGCTTTATTGAGTCGATCTCTTATGGTGGAATGAAACATCAAACCAGGGTCAAGCATCATGCAAAGAATATTCCCCCGGTGTACCTCGTTCCCTCGAAGCGATCCCTTCCCGACACGGAAGTGTGAAGTTCTTTTCGCCTAGATATGTAGTACCCTCAATCAGTAGGGACATATATGTATACATGGAAATGCCATGAAAAAAGTGCTTTCGTATCCAGAGGTCAAACGTGAATCTGTTGCGATTTCTGAAGTGAAAATGCCGTTTTAGGAATTGAATTTTAAATGGAATTGAACAAACATTTTTGAACTCAATGGGCTAGAGGAGGAGCTCGTTTGCCTACAAAATTCGGTTTTTTTTTATTTTTTTCTCGTTTCAAATCAGGTTAATGCGGTTATGATTGCGAGCTTATTTGCGTTATATAGATCTTCATACTGCAAGAGCGGCTTTTCATGCACATCTGTAGTTTTTTCACACCATTTCAAGTTAACCTCTCTACTCTTTTGGACAGAGGAATGGTAAAAGAAGTACGACTATTGGTGTTCGTTTGAACCTATGAGATGGACGATATGTATCATGGGTGCAATTTTCTGCGTGGTCAGCATTTAATCTGACAACACATTTCAAAATTTTCGCTCACTTCCTTGTGGAAGCTCGACCTTGTTTCACATTGAAAACTGACGTTCTGTTGTTTTTCGCCCGTCCACACCAATTCAAGGAGCGACATAGGGCAATGAACACTCTATCGTCCTTCTTCATGTTTACATTCACTTGCCAAAAAGTGTAAGTACATGTAAGCAGATATTGGTAATTGACGTCTGTGAACAGGGTGAATGATGGGAAATCCCCGCATCTGGGTTGAAATCCTCGTGAGCCCATCTTTGTTGCTCAAAATTGTGGAGTTTCGAACAATCCTCGAACGATTGGGGTAGACTGATCGTTCGGGCTATGGGCCGTTCGTGAATCTCTGCAGTCTGAAACCCTCAAAACGTACGAAATTCTAGAATAAAACATCACGACAAGGTAGCAGTCATAGAGAGAATATTTTCAAACGTTACTGGGTATAAACTTAGGCTTGGTAGAGTAATATTTGATTTTCGGCCGCTGCCGACTTTTTGGAGCAGCCCATTACGCGAGCATTAATTCAATGGTGCTTAGGCACGAGCAAAACTTCCGTTTTCGCAGGGAATCCCAAACCACACAAACACGGAAACAGGCCCATTTGTTGTTCCAGGCTCCACATGTTGCGACTTTCTGTTGGGGAAACTTAGTTAGCCACCTAAGCAGGCAGCATAAGAGCGGAGCGATGGGGTTGATTTTCACTTCGCTATCCATTTCGAATCCTAAATGAATCAAAGCTGTTCAGAAGTCTATGCTTGTCTCCTTACTCTTGACTACTGAATGAAGCGTGGAAAAGCTCCACAAAGCCGTGTAAAAGCGCCGACCACTACACAAAACAGGCCTATCTGAAGATATGACCACAGGCCAAGGAAGTCAGCAATTTGAATGAGCATCGTCTTCTCCAAACGAGTGATTACGAAAAATAATATTTTTAAGTGCCTACGGGTAAACATGCCCAAGAAGTAGTTTCGAGAGGTCGGTATCGTACGCAGAGATTCAAAAAGGAATCGTCAAATATCGGTGCCGATAATAACTCACTAAGAATCGATTGGGCTATATAATGCTCACCTCTAGAGGGTGCGGCAAGAGTGTGTTGGCAGGCTTAGGGCACAGTAGTTTTCTTTAAAATTTTCGAGTGAGTTAGTGTTCGGCTCAAAAATTGCAAACCTGCCTTTGGCACAGTTACTGCCTTGAGCGCTTGAGTAGTGCCGATGCTGCGTCGCAGGTCATCGACGTTTCCACCCCATGCCTTGGTGAGGAAGGCCTCCAGGGAAGCGATATCAGGTGGTGAACGCGGAAACCTACCCCTTGAGTGCCGCCCAGACGCTATAGTCCAAGGGATTGAGATCGGGCGAATACCAGGACCTCCCGGTGTGTGGTATCAAAGCGGGTATGTAGATGAGTCGCACATCACTCCTTTGTGACCATTTCACTAGGCACTGGCGCTGAGACTCGATGGAAACACCCGTTCCGATTTCCCAAGTGCAGCTGAGCCCAAGGCAAGAGTTTCTGCTGTAGGGTCTTGTAAATATAATGATTCTCGTTGATTTTCGCTCCGGAATCCACAAAAACAAAAGGAGTATAGTTTGTTGCGCACTCTCCTGCCCAAACCATGGCAATGGAAAAATGGTAAGTGCGTGAAACGTTCCTTCTCTGTTGTCGGCTTCCTGTGATCGTGTCGCAATAAATCTCATGTGTGGGAGTTCTTCACTTCCTAACAAGAAGAATCTTTTTTTGGAAAATATAGCCTCGAGAAACTCTCCAGTCACGGCTCGAGCGAGAACACTTCGGCATCAAAACAACCAAGAGGTACTTCCAGCATGATGCGCTGGGCGGCCCATCGAGCCCTCCGACATGTTAAGGCTTTTTGTCATTTCGTGCAAGCTGTGTCAGACGCTACGGGCTATGTGCTTTCAACTGTGCAGACAACGTCAGGGGTAGTAACAGTGACGGGTCTAGGAGGATGATCAGGGATTGTACTAATATCGTGATAACGGGACATGGACCTATGAATTTGTTTGTCGCAACTCCGCGGTATTTTACAATCGTGAAAGGAGTATGGCCGCCGAGGTCCAGCTGCACATTAGCAGACCGAAGCGGATGAGAGCATGGCCTTTCAACCCTAATGGTGATATGGGGATTAAACTTGGTATTTGTACTTCACAGGTATCATGACGAAACATATCAAAAAAGTTGGTCAGCCTCAAGGTTGAAGGGAATATCTTCGATGCTGAAGTTTTTTCAACTGGCTTTTGCACCCTGTAGACCATCTATGTAGCTACAGACGTTTTCAGCCTTACAGACCTCAATCCAGGGAAGTGCGATGACGTTTTAGGCCTGCATTTAGCGTGGATACTTACCATTAGCCACAATACATTCGTTATAATGAAATCGTTATGCGCACACTGACGCATTGTAAGCTGTTTTCATAGGCCTTATCATGTTTCAGCGTGGGCCCAAACACATTTGGAAACCTTCTGCTGCCAGTTCCAGGACGGCCTCATCGGGTTTCCCCTGCTAGAAAACAATCGTCGTTTACTCCTTTCTGGAATTCATTTAAAAAGAATTTATCGGTTCAAGATTCAGCATGGCGTATCCCTGAGTACGCAGAAGTTCGGCTTTAACCATTGTTCTCCGGGCGCTCTTTGAATTCATTTTCTTACCGTATATCTGGGTAGCCCTGATTATCGCCACAGCTTAGTTCCTTCCTTCGATGGCTCATATGACGTTTCCTACACAGCTGGAATTCTGTTTTCATACTTTCGATCGCCTCTCCAAATGTTGTTATGTTTGCCCTGTTATTATGGCGTTCTTCGTCATCCACATCAACAAATTTGGCCCTACTCGAAAAAAGGGCAATCATATGCCAATCGGGAAATCCTAGCTGCCCGAATATTTGATTGAAAGGCGAAGATGAAGGCTGTTGTTGTGAGGAGCTCCTCCACTTCAACGCCTTCAGGCAATTTTTCTCTAGTAAACAACTCTTTATATACGCCTTTATGAAATTCTTCCACCACTTCTCATTTTTCCTTCCTTTTTTTGTGAAGAAGTTGTTGGAGCTCAGTAGTTCGGATATTTTGAACACGAGGGATCAATCCATATTCGAATTGACTAATTTTTTAGTTAGTCGTACGGTATTATTTGGTACCACGGGCAGGAGGTAATGTACACTGATTCTAACGTCGGTTTGCATCGCGTCCTACGAATTATGGATGCCCTTAAATTCAGCACTTTTGGAGGGATATCCAATGTTTTTAGACTTAGGGACAGCGCAGATGACTGAAACTTGCGTATGCCGGGATCAATCCCGAAAGGTGAAAGGAATCGTCCACAGAGAAATGAGTCTTCATGTTACCCACATATTTATGTTGTACTTGCCTAATAATGCCCGCATGCAAAGTTTTACTCGAAAAAGTGAGAATCCGGCTAAGATACAGATACTAATGTTTATGTGACTTTCTGTCCCTACAAGGGGCGGAGGTGGTCCATCCCTCCAGGGTCGGTATATTGGTACCAGATTCGTCTGAGAGGATAAAAGCACTGACTTGTACATCGGCTGGCCACCGCAAGTCATTGTATAGGCCACATCACATTCATTAGCCATCACGATCTGAATTGAACTAGAATGTGCGGCGCATCCCACAGAAGGGATTGATTAACGCCAAAAACTTTATCCTTTATCCTGTCCCTACAATGTGTCTCCGAACGCGGCGAATGACGGGGTGGGCACTTGCTGGGAGACCCCGCCCACCCGGCCAAAATTTTGTGGTGCTGTATCTTAACACAATTCACATTTTTTCGCGAGAAACTTTGCATGCGGCCCACTTTAGGCCAATACAACATAAACATTATATATGGGTCACATAAAACCTCATATTCCTGTGGACGATTCCTTCAAGCACACAGGTTAATCATGGCTTCTTTCCCACATCGCACAAGCATCTTGTGATTCGCTCACGTGGATGGAAGGCACCGCATTGCGACTTTGAGCCACCACTTAAAGCATGCCTATGGCGCCAATAATTTTACAGTCATGTAGTGTTCACTGTCCTGAATTAGTGATAAACTCCTCCAAACAGTAAGAGTTAAATGCATCGTTTGGAGCTCACAACCCCACAACCCCACGTCAGTTGAAATAATGTCTAGTATTATAGCATCAGCTACTGTAGCAGTATCATTCTGGGGCAATGGATTGTCTACCTCTTCCTCTTTCTTCCAACATCTTTTCTTATATAGGTGTTAATTGTCATATCACACGTTCCTATCGTGTCCTTGCATTGCCTTGTTTTATAAACCGATGCATGGCGAATACCAATTTGCAGAATGCGTGGTGAGGTCATCCAGACGTACGATAAAAACGACGTGTCGAACTCCGAGGCCAGCTTGCAACACGGAGCGAAGTCTCCATATGATATGTAATGGTTTAAACTATCAATCAAGCCACAATTCGTCACTGTTTCATTGGCTCTGAAGCCATACGATGATTCCGCAGTATTACTTGTCATCCGATCTCATGGGAATTTCGTAAGACGAGCGCTGATTGCTGACTCTATCCGAGTTTACCCCCTTTGGTCCCGCCTTCCGCGAAAACTTTTGTGAAGACGACATTCAAGATTTGATCACTGCGTGACGAGTTTGAAAAAATCAAGCGGAAGGGAGTTTGCGTAGAGGCAACATCGCCCAGTTTTTCAGTTATGTAAATTCGCTGTCGAAAAGTTGGAAAATCAGGAAACAAGCGCATGCCGTCGATTCACTTGACGTCTTTGCTGAGCTCTGCAGTTTGTCATCAATGAGATTTCGAGCGAAATTTGCAGTGACTCTTACCTCAACACGCACTTTATTCAGCATACACGCTTGCAAAGGTCAGGGCATTCAAATTTTTTCAAATAGGCGGAGCTCGCGGTGGCCACGCCGGTTCGCGCCAGGCTCAGGCTCCCGTCCAGTAATCCTTGACGGGGGATATTTGTTAGCTGAAAGAGGCTGTAAGCCAAGGGATTACATTTTCATAAATCTCATCTTCATAATTCTAACTAATCATCATTGATAAATGAAATCTCTCAGGTTGATAGATTACATGAATCAGTGCTGTCCAGAATGGATCCACAGCGTAAGGAGGAGATGTGATAAAACTAACTTGCTGGGTTCAAATCTGAATAGAGCATTCAGCTCAATCTTTGCGAAAAAGAATCTTGAAGGATATTCAAAAAGTGGCAACTTCGAGGTAGGAAACTAGGTATGTAGGACACGAAAGTATCAGGATTTGTCAGGGAGGGTCAGTAGACTGGTCGATACCAAGGAGTAAGTAGACTAGGCTAAGGGTGTTCTCATAAAAGTGGATTACACACTGAAAGAATAAGTTTCAGTAGTGTTACAAAAAACCGAAAACTGCTCAGATTCATATGCACCTGCAATCGCAACGGAGTTAATTACCTACTTGGTTTTCATTTTAGCTCTAGCTTTCTTATCCTTCCCTTTTTCATACCTTATCCCGTTTTTCATACTTTTTTACTTCACTTATGGCTTTTGATCTTACTCCTCTGTCATCAAAAGATTCACCATGACCCATGGTTGGGCTTTTGGAATGAATATTGAATTTTGTTAGGTTCTTGTTTTTCGCATTTTGCCACCAGTTTGATTTCAGTTTTTCCATAATGGATGCTTAATCTCCTTGGTGAATCGGCAGTGACTGGATAGAAATAGCGGAAAATGAAAGGAGCAGAGACTTGTAAAAGTCCCCTTTGTGCGGTAGGTCGTATCTTGTGGCAAATTCCCCAACGGCACTCTTGACCCTGGTTCTTGCGCCGGCAGTGCACAAAGGAAGCAGTGATGCGCCTATTACGCGCGGTGACGCGATCAGTTTGCTGCGCTGGCCCAGTTTGACTGTCCTCACCTACTCTCACACCTTTATATCTCTTTCGACCGAAATACCAGAGTCATCTTTGATAAAAGGGTGGAGGTGGAGAGTTAAAGGATTGGTTGAAATACGCTTGATCGGTCCACAGCAGTACGTACTTTCGCGTTCCTACATCTCCATATATGAACAGCGGTCAGAGCCTTCCCAGTTGAAAAAAATAAGAGCTTCAATACGACTTCCCCTCCTCTTCAGGTACTGAATACAACCTCCTTCCTTGTTTCAACCCCTACATACATATAAGTTACTGCTGCCGGCTTGTTATTTGTAATGTGTTTTATTGCTATGCATTTTTACTTCAAGCAAAAAGAAATTTATTTAGTATTTCCTAGGGCGAGTTCGCTACGGAATACCCTTCACTCCTTATTTGCTTATTGAAAGTTGAGATCCTAGCGCATATCGCGGACCTCTGCAGAGACGCCCCCCGTTCTCCAATCGAATACGACTCCCTTGAGGAATTCTCGACTCCCGGTATACCCTGGAAGCGGTCACGTTTTGGTTCGCAAATACTATGCAATTAATTTCGAACATAAACAGAGATGTTAACAGATGAAGTCATTCTAAGCTTTGGAAGGGTGTTCGACGTCATGCCACCCCTCACTTCACACGTACATACAGCATTACGGAAATCTTAAGTTTTCGACCTTTGCCCAATGACGCTTTCACACTAGTTCGGAGTGGGCTAATGGACAATCGGATCCACGCCAACCCTCCAGAGACATAATTCTGCGACGATGATTGCACGTGGGACGTCTTCTGGTTCCAGCGCCCTGTTCTCTGTGCTTAGGTCGGTCGGCTTAAATTTCTGTTTAGATTTCCCCTTCCATCAACGAAAACCCTCGCCCACCATTTCACCACTACTGCTCAATTTATTCAGATTGAGCTTTACCTCCATTTGGTTATAAATGCATTTTCCAAGCAGAAAGTCTTCACATTCTTCCCACAAGATATATTTATGAGCTGCATTCACAATCAATCCTATAAAATAAAACATGAAATATACAGGGTGCTTACCATTTCAACAAGAATGAAGGTATTATTGTAATTATGGTCAGTGTAGGTGATCAGTGCACATTTCACCTACGTCCCTAGATTTTGATAGGATCGCCCCTGGCCTTACCCCACTCGCGAGCATGAAGGATAAAGTTTTTTTCAGAGTTAATCAATTACTTCTGTGAGGTGCGCCGCGCATTCTATTTCCATTCAGAATCGTGGTGGCAGGTGAGAGCGATTTCGCCTATACAATGACTTGCGGGGGTCCACCGATGTACAGATCAGTGTTTTTATGCTCTTGTTCGAGTCTCGTACCAGTTCACCGATCCTTGAGTAATTGAAGGTTGGTTGGCTAAGGCGGGTTTTGATGCGGGATCCGATCCCCGCACCATGAGAGTCGGTCCGCGCCATCTGTCACTGCACCAATCATAAGTGGCCTTTGATTGGAGTATCAGACTCACTCCGCGGCCCTCGATGCTTACGGAAAGCATCAGGCTGTTAGTATTATGCAACACAAAATTTCTTCACTTTCCGTCTACTTTTGAGCCTTTCGTTAGCCAATACATATTTTTACATGAATTAAATTCGTCCTCTAATACCCGACTCATTCATTCTCTTTTTTCAGGCTCAAATGATTTCTACGGAGTATTCTTAAGAATGATAGAGACTCTTATTATGTACACAGCACTACTTCCATATTTCACAGCCTGCCGAAATTACACCCAATGATGCAACGAAAGGGCCTCTTATTAGTTTTTGTGTTTGTTCAAGGTCCACAATTTGTCAAACTTCTTTCGACCCTTTTACTCCGAATGAGGCTTACTTGTAAGACAGAGGTATGCCTGCCTGCAACTCTTGCTCTCAAAGGCGCATTACACGGTAATCCACTCAAGAATTAAAATAGAGGTGAAGCGCGTAGTTGAACTACGAGCATTAAACCTTTTTTTACAGTCGATTTTGCCTTGGTGTGAGTCAACGAGCGAGCTCTCAGACTTTTTCATACATATGCAAATGAAGAGCTTTGTAGGTGATAAAGAATGGAAAGCTGCGGATGACTATATACAGTAGCTCAAAAGTCTTCGGCCCAACACTTTTTTGTAATAACTTTTTTTTCTACGTGACCAAATTTGACAAAATTTTAATATGTAGTGCCTGAACCTATTGTCAACATTTCCTGCTACTTGAGTGCCGCTTGACTCTTTTCATGGTTTTTTACAAGAATTTACAACAAGACCACCGAAAAAAAGAAAAAGGCTTGATCAAGAAAAGCGGCTTTCTCTACAAAACAAAACGAGCAAGCCTCTGAGAATATAAATATTTTGTATAAAGACCACGACTTTTGATGACAGCGGCACAGCGGGACGGCATAGGGATGGCACTCCAAAAACAAAAAATTGCATTAGCCATGTAACTTGCACCGTTGAGCGTCAAAACAGCATATTTAGTATGCAGTGCAAGTGCAATGCTAAAATTTCTCTCAGATCAGTCCAGTTGCAAAAAAGTTGCAAGTGAAAAACCCAAGTGAAAAACCATTTAGCCGAAGACTTTTGAGCGCTACTGTATTTATTTTGAATAAGTGAATAAATAAATTTTATATATTTGAGCAAACGGCGCCTTCGCGGAAAAACAAACTCCAAGAATTTTCGAACCGTTTGAGAAACAGAGCCACCGCGCAACTGATTATTTGTGTCGTGGAACACGATACTCGTCTCCAGGTAGCAATTACACACATGCGAACTCAAACATGCACTGCACTGCGGTGCACAGCCCCCAGCCGCACAAACAGGTTACAGAAATGTCTGCTCAGTACCATCATTATTCTGCCATCTCATTTTTTGCTTCACAGTACAAAATAGAGACTTTTTGGCAGTTGTGAGTATTGCTGTCCCCAGGGGACCCTTTGGGCAATTAGAATGCCGACGGGATCAATTTTCTATTGTTTGGAGTTGAAGAGGAAAGCTCTGACACAATTATGAAGTCATTGAAGCGCATAGCTTCCGAGGAGCGTATTGACACTGAAAATCTGCTGGGTGTCTTCCTGTGCCATTTCGCCTCGCGTCCATCGCTCCATTCTATCACCAAAGGGTTCCAAGTTCGACTTTAAAGTGAGACCCAAGTACATCGATAACGTCCCGAATATTCATTGCAAATATGAAACTAAAATTGCAAAATGGCCTTTCAAAGCGAGTTAAGGAGGGGGGGGGGAGTCAAAATTCATTCATCAAAAACTCATAGTCGAACATGTACTTTCTCGATAGGGTTAAAATTTCAACTCGGTTAGAAATGTGCTCCCACAAGTAATTTGGCCCTCTAAACACGAGTATGACACTCATTTAGCACAAAGACGCCAATTTCGTGCTCCACCAGCCGGTGGGTCTCCAAAAAATCATATTCGCTAATTTCGTCAGAATCAATCTGGTACACTGGCAATGAAACTCATAGCTATTTGGCATAAAAGGACAGATGAGAAGATGAAAGCGAAAACTAAAAAATGCGGAATCACGCCACTCCCGGAATCGGAAGCGCAAACCCATGCCTACCGTTTCAATGTGAGCCATCATTTTGTCCATAGTACCATATGGTCGATACAGTCTTACTTTGGATAAACTTCGTGCACTTTTTAATTTGAGTACACGCCATAGGTAAGGTATTATTCCTCCACGTATTTTGCTTTCTTCCAACGTGAAATAAAAGAACACCCTTGAATCTGCACATACCCAGCGCTCGAAAGAGTGCACGACAAAATGGGTGCTTTAAAATCTCCGCTTTGAAAAAACGTCCTTTTTCGCATTCGTAGAGCTGCTCAGGAACGTTGAAAATCGGTTAATTTTTTCATGTTATGCACGAAGCCCGGATGATGGAAAAAACCGTCATTAAAAGGGCTTCACTTCGTGAAAGACCTCTCTTTGAGTATTACATCGAGCCTTTCTTTCCCTCCTACAACCCGTCATTTTACACGTTTCCGCATCGTTTCATATGTCTTTTTGGCTCTGCTCACGTTTCTGAGACTGTACGTATTGCATAGGTTAATTTTTTCGATTTTTACATGGCTGAACATTTGCAAGTCTTGACTGACCACAAACAATTTCGTTTGCTTTGAAAATACAAAACGAAGGACTGCAAACATCTAATTTACAGCCCCGCTGCATAACTACCTAAAAGCAGAACCCACTATGATAGCGGCAATCATGATTTGCACTTTCTTTATGACTTCCCGAATGTTTTCTAAAAATAGTCATCCACAGTTTCTTATTAACCCTGAAGTCTCTGGAACCACGTGAACACTTGCGGAAGCTTCAATAATCCCTCGCCTGGTTGCCTTTCAAAGAACTTCCTCTTGAGAGCAAATTTCACATATTCCAGTTTCTCATGAGACATTCTTTCAAGAGATGAGAATGGGTGCCGTATTACACCAGAGATTGTGACGTTTATGCTAGAAGAAAGTGCATGAGAAAACCGGCGATATAGGCATAAAATATTTATGAACCAAAACAGCCCTTCTCCTAGAAACCCTGATTCGTTCGCATTTTTCTGAAAAACTCAAGTGCTCATGAACTTTCGTTGCAGTGGCATCGAATAGCATCAAATCACTTAATCTTGGAAACGGACGACATCACTATGGCTGGTACATATAGTGGTTCTACCCTTCGGCTATCTATTGTTGTGCCGTCGCAAGGCTTCGTGAACGCACACATCCACCTCCCTTCCCCCTTTCCATGCTAGCAATATGCGGCCGAAGCTCATTGCAGGCTCGTCCGGAAAGAGGGTCAGCTAAAAGCACATCACACCATTTGGTCTCCCTTGTGTGCAAATGAGTCCGTTTGCAACTAGCAAACACATCCTTATAGCGGTCGGACGGGTAGTTAGGGTGCTAGGTTGCTCCAACACTCACAAGGCAACTGCCCACACCCCTATGCTTGATACAAAGCGTGTCAAGCACATCGTCTTCGTTCCGTGGCGGCTCGTACCTGCTTTTGGCCTCTTTATCGACGCTATTATATGGTTCTCCAACCGAGCACTTACCCGAGTTCAGCCAGTTACGATCAAGATAGGCGAGTTCGAAGCTGCAAGTGCTCCGAACCGTGTTCTTAACTTTTTTCTGGCTAACAATTTAGGACCTCTGCCTTCATGTTCGCGCATTGCGACGGTGCTTGATCGCTCGTGTTTATAGGCTCCTCAACATAAGCCAAGAAGCATAAAGGTTGATGAGAGCTTTCGGTTGGCTCATGATCGCCATGTCTGATTTTGGCTCTGTCGGTAGATACATCGAGTTGGTCTAGGATAAAACGATTAGGCATTATTACTCTCTAAAAGGTGTCACAATCGTTTCTCATTCTACAGCCTTCTACAATACTTTTATCGGGCATGTGGACCATAGTGGAGAGAGCTTGTAAGCGCTATCGCTCCCTCCATGCTGCTATTAACAGCTTGTATCAAGTCTGCTCACCCGAAGAAGGTACAAAGAAGTGCACAGATGTAGTAGTTAACTGAATCATAGCACATGATTCGGTCAAACTCTGCAGAAACCACATAGTTTCCTTTTGTCAAATAATTTGATTTTTAAGCCCATAACCATCTTCGCGCGTGCAGCCTGAATTTGGGGTATGGAACCACACGTGAGATTCCTTGCGAAGTTCCAGTACTTAGAAACAATCTCAAAATGGAGGATTCAGCATAGAATCACTTCGGACTTTTGCTCTATAGCCATCTCAATTATATCGTTTATCTGTACCACTGTCCTCATGGTTATGGACTCAAAAGAGCAACCGAAAAGTAGAAATTGGCGGTTTCTTTCAACAGCTTAAGTTTCATTCCCGAGTGTGTACCATCAGGAGAGAAAGTTTGTGTTGCGGCGTACCACATGCGTACATTGCTAGCTATGGGTCTCTTATTGTATGGGTCCTGGAGCGATGACGCTGCTTTACGCCTTATTCTAGGCGTAATCGCTCCAGAACTCAACTAACACGGCGCGTCTATCTCGCACCATCTCGTCGTGCATCGAGCGCGGCCACGCGAATTTTGTGTCCTAATGGTACACACCCCATCAGTTATGCGATGATCTTTCACAACCTCTGTCTGGCAGGAGCAGGACACAGACTATATGGCACATAAAAATTTCTGTTTCAATACGCATACAAGAGAGGCGTTCGACAGTCTATACGCTCTCTAGCTGTGCACTAGTTTCTCATCTATAATAACAAGGGAAGGACCCCAGGTCGAAGTGGCCATCCGGAATGGGATACATATGGTCCGACGCATTTTCGGACGCTGATCCCGAATCTGTATTCGAAATTTGCAAAACGATTCTCTGAGCAAAGTTATGGAGGTTTTTCTGTGACGAGGCACTATTACATCAGCACGGCCGCTTGCACAGCAAGCAACGGCCTCAGTGGCTCACTGGTAGTGTTCCAGATCTGAAGGCCAAGGGTCATGGGTTTGCTCCCTGCCGATGCGGCTTTTTTTTTGCATTGTGTCTCATTGTCAGTAAGTGCTTTTCTTTCACTTTTGGACGTTTCCTTGTACTAGAACCTACCGCACCCATCACTCTGCCGCTTTATTCATAACTACTAACATTACACACAAGGGAAGGATTCCAAGTCGAAGAGATTCCCATACCACACGAACTAGGCGTTGTTGCGTAAAAAGATTATGATGTTCGGGCACAGGAGGTCGAATTACCCCTCTGTGCAAATTTTCAGCCAAATCCAGTTTTTGGTCCAACTTTGGAATATTGGGGGTGGCCAGGGGATAAAATGGTAGTTTTTGAATTTTCTTCTACAGAAACCCTGCAACATGAACAGGATAGCCCATACATACCTTTTACACTTGACCATCGCACTAAATGTACGGAACAAGCGTCAAATAGGAGCATTTCCTAGGCAAGGGTCAACGGCTTCTCCTTTGTTCAATGGGTTGCCAGCCAATAAATAGAACATCAATTTTTCCGAGATTTGGTCAAATTCTCGAATTGGCTGAAAACTTGTTCCACAGGGTAATTTGATCCCCTGAACACGAAAATCACACTGGTTTTGCGTGAAAACGTCTGGCTCGCGTGCCATGGGCTTCACCTACCATATGATAGTACTGTTTTCTAAAAAAAAACCTCCATAACTCCGCTCAGAGAATCGTTTTGCAAATTTCGAACACAGATTCGAGATCAGCGTCCGAAAATACGTCGGACCATATGTATCCCATTCCGAATGGCCACTTCGACCTGTGGTCCTTCCCTTGTAAGACCACGAAACCACCCCTCAACGTTGTAGGATCTCCTCCTGCAGTCTTCGTCGTCCATAACAACATGTATCACTACTTTATGCCAAAAGGAAAACTATTTCACATGTTTATCCGCAACAGTGAATGAGTATAATGAAGAGACCTCGCTTTGGCTGAGACACTATGAGCATGAAATGGAATAACTGGAAATGTGCTTTATTAGTAATGAACTTTTGTCGATACATCGATCAGTGATAATCGATAGTTCGTGTTTACATGATTGCTTCGGGTGATGGTGTGCGTCAGAAAGCTGATTGATGATGAAGTGGGTGTTAACATCTGCAACCTGACCTTTATTATCACTTTTCGGGCAGTTAGATAATGTCGCAATCAGTAGAGCCTATTCTTGCTGATAACATTAGCTGAGCATGATTGCTGTCGAATAGTCAGTATTCAGTTTGCAGTGGTCGATAATTAGCTAACAGTTATCACTACCTCTCATACATATCTCGGTGAGCAATTACCTCCCCCTCGAATTTGCTGAAAGTTCAGACAGCTGCAGTTGATACGCTTGCTTACTGCTGATATTCGATCAGGACAGCACGTTTTCATATTGTGCTCGTACTGATCAGTTGTAAGCAGTGTATCGGATTTCATCATATTCACTTCCTATCGACTCTTACTAGTCTCTATCAGATCTTACCATTTAAGATCACCCATCATCGATATCATAAAATATATTGCCCTCGCACTGTTACTAGGTTTCGCAGGCTTATCCCACCTGAGGAAATAAAAGGTTCTCTATTTTACCAGGGAAAGGTTTTAAGTTTCCATGAAACTGAAATGACACCCAGGTGGACCAATGGGGACTCGAATGATTATCACATCTATGAGAACCCACAATTGCAAAATTCCGCCTGAATCGAGTCAGGAGGAATCGGTTGGCTTGAATGGCTCATCGGCGGGTACTTCGCTTGAGGTGACACATCAAAGAGACTATATGTATGTGTGTGCAGTAACGGTAGCCGTAGCTTTGTGGTAGCGCTTTTGTTCAGGAGTGATTAATAGTGGGATTCTCCCCTCTAATAGATTTTTCGATGAGTCGTCCCATGTGAAGTACCCGGTCAATGACTTATCGAAAGCAAATTTTAACCCTTCCTAACTCGCTCCAGAACGCCATTTTGTCTTTTTGGTTTGCACATTGTAATCACCATTTGAGACCCCATTGATCCGCAACCCTCATTTCAGTTAAAACCCTTTCCTGGTTAGATTCATAGCATCACCTGGTATCCTGTGAATTTTACTCCTGTGCTCCTACCGCCGGAACCCATATTGTAACACGCTTCTTACAGACTCAGAGTATGGCTTACTTCGAAAAGAAAAGTGAGAAAAGTGTGACCAATGAGAAAAGACCAGTGAAAACGACTGGGGACTGTGCTGGATGCACATAATATACCTGTATCACCTGTCCTCCCGTTGCTCATCAAGAGTTTCGACGGGCGTCAGCAATGTCTCCATTCGTCCCTGCCGCAAGCCAAAGCAGTTCAGTAAACCTTTTTGGCTGCAGGGTCACGTAGCATCTCTTTCCCTTCGCCCAGAGCTCTCGTGAAGAAGTCTGACCATCGGGCCGGCGGTCGTCCAAGTGTTCGTTTGTCGTCCGGAGGGATCGAGTCGGTAACCGCTCTGGTCCACCGGTCATCGCGATATCGCATAACGTGTCCAGCCCATAAAATCATGTACAGTAGCGCTCAAAAGTCTTTCGCCAAACACTTTTTTGTCATAACTTTTTTCCACTTCACCAAATTTGACCAAATTCTAATATGTGGTGCCTGAACATATTTCAACATTTCCTTCTACTTGAACGTCGCTTGACTGTCTTCACAGTTTTTCACTAGAATTTACTACACAACCACCGGAGAAAAGGAAAAGGCTTAGTTAAGAAAAGCGGCTTTTTTTTACAAAAAATAACACTAGCAAGCCTCAGAAAACATCGATATTCTGTAGAAAAACCACGACTTTTGATGAAAGCAGCACAGCGGGACGGCATAGATAAGACATCCAAAAAAATATGCATTTAGCCACATAACTTACACCATTAAGCGCCAATAGTATATTTAATATGCAGTGTCTCCAAGTACAGCACACCAAAATTTCTTTCTCGTTAGATCGGTTCCTGCGCAAGAAAGTTACAAGTGAAAAACCTAAGTGAAAGACCATTTCGCCGAAGACTTTTGAGCGCTAACGTACATACTAATCATAAAAATACATATATGTGCATAACTAACAATACATTTAAAAACAACAATGTTGTATAGAACACTACATACATATAAATGCATTGAGGTACATATGCACTAAAACTACATACTTCTGTGTATTTACATTTATTATTGCAAATCCTAACTTACCGCTTTACATTATTTTTGTTAATGATACTTTATTATTTGACAATGACCATGAGAACTTCTTGGGACGCTTATCGCTGTCTCATGTACTCGAATTGCTCTGCTTCAAAAACGCGTAAGGATAATGGCTCGAATGCGGCCATTCGTTGTCAGCTCGTCTCTTCAGCTGATTGTGCGGAGATTTTCGAAACCACTCAGGTCCACTGTTGGGAGAGTAAAAGTGGTCCGAAAAAAATGAAATCGCTTGCCGACGCATTTCAAGGTGATTAAGTACGATAAGAGTGAGGCTAATATGTACTATTTTTCATTCAATATGAAAGACTTATCGCGAAAGGATGTTCCCGACCTGGTGTTGTCATGAGAGAGTTAAAATCAGTGGGTGATTCCGTTGTATCACTCCTTTCAATCTTTAATACTGGCCGTGGGACGTTTTCACCACAAAAACCGACACTTCAAACACCACGTGATTCCAATTGAAACGGGATTAATACCATATAATAAGTATCATACTGCTATTAAGCTTACCAGTCGGGTTGGCCGGCTGACGCCGGCCAACCCTCCTGGACTCGGATTGGCCGGCTTCGCCGGCCAATCCTCGTAGGGGCGGCTTCGCCGCCCCGGCAGGGTGGCTTTGAGGCTTTCTGCTTTGTAGCGAGGAGCGACTCTCGGCTCGCCGCTAGCGCGGCGAGCCGACTTTCGCATGCGCGCTTCGCGCGCATTGCAACAGGAATAGGCCCTGTGTATAGGGAGCGCACATTGCAGCAGGGAACTGATAATATGCGGCTTGTATATATTGTGAGCAAACCTCCAACGATGGCTTTGGTTGAAACTAAGAGACACCACACCCATCTGTAACCCCTTCCCCACTGAAGGCAAAACCCCTTTAAAGAAAGGCAGGATTCGATCCGAAAACAAAAATAGAATTGAAGCACTTACTAGTACCAAAGTAAGGAAGATGGATCGAAACGGTCAAAAAATCCAAGAAAGGAGACCCCCTTCCCATCATCCAAGTGTGTAAGGCACAATCGCAGAGGGGCGGCCACGCTAAAAGGAGCTGCAGCAGTCGGAGGTGTCTCATCGTGAGCGCTGAGGCGATCCGTAGTAGTTGACTTTTGAGGGTTAAAAGTTTCGAGAGGACGTGCATGTATCAGTTCTATAAGAAACATTGACCTTAACTGATTGCCGAGAGATACATCTGATAATAACACACCACTCCCTAATGGTAACCGAGAACAAACAGTCACTTTGTGAGTATAATACTAATATTGCAATTATGGCCGGGCTGGGCTTAGAACTTATGTACTCTATACACAGGAGGTTGACGTGTACAGAGTACATAAGTTGGGTGGGTTGACTCCTACCCAATCCTAACCTGCCCGACCTCCACACACCCGTACCTAATTTGCTTCTTGTGTGCTCCCTACATTTTGGTCTGTCCCTATCCAGTTCTTACTCGCACGACCTGAGCAGTCCCATTCCTGACCTTCCCGATTTTCGGAACCCATGCGAGGGTTTATAAATTTGAGTACCCATCGGTTCCGTCGCAGGCACCGTCCATGGTGGGCGGAGCTAAGCTTAAAACTTATATGCTCCGTACACATGACCCCTACCCAATCCTAACCTGCCCGACCTCCACAGGCCCGTGCCTTATATGCTTGTTGTGTGCACCCTTCACTTTGGTCAGTCCCTCCCCAGTCCTAACATGCGCGACTTCAACAGACCCTTTCCTAACTTGCCCGATTTTCCGCACTTAAGCGAGGACCTAAATTCGTTTATTTATTGATTTCAGCGCAAGCCCAGCTCATGGTGGGCGGAGGTAGGCTTAGAATCCATGTGCTCTGTACACTTATGTTTTCCTCTACGCTATCCTAACTTGCCCTACCTCTACAGGCCCGTTCCTAATTTGCTTCTTGTGTGCTCCCTACATTTTGGTCTGTCCCTATCCAGTTCTTACTCGCACGACCTGAGCAGTCCCATTCCTGACCTTCCCGATTTTCGGAACCCATGCGAGGGTTTATAAATTTGAGTACCCATCGGTTTCGTCGCAGGCCCCGTCCATGCTGGGCGGAGCTAAGCTTAAAACTTATATGCTCCGTACACATGACCCCTACCCAATCCTAACCTGCCCGACCTCCACAGGCCCGTGCCTTATATGCTTGTTGTGTGCACCCTTCACTTTGGTCAGTCCCTCCCCAGTCCTAACATGCGCGACTTCAACAGACCCTTTCCTAACTTGCCCGAATTTTAGCACTTGAGCGAAGACCTGAATTCGTTTATTCATGGATTTCGGCGCGAGCCCAGCCCATGATGGGCGGAGGTAGGCTTAGAATCCATGTGCTCTGTACACTTATGTTTTCCTCTACGCTATCCTAACTTGCCCTACCTCTACAGGCCCGTTCCTAATTTGCTTCTTGTGTGCTCCCTACATTTTGGTCTGTCCCTATCCAGTTCTTACTCGCACGACCTGAGCAGTCCCATTCCTGACCTTCCCGATTTTCGGAACCCATGCGAGGGTTTATAAATTTGAGTACCCATCGGTTTCGTCGCAGGCCCCGTCCATGCTGGGCGGAGCTAAGCTTAAAACTTATATGCTCCGTACACATGACCCCTACCCAATCCTAACCTGCCCGACCTCCACAGGCCCGTGCCTTATTTGCTTGTTGTGTGCACCCTTCACTTTGGTCAGTCCCTCCCCAGTCCTAACATGCGCGACTTCAACAGACCCTTTCCTAACTTGCCCGATTTTCCGCACTTAAGCGAGGACCTAAATTCGTTTATTTATTGATTTCAGCGCAAGCCCAGCTCATGGTGGGCGGAGGTAGGCTTAGAACTTATGTGCTCCATACACTTGTGTTTGCCCCTACGCTATCCTAACTTGCCATACCTCTACAGGCCCGTTCTGCTCCTTGTGTGCTCCCTACTATTTGGTCAGTCTCTACCTACTCCTTACTCGCGCGACCTGAGCAGTCCCATTCCTGACCGTCCCGATTTTCGGAACCCAGGCGAGGACTTAAATTGGAGCACCCATCGGTTTCGGCGCAGCCCCCCCCCCCCCCTATGGTGGGGGGAGTTAGGCTTAGAACTTATATGCTCCGTACACATGACCCCTACCCAATCCTAACCTGCCCGACCTCCACAGGCCCGTGCCTTATTTGCTTGTTGTGTGCACCCTTCACTTTGGTCAGTCCCTCCCCAGTCCTAACATGCGCGACTTCAACAGACCCTTTCCTAACTTGCCCGATTTTCCGCACTTAAGCGAGGACCTAAATTCGTTTATTTATTGATTTCAGCGCAAGCCCAGCTCATGGTGGGCGGAGGTAGGCTTAGAATCCATGTGCTCTGTACACTTATGTTTTCCTCTACGCTATCCTAACTTGCCCTACCTCTACAGGCCCGTTCCTAATTTGCTTCTTGTGTGCTCCCTACATTTTGGTCTGTCCCTATCCAGTTCTTACTCGCACGACCTGAGCAGTCCCATTCCTGACCTTCCCGATTTTCGGAACCCATGCGAGGGTTTATAAATTTGAGAACCCATCGGTTTCGTCGCAGGCCCCGTCCATGCTGGGCGGAGCTAAGCTTAAAACTTATATGCTCCGTACACATGACCCCTACCCAATCCTAACCTGCCCGACCTCCACAGGCCCGTGCCTTATTTGCTTGTTGTGTGCACCCTTCACTTTGGTCAGTCCCTCCCCAGTCCTAACATGCGCGACTTCAACAGACCCTTTCCTAACTTGCCCGATTTTCCGCACTTAAGCGAGGACCTAAATTCGTTTATTTATTGATTTCAGCGCAAGCCCAGCTCATGGTGGGCGGAGGTAGGCTTAGAACTTATGTGCTCCATACACTTGTGTTTGCCCCTACGCTATCCTAACTTGCCATACCTCTACAGGCCCGTTCTGCTCCTTGTGTGCTCCCTACTATTTGGTCAGTCTCTACCTACTCCTTACTCGCGCGACCTGAGCAGTCCCATTCCTGACCGTCCCGATTTTCGGAACCCAGGCGAGGACTTAAATTGGAGCACCCATCGGTTTCGGCGCAGCCCCCCCCCCCCCTATGGTGGGGGGAGTTAGGCTTAGAACTTATATGCTCCGTACACATGACCCCTACCCAATCCTAACCTGCCCGACCTCCACAGGCCCGTGCCTTATTTGCTTGTTGTGTGCACCCTTCACTTTGGTCAGTCCCTCCCCAGTCCTAACATGCGCGACTTCAACAGACCCTTTCCTAACTTGCCCGATTTTCCGCACTTAAGCGAGGACCTAAATTCGTTTATTTATTGATTTCAGCGCAAGCCCAGCTCATGGTGGGCGGAGGTAGGCTTAGAACTTATGTGCTCCATACACTTGTGTTTGCCCCTACGCTATCCTAACTTGCCATAACTCTACAGGCCCGTTCTGCTCCTTGTGTGCTCCCTACTATTTGGTCAGTCTCTACCTACTCCTTACTCGCACGACCTGAGCAGTCCCATTCCTGACCGTCCCGATTTTCGGAACCCAGGCGAGGACTTAAATTGGAGCACCCATCGGTTTCGGCGCAGCCCCCCCCCCCTATGGTGGGGGGAGTTAGGCTTAGAACTTATGTGGTCTGTACACTTGGTCCCTACCCAATACTAAGCCTGCCCGACCTCCACTGCCCGTGCCTAATTTGCTTGTTGTGTGTTCCCTTTACTTTGATCAGTCCCTCCCCAGTCCTTACATGCGCGACTTCAACAGACTCTTTCCTAACTTGCCCGATTTCCAACACCTGAGCGAGGACCTAAATTCGTTTATTCATCGATTTCGGCGCAAGACGCGCCCATGGTGGGCGGAGCTAGGCTTAGTTCTTATATGCTCTGTACGCTTAGATCAGCTCCTACCCACTCCTAACTCGCGCGACCCTCCAGGATACAGTTGAGATGAGGCCCTACGGAGTCTTAACTTGCCCGATCCCTACAGGCCCACCCTTGATTTAGCCGATTTTTTCAACCATTTCTGCGCAAGCCCCGCTCACGGTGGGGGAAGCTAGGCTTAGTTCTTAATGAGCTCCGCACACTTTGGTCAACCCCTACCCATCCCCAACTTGTCCGACCTCTTCACGTTGCCATTGAGTTGAGAGTAGATTATGCGACAAAAAACGGACACACACACAGAAACACACCAAACTTCTGGTTTTAGCTTGCCTCTCATGTGCTCCGTACATTTTGGCTTACCCCAACCCATCCCTAACTTGCCCGACCTCTACAGGTCCATTCCTAGCCTGCCTGATTTTCGGAACCTGAGCGAGGACTTAAATTTGAACACCGGCAGTTTCCGCGCAAGCCCCGCTCACAGTGGGCGGAGCTAGACTTAATTCTTATGTGCTCTGTGCGCTTAGGTCAGCACCTACCCAATTCTAACATGCCCGACCTTTCCAGACAGCAGTTCAGTTGAGACATCATAACAATGAGATAGGGGTGTATGTGGTGCAGACAGGTTGTAAATGGTTGACGCTGGACTGTGGGAGTGACATGGGTACCCTCGGTGTATGCCTAGGTAATGCCTCCTTTCCTTACCGGCCCATCACAACACAGCTGCGTCGCCATTCGCCTTTCGAGGCTCCTTATCAGCCCTTATCAGTTGCTATCACTTCCGTTCCCTCACCATTGATGTCCCCTTACCACCCCTACATTACCTTAAAAATTCAGGATCCCAGCTTTGCTGCGACGCGAGATATGAATTTCCCGCCATTCGCCTTCGAGGCTCCTTATCAGCCCCTATCAGTTGCTATCACTTCCGTTCCTTCACCATTAATGTCCCCTTACCACCCCTACATTACCTTGAAAATTGAGGATCCCAGCTTTGCTGCGACGCGAGATATGAATTTCCCGCCATTCGCCTTTCGAGGCTCCTTATCAGCCCTTATCAGTTGCTATCACTTCCGTTCCTTCACCATTAATGTCCCCTTTCCACCCCTATATTATCTTAAAAATTGAGGATCCCAGCTTTGCTGCGACGCGAGATATGAATTTCCCGCCATTCGCCTTTCGAGGCTCCTTATCAGCCCTTATCAGTTGCTATCACTTCCGTTCCTTCACCATTAATGTCCCCTTACCACCCCTACATTACCTTGAAAATTGAGGATCCCAGCTTTGCTGCGACGCGAGATATGAATTTCCCGCCATTCGCCTTTCGAGGCTCCTTATCAGCCCTTATCAGTTACTATCACTTCCGTTCCCTCACCATTGATGTCCCCTTACCACCCCTACATTACCTTAAAAATTCAGGATCCCAGCTTTGCTGCGACGCGAGATATGAATTTCCCGCCATTCGCCTTCGAGGCTCCTTATCAGCCCCTATCAGTTGCTATCACTTCCGTTCCTTCACCATTAATGTCCCCTTACCACCCCTACATTACCTTGAAAATTGAGGATCCCAGCTTTGCTGCGACGCGAGATATGAATTTCCCGCCATTCGCCTTTCGAGGCTCCTTATTAGTTGCTATCACTTCCGTTCCTTCACCATTAATGTCCCCTTTCCACCCCTATATTATCTTAAAAATTCAGGGTCCCAGCTTTGCTGCTACGCGAGATATGAATTTCCCGCCATTCGCCTTTCGAGGCTCCTTATCAGCCCTTATCAGTTGCTATCACTTCCGTTCCCTCACCATTGATGTCCCCTTACCACCCCTACATTACCTTAAAAATTCAGGATCCCAGCTTTGCTGCGACGCGAGATATGAATTTCCCGCCATTCGCGAATTTCCCGCCATTCGCCTTTCGAGGCTCCTTATCAGCCCTTATCAGTTACTATCACTTCCGTTCCCTCACCATTGATGTCACCTTACCACCCCTACATTACCTTAAAAATTCAGGATCCCAGCTTTGCTGCGACGCGAGATATGAATTTCCCGCCATTCGCCTTCGAGGCTCCTTATCAGCCCCTATCAGTTGCTATCACTTCCGTTCCTTCACCATTAATGTCCCCTTTCCACCCCTATATTATCTTAAAAATTGAGGATCCCAGCTTTGCTGCGACGCGAGATATGAATTTCCCGCCATTCGCCTTTCGAGGCTCCTTATCAGCCCTTATCAGTTACTATCACTTCCGTTCCCTCACCATTGATGTCCCCTTACCACCCCTACATTACCTTAAAAATTCAGGATCCCAGCTTTGCTGCGACGCGAGATATGAATTTCCCGCCATTCGCCTTCGAGGCTCCTTATCAGCCCCTATCAGTTGCTATCACTTCCGTTCCTTCACCATTAATGTCCCCTTACCACCCCTACATTACCTTGAAAATTGAGGATCCCAGCTTTGCTGCGACGCGAGATATGAATTTCCCGCCATTCGCCTTTCGAGGCTCCTTATCAGCCCTTATCAGTTACTATCACTTCCGTTCCTTCACCATTAATGTCCCCTTTCCACCCCTATATTATCTTAAAAATTGAGGATCCCAGCTTTGCTGCGACGCGAGATATGAATTTCCCGCCATTCGCCTTTCGAGGCTCCTTATTAGTTGCTATCACTTCCGTTCCTTCACCATTAATGTCCCCTTTCCACCCCTATATTATCTTAAAAATTCAGGGTCCCAGCTTTGCTGCTACGCGAGATATGAATTTCCCGCCATTCGCCTTTCGGGGCTCCTTATCAGCCCTTATCAGTTGCTATCACTTCCGTTCCCTCACCATTGATGTCCCCTTAACACCCCTACATTACCTTAAAAATTCAGGATCCCAGCTTTGCTGCGACGCGAGATATGAATTTCCCGCCATTCGCCTTTCGAGGCTCCTTATCAGCCCTTATCAGTTGCTATCACTTCCGTTCCCTCACCATTGATGTCCCCTTACCACCCCTACATTACCTTAAAAATTCAGGATCCCAGCTTTGCTGCGACGCGAGATATGAATTTCCCGCCATTCGCGAATTTCCCGCCATTCGCCTTTCGAGGCTCCTTATCAGCCCTTATCAGTTACTATCACTTCCGTTCCCTCACCATTGATGTCACCTTACCACCCCTACATTACCTTAAAAATTCAGGATCCCAGCTTTGCTGCGACGCGAGATATGAATTTCCCGCCATTCGCCTTCGAGGCTCCTTATCAGCCCCTATCAGTTGCTATCACTTCCGTTCCTTCACCATTAATGTCCCCTTTCCACCCCTATATTATCTTAAAAATTGAGGATCCCAGCTTTGCTGCGACGCGAGATATGAATTTCCCGCCATTCGCCTTTCGAGGCTCCTTATCAGCCTTTATCAGTTACTATCACTTCCGTTCCCTCACCATTGATGTCCCCTTACCACCCCTACATTACCTTAAAAATTCAGGATCCCAGCTTTGCTGCGACGCGAGATATGAATTTCCCGCCATTCGCGAATTTCCCGCCATTCGCCTTTCGAGGCTCCTTATCAGCCCTTATCAGTTACTATCACTTCCGTTCCCTCACCATTGATGTCACCTTACCACCCCTACATTACCTTAAAAATTCAGGATCCCAGCTTTGCTGCGACGCGAGATATGAATTTCCCGCCATTCGCCTTCGAGGCTCCTTATCAGCCCCTATCAGTTGCTATCACTTCCGTTCCTTCACCATTAATGTCCCCTTACCACCCCTACATTACCTTGAAAATTGAGGATCCCAGCTTTGCTGCGACGCGAGATATGAATTTCCCGCCATTCGCCTTTCGAGGCTCCTTATCAGCCCTTATCAGTTACTATCACTTCCGTTCCTTCACCATTAATGTCCCCTTTCCACCCCTATATTATCTTAAAAATTGAGGATCCCAGCTTTGCTGCGACGCGAGATATGAATTTCCCGCCATTCGCCTTTCGAGGCTCCTTATCAGCCTTTATCAGTTACTATCACTTCCGTTCCCTCACCATTGATGTCCCCTTACCACCCCTACATTACCTTAAAAATTCAGGATCCCAGCTTTGCTGCGACGCGAGATATGAATTTCCCGCCATTCGCCTTCGAGGCTCCTTATCAGCCCCTATCAGTTGCTATCACTTCCGTTCCTTCACCATTAATGTCCCCTTACCACCCCTACATTACCTTGAAAATTGAGGATCCCAGCTTTGCTGCGACGCGAGATATGAATTTCCCGCCATTCGCCTTTCGAGGCTCCTTATCAGCCCTTATCAGTTACTATCACTTCCGTTCCTTCACCATTAATGTCCCCTTTCCACCCCTATATTATCTTAAAAATTGAGGATCCCAGCTTTGCTGCGACGCGAGATATGAATTTCCCGCCATTCGCCTTTCGAGGCTCCTTATCAGCCTTCATCAGTTACTATCACTTCCGTTCCCTCACCATTGATGTCCCCTTACCACCCCTACATTACCTTAAAAATTCAGGATCCCAGCTTTGCTGCGACGCGAGATATGAATTTCCCGCCATTCGCCTTTCGAGGCTCCTTATTAGTTGCTATCACTTCCGTTCCTTCACCATTAATGTCCCCTTTCCACCCCTATATTATCTTAAAAATTCAGGGTCCCAGCTTTGCTGCTACGCGAGATATGAATTTCCCGCCATTCGCCTTTCGGGGCTCCTTATCAGCCCTTATCAGTTGCTATCACTTCCGTTCCCTCACCATTGATGTCCCCTTAACACCCCTACATTACCTTAAAAATTCAGGATCCCAGCTTTACTGCGACGCGAGATATTATGCGGTGAGCGGACAGACAGACACACACACACACACACACACAGACAAACAAACACACCAAACTTCTGGATTATATATAGAGTATGATTTCTCTACTCCTCAGCCGTTCCTCGGCTTAGTCGACCGTAGAAGGCGGACTCTGTTAGGGAAGGCGGAGGCTGTCAAGAAGGATGCCACCTCAATCTAAAGGGCGTGCACCGGGATTCGCACCAGATGTAGTCTTTTTAGGTATCCAATTTTCATTTGAATGACTCACTTCAAGAGTTTCTCATTGCCCATATTACTATTGCTACTATCTTCAACTGTATAAGTTTGTGTAGCTATCAATCACTTTATCATATTCAGGGATATCCTCCGACATAGCTGAAGGGTAGATAGGGGGATCGCTCAGCTGTTTTTGACGTTTTTGTAAACTGAAGCTTGTTTACTGGTGCTGAGGACATGGCGCAGTGGCTCAAAACGCTATTTTTCGCATACAAATATGTACATAGTTTTCCCTTCTGTGGGGGCGCTATTTCATTCTTAGCTTGTCGGAGTGGAAAAAATGCGATCCTGAAGAAAATGCGAACCTTCAGGGCACGCATGTGTCCGTGCGAGTGTAAGCAGTAGTGAAAGTTGAGGTAATCGGTGGTAAAGATCAGTGAACTTTCATCAACTCTGATTCAATAAAGTGTAAAAAGATGCTTGGATAATCCATCAATAAAAGATGAAAAATGACTCTTAGGATTGTTGTTTGTCTCATATTTCATAGTTGAGTCAGGTGCTCTATAGTAACAAGTAACTCAGACTCCTGAAATCATTTGCTATCGTTATCAAGAAACCGTCATTCTTTCAAATTCATTCGATTTTGATTCGCTTTCGATGTGCCATGCTTATACACACTAATCCGCTGAACAACCATAACGGGTGAGTCACCATATCCCTTAATCTCGATAAACGTCGGTCTCCGTTCAAATTTCGTTGAATTTTCTATTGTTTCCCAGATAAATTTCTTCCATAGACAAAATCTGGAGCTATCCATCTCAGACTAGACGTCATTCGGCCATCCAACCGCTAGGACGTCTCCTTTTTTGGATATTTGATACGATGCTCCGCTAATCACGCAATGCAGCCTACACGGTCACAAACGAATTACTTCCTCATACGCTCTAATCCATCTTACATTGATATTCTCTGAACAATAGTTCTTTGAAATAAGAGAACCCATGATTCATGATACTAATTCCTCTTGAAATCATTCGGCTATATACGGTACATGGACAGAAACACTATACATAAAAATCGAGAAGTTTCTTTTTCTCCCAAGCAGAAGTCGAAAAACTGGAAGGAGAGCAAATCATTCAAATTCTCCGCCGAGCAACATTTGAGCAGCCGCGCGTTCGAATTTTCGGAGCGCAGTTCGAATTTTCGCGCACAAGGAATGCTTATTTACTTTTCACCTTGCTTCCCTGATCACGTGACTATCGCCCCTTTGCTCCTCAGCTCTTCAGCGTATACACCCACTCGGACGCCCCACCCTGTCAGCCACCACTTCGAGAAAGTCTAAATTAGTTGAAATATTAGTTAAATCTTTGTGTTTTCGCGTGAAATTTTGCATGCCATTGCTTTATGAGCAGTTATAACCTAAATATATGGGTAATAGCAGAACTTAATTTTTGGTGGATAATTCCTATAACAAGTGACAATATTGTAGTGCATGGTGGGTCGTAGTTATGGTATGATCGAAATTTTGCGAAAATGAAGATGTATGAAGCAACGGTAACGGCTTGGTGAGAATCGGGCATACTGGTAAGGCAGATGAGATTCTGACATCCCAGGGAGTGCATCAATTAAGAGGGTGATAATTTCCGGTTCTTTGATGTTTTGCGTTGATAGGGCTTTTATCGCACTCCTTTCAGCTCTTTATTTGCCTATGTGATTGAACAGCAAGTTTTGGTAGCAGAGCTGACCATACTGATCATTGACTTACAGAGGGTGCCGAAAAAAGTAATTTTTTTCTTCCACTTTCAGACCCACATTAGTCGAGCTTCAGCAAATTCTGGTAAGCAGCTTTGTTCAAGTAGCAAGGGCTTTGTGACTTCCATGCACCGAAGGGGCAGTCCTCAGAGAGCTTCCCACAAAAGACCTCCCACGGAACCTGGCTCCACTGTTATAAGCGGACCTTGATACTATATGTAGGTGCTCTAAAGCTCAACTGATAGCTCCGTATTTTGATGAAGGTGGAAATCGTGAGCCACAGCTTGCTCCCGTTTTTAGAGGAATATTTCGGGAATATTTTGCTCCAATACTTTCATCTCTTTCGTTTCTCTGTGTTTTGTATAGTTGGTGGATGTGAGCCGTGAGCAAAATTACTTTTTTGGCACCCCCTTTAGACCTTTAATTTTTCCGAATTATTCACCCGATTGATTTTTCTTGAAAGCCATGAGGGTGACCAAAAGTCACAGAGTTGTACAAATTTGTTGGAAACAACTGCCAATTCTGAGATACTGTAGCTTGTCAGCCTTTCATGCATTCCGGCTTTCCATTAATGCTCAGACTTCGTAAGGGGACAGGGGAGAGAATGAGCGTCAATGCATCAATGCTTACAAGAACGTCCAGTGTTTGAGCCACCACGCAGAGCAATTTAGCGTCAGTGTACGTCAGTGTCATGTCATGTGAGAGAATGGCGAGTGGCATTCACCATGGAACAGGACAGATACCCGTCGCCTTGGATGTACCTTGGTCAAGGGCTGAGCCACATTTTTTTTGCTTTATAAAACACGGCAATGAAGTTACTACCGCTCGTTTTTCGATTTCTCATTCTAAAATTTACTCAATACATTTCCGAAATTCTGTGCTTTTGTATTTGGATCGTATTTTCTAACTGACTTAGCCTCCTGAAGCTGCCTGCAATCTGCATATGTATTCATCCTTCCCGTAGCTGACGAGTAGAGAGGGCGTTTTAACTATGGGAGACGCCACCGTGCGCGAAAATTCGCTATTTTTTCATACTCCATATTTTCATTGAGTTATTTTGTGCACAAACTGTAGCACCTTCACACCACCACAGTGCCTCTTTGTGCATGTCGGCAGGGGACCCGTCAAGGTAAAAGGATATTATTTCAACATTCGTGCTTGAAGAGTGAGTACGTTGCAGTCATTCCTTGTTTCTCCTTTTTCCTCTGCCACTTCCCGTCTTATGGATTAGCGTGAGGCAATCAAAATGTTCTTCACCTTCTCTTTTTTCTCGAGAAAGTTGCTGGTGTCCCTACACCGTACAGAATCCCTCTCGAGATTCTGATTCTTGGCTAAAAATCTAAAAAATCGGCAGTATTGGAACTTGCTAGCAACTTATTCCGTCACGAACAAGGCCTTCCGGAATATGATTATTCCAAAGCTGAAATTTTTCGAACAGCTCGAGCAGGTAACCGAAAGGAAGCGTTACCTATTTTTTTGAGGTTCGCAAGACTAACAGAAGTGAACTTATCTTCTCTCACTTTAATGGTGCGGTCGTTCTCATTCACGGACCTCAGTACAAGAATCTCTAGCAGTTGCCATCCATTCTTCAAACGATGTTTTCCTGAGGTTTTTTGATGGATGGCATTTAATCATGTGTCTTCCCATGATGAAATATTCGTCAACAGATACACATAAAAATTTTACAAGAAATTTTCATATACTGCATTTTTCACATATCCCTTAAACAATAGTGGAAAAAAATGAAGGCAAATCGCATCTAAATACCTTTTCTCTTTCTGTTTTCCTCCTCAACATTTTCACGTTCCACTATTCTCTTTCTCCCTCGAAAGCACTTGTGAATTGGTTGCTTCCAAAAAAGCTCAATGACTTCCCTCACTAGTCGATCGTTTATACTTTTGCCTGGGAAATCGGGCGATTTTGGAGCAATGGATCCGCAGTCTCTTGTTCTAGGGCCTTAGATCTTCCAGAACATTTTCTCTTCTCAATTTTGGCTTAGCACTGAGACCTGAGACCTTTGACACCTATTATCACTATTCACGTAACTTTTTCTTTTTAAAAAGTTTATTAAAGTATGAAGGTGCTCATGCGTTGTCACAGCCTTCCTTTTGAAACATATCTAATATTTCTAGAAAATGCGCAAGGTTTTTGAGGTCTGCATCTGGTTTAAACAACAGAAATGGACCAATTCCAATACCATCATGACGACGCTCAGCCCACATGTCGCTCAAGCAATTCTGCAAAAACTGAACGGGCTTGGCAATGAAGCTGCCTCAGCCCCCATGCATTCTACATACATACAGGGGGTGCCAAAAAAAGTAATTTTGTCTCCTCCACTTTCGACCCCATTTAGCCAAACTACAGTAAATTCTATTAAGGCATTCTCATCCCCTGAATCAAGGGCAGACCTAACTCTATCACTATACTCCGTGGCAGCTTCCTGCACGAGCAGGAACGGGAGCAAGGAAAGACTGAACAAGATGTATCACCTCGACTGGGCAAAATCCGAAATTTCTTCGCCCTCTTTCACAACCTTGCTGACGTCCGTTCAATCTGGGTACCTAAAGGGATTCATACCGGATGGTGTTCTTTAACACTGCGTTTTTCCCTGGTTCCCAGCGCCCTTCGTTTCCAAGAGCCAAAACGTTCCCCTACCACTGAAACCCCTCCGGAGGCGGATTTGAGGCATGAAAATGATACTTTGGATCATAGCAGCCTTGTCCAAGCAGCAGGGGCTCTGTGACTTCCAAGAACCTAAGGGCCAACCCTCAGGAAGCTTCCCACAAAAGACCTACCACGGAGCTTGGCTCCACTGTTTTTAGCGAATTTTTAAATATAGGTACTCCGAAGCCCGACTGCGCCGAATGAAACCTCCATATTTTTATGAACATGAACGTGAGGAGCCACAGCTTGTTCCTGCTTTTAGAGGAACATTTCGGGAATGTTTTGCCCCAATACCTTTATCTCTTTCGTTTCCCTACGTTTTGTAAAATTGGCAGATGTAAGCCGTGGGCAAAATTACTTTTTTTTTTGGCACCGCCTGTATATCTCCCGTCGATTTCCATTTTCCAACCATCTCAAGCCCAGTTTTATCTGCAAAGGCCTATCTAAGCCTATCTGAGTCAGAGCTGATTTCATAGTTTTCATGAAATTACTTTTTTATGAGCACTCGTCGCAAAAGTGGAAAATTGCAATTTTTTTATTGTGACTCAAGCAATAAGCTAAACGCTCACTGGCTCCCTATCAGTAATCATGGGTCTCACAACAGCTGAAGAGGTCCTTTTGTGATGCCGACGCTATGAACTTCATCATCTGCTGATTTTCTTTTCACTGGTGGCTATTTGGCCTTTAGTATTTAGATGTTGCAGCTTTATCAAGTTCAAACGGAAGATTTGATAGGTATTCAGTCTTTGTTTAACTGTTGAATTGGAAGTTAAGGATGTGAAAAGGATACTGGCAGGAACAAATGAGTGGTAAAGGTGAAATTTCAAGCCTACAATAGCTTTCCATAAAGGCACTACGAGTGGTGAGGCTGAGGTTATATCTTGCGACACGGCGATTCAAAGGATCGCACTATCGCATAATCGCCTCTGTGCGACTCTCGATGAATCTTAGCATGATCTTTCAATTATGGCTGTTCGGATGTTTCAGTTTCAACCAATATTGTTAATAACTTTATTTTCGGCTGACCTTTCGGCGTCAGCGGCTTTTTCAGAGTCTGGAGGAGTGAAGTCCCTATGAAAACTATTCGTCCAAACGCCACTCCGTTTTATAGAAAAATTTACAGTTCGTAAAAAAGGGGTAACGATGTCCTAGAGAATTATCGCATAATCGCAGAATCGCAAGTGCCGTCACGCACACTCCCACTTGGGCGTTTTATTTTTTCTCCACAACGCTGATCTTTCACAGCTCCAGAGCGGTAAAGAACTTGCGAAAATAGCATACTCAAGTGAGAGCGCCATGGCAACACATGAGATTTTGCGATTATGCGACTGCGCGAGCTCACGGATCATGGAATCGCAGATCGATTCGCATCTGGTCTTCAGTCGAACTGCAAGCGGACTGCATATCCATCGCAAGATATGAGCTCAGCTTCACGAAGGTAATCATTAGTGGGAAGGCATGTTTTTGGTGAATGGGCTCGCAGATTTCAGAAAGCTGACATGATGCTCATCTCGTGTTCAAAAATGCGAACCGACATGATTTATCACCATGACCCTGTTATGGTGCAGCTGATCGAGTAGTTGTGGTGGGTGGAAGCGCGCTCACTGCTTGGCTTGAGAGAGTGGGGAGTAGAAAGGAGAATACTTGTCAAGATTTTGGCCGTTCCGTTTCACATTTTCTTTACTGCTGCATTGCTTTGCGATTTTCTCACAATCAGACAAATTTCGCCAATCGGTGCCTTCAAGTACTTTTTCATTAACTGTCATTCGAAAAGTCTATTTAAAGCATGAACTATTGCTGTTTCACATGAGTACGCAATATTTGGTGTGTGTAACGTTATGTCAGGATTTCGCACCGCGGCATGTCGCAAGCGAAGCAATGCGGACGAGCTAAAGGCGCCATGTTGCTGGGTCCGAAAAAACAAAAAAAACAGTTCGACTGCGTATCGCTCCCCTAGCATTATAGTGTAATCGTTTTAAATCCAACTACCAAGACGCACATAGTAGCTCGCACACACTGCGTCGCAGCCGTCGTGCGAAATCGTGACATAAGGGTACAGACTAATATTTGTCCTTTGTTTCGTAACACTTCTATACCTCGCTGCACCGATCCTAACAATAATGCCAGCTCATCGTGTTTTATTATTTCTTTCTTGATGAACTGCTATAAGTGACTGCATCCATGAAGTAAATGAAGGCAATTGTCACATGGGCTGAGTCTGGCTATGGCTGCGGAGCTAAATTGCTCCATATGAGAGCGAACCATCCATTTAAAGTTTTCTTTCTATAAGAAGAAAGCCCCTATGAAGAAATTTCATTTCTACTTCAGCTGAATCAGTGATTTAACATTCGAGCCTTTCTTGTACTTGTAGCTTAAACACTGTCACTCTTGAATTTTCAGCACAATGCCGGAAGAACGAACGCTCGAATATGTTAATCGTCCAGAAGGCGAAATGGATATGATGATCGGATTTTTTCTCATGAACGGTATTTGTGTTGGTCAGTCTGATATTGTGCTTTTTTACTTTATTAGCCTCTAAATCTGTCATAATCAAGACAAATCGAGTGTGACTGTTTGTCTCTTTGTGAGATTATCGTCGAGAGAAAAAGGTTCTGCAAAGGATATAAACGAGCTGTGCATATTACCGTTTTCATAGTATACCGTTTACATGAAGTACATACTCTCCCAGCAGCAGCAGGAGAGAGAAGTTCTTAGCGGTTGCTGGAACAGCCGGTGTAGAGCTTTCTTAAAGAGCTTCTGCGCGCCTTTCATCACGAATTGCGCCATAAACTGTCTTCTAAACAGATAGCATTTACTTATTATGGAAGTTACTCCCTGAACTTTCAGTTTATCCAGCACCATGCGACTGGTTAGATTTTCAGGCAAGCCTGTAACACCAGATTTCTTCTCCACGAGAGTTTCCTTGAAAAAAATAACTTTTTCATTGATGTCATTGCATGAACCACATATTGCGCTTATCTCCCATGGTACCCTTTTATTGAAGCTGACCAAAATCTCGCTTTGGCATTTTGAAACAACTGATGAGCGCATTCTTTCAATAAAGCACCGGCCTAGCTGTCTTCGAGTGTGTACGATTTTTTATTACAAAAGTGGTACGGGTAATATCGGTGAAGCTTCGACGATATCATCCTTAATATGCTAAACTTAAGAAATAAAACTCAGAAGGTTATATACAGCTGATGACAGTTGTCTATTTTCTTATTTACTTGATCCAGCCTTCTGTCAGTTCCAGAATTTCTCATTCTAAATACTGATCATTGCAGCTTTCTTCCTTCTATTCGGTCTATGCGTGATATTCTCCTGCTTGCGACAACGACCACGAATTTTCCGTCAAAGAGTCAAACGACAGAAGAAGGAGCCCGTCGTCCCCATTGCTCCACCACCTAAATTCAAAGGTGATTTAATGCACTCTATTATCTACATATCTACCTGCCGAATTACTTCGCGTTACAGCTTAATCTGTGATTCGTCACATTGTGTTCTTGCTTTTCGCCAGCGGTAGCAGGAAAGTGCATCCTAGTCCGCATCAAAATCTCAATTAAAACGAACTTGTCTAGGGCAAGGAAAGTACACACTTTCACGTCTCCTCACCCTCGCTGTACATTATATAGACCAGTTCAAGTTCAAATGTAGTTACGTTTCTAAATGGAAGTAACATTCAAGGCACATATCAGAAAAAAGTTGTTTAAAGAAACCGGAAGGGGGTATTCTTGGCTGACGGTAGAACAGGCGTAATGTGGACGAGTTTAAGTGACCGCCATTGCACAAACTCGCCAATTTGACGCCTTGGCATGATGCCAAGAGGAAATGTTTTTATAAGGTTGTTCTTTTCTTTGACTTTTTCTTTTGTTCTTTTTTGTATTATTTCTAGATGTGCTTACATGGATGTTAATGTAGTTGGGAATGGCCACTCCACTGCACTGGGAGTCAGGTACTACAACTAACGTTGGCCCGCGGCCCGTCTCCTATGGCGGAGAACTCGGAAAGTCAGTGTGTTGATGCGAATGGGATGCGAATACACAGCACAGCGTCGCGCTTTTGAATTCGGGTTTTTTCGCCGGTTATCGCTTCTAACTTTGAGTGTTCGTTACAAAATGCTCCCTTCCTTGCATCTTTCTCTTGTTTCGGGCCCCTTTCCGGTTCCTTTTAGACATCGGATATTGGACGAGTGTAGAACGTCTTGTTGTCTAATTGCCACGCGGTACTAAACCATGTATAGACCTCACACTTGGATTATGATTAAAAATACCAAATGCTGATCATACGAAATCAGTTCTATGAAATAAGATACACAAAAGTGAATAAAAGAGGGCGAAGGATTCAAAACCACTGTCTGACGGACTTCGACGGTCCGTCACCGACACTATAATGAATCCCGCACTATAGAACCGTTATAAAGCTTTTAACTTGGAGTGAGTCCTGATGAGAAATGGGCAAATGGCCAACAGTGGACAGCTGGTTAGACAAGGTCAAGCTCGTAGCGGTAAGCATAGTAGCGGTTGATAGTCTGCGACTGCTCTATTTATCAAAGGAAAAAAGGAAAAGAAGTTAGTGATTACAATGTAATTCTAAGTAAAGAAAGCTCATCAAAGCTTCACGGACCTCGGCGAAACTTGAACGACTGAAAAGTGCTGTGGGGACTTCAGCGAGGTGCATCGCAAACTCCAGATAAATGCAGTTCATGAGTTCATTGTGGGCCTATGAGACCATTGAGCTACCCTCCTTTACGATAGTGCACGCCTTATTTCGCACAAATAACCTCGAAAGAAATCGGGAGAGCGTCGTCCATACTCACCTGACCCGGCTTCTATCAATTACCATTTCTTCAAGCATCTGGCAGCTTTCTTCGCTGAAACGCTACGAGACTCAACACGATGCTGAAGCGACCTTCAACGAATTCATTACCTCTGAATCTCCAGAATTTCGTGCCGCCGGAATGAGCTTGTTGCTAATTTTTGGCAAAAACGGATAGAAACATTTGTTCTTATTTCGACTGGTAATGTTTATCATGAGCCGAAGCATACGCATTTGTAATCAGAGTACCAAAGGGCACGGAATTTCTGAGCAACCTTATACATGTGCATGTGGAAAGGCATTACTATCCTCGTTTTCATGGTTGCTTCCCAAGTAAGTAAAAAAATCTGTTCTCAGGAATGGTCACGAAAGCAATACGATCCGGCGCATTAGATCGACTGAAGCAAGGAACTGCCGATATTGAAGCCGCCGAGCAACCGGTGAAAAAGCAACTTCGAGTAGACCAGCAAGGAGACCAGGTGAGAGCATGCATCTGCTCCTTTGACGATTTCTACCTTCAAATATGTGCGAAAACTTATACAAGCAATACAATCTTGTACTCCATTTGTAAAGAATCGGAAATGCTCTGTTTGACTAAGGACTAGATTTTTACTATATCTGGCAGTTTGACTTGCTTATGTTACCGCGCTCATTAGACGGGTACAACAGTGCTACCAATGACAGGAATCGGGAGCAGTCTCCCTTCATTTTGAATACTTTACCTACGCCGATAGTAGTGAATTATCTATTCTCCAGAATGCCATGCATTACCTGTATAAGCGAATCTCGGGCAGGCGCCAACAACGTCTCCATTCGTTCCAGCCGCGAGCCGGAGTAACCCTGTGAACACTATGACTCCACGGATCCTCTCGTTTCCCTAGCGGAAAAATTTCTTGAAGAAGTCTGACCATCGGCAGTCGTCCAGGTGTTCGTTTGACGTCCCGAGGGATCCAGTCGGTAACCGCTCTAGTCGAACGGTTACCGCAATATCATACGACGTGTGCGGCCCATCAATCTTCAATTCCTTGACAAATACGGTGGCGTCTCCGATATTCAATCATCGTCGGTGTTCCGAGCTCTGGATTTCGCTCCAGACTTGGTGTGTCGAGATCTGTGCATGCGCGACTTGGTGTGTCGGGTCTCCGAGCATACTTTTTTCGACGGTGCTTTGGATGATGCCGACAACATACTCTTCCTGCTATGTTTAAAACAATGTTACTGAGGCATATATTAAGGCCGAAGGGACAACATAATCGAGGAGCTGGTCGCGGAGCGGGATTTTCTTCTTCGACTTCTTTACTGCTCTCTATGGTTTTGAGAGGCTACTTTTTCCTCGTGCTTGGCTCTAGTGCCAAGACGTTTATGTTATTGACTTCTCGACAAAGGCACACGCTCTGCTGACTGAGCAGCTGAAGCATTTGGTAATGTCCTTTCCTTGAGACGTGAAGGGACAGCAGGAACCTATCCGTTCCTCATGGATCGTCTTCGTGTCGCCTCGTCGAACCTCTCTATTCACGTCAATAACGACTTCTCTGAAAAACGGTGAAATTTCGATCGTGACGTTGCTATAGAGCTCACGAAGTATTCACATGTTCTGACTAGATACTACATCCTGAATCCCAAGACTTCAATGACTGCTTCTGTCTCAACGAGTCGAAGGTTAGCTAAGGGTGTGTAGCGTGAGATACGTGCGAGCATTACAGAAAAAAATTACGAAAACATGCAATCAAGTAATCAGACACGGACTACTTATACAGCAAGCATGGAGAACAGCTATTTTTTCAAAAGGCCTCGGTACCAGCCCATTGCGTCCTAAGCGGATTTCCAACCGGCGCGCCAAGTCGTGCTAATGGCGCCGCGAGTGCGATGTCACAAAGCTAGAATTCGACATAAGGCAGCACACCCGCTCTCTAACGGCATCAAGTACTCTTTGACACTTCAATGAGCTAAGTGATCGTGTGGATATCTCGTTATGGAATTGCCCACCGGATGACTCCCAAGTCTATCGTAGGTGAGAGGGGATCTGAAACTGTGAGTTATGATAAATACATAATGAACTTAAACTCTGCCGGTTCCATTCCATTTCGTGGGTCCCGATATGAAGTTCGTTATTCGTTGAGCCTATCTTAGAGTTCGAATCGCCTGGCTAAGAAGAAGGTGTGGTTTTTCTTACAGAACTCTAATTCCACATGAAATGCGTGGAGTCCATCCTTGTCGTAGCTTGGTATTAGTGAGTAGGCGACAAAGATGGCCAGAGCCGGAATAGAGACAAATCTTCTCAATCGCATACGGCCGATTCGGCCCCTGTTTCTTGCACGAATTTATGCTCATGGCTAAGTGCGTGTTCACGAAATTCTAACACCGCCAGTGCTTCTCCTGTAGCATGCTCTGAGGAATAGTTGTTTTCCAGTCGTGAACGGTGTGTAGCGAGCAATGCCTTCTTGTCTCGACCAGTTCGATGACGCTGTACTCGCTTCCGGTGCGAGAATATGTGCGTTATAAGTACAGATTGCCATCACGCTTCTTTATTGAGGCATGCTTGCTTCATGTTTGGCAAAATTTTATGCCATCTTCTTGACGACATCCTTCTATCTCTTTCTTGGACCACCTCTAGGTCTTCGGCCCCAGTCTTCGAACTCTTAAGCCCTTTCGAATGAGTGATCCTCTAGCCTTTTGAGTACGTGCCCATACCATAGTAACCGCTGCTTCCTCACTTTCAGCTGGGCAGGAGTGATCTGCATGACTACTTTCACGCCTTCATTCCTGACCCTGTCGAGCCGTGTCTAGCCTTATGCCCTTGTGAGCATCCTCATTTCTGCGGAATGCAGCTACCTTTCGTGGTGATTTCTTATGGGCCAACACTCGCTCCCGTACAGCATTGCTGGCCTCACCACCGATCGGTACACCTTACCCTCAAGGGTTCTGGAGCACCGTCAATCGCAGAGGATTCCAGAAGTCTCTCGCCATTTTAGCCATGCCGCATTTATTCGAGACTTCACTGCTTGGTCCACAGTATCCTCAGAAGCTAGATCGCTCCCTAGGTACCGAAATTCCTTGACCCTTTCTATGCTTTCGCCGTGAAGATCCACGATTACCTCTGTACCTTCTTCTGAGGATTACCTCTGTACCTCCTTCTGAGCCCAGGGACTTGGTCTTCTCTGCCACTTCTGGACTTTCGTCTGGAGCTTCCCTGTTATCCGCGATCAGGGCCAGGTCGTCAGCGACCCGTCCATGAGATCTTTGCCCACGACATCTGGGATCAGCAGGAAGAGAAACGTACTCAGGGCTGATCCTTACTGCACCCGTATCGTGATCTCCATTTCACTGGTTTGCCCTGCGGATTTCGAACTGCTATTAGGTTTGTGCAGAATAAATGGCCAAAACGGAACACTTTTTTCAAAACGCCATAACTTCGCTCAGACACAACTTTATTTGTCGAAATAAAAACCATTCGAATCTACAGAATTTTGCCAACGATCTGGTAAGGAAAATATACCATCACAATCAAATTCTGGATTGCGAAAATTAATGAAGTCAACGATGGCATTTTCAACATGCACGTTTCGGCGAATTTTATCTGAAGCAGGTTTGCATCGATCGGGAATCCGGAAAAAGGGATAATCCGTCAGGGATAGGTCTGGGGAATAAGGGGGGTGAGGGAGAGTCTCGATCAGTTTCTGCCGGGTGACTTGCGAACTGTGGGTTTTGCGTTGTTTTGCGCACCCAGTAAAAAAATGATGCAGTTAGGCATCGAGCCTCTCCCTCACCTCCCTTATTCCCCAGACCTATCCCTGACGGATTACCGCTTTTTCCGGATTCCCGATGCAAACCTGCGGCAGAAAAATTATGCACGGTAAAAATGCCATTCTTGACTTTATTGATTCTCGCAATCCAAAATTTGTTCGTGATGGCATATTTTCCTTACCAGATCGTTGGCAAAATTCTGTAGATTCGAATGGTTTTTATTTCGACAAATAAAGTTGTGTCTGAGCGAAGTTATGGCCAGTTATGTTTTGGCCATTTATTCTGCACAGACCTAATACTTTAGCACCATGGTACACATGAGAGGGATGAGGTGTTCGGGTACATTCCGTTGTTCCCCAGAATACTGGTCGAGAGCCTTTTTTAGGTCTGGAAAGTCCATTTAGCATGGCGACGCTCTTCTCGATACTTCTCCATGACTTGTCTTACGATGGGAAAGGCATCTGTCGTTAATTTTGTGGGCATGAACCCGAACTACTCCTGTGTGACAGTAACCAGGTCTCTTAGCCTTAAGTCAACCATTCGTCTGTAGAGCTCCATGGTATGCGTTTCAATGATCCCTCGGTCGTTGCAGCACTTCATTAGCCTCCTTTCTGTTCGATGATGGGCACAATGGTACTAGCCCTTCAAGCATCTGGAATCTTTCTATACGCGCACACTGTGCTTAGGAATCGATTAAGCCACCATACTCCGTACTCTCTAGGAGCCTCATGCCATTACCGGCACTCTATCGATCGATCTCGCAGCTGCTGAAACTGACGAACCAGCGGTGCACGGTCTCGTAGGGGTGTGTGCACTTATGACGAATTTTCGCACGGCAACGCGCGATGAGCGAGGGCCTCGGCGGGTGCGAGTGTTGGTGGCAGGGCATGGCAGCCTCCAAGCGAGGCGGTGTGTTATGGGTGGAAGTGCAGAGTTGACGCAGCCACGTCCTGCTGGGCTCCCAAAGACAATCGATTTGGTAACTCGTACTGAAAGCGCCGCGAGTGCGACGCCGCGAAATGATTTTCTGTCATAAGTGCACACATCCGTCTCGTAGCTCACACATCCCTTGCCCAGTGCCGCGTAGATGGAGTCGCGAGCTTCCGTCGCTTTGGTACCGCGAAACCACTCGCAGTAGATGACAATGCGTATTTGGTGGATATCGACTACGGGCATTGTAGCTTTCCGGAATCTGTCGGGTCAAATATGCTCTGCTTGAAAGCTTAGATGGACCGTCTCTCTTGAAGTGAACAAGAGTTATTGATATTTCTGGGGTAATCCTACAAGACTTTTGGTACAACGTAATATAATACCAGACTACGCGTCCGAACATGAGCTTTTAATTCGAACCGATCCTGCCGTAAACGAGACGTCTCTCATATACATTTAAAGGAGCTCATCGGAGTATGCTCTAATTGACCGTCGTAATTAATAATTTTAATTAGTCCGTCAAGGTTTACAACCAGCAAAACCGGAGAATGTTGAGAGTGTCGCAAGACTTCTGCTCCTATCTAATAGTAGTGGGATGTCATGTACGCACAGGAGCATACAGGGACAGAAATCAAATTACAGAATTATCGGGAACGTTTCATTGCACTCGTTATTAGTTATTGCTAGCAATCAGTTTCTAGATTACCAAAAACCTCCTCAGTTTCACATATCAGATTATATCAAATTTCAGATTCAAGTTCATGTGGTGCCATCCCAGAACTGTGGCAGTCAACCAACTGCGCATACTTCGGCAATCGAGGAAGTCACCGAAGCCGATGAGCTTTGTACGAAACCATCGGTGGTGCGACAAAATCTGCTGGGTCCATTAACTTTCGATGATCTGTACTACACTTAAAGCACACAACGTCAGGTTGAAATGGTCGAAATATGTTGATTCTCGACCTTTGAAAGCAGGATGTGAGAATTATTTATCTGCTCAAACCCCTGCTTGCATTACGTGAATCCTTCAGAGAGCCTGTAGTTGCCTGTAGTCCTGAATACGACATCCATCCCGTTGGGAGAACCAACATTTGCGGAAACATTGCTCAGTGACGTTGCCATTGTGCCAGTGCCTGGTGTGATTCATCCGCATGCATGCTGATGCAGCCCTCTCTGACAGTTGTGTCAATCTCCCTGCAGGAATGACGGCCGATTGTCTTTTTTACAGGTCATGAATTGGAACGGTGGTAGCTTGGAGCTTAGTTATAATTAGTAGTGCGAAGCCCTACACCACGTGCTGGTTAGATGATTACCTCAGTTTTTTATCAAGGTTTCCAGGCATATCAACAAGAACTGTGGGTTGATGCCCTTTTTCTGTGACTTTTCTTACCTTGGGGTTGTAACGATGTTACGACCAACCACTCATGAGTTACGTTGAAGGTCGATTGCACATTCGAAGTATAAACGCACAAATGCTAAGCCTGAGCTCCTTCTATAGTTGTGTAACAGGGGACTACAAATGGACCACCACGTGCATCAAGTGTCTTGCAGCTTTTAGTGAACTGGGCGCCCACGAAATGGTATCTTGACTTGATTTGGGCCCATTCAAAAGTCCTGTCACACATATCTCCCCTTCAAGAAAAGCAACGTGGTGGGTCCCAAGTTACTACCATTGCAATGGAAACCTCACTGCCATCGAGAATGGTTTTTTCTGGGCCTTCAGTTGCACCGATTGCTTTTTGAAATCAATGCTACACCCTGAGCACCGGGCGGCCTAGAACACCTTCACTGATAAAATGCATGATTTTTTTTGCTGCTGAAATTGGTGCAGTATTGCAGAAGGTGCATTATCAGGCGATTTTTTTCCTCCTTTCCTATTTCTACATTGTACCCTATTCCTCACAATTTTCTTTGTATTCTACTTGCATTTGTCGAAGCTCGATAATTTGTTTGGTTGGTGTTATGTTGAATCTACTCTTGCTCTCATTCGTTTCTATCGTTATGCCGTCCGAATGCGGGTGTGGACCAGGACACTTGAACAGGATCAGGTTGCATCTTCGCGCGCGACCTGGTCACAACGAAAGCAATTCGTCTCGCTGTGACACATTTCACGTGATGCTGTGTCCTAATTCGACTCTCCTGACCCACGCCCGTTCGAATACTAGGTTCTTATTGTTAGTGCAGAGGAAAACTCGTCGAAATTAGAATTCATATTGAGTGCTTTCTCCTTTTTCCATCCCCAAAAGGCCGATTCATAAAGATACCGCGCAACTATAAGCGGTACACCGCCTATACATCTCATTTACCGTGGCTCTTGCTAACACTCTTCTGTAGAGAACATGCCATCGTTAGGAGGCAGACGCGACGTACTGTGTACCTGGTGGACCTAGTTCGAGTAGAATCGGAACGATCCGAGGGCCATATAGCGTTTGCCTTGGCTTCCGTTTACCTCTTAAACATTAAAAGAGGTTACAATGCTGCTGTGCTGAGTTATGGGCACGAGCAGCTTCGGTCTTGGACGTGGTTCGAACCCGCACCCATGCTTTCCGGGCATATGTGCTAATCCATTACACCACCGAGACCTTTTTCAGCTCAACTCGAGTTCTGAATGGCATAAGGTCAATATCTGTATCGAACCGTGAAGGTGAAAGCTTGATCAGATATTGATTTTATGTTTTTGACAAAAACAAGTACTTAAAATCAAAAATCAAAAATATGAAAGTGAATGGCATGGCAAATCTGCCATTCAGAAGCTGTGTTAGGGTGAAAGGGAACGGGGTAGTGTAATGGATTAGCACATATATCGAGAAAGTATGGAGTGCGAGTTCGAGTACCGCCCGCTGCAGGAATTTTTGCCCATAACTCAGCATACTCGTCACAACTTTAGCATCGCGTGCTGCAGCGAATAACAGCAGCTATCAAAAGTCAAAAACTAAAATGGGTATTTATTGATCCTATTTTTCCTCATCTATTGCCTAGTTTGTTTTTATTCGTTCCACGGGTATCAACTAACAATTTGTATATGAACTCGCGTAACTCTTTTATTAACTGCGTTATACAATGAAATGTGCATAAAATACAATAAAATTTCGAATATTACAATGTTAATAGCATAAATCAGGATACTCAATATCACGCGGTTCACTCGACGGTTCCAGAGGGCGGGTGGGTGGGGCGATGAAGAGGAGAAGAGCACACGGGATATCTTGACCGGGATTTGTGTGGAGGGTTGATAGATGTATCGAGGAAAGGCAGGAGTCGTACAGAGAGAGACATAAACGTAAAATCAACACTGGGATTGGAGGACACGACGAAAATGACGCTTACACAGAATTCTGTACACTTCACCGGGCGTATAGCAAAAGAAAAACACATCTAAAGTACAATAAGGAACACCGAGACGACGAGTACGAGAGATGAAGAGGAGCAGAGGAAACCGGGAGATGAGCCACATGTGGGGTTCAGTCAAAAGAGCAGTATGATATTTTGTAGGCAGGACCGTGTGGTTTCGAGTGATGGTGGACAGCGAGGGATGTCCAGAAGGGTGAGAGTCAGGACACTCCAATTGGGTCACCACATCACCACATCACCAGAACTGCGTGACTCCGAGCAAACGTGCGCTGAGGGGCGTGCAGGCCGTCTCCTCACATTACCTGACCCTATTTGAGTGTCCTGGCATCCATCCTGTGGAGAATGGCGAAAGACGAAAGGGGATGTTGGTGCTTATTTCGAATTCCGCTGTTACCTTAATACAACTAGCGGTATCTAGTAAAACATCATAGTTCGGAGATGATTTCTTGTAAACTATATGTACAATACAGACACAATTCAATCTATGGACCGATCGATATTGATGTCGTGTGATGAGAGCTCTACTACGTACATATACAATACAATATATAATAAAATTTGAACGAATGAACGAAGAGCGATGTGTGTTTGAGAAAAAAACGTCGCGTATATAATGATGAAGGAAAGAGGCTGTTGTATCACATCTATGGGTAGGGTAACCGCGGTCGCTGTGGACGAGTTACCACTGAGGTCGTAGAATCTAGTCGAATGCTAAGGACTACGAAGGTACAGACACACACACACACACGTACGTACATACGCACATATAGACACACAAATGAATGAATGAATGAAGAGGGAGACACACACGAGATGAGGCAGCAGCAGACATATCACCTTGTACTAAGAAGATATTGTGTGAATATGAAACAAAACGAAACGACGAGAAAAAAAACGATGACGTCACCGAAAATATCTACACCGGGCACTAACCGAGAAAGGACAAAGATGAATGAATTTAGAAGTCTGTGCGAAGGCATATACGAATTTGTCGAATCTGTCGTATAACGCAGAAGAAGAATGAAGAACGAGTAAATGAAGATGATTACATAACTAACCGGGATCCAAGACGCTAACCGGGATTAAAACATCAACAAAACCTTAATATAGAGCAAATATAGAAAAAAAGTCATAATAAACATCACCAATAAAGAATACAGAATATGTATAGTACAGTAAGACAATTAAATGAACGGAAATGACGCATGTGTAAAACTCTTCTTGTTGAAAGATACGTGGATAGAGATAGCTGGTAGAAGACGGGTAGAGAGTGGTACAAGTTGAAGCTGACTGAAACTAGCGACTGAGGCCAAAACTGCTCACACACAGCGTTTAGGTACATAGCAAAGAAGTGGACGAAAAACGATTGAGAGCATGCCATACTGGCAGCTTCAACGGAGCTTGCAGGACCGTTGTAGCAGCAGACGATTCAGACACTGACCGAAGACGACTCAGCCGCTTCCTGAATGTGCTAAATGTCCAGAATACTTCGCATGACAAAGAAACGTACGACACACGTACCTTTTTGAGTCGTTCGTTCAGCTCTGAAGCTTCCGAATCTTCCATGTCTTCGTCAACTTCTTGAAAATCCTCCTTGGCACCAACGGACCCAACTGAGGGCAGTGGTTGAGGCACGGAAGCGTGAGACACGTTCAACGCCTGAAACACTCACTAATCAATAGGTTCAGGTAATTACCGCTGCATTGGTCAGAACCGTGCGAATCTGTCATGCGCGGCGGCTATGCACAGCAGACGATGACACTGGCTTCCTTAATCAAAGAGCAAGAAGCCTCCCGTGCAGCCTTGAAGCCAATACTGTCAAGTAATTACAAATTCCTACGGCTAAGAGGCTCTTTCATGGTCAGTCTACGGCTAAAACCAGAAACTGGGCCTCACAATCGCAAAAGCCACCTAATAATTGATAAGGCATAGAAGGCTCGATTACTTAAGATACCGCAAAACGCAAGGCGGAGGGCATAAATTTTCAAGATCCCTGCTGAATGAACCTGTTCCGGAGCCGAAGAACGACCCGAAAATACACCGTCAAAGGCTCCTCCGCACGGGCCTTTATGCTTGGATTACAGTCCATTTCGGAGAGCCTGATAGAGCGTGGCCAGCGGACTTACGTGAGAGTGTATCAAACTCTCTCCCTTCGCTGCACACACTCACTCTTGCCACGCAATCTCACTCTCGTCACTCACCCATGTCCGTAGGCCACGTCCTAGCAGGCGCTCCGAAATGGAGTATACATACACTGCGACCCATTCTTCCCTTGCGATTAATCCGTTGAAGAAAAATGTTCCCTTCGAGCAAGGCCTCACCTGGAGCCAGTTCAGGACGATCTGATTGCTCTGCGACACGGAAGATGGTGGCGGATGTGGTGTGTTCGACAGAGCCAGCAACGATGTGGCGTCTGCTAGAGCCGATGGAGTAGGACGGGGTCGATCTGTGAGAGAAGCTATTACTTCACAGTACCATAATCTTTAACAGCGGCCTTACCTGCTGCTGGAGAAGCGTCGCGAGCAGTCGACTGACTTTTGTTCACCACACATTTCCTCATGTGCTTCTCCAGCGTTGAATGAACGGAGAACGGCATTTGGCAGATGTAGCAACGATAGGTCTCCTGCACAAAACGCAGTCAGCACGATTTGCAATCACCTGAAACGACAGAAAAAAAGAACACACCTTGCCCTGTTGACCGTGGGTGCGCATGTGCCGCGTGAGTTTCGAGCTCTGAGCACACGCATACGGACACAACTTGCATTGATACGGCTTCTCTCCAGTATGACTGCGTAGGTGAACGATCAGATTTGAGCGATTCGTGAATACCTGCAGATGTCCATTAATATAAAATTGTATACGTACGTAACGTATTTAAAACGGGTGCATGACGGAATGAAATTGATCGGATTGATTAATTCAATTACGATAGAAAATACTCGGAGGGAGTGGCAAAAACACTGTTTCCATCAGATGAGTTGGGAATAAAATCGTGAGTGCTATGTTGAAGACACCACAATCACCTGATGGCCTCATAAAGATTAACATCGTGAAAAAGAGGTTCAAAAGAGAAAATCCGAAAAAAAACCAGTTATCATCATGGGCATCGCCCATGTCAATTGTGTGGTTCCGTACCCTTGTGAAAATTTGGCATTGGTACTCTGCCACAATCATGAATATAACAAAAATGGCGCATATTGAAAATGGACTTGGAAAGCAGGACAGTTGTAACGAATTGAAATTCCCGCCTCGAAAGGTTCCGCACTGCTCCTGGAGAGTATCTAATGATATGCTTTTTGCGCATGTTGGTTGTATCGTTTTTGAATGAATATTTTGCCGTTTTACAGTCCGATTCACGTTCCCTTACTGAGTCGAGCTTTTCCTTCCAGAAACCCATCAGAATCTGTCCACTTTTTCGCAAGCAAAGGCCGCGTTCACACTCAGCGCCGGCAAAGGGTGGCTGCGTTCACTCGTAGCGAGGCAGAGTGGCACGGGAGGTGCAGAGACGACGGAGACAAGGAAGCAGGCTGGCATAGGCGAGGACGCACAGACATACAGCCACGCTCCGGAGCCGGAACCACAAAGTATGAACGCGGCCAACGCATTTGCTTGTAAGTTTCTAGACTCAGTTCTTATGAGTATTCAAAATCTTGACAGGAAACTCTGCTGCTGGTCCATATTAATCGGTCACTCAAATTGAGATTCACAGGTGCTTCCTAATCATCAGATGGGTAGATTTACGGTAGTAGTAAGTAGCGCTGCTATTGCACGCACAGCCGCGGACCGATTCCCGGATAAATGTACCAATTAGTCGAATGAATCGGGTCACTTTTGGTGGCGTACTTGTCTGGAGCCTAATTGCACCGACATGTACCTGGTCCAGCAGTTTATCATCGTAAAAGACAGGGATGAGGCGAATTGCACTAGGATTTTGAACGAAGGCAGAAGGAGCGCGGAGCAACGCTGATTGCTTCAGCTTCACATTTTTTTACAAATGATTATTGAGGGCTTGCAGCCGAAACGCGAAAGCTCAGCAGCAGCTTTCCTGCACCGCGCATTCCCTATCTCAGGGAAACTCATCAAACACCGTAACGACATCAGTTTTACTGAGAGGCAAAACTAGTTTTGGTGAAGCATACGATGATTTTAGCGTTAATCTTCACTATGATTTCTTTACATCTCATCTCGGATCGTGATTTCAATTTTCGAGAAGAACCAGTAGTTCCACTCGACGAATCCTCTATTACAACATTTCACCGAGAATAGCACATATAAGCAGAAATATGACCAGACCTTACTGCAGAACGTGCAACGCTCCTTCTTGACGTTCACTTGACGTCGAGCAGCCGGTTCGGCAAGTTCACCGTCGTCAACGACGATCAACTAAGAACGATGAAGATTGGTAACAGTCTAAGCTTAGTTGAAAAGATCACACACCGCTTCATTACAGTCAAATATCACCTGTTCACTTTCATCTTCGGTGCGGGGATTCTTTTTTGGCGGTGCCGAATCTTCTGGAGATTGTCGTCTTCGAACCGCTGAAGCTGGCCGCGCCGGATTTGGTGTGAATGCGGATGGCTCATCACTGTAAAGAATACTTGGTGATTTTAATGCCACTTGACGATGTTGAAAAACAGGATCTATATAGTATCTCCAGCAGTCTTTCTTATAGAAGTGCACAGAAACAGCAGATTGTACTACTCGAGGTTTTTTTCTAAGAGCCTCTTCATCGAGCGGCGACCTCGACACCGAAGCTATCCCGCTGAAAAGCGCCGAAGAAAATGGCTTTTTCAATTGTAAAGATGGCTATAGAATTCGTGACATAGGATCATGGCCGCTTGAAGGCACCGTAAAGGGTACGGAGGAAGTGAGAAATGGGAATACATGCTTTTAACAACAAACATTCCACTTCAGAAGACGTGATGTGTGGCGAAACTGGCATTGAAATTGGTTTGGGGTCCTATCACCAAACCGCAGCTCTGCGACGTCCGCCGGAGAAGTTGCTGACGAGTGTGGGACAACATTCGCGGTCGGCTAATTTAGCCCCTCGTCCGTCTGCTTCCAACATCACCGGTTAGTGATCAGAGAGCGCGAAAAGGGAGAAGTGAGAAGGAGGATCTGCGGGTTTCTTTCCTCGCATGAAGGTTTCATTGCGTCCGTCTGCAATCTACCGGCTAGTGACCCAAAGAGGCACGAAAGGAGGCCATAGAAACCGAAACGCGAGTCCTCTACAGGGGAAAATCTACTGTGAGCCCACATCACGAAATTCATCTCTGGGACCAACTGTTCTCGAAGGGAACCTTGTCGAAAAATCTCTGACGCCGATTTTTTCAGCTACCTTCAGGTTATTTTCCAATCATCCTGGCCTAATTCCACATCCATCATCGTGATCTCTCAACACAACACTTCTGTTACTCTTTTTTCCGTCATTAGAAGCAGCATTAGGGGAAAGTCGGACGAAAAGTAAAAGAATTAGTGCATATGAATGTCGAGATGCCTAGTGACAGGACAGTGGAGAAAAAACGGATGGAAATGGTCAAAAACCCGAGAAATAGGACCCTCTTCCCACCGTTGGTTCTAGGCGCGGACGACCTTCCCGTCAAGAGGCGGGTAATCTGATCTAGTTTTTCATAAGCATGTTGCCAAGTAAACACAAGGGAATGTTTGGAAATACGACAGCATCTACTTTTTGGGGTGAGCTTCAAGCTAAAACTGCGAAAGTGCTGCAAAACCTTCGATCCTGCCGCATCTCCTTGGCCGCTCCCACCCCAGTCAATCGGGAATCACGTCATCGGGAGCCGGGGTCGACAAATCAAAGAGGCGGAACAGACAAGCGGTTGCGGCGTTTTGCGGAGTTTCTACAGCTCGGAGGGGCGCTTGTTCACCGGGATTTCGCCACAGGTAGCCATCCTAGGCCCAAGACTACCATGTGAGTGACTTCTTGTAGGGATCTCTCCTTTACCGTATTACCCCTAATGCTGTCTTTAAGGAGGATTTCGCATCACGACATGCGGTATGCGGCGCGATGGGTGCAAGGAAGAAGCGTCGTATGCAACTGGGTGATACAGCAATACGCTCAAAATAAGGCGCGGGCAATCGCTTCAGCAGCAAATCTCCCAAGGGCACGTAGTTCGCACGAATCGCACCGCATTGTGAAATTCTGAAAACGCTCTAACCAACCCGCCTCCGAAACAAAAGCTGTCATTCTAACGGCAACCACTCAGTTTCGAACAAGATCGAATTTCATGGAACCAAATAGGTAGCGGCTACTCGTTGTATCGTAGCTTTTCACTTAAATACAATGGTAAGAGTAATGTGGGTGATCAGAAACTGCTGAAGTGGCCATCCAAATGAAAGCTGGTGGTCTAACTGACAATGAGAAAGGGTTTCAACTCCAGTGCAACTTTGAATGGCGCCTTACCTGCAACGACAGACAGGGTCTAGAATACATACTACAAATATGAGAGCTACAATTGCAAGACGGCGTTCCGAGGCGACTTAGGAGAGGTCAAAATTTACTATCCATGACTTCTGACTGGGTACACCGACTTAGCGTAACTCACCAAGAGGTTTGATTGCGGAGATGAACCCACAGCTCACCTCTAGAGCAAGGGCACACTACACATAAACCAGGGCCATCGTTGCTACGCACACGGTTAGCCTCATTGCTGCTTTACTTCAGGCAAAGTACCGCACTGATGAGTCATCGCGATCAATTTGATTCTTCTTGACTCTCTTGAGAGCGGCATTTTACAAATCTGATTTGCATAGTTGTAATCAGCATTAAATATCCTATCGACCCACCTAAGTCTCATTGTAAAGCTCCATGGGGAGTGAAAACCCTTACCTTGTAGAAAAACTACATGTGACGCACATGCCGGTATAAGGAGTGCCCCGAGCTCTGGAGAAGTGATCTAACAGGCTCCGCCTTTCACAACAAAATCCGCCTTCTAGGGCTGACTCTGCAGAACAGTGGCTGAGGTGTAGAGTAACAAAATGTAATGAAGTGATAATTATCGCCGTAACGAGCGAAATTACATGGTGTTTGACGTATCAGTTTTTGTGGTTCACTGATCACTATCAAAGATCGGAAGAATGATACAACTGAATTACTCTATCACTGCCTTTAATTATAGGCTAAAAATTCCTAGCGCACCGAGAAATGAAGCACGAGAAGTTTTCAGGTGATGCGTGGTTAAAGGCAGTGAAAGGGGTAATACGGGCCGAATATGGAAGGATCATAAAATATGAAGGTTGAAGCGTCCAATAGTACGGGAGTGAAGAAATAGCCGAATGAAAGGATCAAAAACCCGAGAAAGAAGGCCCTCTATCCGCCTTTCATTCTCAAAGGGGGCGGGTCGCCCTGAAAAAAGGGGCGGGCTGCCATAAAGCAAAAGATAGCTGTTGAAGAAGACGGCTCTTATAAAGCCCGGAAACACGCTTTCTCGTCGGAAATTTCGCCAAATATAGTCTTTTTAGACCCCCAGCTCTTTTGCGTGACCCACTTCAGGAGTTTGCTTCTTTTGCGTGACCCACTTTAGGAGTTCCCATTACCCACATTACCCCTACCACTGTCTTCAATAAGGAAACTTAAAGGAAAAATGTTCCCGAGTCCTGTATAAGTGAAATATGTGTTATTTCGACAGAACAGCTTGTTTGGTACACGTGCCACTCTGTTTATCAGAAGTTAATTTTATTATTTGCTATTTGTTGTTTTTTACTGTTTCCAGCGTAACACCGCAACCGATCACTATCAGTCTTGGTGTGTGATCAGCAGCGCTTTCCAACAGTAAACACACAGCTTTGGAAAAATCTTGTCGCGTTGCACAACGCCTGCTTCCCCCAATCTTCCCATGAAGCAACTGGTCCAATTTAGTTATTTGTACGCAGACTTTGTGCAGTACGTCTTATCTGCTCATTTTAGTATCTTATGCTCGAGCTCAACCTGATGAAGTTCAGTTCAAAAAACTCACGTCTTTTGAAGGGTCGCGAAAAGTCCTGGCGATTGCGTGGGTACAGCCGCACCGAGGCCGAGCAACGCTGCTGTGGCGGTGTTATTCAGCTGCGATAAATTGGGGTACTGTGACATTTGCGTGTAGTAGTCCTGCATTGCCGACAGCACCGACGGCTGCATCCACATGCTCTGCAAAGAGACCATCGCCAATTAGAACGTATCGCAACATTGCTATTTGCACTGGTCAAACCGTACATGAGTCCTAGCCAACATACCTCACGTTACAATCGAATTTGAACACTGTACTATTGCACAGCCGACTACCAGGCACATTACAAGAACGTTGTTTCCAGTAACGTGAGCTACCCCCAAGGTAAAGGCAGTGGGCGGAGTCTCCAACACATATATGGGCGGAGTCTCCAATTCATATAGAAAAACTTCAGGGGCTTACGACCCGCTCCCACTAGTCTTCAATAAGAATGTCCTGAAAATATGAACGGCCTTTTACTTTTTTCCTTTCCCCATTTTGCACGCAAAAAACAAGTATGGGGGTGAGGCGTCTGAAGGGGCGGAGACACAGGAGCACTAGGAGCAAATAGGCTATGTGATCAGGGATGCAGAGTGAACAGCAAACCAACACTGGGAGGGAAATTTGAAGTGCGCTCTGCACGCCGACGCCGGCACGATTTTAAAGGATTTCCAAATTTAATTTCTGTTTTGAAACGCAGAAAGTTCCTCCTCTCTTCTCACCGATGAATTCGACTCCGTCCGAAACAACCAAGATACAACCCATACTAACGATCCCTCGACACGATTATGGTAAGAATATTGATTGGAACAATCCCGAGAGCTCCATAACCTTGGATGTAACTCATTTGATACATCTGATTGTATGTATACATCTGTACATCTGATGTATACATCTGATTTGATACATCTGATTGTAAAACTACTAAACTTCTACAACTTTTGAAACTGCTACCTTTTCAACACTCCTTTACCAACTAATCCCTTGGGGAAGGAGGTTCCTTTGGGAGCCAGCTTGATCCTGACAACATATGGTCCACTCTGTGTACGCTTTCGTTGAAAGGGCAACCGCCACTTTTACTTTCACTCAGCCTTCTCTCAGCCCGTTTTTAGAACGGCAGCCCGTGCTTGTCACCTCCAATTTTTTCCCCAGTCGGCTCAAGACCGTTGAGTGATCAACAGAAGAAGGGTAAGTTGACACTCGTTAGTCACCTGCAAAGATGAACTGGGAGGTTGATGTTGCTGATGCTGTATAGCGATCGCCATCTGGGAAACGAGACTATTCCGAGGTGGAGCGAGGCTTCCAGTGGTCGCCGTGAAAGCGCTGGCCACATGCTCGTCATCAGTCTCATCAGGTGGCAATAACCTGCAAGTATCTATTGGAATCTCTGCAAAGACGTCATCTTCACACAACCACGTACCTTTTGAGATTCTTCTCCAGCGAGCTTGGTTTGTTCTCTTGCTCGCCGGCTTTTTCAGCAATCTCCTTCAATCGCTCTGAGCAGAAAGCATTCAACGAGAAGGCGCTCTTTGCCAATGGTTGTAGTCCTGTTGCTAGAGCTGAAAGCGAACAGTAGAGACTTCACACGACTCTGTTCCCCAACTACCTTACAGTCTTCTGGAACACCAGGACGCAGGCTGAGCGTTACGATAATTTGGAGTGGAAGCAAACCAATTTAAGCTCACAGTACCGTTTTTATCGTCTCTGTATACAGATGACAGCATAATGGCCGACTCAGCTGATGTGATTGGCGAACTGTTCGATGTGCAGGAAACGTCGCCCTCGTCCGGTAAGTCTTCCTGTGAAAATAAAGCATTATTGAGGTAGTTTTGATGATGCACCGGAGAGTCGTCAGCGCGGGAATGAGATTGATCCTGTGAGATGTGAAGGCACCGGTACCTGGCAGATTCGCAGCCCGTGAGCGGTGTAGCAATGCTTCAGAAGATCCCATATGTCGCTGTGCCGTTGCTTGCAGGAGTGGCAGGTCACATTCCTCGTCAACGAATCTGGAAACATGGAAAAATGAGGAAAGTTGACAGTGTTCATAGAGAGAGCTGAAAACTGCGTAGGCTGTAAACTTGTCTTCAAACAGTGGAGAGATAGGGAACTGGGGGAACGGGTACTTGGACAACCGATCGCGAGGCTTCAAAGTCACACAAGCTATTTCACTTCACTTTCTAGAGCGGTCATGCAGATGTACGAAAGCTAGCGACAGCTTCAGTCCAAGACGCGCTACCCTTTCTTTCTGCAAAACAGCTTTGGACAGACATACTGCCAGAGACTGGATGTGTACCCTTATGTCAGGATTTCGCACCGCGGCTTGTCGCAAGCGAAGCAATGCGGACGAGCTCAAGGGGCCGTGCTGTTGGGTCCCGAAGCGATTACAAGCCAACTGCGCATGGTGCCCCTAGCATCAGCGTGTAATCGTTCTATGACCCAACTACCGCGACGCCCATAGCTCGCACCCACAGCGTCGCACGCCGCTCGTCGCCGTGCGAAATCCAGACATAAGGGTGCACACCCACGATACTCCCATTCAGAGCTCCACTTAAGTACATCCTATGTAGCCTCAACCACAAACTGTTGGGTCAGATGCTGTTCCACTGCGCTCTGATATCATTGCTCTAATCAAGAGATACTCGAGTGGGAGTCAGTCGGGCCGACATGAGGGGTACCAGGGTAGAAATACGCGTTGAAGAAGAAGAAGAAAAAGCAGAAAAGTAGTGTCAAATCCAGGTAATTTTTGCGCTTTTGATCTCCACAGATCCCTCACCTCCCTCAACTTTTGCCCTATCTCAAGGTGAAAAAGAAGAGGGGCATAGGTGATCTTTAAGCTCAAATGATGGGATTAAGGGATGTATTGCAGCTCATCGGAGCAGTTGGTACAGCCACGATCATTTCCTCTGCACGGTGCTTTATCATGGCTGATACCGAAGTAGTGATTGTAAGTGTTGCAAAGTATTGATGACCACAGTGACTTTCCTTCCACGTAGTTCCATCTACATTTTCATTTTTGGACGAGCACCAGTCAGCTAATTCCCTTCGACTTACTCATTGACATCTCCAACATCTGTTATCGTAACTTGTTCTTATGGATATCTTCTTCCTATGAGCTAGGACCTACCCTCCAAACGTAATCCATCGCAGACGCATACTACGCTACTTCTAGGAGCCTTCTACTTGCCCAAGCAGCATGCTTCTTCAGTGTGGGAGGGAGTAGAAGAACGAGATCTCAGGCTCAGAGATTCACCCGAAAGGGTGGTCTACTCCTTACCAGTTCGATGGATCAGCAAAACTGACAACTCGCAGCGTTACATTGCTAAGTAATGAACCAGTGGTCAGAGGGCATTCATAAAGAAGGATAGACTTTCCAGGTACAATACAAAATTTTCATTTCAGAGCACATAAGGCCTACGGAACGCTTTCCGAGCCTTGGCCACTCTAGGTTCCTTAAATGCAAGCCACGATCATCTACCCAACCCTCAAGGTGAACACTTTCATGGTTCAGATGAAACCTGATTCCCTTACTTCCCCTCGAAACGTATACTGGAAGATCTTTGATTGTTCTTAAGGCGGTTTCCACTATAGCATGAAACGGTGGATTGTTCAATTCGACCCATGTTAACCTCAACTTAAGCTTCAATCCAAGGCAACCTCACCCTCTACCTCAACCGCACAAGAGAAGCGACAGAGATCGCGCTCTTAACGTGCAGATACGAGCAACTACAGCCAGGTTTGAAGCCACATTTCACGCTTATAACGTAACTTCGTATTACTCTGCATCAGTATCTTCTCGGATTCTCGGAAATGCTAAAGCTATAGCGATTCCCCTCCTACGCAATGTGCTGTGACAAGGTTCTCCCTGGGTCTCAGCTCAGTGTGCTGCAGTTTCCATTCAACGTTCACGCGGTTGACGGCGCGCCTGTTTGCCATGGATTTCTATTTGCGTTTCTTTTTTCCCGCTGTCGCAGCGGCCGTTTGGATAGGATTGCAAACATCACCATATTTACAAGCGGCGCCGACGTTTTCCGGGGTTCTGCGGGCCAGCAGAGCCTGAAAGGCCTGCTATGTGGAACACGGCGAGCAAGAACGCTCAAGTCAAGCGTGGCTGCAATGAAGAATTCTCAGCGATGCATTGCTGACTTCCTGGTGCACCACAGCTCAGAAATTCGTGCCACGGTTTCAGCAGCTTGTGGCAACGCGTCATGCTGGTCCGTTTGCATGATCAACGACCTGCTTACTCAGCTCGTGGATTGCTTGCGGCCAACTTGCCACCCTCGACTTTTCACGCGCGCTCTCTCCTGTTCTTTCGCCTTCTCTCGATGCCCTGCGCCCCCTCCTACGTTTTCTTCATGCCAGCAAACAGTGGACAATGTATGCTCAGCCATCCAGACATTCCACATCGGACACCATCATCTGCCACTAACGCATTAACTGCCATCGATTGTCAGTAACCGCCGCTGAGTCGATCGCCGATCGGAGGCCCCTTGATGGGATAACTCAATCTGCCGGGCTCGGCATACCAAACGTTCGGCTTCCAAGTGCAGTTCTAAGAGTATATGGGAACAGAACCGTCTAGTGGTATTCCACGTTCTCTCCCGGGGAGGTCCACCTCGGCATCGGCATGTATCAATCAATCGCTGACCCCCATCTGAGTTCGGCCGGCCGTCTCGCTCCACTCGGCGCTTTTTTCTCGTCGCGTTTGCCAAGGACGAAATCACATGACCTAGCGCTCGAAGTAAGCACTAACTGCCTGTGCGACCACTCACTAGATGGTCGCGGGCGAAAATGGTGTGCCAGCAGCTGCTGGAGAGTCGACTGTGGACGGGACTCAACTAACGTGACGCAATGAGTCCATGAAAAAGCTAGCCAGGCGCTCATAACTGCATATGAATTGAGAAGCTACGGTCATAAGCTACTTGTAGAAAGGTTCTGGTATTTTGTCCGCCAGTATTCACCTAGTCCATGGCCACTTCGCAAGGATCACTGAGCAACCGAAAACAGACAATGTCCGTATGGCGCCCAAACCACACACGCAAAAATCGCTAGCTCAGGACAGGGTCAAACATCGCGTTTCATCAAAAACATCAGCAACCTACTGAGTATTCCTCGAGGATTTCGCTGATTTCATGCGACCCAATCCCTTCTCCACCGAAAAAAACAGCACACCCTCTCGAGGATTCCTAAATCCGTGCTTGATACTGGTTGGGGACAACCTTACGCTTGTGGGTACCCATAGAAGGACAACTCTGGCACATCATTTTGTTAATGAGCTCCATTTCAGGGGGGAGGGGTTGATGATGATGAGCCATGAGAGCATGCTTCAGAGGAATAGCTTATGGGGACGGACTCGGCGCTTTGCTCCTGGAACTGCTCGCTTTTCCCGGAACAAAGCTGTACTCATCCGGGACATCACTTTGGTTCCCAGCCGAACATCAACACCATGACAGAACCATGGAAATACTTGGTCATCGTTCGTAGTGAAAGGAGCACCAGCCTATTTAAACATACACCAACGTCAACTTTCATCCCTGGGTGATCTGTGGTGTCCCTCAAAAGTGAGTCCCAAGTGGGGTCGCGCGCGAACGCAAGCGCAATGGCGCAACCACCTTCGCTGCCGTCACCGGGGCGCTCAGCGAATTGCGTGCCCTCGGTCAAAACTGGTCGTCGGCTATTATTTGGCGCTTGCGGCGCCAGAAAAAACGGAAAGAGCTAGGAAATTCAGGAGAGTGCAGTACAAGAAGCGAGTCAACATCGAGGCACAGAGCGCGATGGCATACCGTACTCCTCCAGCCCCGTGAGCGCGGTCGAGATTTCAAGCAAATACGATTATTGTGCAATCTACCGGACACCCTCAACGTTAACGACGACATGTCATCATCGTACGTGAAGCAGGTTCACGTCCGATTCCGTCCTGTCAAGCGCATGAACAAACCGGCACAGAACTGCTTGTTACTGCTAAAATTCGAGAGAAATACCATTCAAAGTGCGTATATTGATCAACGATCTTATGATGTCTACGAGAGCAATTCGTTAGGGGACCACTGGGCGACAGACAAAGACGCAGTCTGGCGCTCTGCCAACGCGTGCCTTCCAAAATCGTCTCAAGGTCGCTGCAGCTGCCGTTCTCACCGAAGGTCTCGCGCACAGTCTGGCTGAGAGCTGGTAGACGGAGGGGTGCTAGTTCTTACCGAGATCATCCGTGTCGGTGGTGACGTCCATGTTGTGCATGTGGTAGTCGATCATGAGCGGATTCGCTGACGATGAACGTACGCAACGCATCTGAAACTCGGCGATTGCCTTCAGAGACGTGAGCAAGGACTGAGCCACATACCATGCCGTGGCTGAAATTGCGTCGACGACTTGGCCGCTCGTCGATGACTTCAGAAGGCGTCGACTTGCCACCGCAGTTTGACACCTGGAAGCCATTGCTCAAGTAACCGAACCGAAGTAAGACCCGAGACGGTAACTGACCTTGTGCTCAATGAATGTGCTGAAATGAGCGATAGGGAACTGGGCATGGCAATCGCCACACAGCAGGAGATCGTAACGATCATGTGGCGACGACGCTCCGCGAGACATGGGAGAGTCTGTCGCCTGAAGGGAGGTGCTCAGTTCGTCCGACGCCATCGGCGAGCCGGTATGACGTACCTTCATCTCCGTCAGGTCAACTTCTGCGGCGGATTCAACGCCACTGTCCGAAGACGCCATAGGCGTCCTTCCTGTGAAATGTGACATTTGAGATGATCATACTTAATCCACCTGTAAAACTATCTTACCACTTTCTTTGAGTGCTTCGTTACCCGCATCACAGGCGTTTTTCCTTCGACGTCTACTGCCGTCTATGACCTTGAATGGTGCAATTCTTAGGAAGAAAGGGGCCGGAAAACTAAACGACATACCTGTGACTTTGATCGGGAAATACAGCTCATCGAACGGACTCTATCTTGATTTTCAGGCTGGGTTTTTGTTTTTTTCTTTCAATACAGTTAGAATTCAGTTTGATCAGTGCAGTCAGTCAATGGTCCTCCAAAAAGCCTGAAATCACAAAATTCCGAAATCGCTGAATGCCAACAGTATGATCAAATAGCAAACCTCTGCTATTTCATCGGTAACAATTGGAGGGTAATTTCTCGTCGTGGGACTGCACAGGCGATGGTGTGTTGAATGCCTGTAAAAACCAAAAACCAGTAGTGCGCATGTTACCTTAGTGGGCATCGGCACTGTGGCGAAGACAGAAATGACAGAATACCAACACAAGCTATGTGAGACCAAAATAGCCTGCAGGGATGACTTTAGCTGCAAGAGGTGGAGCTCGAAATGGCAACTGTCTGATACTATTTTTAGTCTTTCATCGTCGGACACAACGAATAAAGAAGAACAAAGGTGTGAGATAAGATGCTGGAGACGAAACAAAGTCGTATCAGAGCGTCGGGCAGGGGAAGGAATCGTCCGACGGCTTCACAGCTTCATAAACGTGAATGAGTGGAACTAGACAAATGTGACATTTCTTCGGTGATTCAAAGGTGATCCTCAAAATGTATTTGTACCGCCCGAAGGAAAACAATTGAAGACGGTCAGCTCAGAGAAGGGCCCGGAAACGACCACATGGACCAGGAGTGACTTCGTTTATAAGCTTAAGGACGACAACAACAAAAAGCACCACGCGACTAGCGTGAGCACGGACGACGGCGGAGTGCGGAAGTGTCCGCAGCGGTGGAAGACCGGTAGCGTCTGGCCGGAAACCGGACCGTCCAAACAAAGTGAGACGAAATCCACACGAAAGAAGCAACGTCGCTTCCGGGAACATGCAACGTGTGACGTCATTCGGTAAAGATGCGGAAGGGCGTGATGGCGGGTGGACAGCCGACTCCAAGACAGATCGAGGCAGTGGGAAGCCGACGAGAGAGGAGGAGTAAAGTAAGTTCGTCCCGGACGAGAACTGTCGAAAAAGAAGGCGGAGACTGAGGTGAAAGTGCTCGACCAGTGGGGTTGGGGTTGGGATATAATCACGTTGCGCGGCACACACACACACATACACACACACGCAAAAAGCGCCAACCTGAACAGACCGGTCCTCGTCTTTCGCTTTCGCCAGCCACCATCGAGCATTGCGTAACGCATACGTAGCGTGAAAAAAACGTAACGCAATGCTCGTGCATCAAAAGTGAACTCCTTCCTCGCTCGCTCTGAATGAGGCTGCCTGCCTGTTTCCACCTGCCGAACAGAATCCCGTACAGGCAGCGCCCTTCAAAAGTCACTCACTCAATGCTACACCGTGCATGAGAAGTAGAAGAAGTAAATACAAGCATCGGAAGGCACTGATGAAAGTCATGAATGAGGAAGAAAATCAAATAGAACTGAGGAAATCGCAGGAGCAGGACTGAAGATGGGAAAGCAGTGGAAAACACAGGCGGAGGAGAGTATAACTTTAATCAGCGAGGTTTCAGAGTCTTGTAGCTGATACTAATCACTGATCACATCTGATCTAACCAGTTACTGATCACTTTAAATATAATTAAATAGCCAAATTTGATACCACTACATAGCTGTCTTAGGCCTGACCGCAGACAGGACTTTAGTGCTTCAAGAGCTCCTCCAATGAATGCCATAAATCTTTTTCACACAAGTAAAATTGTACAGATCATGATTGCATTGTAACTGGCTCCTAAAAGGAGGACACGTGGCACCGAAGAGTGCATTTTTGGCTAAGAAAATGCAGCGAGAGCAGAAACACCTCGCCACTGTCCACGCAATCAACGAGAGCTGATAACGCACTGATAGCGCCCTAGTATAACATGGGAACAGAGTTACGTAGACAAAGGAAACAACGCAGTAACATACTACACACACGCACACGCGACTACTTTCCACGTAGAAAGCAGCTTGCCAGTCAGCCAGCCAGCGGAAAGCACGCGCGTGTGGACCACTTGGCTTGCGGAGTGCGGAAATGGCCTGGAGACAGTCTATTTGCATTTCGTTTGGTCGTCATGACGTCACAAAAGAATCATGAATAAGCCAACGTCGCTCGGCTCGTATATTTTGCAATACAAACACATAGTGAGAGGAGGGGAAAAGAGGGTGGCAGCAGTAGTTAGGCGAGCAGGGTGAGAGGAGACAACACGATGCGAGGCTGTGTGGTGAACGGCGAGACATTTACGGTGAAGACTGCTGAAACACCGGTAATGGTCATCCCGGCCATATCCGTGCACGTATCCGTGAGGTTCGCCTGAACTCCACACTTTCACTCATCCACTCATCCACTGCCAAGACGGAACGGGTTCTGAGATTTCGCCTTCATTGGACCGGTTATGAAGCCACTGCTGCAAGCGGTTGCGCCATAGCCATCATCGACGGCGCCAAAGCCGCCACCCAAGGTGATCCGCTGGGTGAAACGGAATGGCAAGGGATGGCTTCCCATGGGCAGACCATGGGCATGGGAGTAGTGACTTTGGCAAGAAAGACATAAGCACGAAACAAAGAGAAGCGGCCGGTGATTCGCAGGCCGCCATGTGCAGCAACGATTTACAAGCACCAGAAGCGCCGACCGGCTGCCTATTATTCACATGAGCACATTTGAAAGACAAAAGTCTACAAGGGGAGCCCCTCGTCCTCCCCATCGCAAAATGGGCCTGATTACAATCCCCATTCGCAACTGCAGCATTCGGTACGATGTTGATAGGCAGTCATCATATCAGTTGATAATTGTTCACAATCCATGCATAATAATAACTTCCTACAAGAAAAAAAAACTGCCACGATGAACTTGGGATGCAAAAAGGTTCGAAATGGGCGCGACGCGTAAGAGATGAGCGAAAATGCGCTAAGGATGCTTAGGGCACGCGAAGCAGTGAAAGCGAGACATTGAGAGGGAAAGTGTCCGGTTGGCGCGTAATTGCTACCGGACTGGTCCTCGTTACGTAACGACAGAACGACGAGCGGATTACGGTAGAAATCGAACGAATACGACTATAATTCGCCTCCATCCATGAATAGTGAGTGAGATTGAAAGGGACGACCATTTGATTTAACACATCCCGAGGATGGCTGGGTGCCATCAAAGTACTATGCAGCGTGAGCATCGTACTATGCCCAGGGAATAACCCATTTCGGAATCTGTGACGTTTTGAAGGGAAAAAGAACTTTTGCTTGAAAGTCTGACTTGAGTAGGGGCGTTTGCGCCGTCCTGATGATGCGAAATCGCTGACTGATCAGAAACAACTGACCTAGACTGACCTAGTATTTAGATTTGCTGTTCAATGATCTGGAGCAGGATGGCAAGCGAAAATCGAAAAACGAATTTGCTATTAGCGATAGTGGCAATGTGGTGTGGCTCAGTGGTGAGCGTTGATCTGCTGCAGAGTTATCTGCATACCCTAGCTTCGAGACCTCTAGGGAACACGGGACATCATTGGACCGATCAGGCGGGGCAGAGTTTTTTTTCGGAATGCCAGCGTTGCAGAATGAGTAAAGGCTCGAATTGTGAGACGAATTATAGCGAAAGAGGCCGAGAGGCAGCTGATGGTGACGAAGATGAGAGCGAAGGCGCATGCAGCAAACGCGACGAAGCGACCACGACCAAAGTTCATTATGCGTTTGGTCAGTACGCTGCGAAACAGATGGCACATCACCAATCGATGCTACTTGTAAACTCGGCCCGTGTGGATTCACGAGAATGAGAGAGCCGTTCGCGGTTTCACTTTTTTACATGCCTGCCTCCTCAGTTCCCCTTCCTTCCCCACGTCACCTTCCCCGGCCTACCGGGAGAACCAGACCCGCAAATGCCGTCGAGATGTCATTTGCCCTAAGAAGATGTATCAAAGAACGGTGATCAAGTCATGGATGAAGCATACACCAGGTAGAGCGCCATCGGCGATGAGGTGGTTTTCACTAGCCAGGAAGCATCGCATTATGCGTCGGGCGGCAAAAAGCGAAAGCGAAACTGGATACGCGACAGCACATACAATATAACACGCAGAAGTTGGTCGTCGACGGACAATACAACGCTCACGCCGTTGCTGCCGCCCGCCAACGCTGCGGGCAGCGGACGAGATTGAGGGACGGGCAGATCACGGGACTCACAGCATTAGCGCTAGCTGATCACGGAAGGGATGGACGTGCAGCTTGATCCTGTCACTAAACGAGTGAGAGGTGGGTGATGTCGGAGACCAAGGATATGCTTGGAAAAGAAACACAGCCAGATCGCGAAACTCGCGTGTGTCCAAGAACACCTCGCGTGCGGGACTGGCAAATCCAGATGCCTTCGCGCTCAAGGACACTACATGGCGCTACGGAAAGCGAACCCAATACGACTTCCTCAATCAAAACTACTTCTGTCAACAACCTGAGAGCACCATTACAAACCACAGGCAGTGGTTGATATTCACATGATACTCATTTGCATAAGAAACAAAATTATCGCACTTTTTTTAACAAACACATCCAGGGTCCTTAAAGATTACAATGTGAAGAATTTTTTGGCGCCATTCTAGCAGGGGGGATATGTTGTTGGAACGGGTAGTATGCATTTACATGAATGCTGAGCAGTACCGACAGCCTCACGGGATCCTGCATGCATGATATCGTGTACGTTGCTGACGTGATAGCCGTGTAAGGACGCTCCCCCTCCTCATTATAAGGCACCCATTTCTCCACAAAATTTATCTAATGGTAAACTGTGAGGATCTGAGGCGTGAAGGCTCTCCTAACATGTTCAAGAAGCTCATATGGGAATAGTTCCGAAAACGGAATCGGTAGAACGAGTCAAAAAAATAACAGAGAATTTCTTCATTTACATATTTATTCATGTGTGTGTTCTGTGACGCGCAACAGAATTACAAAGCTGTAGGAAGCACTGAGGCAGGCAAAAGTAGAAGCATTCCTAATATAAGAGAATTACCTAAATTTTTTGAAACAAAAACATTTCAAGTACTAAAAATGATGTAATTTTGCACTGGCTTAAAATTCATGAGACTCGCTGCAAAAGTGCTTGTGGAGGCCTACCTCTACGTCTCAGTTGACCCATACCCGTAATTACGGCGAGGAATGATAGAATAGAGATGCTTAGGAATGTTGCGAGAGCCCAGAAAAGTAAGGCACCGTATTAGGCACAGCGACGTGAAGAGAGAAGCGGTCAGCACATCAGTCATTTCCTTGATAATTCGAATGGATCATGCAAAAAATAGCCGCTGTTGACTGGAACGCGGCGATTGAGAATAGAGAATGAACTGCGCATTTGGAACAGCTGCACAGTACTGGATCACGACCAGAAATCGAAGCCAGATCAAAGAGCGAGCAGAAAGGGCCCACGTGGCCCTTCGGAGCATGTGACAGGGAGCTTCGTTGCGCGACGGTTGACAAGGGCAGTTGGCGGAAAGGGAATCAGAGAGGGGAAGTGAAAATCGCTGGGTCCACTCTCCCTGTATCGAAAGCGAAACTGGTCCCCGGACTGGGCACGGTTACGCCATCACAGCGAAATCGCCAAGTGAAAGTCGACGCGGACTTGTTGCGCCATACCCGTTTCGGTGAAAGAGAAAGCTATCCAGCCAGCTAACACCAGCAGCAGCAGCTAGACATCGAAAAGCATGCGCTTAGATCGCATCGGAGAAAGGGAAAGGGATGGGAGGGGACTGCCACCCAAACGTCGTCCTTGGGACAAATCCCTTCACACACAATCAAAGCGGCATGATGTGCAACACCGACCACGTTGCCGTCGCGTCTCGGAGCGTCAAGCAACGATGACAGACAGCGTGACGAATCCCTCTAAGGACCTACCCCACCAACGGTCTTTTTATGAGCATTACGCCAGAGATGCCTCATGTGAACGACGACGAAGAAGAACAAATTCACTTCGCGAGAGAGATTCAGACATGAGTGTGCATGGATGTGCGTGTGTGCCTAGCGAGTATGTGGCCGTGACGGACAAGATGCACGCAGGCACCTGGTTCGACCTTCGTAACCTAAACCACACTACCGCCAAGAGTCTAGTTCCGACGACTGAGTGCTCTGCTTTCTCAACGTCCAATCTTTTTGCCGTACAAGAACGGCTTACAACATTGACATCGTCGTGTACAGCGACCGGTCGGTCGACGTTACAACAGTTGCCCTCTTGGATTACGTTCCCGGCCCCAACAAGACGACTTCGAACGATGCTGCTGCTGCTGCTGCTGCTGATGGAGCCCGATGACGCAGACGAACTTTGTTAGCGAGCCGTCGTTGGGGCTCTGATTTGTGGCATGGCGCCGTGTTTTGGCGCATCACCCGTCCATTAGATGTGTCACACGTTGGCAACAAAAGCAACATGACCAAAACCGGCCATTGAAAACAACGACGAGAAATAGTGTGAGCGAAAGGGAGTGGGCAGATTTCAGGGGCACTGCTGGCAGATGGGAAACGAGTAAAAATCCTACTGGAAAGCACGACGCAAACATTGAACGTATATGATGCGCTCATAGCCTGAACCACAACCACAACCACAGAAGTAAGCGTGCAGTAGTGACACATGAATCTGCAAACCGACAAACTTTTTTTCAAGAGTGATAAATTGCACGTAAAAAACGAAGACAAGGACATAGGAACCCATCGGACTACAATGAGAGGTCTCTAATGGACGCTCCCAAGTCAAGGCGGAGACTTCGCAGGAATAAATGGCAGAAAAGCCGCGAGTGAGTGATGAGATTATTGAGAAATAGCCGGACAGCAAAATTTGCAATAAACTGATGCGTTGCAAGACCGGGGGTACCAATGCTGCGATCGGTACTGCGTTAGCACTGAGGAATTCACCCCACTGGTGGTCTACTAAGGCGATGCGGCAAGAGAACAGGTCTTCGACGCCCTGGCGGCAGATAGTAAAGGGCTGATTTCGCTTGAAGTTTTTAGAGTGGAAACATCTTACAACAAGACTTGTCGGACCTGTAATTCACAGCGACACGCCTGGCGAGAGTGGAATTGGGCTGAAGAAAAAAGTAGAAATCTGAGACTAAGAGTGGAACATCCTTAAGCGATTTCCCGAACCAGACGAGACCGGTGCCCGTGGCGTGGCTGTGCCAACGACACAGAGCCCAACTAAGCACGGTCATGTGTAGAGGATTGAAATGGGTTACAGCGGCCTTTTCGTAGTTGACCAGTGTCGGAGGAGCCGCGCACACACATATCGCGACGGTTCAAGGCCAGCAGCCGAAAACAACAAAAAACAGCGACTGTTTGATGAAAGGGCTACTCTACGGATCGAGATTTCTGGGTGACAGTGGAGATATTCTTCAGAAATTATGACATGAAATGGGGAGTATTTCCAGAATTGGTTGACAAAAAGCACAAAAAAGATGTAGGATGAAGCGAATCCTGAAATAGTAGGAGATCAGCAACGAACCACAACGTTTGCACATTCTGCACGCTCATTAATCCATAAACAGAGACTTCGCTTTGCATTTTTCCCTGCTTTTGCATAGCAACAGCACTCGCGCTCGTCTACTACATGCGCAGCGCTTCATCGATACATGCTAACGAAAAATTGGGGGAGAAAATGCTCGTTTATTGGACGAAGGAGAACTTTGGTGGACCACGTCTAATCTATTCTTTTTTGAGACGAAAAATTATTGATTCAGTCAGAATTAGAGCTCATGAGAGAGTCCCGAAGTCCAAATCTGTGTAAGAAAAATATTGATGACTTGTAAAGCCAGTGAACAACGAGCACTAGACAAAATCAGCAAAGTGCGAAAATTTGCGCTCCTTTTTCTCCCAACCAACTGGGCAGGAACGGTCATTCGCCATCCACCGCACATCATCGATTCCCGCATGAAACTTGCCCTACTCGACAGCACTAATGGCGCTCTCTGACGCGTCTCATTGTCGCGTTGTTTACGGCTCGAACACAACGAGAAACTATAATGGTCAAACTTCCACAACCATCATGAATTTGATGCCTAGCACTTCAAATTTGTTTATTGATGCAGAATGGAAACCAGCGAACTTCACCTTGAACAGCTTCTGATGGAAAGCTCTGGGATTATCATCTTCGGCCCAAATACCGCTCACAGTAATCTTCATGATATGGACCTATCGAGCACGTCACATGTGATGAAAAGAGTCCGGAGAAAGGCTGTTGTGGTTACAGGCAATGGAAAGGACGAAGAGTGGCAGTGGAGGATTATCAAAACGAGTTGCGCAATATACGCGCGGCGTGCCGCATTAAAAGTAGAAATAATCGGCAGTGGAATCCACAACTGCAAATGGAAATCAGACACAGTGAATGGGGCAGAAACTCGCGTCATTTAACGTCCCCTTGGCCGTTTACGTTTATGGTCAGGTAGACACATGGTTATAACCCCCTCCCCAACCCAACTCTAATGTCTCCACCAGCATGACCCCCTCCCCAACCCGACTCTAATGTCTCCACCAGCATGGTCCCTTCTCTCGTCTATGGTATAGCGGATTCCAGAGACCAATCATCACATCCATTTCTTCTCCACCTCTAATCTCTTCGAATATCAGCACATTCACTTTCGTCCCCATGCGCCCGAGCCTCGATCCCCATGTGAAGGGGTGTTGTGTAGCAGCTTAAAGGAATAGTCCACGGAAAAATTTGTTTTTTGTTACCCTCATATTTATGTTCTATTTGCCTAATAAGGGCCGCATTCAAAGTTTCAGGCGAAAAATGAGGATAGGCAAAGGTACAGCTCCCCAGATTCTTGGCCGGGTGGGCGGAGCCTCCCCGTAAGGGCCCCGTCCCGTCATCCGCCGCGATAGGGAACGGAGAGTGGGAGTTTACTTAACTATTGTTCCTACAATGCGTCTTCGACCACGGCGGACGACGGAGTGATCACTTGCATGGAGGGCACGCCTACCCGGCCAAGACTTTGTGGTGTGATCTCAGCCGGATTCACATTTTTTGTGTGAAACTTTGCATGCGGCTGACATAGGAAAATATAACATGAATATATAGGTAACATAGAAACTCATCTTTCCGTGGTCGATTCCTTCAAACATGCTCACGAAGCCAATCATTGAACTGCTCATGCACATGATTGTAAGGGGAGGCGGTGTGTGCCATTAGGACTGAATCCAAGTCAGAGCGTCCGGCGATGGTGTGAGCTATGCAACATATTGGGTGGGCCCTCAAGCGACAATGGTACTCAATGCCTGATTCTAGGCGTGATGCGGAAGGTTTCAAGACTCAACAGTGAGCCGCCACTATCTCGTACTATTTCGTCGCGCGTCAAACGTGGCTACGCGAATATTCTGTCCTAATAACACCCAGCCATGAATGTTGAATTGACCTTTATACCACAAGTGCAGATGGTCCAACAGGGTCATGCATGAAGCACCAGGATCAGCCGTGTTAACAAAGGGTCTCGAATACAATCCCATTCCTCCCTTCCTCCATGAAAAGCTGCCACGCGATTCGTTGGACAGCATTCATTGTGGGCAGTTAGTTAAATAAGTGGAATTGTCCATGGAAAAATGATTTTTTTGTTGCCTACATGTTTATGTTGTATTTGCTTGCTAGGGGCCGCATGTAAAGTTTCATGAGGAAGAATAAAGAACTCGGCTGAGATAAAACTCCTCAAAGTGTAGCCCGATGGGACGGAGCGTCTAAGGGGGCGCGGCCACGAGGTCTTCGGAAGCAAAGAGGCGACGGCCGCGTGGTCCGGGACGTAGAGTGGTGAAGAAATCAGAAGAGGGCGCGGAAATTTGAACTGCTCTCTGCCCGCCTAGGGCTGTTCAGATTTTGCTCTGCGGTAATTCGAACAAACGGCTGATTTCAGCAGAAATTAGAATCAATGAATTTGCGTGGATGATTCCTTTAGGCGACCTTCGAGACAGTGCAATCGGAAGAGTATGAACACTAGCTCACCCACAGAAACTGAACGGAGGGACTACCCAAGAATCCTAAGACTCATCAAAAAATCAAGTTAACACCCCTCCACATCCGTCTTGACTGAGCAAATACGACCACTCCAACAGAACAATTACGATCCCTTTTATGTGTTCCGGCATAACTTGAGTTCAGCAAAAAATTCTCAGCTATCCGAGCCTCGGTAAGCCTCTTATCTATAACAGACGTCATTCGAATGAAGAACTTGCTGTGGTTAGTATTCGAAAAGTAAATCGTACATGCTTTTGCCAATTTCGCTCCTCTACTTCACCCTACAACCTTCAGAAATACCCTTAGCTTTTGAGGAAAGTTTTTTTTACATCGTCAAGATTTTTTTAAAGGTCACAAAAAAGTGACAAAAAAAGGTTGCACGCAACAACGGTCCACCGAGAACACTTCCTCTGACCAGTGAGAATACTTGATCAGATAACGTCGAAGTCGTACAAAAAAGAAAGCAGCACAAAAAACACTAAACACGGGAGTATGGCATAAAAGGATGGGTCATGAACTTGCTGCCCAGAATGAAAAAAACTGTAAGCGTCGTTGTTACAAGTATGCTGAGTTAAAGCAAAAACTTCGGTCTCGGACGGGACTCGAACCCGCATTCCATGCCTTCCGGGCATTGTGCTATCCCATTACACTCAACACGTAATACTGATGAGTGCTGATGAGTTGTGGTAAATATACCATTCAGGAGCTGAGTTAAGGTGAAAGCAGTCTCGGTAGTATAATGGATTAGCACATATGGCCGGAAAGCATGAAGTGCGGGTTCAAGTCCCGTGCGAGACCAAAGCTTTTGCTCATAACTCATCGTACTTGTAACACCTTTCGCATCGCGTGCTGCGGCGAAAATCAGCTACTATCAAAAATCAAAAATATTAAATTATAATCATCATTTAGTTGAGGTCGACATACCCATTTGACTACCAACGGAGTGCTTCTCCTCCCTTCACGACACGCCCTCAAAAACAGAGTCAAATTTGTTGCATGAAAGGCAAAAAATCATGTAAGAGTCCACATGCAGAACTATGCAGCGGCACCATTTCTCCGTAGTGTCGAATAATGGAGCCTGAAGCAATGATGCATAACTATTGATGCATAGCTAACAAGTAGTATGATGCAGAACAAAACGAAGAAATAGAGAGGGATCCCTTAGTGAACTTTAGGACGAGTTTACATTTTCAGAGCCAGTGATCAAGGAAAGATATCTTGGTTGCTCATTGTAGAAGTCCCTTAACGATCATAACACCCTACAACCAACGTGAGACCACTAAGATTAAGACCTGCCTTATTTTGCCCAAAGTAGCGATAGCTCCACACTGAAGGAACTAAGATCGACTTCGAAGCAGGCAAAGCAAAAGACTCGTTGTTTTGCTATCAGAGATTTCAGTGTTTCCCACATTTGCAAATGCCACAACGTGGTGACGGGTTTTTCTCAAGGTGCCGATGGCCCGTGGGGCCGCTCACCTAGCATGCTCCTCCTCCTCCTTCTCATTCTCCTCTCGCTGAGGAGCATTTTCATCTGTCGTCCAGCGGCGCTGTTCACCCCTCCCCCAGCCGCTCTATCTCGCCCTTTTCGCCTCACTCCTTTCATTTCGTCATTGCGCGCAATCAATTCGCCGTTGGCCAGTTGTTTCCGCGAGAAATAACCACGGACTATACAAGAGCAAACGGCGCTGCTAGCGCACTGCGACCACCGGCTACGATGCAGAGAGCACCGGCGAAGGTTATTATCAGCCACTCAGCTATTAAGGATATCATCTTTAAAAAACACGGAAAAAAGGAAATGAAAAATGACTGGACATTAGTGGGGAACATGTGATCAACTAAACAGGAGGGACGCCCTCAGAGCAGGCAGAGGCAGGGCTAGCGATAAGACTTGGCGTGATGGGCCGGGAACCATGTTTGGATAGCTCAATACAACTTTTTTCTGCAGGCATTGGCTCATATAGAAGAGAATGGCAATCGAGGCGCTCTAAAACGCCCACGCCCAGCCATTATTTAGCCAACATACAAGGGCCGTTGAAAAGAACTATATCCAATCAATCAAATAAAAATCCGTCCACATAACAACGCAAATGCCTTTTTCAAATATGCAGCCGGTTTGGTGGAGCCATCCACGAAAATGCGTTTTTTCGAATGATTTTTGATGCAGTTTTAGACGAAGGAAGTGGCACGCACCATGTGTCGGCGACACAAAAAACGGCCCATGACGTCACGCCGAACGCCGTTCACATCATTTTCAGTCTCGTGTCCAATTATGGTTCTCACAAAATAGCTATGGCTAAGATTCTCGAACAATAAACCTTTCCTGAGGCCAAATGGACCCTGCCAATTTCAAAGAGGCATTAGCTCACGCCATGAATTAGCGAAGGCTTGATAAGACCCCTTGAGACTCCACGGAAAAGTAGTGTGATTGATTTTGCATTCCCAGTCTGTAGCGCATTTCGTATGCGATTTTAAAAACCTTCAAGGTAAGTAAACGAAGCTACATTTTTTTTTAAATATAAAATCCTACCGTACACCATCGCAAAGCCCTTCCCCATAAATGACATTCTGACTGTTTGGGGAAAATTTCCGTTTCTATTAATGTCCGATTGATGTTTGTGGAGTTCTCGATTCCTAATAGACATCAGAAATGCGACCAGCTGCTGCTGGCCTGTCGATGGCGTTGCGTCGATGATTTCATTGTGAAAACGCCAACACATTTTATAATTTACACAAATCGCGGCCGATTTGGTATGTGGCTCCCCGAGCTGGAACGTTGTGACGAGGGGCTTCAGTGTGTATATGTTATGTGAAAGCGGGGCGATGGCAGTGGCGGATGCAGCGGCGGCTCAGAGCTAGAGGGGAAGGCTGACGAGGCGAGGCGACGGCCTGGGAGTAGAGGGGCACTGTCGGGAAAATAGCCCTGGAGCTAGCAGAAAAACAACAACAACGACGACATATCTGCACAGACACGCCTGCTGCTGTCTGAGGACGACATCACAGGAAACAGCCGACTTGCTTCTGGCAACGTTCCCTTTTTGCCAGTTACTACAGCTTTGTGGAGTGCCAGGAAATGTGGGATTAGGAGGTGACAAGAGGCCTACGCTGATGGCCTGTCGTGGATGGAAAGCAATCCTGCCGCATATATTGAATAGCAATTCTCCTCATAGTGGTTGCCGAGTCATAGTCGTAGCTCATAAAAAAGAAAATATGAAAAATATGATAGAAAGGCGGTAAAGGTTCGGGAAAAAAAGAAACAGAAGAGGCTCATGACGCTGTAAAATCTTGTCTGCATTTGTCATACAATATAGAACTACATCGCTTCACTTGAATAATAAAAAGAAAAGGACGTTTCAGAATGATAAAAAGAAAAGACGTTTTAAACAAACTGTAGGGATGCGCCGGGCATTGCACTTGAACTAGCAATTGAAAGAGCGTTGGATGGCCTATCGTTTTCCAACAGAAGAAATATGTGGAACTACATATCATTATCGCCTTTGGGAAAACACTGTGCTGTAACACTGTGCTGTGTGCCCTTGCTGAGCGAGATCCGCTTATTTGTTATAATCGTTGCAGGTGCGCACTCCCAATCTCATGGTATCCATAGGTATCGAACCTCTTATTCAATGCCTGCCCAAGCCTGCAAAGCCTTCCAACCCTCCAAGGTGAGCGAATTGGAACCGTGCTTCTCTAGAAGGATAAAATCAGTGATTTGTATATCGGTTGGCCCAAAATCATCGTATAAGCCACACCGCATTCACCTGCCACCACGACCCTGAATAGACCTAGAATGCGTGAAGTGATTAACTGAAGGACAAAAGCTTCACCCTCTCAAGCTTTATAAAAACGTAGTACTTCGTCCTATGGGGGTCGGTGGGGGACACTGTTGAACGCTGAGATGTAACCTGCCGTTACATAAAGGACATGACAAGAACACTGTAGATAACTTCACATATAATCATTCATGATCCTGTGGATCTACGGAAAGCAACAACTCATTCCTACGCGACACCTTTGGCGCCTTTTTTTCTTAGCCTGAAGAGAGAAGACAAGGAGCCTAAGAGTGAGGGAACAAGTTTCTAATAAAGCTTTATTGTACAAGCAAATATTTCGCCAATTACGGATTTTTTCCATGGGCTTGAGTAGATACCCGTATCATAGTGTGTCGCTCGCGAGATGATCGTGTGAAGGCATCTTCCTACTTCGCATTTAACACTGTCACGCCACCCCTCCCCCCCCCCTTGTTGAGCCCCATAACGCGTAACTCTATCCCTAGACTACAATCAAGAAAAATGACGTCCAACGAGAAAGGAGCAAAAAAATTAGTATAAAAAATAGTTAGAATATCTCAATTCAACAGAAGTTCCTTAACTGTGAAAAGTTGCATTTGAGTAAGCACAAAATAATCTTTGGTTGACATTGATAGTGAGATACTGTAATTCCTAGATCACTAAGTGGAATAAAAGAATTAGCAAAAAAAGTGAGAGGACAGCCAGCAAGTACATTGAAAATACTCAAAACATAACTGGACTACCAAAGGGATTTTTGCGGATGTCAACCACCAATGCCCGTTCGGCAGTCTACGGTGCGTCCCATTTGCTCTCTGAAGACAAAAAAAAAACGGGGCGCCTCAGTCACCACGGGGGCGCATGTGCTGCTGCCATAGCGTAGTATATACGGCAAGAGGATGGCGATCAGAGAGAGTAAGGCCGAGAGAGTGCCGGCATGAAAAGAACAACAACAACGAACCAACCAGGCCACATCACACACACATACATACACAGCAGCGCTGCATTGCATTGCACAGAAAAAATATATAGCGAAAGCAATAATAGCCACGGTAGTAATGTTGCCCTCGTGAAGCCCGAGCCCTCATATCGCAGCTCTTTCTCAGCTTTTATTCAACAGAAATTCTTTCGGACACATTGGCTTCGTCACGTACACAATGGCGATTATAAAGCACTTGCACTGGGAACAGCCCTTGTATGGAATATGGAACCACGTGAAAGCTTGCCAATCGATTCACCGAAAAGGAGGCTACACAAGGAAGAGGATAGGGTGGGGGCGATTCCAGGACCCCTTCAGAAAATACAAACGTGGTGGTGGGTTCTCCAAGAAGTGAGAAAAGAGCGAAAAACAAAAATAGGAAAGATAGGAAGCGAAAAAGCAGTAGTACTGAGCACGACAGCTTCAAGGCTTAGATAGCATGGCATTTTTGATAAGTACCATGAGAAAAAAAGACGAAAAACGTCCAGATCCGAACCCGACTGCGTTCAACAACCCAAGACGCACGGAAAAATGCGTAGAAGGGTGGGAGCACAAACCGGACCTTTCTGAGCCGCTAGAATGCTCCCCAACACGGATCACAAGCCTCCTTTCCAACAATATTTTTAGAGAACAGAATCTTTTTTAAAAAATTCTTAGGAAATGGCGTATTGCTACAGTAACACGTCATCAATGTTATGAAGTAGCTGTGAGATTCTACAAGCAAGCCGTTTCCCAGATTGAACGGAGCTTTTACGTCACCCAGTAATGCGAGCAGATTAGCTGCTACCACAGAATAACGCGAAGAGGAAGAAAACACGAAAAGAAGAAGACGAGATGACAGAAATGATCGAGAGGTCTTTCCCCAGTGGATAGAAAAGAGCACTGCAAATGGCCGCTCACGTATTGGAATGTGTGTATGTATATACGGTGGTGGCCGATATAGCAGTATCGGAATAAGGCGCGCCGTGAAATTTGAGCCCGGCGGCATGAGGAAGGAGCCGTGTTCCAAGAAAGCCCATCGAGCAAACGAGAAGATCATAAATTGAACATGCTCATGTATTCACAAAGCCAGCCACGGAAGGCTCATAAAGGAAATACGGTAAAGAATAAGGAAAAATACAAGAAGATCATTAAATAAAAAAGAGGGTGCAATGAATGGAAAGCTCGTTCACTGTGCACGTAGACATTTTTTTTGAACTTAATACCACAGTTGCAGGTTGGGGTTACGTTCCAGCAAACCCTGAAGGGTATGAAAGCTGCCAAGCAAGGCACCTTGCATATCTTGTCTATTCTCCGATGTTATGCAGTTCCAATTACTTTGGAGGGTAGAGTCCCAAGTGAGGGACTGATGCCTACTGCATCGCCGAATTTGATGAACGACGAGCCATTCGGACAATATTTACTGGAGTAACACCCCAGCAGACAAAAAGTGCAAGTCGAGGAGTTTTTTCTAGAACATTCGGTGGCCCGGAGTGGACGGTAACGCAACATCGATCATTTCATCCTGTGAGCCCAGGACTCGCTATGGCTTTCGATTAAATAGTTTTTTGGAGCAAGCATGGTTAGTGTTTTATTCTGGGGAAAGGATAACTCTTTATATGCTCTGCATTAACAGGTGTGAGTCGCCATGTATCCAGTGCTTTAAGGGGACTTCCTAGTTGAGCAGCTTCGTAGGGTATCCATGGCAGGTGCTCAGGCTGAAGTAAGAATAATGACAGTGCAAAGGACCGATTTGGAGGGTGGAGAATCAATGAAAGTCCACCTTTTCACTTACTATCGTTATATAGACGTGACCACGATTAGAACCCACCCAAATTCAACAGCAATTCCATGACAGTTTGTCCCAGATCTCTGCGAAGGACGACCAACAGAGGTGCTCGGACTAGTAATGGACTGTGGTTCAAATAAGTAGCCCAGTTCTAAGTTCTACATGGTGGTTTTCATTTGGCACACGAGGCTACCATCTTAGATTTTCTCTGATAATGTCTCTCATTGCCCCACAGGGCACTCAGCCCATTTCTTCGAAAGGAACACCTATAAACGTCCCCTTGCCCATTTGTTGGCGTAATACACGCGAAAAACCCGACCCAGAGCAGCAAACCCTCCCATGAGAGCTCGTCCATAAAAATCCCATGAAGGGGGCAAGCCACACGCCAACGACGACAACAACGACGACAGCGATGGACGTCTCGCCTACATAAAAATCACACAACACAACAGGCGTCGTTGGCGACGCTTGATGCCCATCGGTATGCTCCACGATGGCTGTGCTATTTCATCGACCGTCTGCCACCCAGAGCGATGACATGCACAAAACACTGCCGACACACAGCTGGCGCTCACACACGTAACGCTAACCATTGCGACCAACGACAGCGTTACGGTAACCGCGAAACTGGTTTGCGCAACAGCGCAGGGGTACGGTAAGGCGACAGTTGTCACTTTACGGGGGGACAACTCAAACAAATCGTACAAAGTGTTACTGGTAAGAAAGGAAAAGAAGTACATAGAAGGAGTACGTGACATCAGCCGCCCTGGCGCACTCAGGTGAAGCATAATGGAGGCGGTTGAAGTAGATCACACACACACACATACACACATACACATATTGAGCTGGCCACGGCAGCGTTTTGTTGAGTATGCATGTGCGGATATCTGCGTGTCTGACCTCGGCTGCGCCGGAACGAGAGTGCAGAGAAGGCAGACACGCGGGTGCCAGCAAAACGTGGGAAAACACAAATAGCAACTATAGCGAGCAGGCGGCCCGGCCGACTGCCACCCAGGAGGTCCTGCTAAAGGGAGGGGGGAGGGGGGATTGGCTAGTAGCTGAGCTAACCACTGCTTAGGTAGATGTGATTGGCGTTGGCGATAATAGTGAAACGGACCAGTCGTCCAGTCCCCTTTCGCCCTTCCCATTCCCATTTTCTTTGCCCCCTTCTAATCGTGTCTCTCATAAGTTTCTGCAACTTCCATCACCCCATCCGGTCTCGCACTGAACCAATTTAATCAGCTGACTTGGGCGAACTGAGCTGGCATGCGGCCATGCATTCGTGGCGTCCGTGATGCTTTCTGCTGCGACCACCACGCATCATATATCAGATCGCAGCACATTCGTCTTTTTGGACAACTATCCCTCGGAGCCTTCTCACATAAACAAAAACACCAGCAAAAAAGTGTAGAAGAAGTCAGAATTGATAGAAATATTCTTCGCCGATACGGACGACCACCCCAGAATCCAGGGTTTTTGTGTCAGGGAAGCATTCCGCATTTTACGACCCTCCCTCCCCCCCCCCCCCTGGAGAGGACCACCTCTGGCATTCTCCAGGAAGGTTGAGAAGATTGCTACTCCTATAGTTTCAGGAATCAGCGTCCATAACGCGTCTGTAGGACGTCTGAGATGAAATAGAATTGCTGATATGATGTAATGATAGCGTGCTGTATGTAACACCCTCCTTAACCTTCAACCCTCCCTAATCGTTCCAGAGCAACCGAAATACGACCCCGTTTACGGAGGAGTCCTCGGCACAAGCTTTTCACTGGATTTCTAGTACTTTCCCTTTGAAGTTGGCGTCAAGTGTAGGGAGGGAGGAGGGGTTTCGCGAATATGGGGGCAAGCAATACGATAATACGATGGGATGAATGGGTGTTACATATACCTACCCACACAGTACCCTCCTCTTACTGAAGGATAAAGTTTTTGGCGTTAATCAATGCCTTTGTGGGATGCGCCGCACATTCCACTTCCATTCAGAATCGTGGTGACAGGTGAATGCGATTTGACCCTTATGTACAATGAATTGCGGTGTCCAGCCGATGTACAAGCCAGTGCTTTTATCCTCCCAGACTAGTCTGGTACCAATTCACCGATCCCGGAGGGAGGAAGGCTTGGTTGTCCTGGGCGGGCGTTGATGCGAGATTTGATCACCGCACTATTAATCGCCCAAAAATTCAATCCCTTCACTTAGTATATACTCGAATCAGGCTTGATCCATGCCAGAACTGCTACGTATATCCCTAGGGAAAGAGGTTGGAAAGGAATATTCCCCTGGAAGTGTCCGATAGGGAACTGGGAAGCCTTTTCAACGGGATGTGTATTCACTGCGGATGGTGGAACCAGCTGCTTACTACAGTGGAGCGTATGATGCAGTGGTAAGATTTAGGATTCGGTGTTTACAACTTATCTAATCTGATGAAGGACTCCGATGTAAGGCCCTCAATGAAGTGGGGGGAAGCGGACATGTGGAACGAAGCATTTAAACGCCTCTAAAGAGCCTCTAAAAAAAGCAGTAATGCAGATTTTTCTGCTTGTAGTGTTATGATAAGGACGCATAGACTAAGCAGGTGATTTGTGGCTATGAATCATACGCGTCGGATGTCGTGACTTGGTGATTTTCCGGTGTCGCAATCCCACATGCGAAGTCGCAACACTGCAGCACGCAAGGTCGCTCGTGGTGCGCGAAAGAGCGACGCCGCCGAATCGCAAAATTGCAAAGTCTCACATTGGTGTAAGGCACGCTTCATATGAAAGAAGCAGAAGTGCCCTGAATTTTTCCTCCAATTGGCTCCTGATCCTCTTAGAAAGCTGTAATTTTGGGAGATGCAGGGCTTGCTTGGCCCATGAGCATGGAAGTTCCACGGCGGGGCGAGCATTATTTCTCTCCTTTACATGTAATACTGCTCTTGGTAACCTTTCCGCACCAAGTCACAATTAGATAAATACTGGCCATCTCTTCTCACAAGGTTATATGCATACGTCGACGCACAAGCAGCATTTTTGTGCTATTGGAGGGTCCGATAACATTCAAGGAATCCTTGAAAAGGGTCACGTTAAACAGTCTTGGATGGTGTTAGGAACGTGGAGGATCGGAAGCAAAAAATGCACGCGCAAATCTAATTTTCAGGTAAGTTTCAGGTTTCTAGGAGCTTTAGCTCTTTCCTCAAGTCACCCCAACACAAAGTAGTAGGAGGCCAAAAGGTTGCAGTTCGGAAAGTCATACAGACGCAGAAATGTTTTTTATACTTTGTCTAGTCCTGCATACAGGAAAAGCAGGTGACTGAAGCATAAAAAAGATTTTTCCATCAGTATGGCTGGTACAGGGCTCAAAACAAAATCTATTTAAAGACAGTGTTCGCGATAATATGGGTGACAGGGAACGCCAAAAGAAGGCATGCACTTTAAAATTACGGGGCTGAAAGGCCGATCTATGGCGAAATCCCCCGCAAAAGGCGCCCCCTTCAGCTGTGGCGAAGGCGGCCTCGTCAGGGCAAGCCGCCTTGGTCAAGGGCAGCCCGCCTCCTAGCGACGTGATTAGTGGGTGGTCAAGGTATAGTTGGTCAAGGAAATCGGCAGGACTGAAAGTATCGCATCGCGCTTTCTCACTTTTAGCTTGAAGCCACCGCATGAAAATAGATGCTGTCGCATTTCCGAACATCCCTTCATGATTACGTCTCGGTAGTGCCAGTGGAAAACCTATGCGGACTACCCGCGTCTTGACGGAAAGGTCGTCCGCGCCTAGAACCAACGGTGGGAAGAGGTCCTACTTCTCGAGTTTTTGGCCATTTCCATCCGTTTTTTCTATACTGTCCTGTTACTAGGATCTCGGCCTTCATATTCACTACTTCCTTTTTGGGGTGCAAGGGATTTTCTGGTCATTTTCAAGGATTTCTTTCTCACGTCCAGTCACCTTAAATTATGAGGTGTGGGATCCGTCTTGAACACAGGGATGTATATCACATCAGGCTTTATAAGAGAAGAAAATGTGGGGAGTGGCTGAAGGACATCCTAGAAGGACCTGCAGCTTTTTTTTGATGTCAGATAGGTGAGGTACATTAAAAGAAGTTGGAAAATCGTATCACCACACATGCGGGAGACACCATTCTATACACGTGAAGGCACAATTGTATGTAATCGTAACTGCATTAAATATGCTACTATCATGTAATGGTTTCATTTACGAATGAAAATCAGCTGGCAGCCAAATGGAGAAACTTATTTTATGAATATTATCTGAATCAAGAGGAGCATTTTGGGCAGCAACCTATTGCTAACATCTCTTCTATATTCCTGTCAGAATACTGCATACGACCAGTGGGATATTTGCAGTTCTACGGAATTAGGGGAGAGGATTCTCTTCAGTTGCATAGGGTGATATGGTCGTGGCAACAGAAGCCATCATCAGGAGCCTCTTAAATGACTCAGGGCAAGGATGGTGTAATGGCAAGCTATGGTGCTACCACTTACATGAAAGCCTTTGATCCCCTTAGGAGGGTGGATTCACACTGCAGTCGCTTGGGTGGGAGACAATTGGTCGAATTCTCTCGCTGCCGCCCGCGGCAAGTGTGGGTTGTATGTAGTTTTATGCATTGAAACATCAACAACCACAACATATAAGAACTTCCGAAGCTTCCACCCTGCAATATTTGAAAGTCCCTCACGATACCAGCCCACTGCATACTGAGCGAAATTCCAACCGACCGAGCAAGTCGTGCTGACGGTGCCGCGAGTGCGACGCCGTGAAGCGAAAATTCCACCAATCGACCCCCATCCGAGTCGCATGAGGGGATAGTAACACTGACCTATACATAGGCTGAAGCCCGCAAACTATGCAAAAGTTAAAGACATACAACCAAAACTACTGATCTAGAATATCTGACATATCACGATTTGCAGGTTTCCTCCAGGGACTGCTCACTTAGGAAAGTATGAAGACCGATTATAGCAACCGGGCCAGTTCGCTTGTTGCAAACGGCTCCGCAAAGAAGATGAAGCCCATATGAACAATTTGTTTCAGCGGCAGTTTATGATAGCAGCAGTTCACCTGCGCTGAAGGGCGATGCAGAAAATTCCTGGAGCAGTGTGTAAAGTCACTTGGCCAACAACTACGAAGCATGAAATCGGGTGAAAAAGTGTGATCATGCAAGTGATGCACGACTAGAGTAGTCGAAGCCGCGGAAGAGAGCAAAGTGCAGGCGGATTTCTGAGACCACTGTGCCGTCAGTTAAGAGATGAAGTTGTTCGTTTTTTGGAATAAAAAAAAATCCACAATGCAGAAAATGTACATATTAATTCATCATTTAGGACTGCACCTTAACTCAACTGCATGGGTTGTCTTTCCACTGCAGAGACTAAACCATAATAATAGTAAGATTTATGAACCATTCCTTGCAGGATCGGCCATGCACCTGAGTTACACTGTCACTGTGGGCCATTTGGACAACAAGGAGTTTACACAATACATACTTAATGGACCTTGTTGATATTCAAGGGATTTCTGAGACATACAACGGAGCTTTGGATCAAACGTTTGTCCTCTACAAAGGAAGGCTTAGGGTGGCACCTTTCTAATCGATAAAACTTGAAATTGAAGGAAGGAACCTCCCCGTGTCGCTAAATACTAGTTTTTTAATGGAAAGCACTCAACTTCGACGTTCAAAATAAAGCACCTGCTTTGAAAATGGCTATGCAAGAACATAATGAAACATCTTGGTGGCAGTCCTCCTTCTACCATCCGCCTTGACGAGGTTTCGCGTCATAGTGATTCTATCGGGAGCACTCTCCCCGTCGAGAACGCCCGCGCCTATTCATCTCATTCTTCTATGAGACATGCTCACCGCGATGTGCCATTTCTGCATCCAGAAAGGGTATGATGCTTCCTTCTACGTGAACAAAGACGCTCAGTCACTGGAATGGCGGCGGCTTCACCGCCTTGACCAATGACCAACATATAAGAGGCCGAAGTTCGTCAGAAAACCATAACGACAAACATGTTTATGCAACAATGTGTGACTTCGTTTGCGTCCGGATGTTGCTAATAGCTGAATTTCCACAAGGAAACATGAAAATGAGCAGAAAAGACAAAATTCGTAACAGACACACACATGGGCAAGCGTTAAGGAACAATAAGTAAGTTACAGCATCGAAAATATTACAGATTGGCTTGAAAGGTTTGCAGATATAAGAACTAGAAACCTGAAAAAGGGTGGTGCATTCGAACAGCTATTACCTGCCAAAGGTGAGATCAATAATCGGAGAAAGTGCCTGGAGACGGCGATAAGAGCATGATGGCATCAGCACATAACAATGAGAACAGAAAAGGGCCAGCGGTGACGAGTCGATCGGCGTCTAACAGAAGAGCAGAAAAGCGAACAGCAAAAAGTCACCAGTCACGGCTGAGCAATTTCCTTCAGTTGGGGGACACGTTTGTGGAAGCCAAAACTGAAATCACACGAAAAAATTTTATTTCAACCGGTCAAAGGAATCGTCTACAAAAAAATGCAATTTTGTTACCCGTATATTTATGTTGTATTTGCTTAATAAGGGCCGCCTGCAAAGTTCCACGCGAGAAAGTGAGAATTCAGGTGGGACTCCCCAAATCTTCGGCCAGGTGGGCGGGGCTCCGAGTAAAAGCCCCGTCGTCTGTAGCGGTTAAGCGGTGAGCGAGACTGTTTACGTAACCTTATATATTGCTAAATGCCCCTCCGGCTGTGGTGAAAGACGTGGCGGGCACCTGCTCGAAGGCCCGCCCACCCGGCCGAGAATCTGTGATGCTGTATCTTAGCCGTATTCTCATGTTTCCGCGTGAAACTTTGCATGCGGTCTACATTGGACAAACACAACTTAAACATATGGGTATCCGAAAAACTGAATTTCCGTCAGCGATTTCTTCGAGGACACAAGAGAAATCGGCATTACAGTGATAGCACACATCCGGAAGGAATATAATTCAGCGTGTTCATCGCGCTTTCAGAAGTTGTGCAGTCCATTTCGGAGCGCTTGATAGGGAGTGGTCTGAATGGCGAGAGTGAGAGTGTGTGGCGAGAGTGAAAGTGTGTGGGGGTGAGAGAGTGCGATACACTCTCACCCAAGTCCTTAAACCACGCCTTATCATGCGCTCCGAAATGGACTGTAATCTTGTCATCTCGTGAGCTAAGAGTATAGGCGCACCTTCTGTTATCGTTTGGAGTTCGCGATTCAGGCGGAAAGTTTAAGATACGTATCGGTTAGGTGAATGATGAGCCTGAATTGCGCGACTCGTACGATCGTCTGAAAAGCGAATTTCTAACAATATCCTACTAGTAAGGTTCGTCTACACTCGCAGATCACAATATGAACGGCACCATATTAATAGGAAAGAAGGTGTTGATAGTTTTACTCCAAGTGCAAACGCTCAGTAGACATTTGGTCAACTGTCGCTAGAATTTGATAAGGTCGCCTCTGGCCCGTATACATTCGCGAAAACGGCAAAGAAGAGCCCATGTCGTCGGACGCAGGTGACTGTTTTGCATCGTCTAAAATTTCCGACAAAACAGATTTCAGATAATCGAACAAGCTGTAGGAAGTAGCATGCTTTGCCACCCTAGATGCTCCGGGACGAATGTGGAGCGAGTTGAGGTTTATTGTTTGGTGGTCATTGGCAGCGACGTGGGGAAATCGCGCAGGCTGTTCCACGACCACTGTTATTACAATCACGCCTTGTGGGTCGGGGCTGCTTCCCGCTAGAAGTCACCCGAATCGGGTCCAAAGTGAGATATCATTCAAGGTTGTCCGTGCCTACCAATGAATCAGTTGAGTTAGTTCATTTTGTTAGTTTTCATTATTGGTAAGATATCACGGGATTTGTGAAATTTTACAACTCAGCCGTATCGTCTGGCAAGGATACATTGAGACAGCCCCAATCTCGAGCTACTCCGTCATCATAATTCATATCCACCATCTCAGAGCGCAGAACCTGCGCTGCTAATTTCCACAATCCAAACGCTTCTGCCAGGCACTCATATCAAAGTATGGGAGCATGCGCACGACCAACATTTGCGAGTAAATGTAGATGCTTTTCGTCATCGTCATTGTGTCCTTTCGAAGACGTCCATATTAAACTTTTGGAGTGCACGACTAAATACATATTCGCGTGAAATGTATCCGCACCCGCAGAATTCGATACCTTCTGACTTCTTGATATGATAAGGTTTTGGATGCCGTCGATACATACTCGGAATCTCTCACGCCGGATTATATCCCGTTATCGTTTATCAAAAGGGTGGCCCATGTGCTGTCGAGCCCACTAGAATATATTTTCAATCTCACAATCAGCCTAATGAGATCCGAAGTTCCCAGAAGATGGACACAATCGATAATTACTCCCATTCCAAAAAAGCCACCGTATACAGAGCCTTCCAATTTTAGACCTGTCAGTATAACCTCAGTATTTGCCAGGCTGTTCGAAAAAATTGTGAAGAAGCAAATCGTGTCCCATCTAGAGAAGTACTCGATAATATCTCCGAATCAGCACGGGTTTCAAAGTGGGAAATCAACAGTTACTGCTATGGTGCAGGCGTTAAATGACTGGACAATGTATCTAGATGATCGGAAAAGTGTGGATGTGATATATTTTGATTTTTGCAAACCTTTCGATAAGGTATCGCATGCCAAGTTGCTCTATAAATTGCAGAGAGTTGGAATCCATCCTCGTATAATTGCATGGATCAAATCCTTTCTTTCGAACAGGGAGTATGTCGTGCGTGTTAATCTATCATTTTCAAGGCCTAGATCCGCCTCCAGCGGCGTACCTCAAGGTGGCGTTCTATCTCCAATTTTGTTCAATATTTTTACATACGACTTGCTCAGCCTACTTTCGGCCAACGATTCTAAGTTTTGCGCATTTGCGGATGACTTGAAATTATACCGGCTCATACATGATTTTAGAGATAAGTGTGCGCTGCAGAATGCAATCAATATCGTGCATAAATGGTCCAAATCATGGGACTTGCCTCTTTCCGAATCAAAAACAAGGATACTACACCTTGGCAGTCACAATCCCAAACACTCTTATTCCATAAATGGCACGACACTCACCAGTGTGTGCGAAGTTAAAGATCTAGGATTTTTGCTAACAAATAAGCTCAGCTTTGATGAGCACTGTCTCATGATAGCCAATAAGGCTACTGTACTAATTCACAACTTATTCAGAGCCTTTTCTACCAAGGACATATCCATATTACTCCAGGCGTATAAAATGTTCATCAGGCCTGTTTTAGAGTACGGAACTCCTGTTTTTAATTTACAAGGTCAAGACGATCACTTTATTGGAGCGGGTGCAAAATAACTTCACTCGAAAGCTCATGATACGTGCGCTAGGGTACACATATGATCAAATCCCGTCTAGTACTGCTAGAAACAGAAACTTCGGGTTGTCAACTCTTGCTTTTAGACGAAAGAGAAATGATCTTCTGCTCTTGTATAAGATCATACAGGGTGGAAGTGTTAAACTCGATAGCCTCGTTTCACTCAAAGCATCTGTCACTAGAGGTTCTGCCATCAAGCATAATGTGAGCAAAGCAAAACTCAATTGTAGACGGTATTTTTTTATTCATAGAGTTATTCCACTTTTTGATAAGCTCAGTAGAAAGCACCCTATACCGTTGCGCTACAGCACATTCAAAAGATTTTTGAGTAAGCACTTGAGTCCATGAGGCTTTACAGTTGATCTTGATTTTCATGCATTGAAGTAAGCAGATACGTTTGCGTTTTTTTAGTGTGTTCAAAATTGTTGCCATGGTTGTTCAGTTGTTCATTGTATGTTGTTGTTCCACACGAGTCCTCTCGTGTAATAAAATAAAAAAATAAATAAATACTTTTGCCGCGCTGTGTACGTACGCACTTGAAACTGCTGGCAAATTCATTATGCAAACAAAACATGAAAAAAATTCCTGATGACCGATTTTTCGTCCCAATATGCTTTTAGCATTGATGTTCCCGGGCTCTATCAGTTCTGGATCCGACCGATCGAAAGCCTTATTAATCACGCCCAATTGTGGCAAAAGTCTGCCTCTATTCGTCCCTAGGTAGTCTTCAAGTTTTCATAAGGTGGGCAAGCAAGTAAATCCACAATAGTGGCATTAGGATGCTCTAGCAACAAAGTAGTTCACTTGCTCTATGAGCGGCAGCGTTAGCTTGCTGAAACTAACATCTTCTCCGCTCCATCCACCTGACAAGGTGATGCAGAGCGTGTTCCCTCAATGCAATAGGGAAGGGTCAGAAGTTCTTCGACATTACAACTTGGTGGAATAAATGTGTACCCAAAGATATCGCAAGATATATATCCCTCCCTGTTTTTTCCACAAGTTTGCATATACAGTAGCGCTTAAAAGTGTTCGGCCAAATGGTTTTTCACTTGGGTTTTTCACTTGTAACTTTTTTGCGACTGGACCGGTCTGAGAGAAATTTTAGTATGTTGCACTTGGAGACACTGCATACTAAACATACCATTTTGGCGCTCAACGGTATAAGTTACGTGGTTAAATGCAATTTTTTCAATTTTTTTTTTTGGAATGCCATCTTCATGCCGTCCCGCTGTGCCAAAATTTGTGGTCATTCTACAAAACTTTAATGTTCTCTGAGGCTTGCTCGTTTTCTTTTTGTAAAAAGAGCCGTTTTTCTTGACCGAGCCTTTTTCGTTTTTTTCGGTGGTCTTGTAGTATACTCTTGAAAAAAACCATGAAAAGAGTCAAGCGGCACTCAGGTAGAAGGAAACGTTGACATAGGTTCAGGCACCACATATCAAAATTTTGTCAAATTTGGTCAAGTAGAAAAAAAGTTATGACAAAAAAGTTTTTGGACGAATACTTTTGAGCGCTACTGTACAAAAAAGGCACCCCGCCAACAGGAAACAAGGTGGGACACAAAAGTTTTATGATACTGCCCAAGAAGATAATGTGAAAGGAGAGCGTATGGATTAGTCGAATGAAAAAAGAAGTCCAAGAGCACGATGTTTCCTTGGTCCTCCTGGAATTCTGAATGTGAACAAGGTGTCAAGCTTCTGCAACCAAGCGCTCATAACTTATGCTGTGGTGCGAGGTCAACACTTGATACCTTGCTCACAGTGCACAATTCCAAGACGACCACGGGAATAGTGTATTCTTCAACCTGATGCATCGTCGGTGGAACATCATGCATGGCGCGAGCGACAGTGAAGCTGGATAACGCCAATAGCCCTTTCTTTGGCCCGCTGGCACCGAAACCACGTACAGGGAGACCTTCGAAATGCACCAATTAACCGTGAGAAGCGTATCTATTCACGGCTACCAGCGTGGATGAACAATCAAGAAACTATGGGATGAAAGCAAAAGGAAGTTGGCTGGTATAGACTTCTTTTCATATCTTATACCATTGGAAATCTGGTGCTAGCGAGCCACTATTCGGAAGCAAAGAAGAAGCGTTTGTATCCACTAAGTGAATGAAATTCGCTCGCATGGCGCATCCCGCAACAAGGCCAGCCGAGGCCAACCACCCTCTCTTTAGTCTTCTTAGAGAAAATGATGCGTACTGGAGGCGCAACAGGTACGATGGATCATCTTTTACAGGAAATCATTTTGAGATTCCGCCGCTTCGACGAGAAGGGAATTTTCCTGGACTAGCTTCCCAACTTCTTCCTTTTCAAAGATTTTGTATAAATTGATCTATTTAAGTTGTTGAGAAAACAGTCAACACTACACTGAAAGAGAGCCTTAGTCAAGCTGCAGTTATACAAAAATGCTCAAATTTACTATTGGGAAGATGCCGCGTCCCATCGTAATCGCCACGTCGCACTACAATATGCGGCGATCGCAATTGAGCGCACTACACGGCTTCCATCAAGCTCCTAACTCTTCTATCCCTATTTTCTTTCTTTACCTACCACATATTTGCATGATTTTCAAGCCTTCTCCTTTGTCAGCAGAGGACGAGCACATTACCAATGTCGGCGACGCTTTGTTTCGGAATATAAGTATTGAATTTTGTAAGATTTTTGTTTCTCTTAGACGCTTTTGTTCCGTTATATAATTGCTGAGTCTTATTAGGTTCTTATTCCTGTTATTTCGTCAGGAGTTTGCCCTCAGTGTCTTTTTTGACGGGCTCTTGTTTTCATAAATTGGCTGGGTGGAAACCACAGAGATAGCGGGACCTGAAGAGAGCGCCACCTCGACGCCATTCAAGTGAAGAAGGAAAAGTGGGCAACAAACCGAGCATTTCCACAGGTACAGCAGACATCACTTGTTTACAATATAGCTCGTTCCCGAAAGTTCAGAGCATTCCATTGTGCAGTCCATTGGATTGCTCTCGCCATCATTTGTACACGCCCACTAGTAAACTTTACAAGACTTATGTAGTACCATTTCTACATGGATCACAAATTTGGAATCCCCATACCAAGAAACTCCAGGTAGAAGTTTAAAGAACCAGCAAACCTTTGCTAGAATTTTGATGTATCGATGTTATCGAAACCTAGTCTACCCTGTTCATATGCCCAGGTATAATGAGCATCTGAAATGCCTGAGACATAAATCTTTACTATACCGTAGGATTTTCAAAGTAGGACTTTACTATACCGAACTGGACTTCAAGCCCAGTAAGTAGTGGCGGTTTAGACCTTGCAGAGAACGCAAGCAAAAGCTCCCTCTGTAGAGTCCTACACTGGCAAATTTTAAGTTTTTAAATCCCTTCTCTTCCAAGGGGCGAGGTGGTTTCAGTCGTTGCCGGTTGATTGTGGTAGCTCAGGGTATCATCATCTTCAAAAACAGATAGAGGGAAGTGGCTTCTTGGCATTCAAAACTTCTAAAATTACCTTAAAATGAATATTTTTATTTCCAATGGATGCGAGCTGGTGTGCACTTTCACAGCTGCTTGTTTTCGCTTTATTGGCTTCTGGCAAATGGTCTGTGTTGAGGAAGTATTCCTGCTCAACTCGTTGCAGTATAGTCGCGTGGTATCGACTTAGCCTTCCGTCACCGAGTCCTTCGGGAATAAATAGATTGAGTTACCTGCGAGTATGTATTGATATTGCTAGCCTATAAGCCAGGAGTGTGGGGAATTCCGTCTTTACTATACTACTATTTATTCCAGGAACCATTCAGCAATGTTTACCACTACCTTTACGCAGGATAGTCTGAGCCGTTGCCACCTCATAAGCTCCAGTTAGATAGTAAGTTAATCGAAGGCAGGCTTTATAGGCCTTCTGCGCACCTTGAAAACCTGGGGTATTATCAATTTCCTTTTATTGTTGCAGCACATTCGCTAGTCAATAAGTTGTAGCACGTGAGCATACTGAACCTCACCTCGTACAGTGGCGGCTCGTCTTCTTCATCCTTGTTTTACCCTTCAAATGTAAGTCGTACTCTTTTGTTCTTGATAACTTTTTTCTGTGTTATAGCGCACACTGATCTCGCGACCCCAAAAATTCTGCTCTAGTTCTGCACAGCGTATGAAAGGTGTTCTTTGCTGAGGGACGGTTGTTGGTTCGGGTATTATGACGAGGATGAAATTCCTGCTTACTATTCGCTGTAGCTCAGTCCTGTTATCAAAATGCATTTTACTGTTTGCACAGAAGTAGCATAAGCGCTGCATAGGTATTGATGACCGTGGACTTGCCTCATATGTTCTAGTGGTTCGACGGACTCCGGGTTCGATGAACCTCTCGCGCCTAGGTGCGCCTGTGGTCCCAAACGAACTCTTTCGTAACATGTTATGTTGCTAGCAGGTCTCTGTACTGTGGTTTCTCTGCGTTCTGGATCTCGCTGGGAGTCTTTCGTCTTGAGTCGGTGAAATCCAATTTCTTGCACTACTAAATGCTTGTACTTGTAGCGATTTCTTGTCTTTCGGGCACAGACCTCAAATCCGTCATCACCTTTGGTTTCCTTTTGTTCTGTTTGTTATTTCCAGTTTTCTCTTCGCCACCGATTTTTCTTACACAAATTTTCTTTCTTTGATTGCATGTTTGATGTCTGGTGTTTATCCGAATCAGGTGGTGTTGTTTATCAAAATAAATAAATCAATGAACAAATAAGTAAATAAGCAAAATATTATAAAGTAAGTATAACAATGAATTACAAATAAGTGAGTAGATATCTTTTGATGCATACACATGGGACCACGAAATGAAACAGAATCGAACTTATTTAGTCGTTTTCAAAGGTGGACTTGCATTATATATAAACCGATAAATAATATTTGAGTGATTAAGATTACAATGAAATGTTTCGACATTCCAAGTTGAGGTAGCCATAAATCATGGTGACATGGTGAAAATCTGGTTGGCGAAAAATCCAGTGATACCGGCAGTGCGCGGTGCCTGTCACATTTTTTCGTCAACTTTTTGAATTCTTGAGGTAAAGGTGCGAACGAGAGACGTCGACGGCACAGGTGCTCTTCGAGATCTGGAAGAGCACAGTACTTCAATACCGCCACAGTAAGGGAAGGTGCCCTGAACTGAAACTTACTCTAACGCAGGTGTTCCAGTAGCGAACCCGGACGACTTCTCCTGCGCTACTTTTCCATCTAATTCATCGCTTAGAAGTTTTTCGATTTTAGACAAGAGTTTTCTGGAAGAAAAAATTTATAGCGCTGTCAAGAAAAGACGTTTTGGAGATGTTCATTCCTTTGAACATGCAGGTTTGCATAAAATCAATGGGGCAATGATGAAAAGTATAAGATACCACTAACATAAAGTTTCATGAAAAATTTAATATGATTATTGCCTCGCACCCACTGCCTCTCGAAAACTTGAGATCACATCATAGAGTACCATAACTATTCATGGGGATCACACTGGCCTGCGATGTCCATATGAGTGCATTTGTGTCGCTATGTAATTCGAAACGATAGCTTTGGATTCTGAAGACATGGAAGACAAATCGTCCATACGATCTTGGAAAACCCTTCCTGATACCATCATTAGAAATTCAACCTCGCATGGAAGGGGATCGGATGCTCTATGGACCAAAGACTGTTGCGGAAACGTCTATTTTATTAGGGTGTCCATAAAGTTCGTTGGCCATTTGTAAACAGCGTCGCGTTGCGCAACGTGTTGTGATTTTGCAATACTGAAAGTACTCGCGATGGGCTATGTTCTGAGCTGGCTACCTCTCAATTTCCCTTTCTGCTTTTCTCACAATTAATCATCACTACTACTACAACCTGGGCATCTCCAGACGTCATGCCACGACCACGATGCGTCAGCAGCTCGGTGATTATACCCCTTCTAAGAACTAAATGTCAAAATGGTGGACTCGCTTCACTAATGGAAACTATGGCATCGTAGATAAAAATCAGTGATAAGTGATGAAATCAGTGGCGTCGTCCACTACAGCATCCTACCCAACAATGCCACAGTGACGGCAGAGACCCTCTCTAAAAAATTGCAGGAGGTCAAGGTGAAAGCTGCCGCCTTGTCTCAGAAACTTGCAAATCCGTGGTTGCTCTGGGACAACGCGTGTCCCCAAAAGGCGAGAGATACTCAGGCCGTCCTGGACAGGCTGGGCATCATGACGGTCATCCATCCACCTATAGCCCGGACATCGGTCTATTCGATTATCACATCTTCCGGTCCATGCAAAATTTCTTGGAATGAAAACAGCTGAAAAACGAGGGCGACCTCGAGGACGTGATCGAAGACTGGGTCGAGTCGCGGCCGGCCGGCTTTCGGGAGGATCGAGTTGCCTCTCTACCCGATCGTTGGCGAAGGGTGCTGGGTATGCATGGAGATTATATCATGGACCTGTAAGTTCAACTTGGTGAGTTATTTTTACAAGCTGTGAAAATACGAATGGCCAACGAACTTTATGGACACCCTAATAAATTCGAACGGCTATGCCACAAAAGGCTCTGACCTGGAATTATAACACACTTATAGTGCATCGGGACTGGTCAAAAGCACGTATAGTCTGAGTCGAACAGCTCCTCCCTAAGGGACACAGAAAGCACGTATAAGAAACACTTCTGCCATGGCATGTTTTCTGACATGCAGTGTGAGCGCGTTTGTCGCGGTAACTGACAGAAACGGAATATTTATGGATGGATCCCGGAAGGGACGCTAAAAAGAGCACGTTACAGACTTAAGCTTTACAGCAAGGACGTTATGCTCTCTATGCGTATAAGGGGATCCCGCCACAGCCTGTGAAGGTTTTCGAAAGGAGCGGCTACCTACAAACGCATTCACCTTGCACAAGTAGTGCAGAATTAACGACGATAGATGCTGGTTGTTGTATCGGGGATCCTCTGCATATCTACTAGAAGGCAAAATTCGAATAAAAACGAGTTTTACACTGTAATGCATAGACCTGCTCCTGTATGTCGTTTTTACAGGTCATTTTCAATGATGTTGATGCGAAAGCTATGTGACGATCCCGTTCTACACACGACTAGCTCAAAAAGCGATTGCTAAGTTCCCTGGCAAGTTGCTATGACGGCAACATAGCAGTAAGCTGCATGGATAGCACTTATCCCGATATGATTAATCCAGTCGCGGCAATGTATCGAGTATGATGCAGTAGGCGAAGGTCATAGTAACTGAGGGGTTTCATCCAAAAACGAGTGGTTTTGCAAGCATCAGAAACGCTGAAGGTACTTCCACTCAGGTCTACAGATGTTTCAAATGATGTTGGTGCTATCGCGATGAGGGGGAGGAGGCATCCCACTATGGGCGCCATCTCACAAGTCCAGAAGGGAAGAGAAACTCATTCCAGCATCCACAAAGATTAAGGCAATAACATAGGCTCAAAGGAATCGTCTTTGGAATACGGCACCGCCATGTCTAGGCTGTGCGGGCGGGGCCTTCGAGCAAGTGCCCACTTCGACGTCCGCCGCGCTCGCAAGTGCATTGTAGGAACAGAAAGTCACGTAAACAGTCCCACTCTCCATTCCCAACAGCGGCGTGCGACGGGACGAAGCTTTTGCTCGGAGGCCCCGCCCAACCGGACGAGAATTTGGGGAGCTTTATCTTAACCGAACTCTCACTTTTTTCGCGAGAAACTTTGTATGCAGCCCTTATTATACCAATACAACATAAATATATGTCTAACAGAAAAACTTATTTTTCCGTGGACGATTCCTTTAAGTGTGCACATTCTTCTCTCAAAGTTCATTTGGAGATGCTAGTATATACACAACAGTTTATAAGATGCCCCCCCCCCCCTCATTGAGATGTAACCTATTCTTGATAGCAACATGGAAATAATGATAAGGAAACTTCTTCATTGATTCTAATACCCGAAGTTGGTCGAATTAATATGTTGAGGTGTTCAAGAGACTACAACAAGAAGCTCAGCAAATGAACAGTACCATGCACGAGAACTACTGGATGTTCCAATTACTGCCTAAAAGTTAACAAAGATGTAGTTTATGCTACGTTCATTCCTGACTGAATCTGATTTTTGGGTTTCTGGCGTCGAAAAACAGATAGTATCTATCGAGAAAATGACGGTATCGGCGTGTTCCGATTACGGGTTTTTGGAGATTTCGCGTCAAGGTTCAGATACTTATCCATTGAGAAAATGAGCGCATCCGCGTATCCGAGAGCCGCGATTTGGGATTTTGGGTGGATCAACGTATTAGCAATTTGGGTGATTTGCCATAATGCATATAAATTGAGGTGATGGTATGTGGCGTCCCCAAAAATCCCGAATAGCACATAACATGCTGATCCGTCGAAATGCTATTGGGGAAAAGCGCAGCCTTGGTGGAAAATACATATGTAGGCGGCCGAATCAGCGATTAGTTGCACTACCATCTTCTTGTTCAGGAAATAGAGCTTTACCGTCAGTAATGGATCATCAAGTTTCCTACTCCACAGCACAGGGAAAATTTCATTATTCTGTTGCGCCATCCAAATTCCATTTCACGGTCTGTTTGTTACGCTCTCGCCTACCGGGCTGTCCTGAACTGTTTCTATTTTGAGTAGGTGGCGCTGTTAGTTCAGGAAATGTATAAAGGGATTCGAGACACTCCACATTATTAATGCTAGAAACCACTTGCAAGTACGAAATTTCTCGAAGTATTTCCATTATTCATAGCAAATATTGTGAATCTCCACGACTTTCCTCAGCTATTGAAAGGATGCACGTTTGGACGGACTGCACCACTAGGTGCATCGTGCGGCACGAAACGTGCCAGCCAAAGACGCCAGTGAGATCGATCCTGAGACGAATATACCTAAAATAAGGCGCAAGACGGCGATCGCTTCAAGACTCAGTTGCATACGGCGCCTGTGACTCGCAAGTATCGCACCACACACCGTACGCTGAGGTGCGAAATACTATACACACTAACTGAGGAAAGTCGCGTGATGCAGAGTGCCACTATGTAGCACCACGGAAGTGTCCACGATTCACGGCTTACAAAACACACATTCACTGGGTCCACTTATCAACGATTTCAGGAGATTGGATGCCAAGTAGACTATTGTAAGGTATGGCTTGGCATTTGTGGCCGTAGTTGTGTAATCTCACAGATTGTGCCTGTCCAGTTGCTAGATCTCTGAACAGAATGGCGCGATACAGTGTGGTAAATTATGGGGCCAAGGAAACCTTCAACATGGTCGCTTTTATTCACCCACCCCTGAGTCGCACTATTATTATACAAGTGCGGTGAAAACAAGTATGAAAAATAAATTATGTGAAAGCAGTGCAATCATATCCAACTCACGGTGATACTTTAGAGTTGAGGTGACCGCTGAGTTGTTGTAGAACAGTGGCTCTCGCGATAAGATTATCTGTGATGGACCCAGCTCCTTCAGCTGTCATCTTCACTTCATGGATAACTTCCGCCGGAGTTGTACTTTCCACTGAAAAAGAAGAAAGGAGACGCTGTCTTCATTGCATAGTCTCAGCTTCCGCGGGCTCCATGGGACTTGTGCCAAAGCTGGTGCCCATCAGAAAAGCGGATGCTGAGACCAACAACCTTTCAGTGCCTTCCCACCAATGACGATCAAGGTCCCGGTTTCTCCTAGCGAGCGTGAAAAGTGCGTGCGCAGGCGTTTCCAGAAACCGGAGCGATTCTCGTATATCTACCATGCAGCTCAAGCGGAGGTAAATCATAATCCAGCTACGGTACCATTATGAAGAAATAAGTAAGTAATGAAAGCAATTTCCGAACTTGAGACACTCCTTACCTCGTCGTTGCTGTTGCCTCTCCCTTGTTGATGGCGTAGCGTAGAGAAGTTTTGGCTCCTCGTCCCGAGGTCGTACCTTTCATACAAGTAGTAATGTTTACAAAGAAATTGGATCCACCTTTCGAGAATCCAATTCCCACCTCTACCTAGCGTTGCGCTTGCACAGAAATAGAATTGCGAAGGGTCACTAATACTCACATGCCTGCACCTCCATGGAGGTGTGTACAAAGTGTTACGATTAGGAATTTTGCAACTAGATGTAGGTGCGAAGCAACATCAAAGGAATCGACCACGAAAAAAATGAGTTTCTTTGTAACCCATATATTAATGTTGAATTTGCCTAATAAGGACGCATGCAAAGATTCACGAAAAAAGTGAGAATTCGGCTAGGATATAACTCCCCAATCCTCGTCCGGGTGGGCGGGGCCTCTGAGCAAAGCATCGTCCCGTCGTCCGCAGCGGTTGGAAACGGAGAGTGTGACTGTCTCCGACCGCGTCGGAAGACGGGTTGGGCACTTGCACGGAGGCCCCGCCCACCTGGCCGAGACTGTGATGCTCTATCTTAGCCGGATTCACATTTTTTTCGCGTAAAGCTTCGCATGCGGTCCACACTAGGCAAATACAACATAAATATACGGGTGACAGAAAATCTCTTTTCTTACGTGAGTGATTCCTTTAACAAGGTGCGAAAATCTGGAGGTTCGGAGCTACCAAAATCAGTTTTAATCAAAAAATGAGGTGGATCAATTACAATACTCTGAGCTGCACAGGAAAAGGTCAACATATAAGAGGGAAACAAATGTTTTCTTAAAGAAAAAATCTTGAATCCAAGGAATCGCACTATCATGTTGAACATCACTGAATGAAGGTTAATTTGAAATGTACAGAAGCTAGGAATTAGTATTTCGAAAGGTACATCTTGTAGCAAAGAAGTAAATAAATTCATCAATTAATCAAAAAACCTATGGCTTTTTCGTAGATTCATTATAATAGTGATAGCTATTTAAAGGGACAGTTTACGATAATATGAGTGTCTTGGTTCCATCCGCGAGTAGATAGGCCCTACCACAATGGCAAAGCGTGTGCCATCACCGCGGCGTGAAGGTTGAGCGCCAAACGCGTAAAGAACCCGCAAGTCAGCTGGCGGCCACCGTCTAAAGATGGCCCACACCCATTCTACGACTTAGCCAGCAGAGCAGCGGTGGCATCTACGTGGATAAGAGGCACGATATGGACTGCGATAAGATAGGATAGGGAGGATTTCCATAGTATTAGCAACCTTATCGAATGATATTAACACGAGAAAACTTGTTCAAATGCTTGCTTCTAAGTTGAAAACTCGACGAAGCAAAAGGCCGGAAACACCTTATTTTGAGCATTTTCGGAAATTTCTTTAGCTGCTCCTTCGCTTATGTGTTCTTCAGCACCCTCAGAGTCTTCACGGAACGCGAAGACGCATGAAAATTACCGTGAACTGTGCCTTTAAAATGGATGAGAAATATGTATCAGCTGCTGTTTGCAATGTTGCCGAAGTGACATAACTCGGCCGCTTCATCGATAAGTTGTCACTGTTTTACTTAAAGTTCTCTTTATTCTCCGACAAATTGTATACATATGTGTATCCGATAAAGCATTTTCTGCTCAACGCAACCCTGGTACTTACTTGTTTTAATCATTCAACTGTTTGATTTATTAAGGCTGAGGCCTCAAAATAAAATACATACTTAGGAGGCAACAACCTGCACTTTCGGCTCCTGTTTTTTCTTCGCCTACATAAGAGTTCAAAAGACAATTTTCTCTGCTCCATGTCCATATAAGGAGATTGACACAATATTGAACAATTCATTGCTGTAATTCTGGCTTTTGGTCAAATTAAGCTGTTTGTTAGGACCTCGATATAGACAAAGAAGATCAGGTGCAGAATTTTTGGTTTTCTGGGTATTCGATTTCTGATTCTGAGTCTTAAAATATTTAACAACTGAATGATTAAAAGAGGTTTAAATGCTTCTGTACTTTCGAATATGAAATATTCTGATAGGTAAATATCTCAATAAGTGGCACCGCGGTCATAACTTGTTCCTCTGATCACCTGGTCTTATTTCGATTGACGCAGATTTTGGACATCTCATGATCTCCTGATTCTCACATCTCATTACATTTGCTTCGCACCTATAGGTGCTAAAGCCCCAATCGTACCACTTTGTGCCCACTCCGCCTTGGGTAATGCTCATTTACATATGGTCGGTAATAAAATATAACAGGTGTCTGCTGCATTGCGCAAGTACTGCCTACGCTGAAGGCACAGAAAAGCAAGCTGATCGTGCTACAAAAATATTCCAAAGAATTAGTAATTTCAGCATGAGGAGACTGATTTCCGTAATTTTACTGTTTTAAAAATAGAGATGTAAGACATACCACTGTAGGAGCACTGGCCACCACTCCCTCACGAACCTCGGAGACAGGACGAGTTTCATAACGATTTTTGTACTTTTCAACATTCGCAACGGTTCCAGTATTTGTAGCCGGCATAGCAATCTGAAAGAAAGATAGTTATTAGAGGAACATATTTCACAATAGAATCCAGAAAAACTGAATGCACAAATTCAAGGCAATATTTTTCAAGAAAAGGAAGGTCATCACAACGTATATTCGGTAAGACACGAGTCTTCGTTAAGGTTGCCTCCGTACCTTGTGACGCAGAAGTGGATGCAATAGCTCGACGACTGCCAATTATAATTTGTGGTCGGTCGCGATTCATTCAAATTTAATTTCATAGAGTACATAGTTACAGCCACAGGGACAACAGTAGCAAATAAGCGCAAAAAGCTTAAAATTCACAACTGCTCTTACGAAGGCAGCGAGAAGTAAGAACAAGAAGCCCAAAAAGAAACACCATATAGCATCCTACGGGATCGATCCATAGCTTATAAACTCGAGTACTCGGCAATCGTCGTCCAACGACGGTCGACGAAAAGCTAACCGCTGTGCGACTGCGCGCTTCATGTTCGTCATCTGCGTCCCTCTTCCAACGCATATGGTTTACAATGAACAATGAAAATGTCAGAGGTCAATATTGTCATCTCCATCCGGAATTATCTCAGCATTATCACAAGAATAGCAAGCTATTAATTTAAGCTGCGAAATTACGCCATTTGATTGAAAACATCGAAAAAATGCTGAGTATGAGAGTTATATGTATTAACAATATTCATAAAAATTGAATCAAGTTTAAACTTAAATTTTTGAAACGACAGGATTGATAATTCTCATGTTAAGAGTGGCAGACTACGTCCATTGTGTAAAATGGTCAGGGAAGGCAGTAGGTGGTATATTTGACATTTGAAGTAATATAATATAGTAGGTAGTAATTATTGAAGTAATATATTAGTATTAGTAGTATTAAGTAATATAATATAGTAATTTTTTTGTGAAAGTTGCACTTTACGCCGACCATGCCTTAGGGTGAGCAGAGGGGTCCCCAAAGCTCTCTTTACAGGAGAGCGTGTTGTTTGACAATGGATCAACGAGAACTGGGGGAAGGGATATTTCCTCACAGTGCACAGTTAGGGCGGAGAACACTACGAGCCATGCAACTATAAAGCCATATTAGCGTCCCAGCACTGCTTCGAAACGGATGAAGCCTTGTTCGGCATGTGGCAGTTGTAGTCAAATGCAGAGCAGCAGAATCAACGAACAAGTATTGCTGCCATATATTTCAAGTAGCGATCTAAACAGCGCGCCAGCAGATAGAATCAGCAGAAAGATAGCGGTTTCATTTCTTTGGTTCCTTAACATTTTAACACGTTTCTAGAGGTCGTAACTTGACACTTCTGCTTTCAACGGCAACTGATTCCATCATAGCGCCGCCGCTGCCTTTAAGCTCTGGAATTCGTAGGTCGGTGGACCCGTTTTGAGCGTTTAGAGATGAGAAAGTGGATTCGAAAATTACTTAAGGACAAAGGTAGGGGTTATATGGGTAACGAAACTCTTAAAGTGAGTCGCCTGAATAAAAGCTAGGTCTAGGAAGACTACGAACGATGAAATTTTCGCCTAAAGAAGCGGCCTTGAGCTTCGGTAAAATTATCATTTCTAACAGCTGCCATCTGTTTTAACGTGGTTCGACCCTTCAGAATCAGTGCAGGGAAGGGGGTCACAATTCTTGGGTTTTCTAGAGTCTTTTTTTCACATTCCCTCTACTGATCGCCTTGACCTTCATATCAAACAATTTTTTCGCAATCGGCCCGAGTCATCCTCGCCACCGCCAGCCGGCTCCTGGTTACCTCCAAGTTTGCAAAGTTGGTCAATGTCAGTCATCTCCTTCACCAGTTCGCTTCACTCCTGTTTTTCATAAATCAAGAACTTGAGTCCACGCATTTCTGTCATTAGCAAATAAGGATTAGAAAGGGGAGTAAATAAGGATGAGAATTTTATTTTGCGAATTATTAAGTTTCTTCTTTTTTGTACTATTTTCCTCGTTTTCAATGCATAATCAGTACTGTTCCGGCACTTCTATATGATTCTATAATAAATAAAAAATAAGCTCTTTTCCTTATCGAACATATGTCAGCCATTCCGTCTTACCAAAGCTGTTGGAATTACCCCCATGTTGTGCATTTCAGTAATTCTTTGCCATCTGATTGGAAACGTGGAGGTAAAAAACAGCTTGATACAAGAATATCTATGCTGAGAAATGAAAATCAGCAGGAAAGGCCAGCACTTTAGCCGCCAAGGCCAATAAAGAAGGAAGCACACCAAGAAAAGCTTGAAGTTGATGCTAGAACTTTACCGTAGTGACCCTCGTCATTCTGGTCGGTGGTGGATGCGTGGTCGTTGACGGTTCCATACGCACGGTTGGTACGGACGGGCTTGCAGGCTGGAGAAGTGAAAAAAGGAAATGTTTAGAGAACCAGTGTAAACCATGGCGAAGGAGCTGTATCAGAAGATCCCTCTTTCATGCAGCCATACCATTTACCGATGGCCTTACTGAACACCATGCACGACTTGATGCTCACCTTTTGCGGCGTTGCCTCTGGAGGCTGTTGCTTTCTAAAAGCTCCAGATGAAGCAAATGGCGTTCTCGCTGGAGGAGCTACTCTTGGATGCGGCCTTGTCGAAGCAGGAGCACTGAAATTCAGTTATTCGTGCTATGTATTTTAGCTTCCCAAATTATTAGGTTGGACGGGAAGTTCTGGGACACCTTGTGAGAAAAATTCAATTTATTTTAATTTTACTCACATGTAACTTCAGTCACCAAAGTATGCACCATCGTGATCTACAATGTACTGCCAACGCTCAGGAAGATCGTAGATACCCTTCCGGTAGAATTCGGGAGACTTCTGGTCAAAGAAGTTCTGGAGCCCGCTCTTGAGATCGTCGTCATCTTTGAACTGTCGCCCGTCAAGGAAGTGGCTCAACGACCGGAATAGGTGGTAGTCAGTTGGGGACATGTCCGGGGAATATGGTGGGTGGGGAAGCGTCGTCCAGCCGAGGTCCTGGATCCTTTGACACGCCAACTTTGCCACATGTGGGTGAGCGTTATCGTGGAGGAAGAGGTCTTGGTCCATTTTTCCGGTAAGTTTTGGCGCTCCGGTGTCCAATTGCCTGCAGTAGAGATCGGCAGTGGCTGTCGTGTTGGATGGTAACAGTTTCCTATTTTTTTGAAAATTTTCAAAAAAAAAAAGTTTTTTTCTCAATGCAATTTTTTGAATATTTTCCTGTTCCAATTTGAGCCGATCGAGCCATCGGGCTGCCGCCATATGAGAGACAGTACCTGGGTCCATCGACTGGTTAATTTTGTTAGTGGCCTCGCATGCTGAGGAACCGAGGCGGTGTTCGTGAATTTCGCACCTTTCGCGAAATTGCCGTAAATTCACTGCTAGTTGAAGCCGTAGAGAATATGAATGTGCTATTCAGAAGCCCTTTTCAGACGCTTCATATACCCCCCACTACCAAATGCTCCCGAAGCTTTACAGGTTTCTACAGGAAAAAACAAAAAGTGTCCCAGAACTTCCCGTCCAACCTAATAGTAATCCAATGCGGAAACGAAACTCTCCGATAGATCAAATTTTGGGCAGGTAAACCAAATACAGTAGGTGGGTCACAGTAGGTCTTCCCGTTTGGATAAACGGTCAATAGCACAATTCAAAATGCAACTAAAACCCCCATAAGAGGTCCCCATCGGTAGTGCTCCAATGCTAGGTCTTCCGGTTTTTAGAAGTTGCAAAAATAGGTCCAAGTGCGGCGTGAGAAAGAACTTCAACAGTGTGCAGGTTGTATATAGACTGTGGAACAGACGAAATCATGAGCGCTAACGCACTTTTGATTAGTTACAACCTGGACAGAGGAAGAAGAGGATACTACCAATACATGAAAATCCTTATGAGTGTTGCGAAAAGAGGAGGACGAATTCTACCCGGCGAACCTTCTCGAACTGTTCCCTGCCCCTGCCTACGTCTACATGCCTTCGATTCATCGTGACCTGTGCATAATGCACGCCTCGCGCGACGCCATATAGTCGAACGCCGCCCCGCCGCCATAGTGGTCTTCCGTCACACTTCCGTGGGCATTAGTCAATGACGAGCGATTCCTAGCTCACAATGAGAACAGAATTTTGTACGCTGCCAAGTGCCAAAGCCTCAGTTCACCACTTGTAAGTGAATCGGAATTTTGCTGAGTGATTTGTAAGCCGGTTGTCGCTCTGCATGTTTGCTTTGAAAGCTGAGCATTTCAAATATTACTTACACAGCCACCACAGGTGGAAGCGTCAAGGAAAGCATGGGGAAAGACGGTCTATCCACCTCCGTCACGCTCTCTTCATATTCCGCATCGTAATCGCTTGGCTCGACAGGCGAATTCGGATTCGACGAGAAAACGCTGAAAACTTACATGAACTAAGGAGAATGACCTAGCGAATTCTATCATCACCAGACATAGGAGCTGCGGGCACTTGGTCGCCAGTGTTGATGGCCATTTCACAGTACATCTCGTCGGATCCATCGTTACACTGAGGATTACCATCGCAAAGCTGCCAACAAATGATATTTGTTTTTTTCTGATTCAACAAAGCAAACAAGCCCTACCTGAGCAATTGGAATTTCTTGCGTACGACTTTGGCATGTGAACACCCGTTTATCTTGGCCTTTTCTGAAATGAAAAGTTGAAGCTGAAGCAATGCAAAGAGAAAGAGAGTGGTATTGCTCACTTGCACAGCATTTCGTCTTCTCCGTGAGGACACTGACGAGTGCCATCACAACGTTCTTCGTTTGGGATGCATTCACCACTCTTTGTACAGTGGAATAGACCATTACCACAGACTGCAAGTAGAATCGAGACATCAAGAAAGCTCAGGCTTGGCTATTGAAATCAGAGTTAAACTTTATTGTTGTCATCTGCCGACAATTCAGCCGAACAGGAAGGATAAAGGATAAAGTTTTAGCGTTGATCAACCCCTTCTGTGGGATGCGCCGCGCACTCTAATTTCATCTAGAATCGTGGTGGCATGTGAATTGGGTTCGCCTGTGTAATGATCTGTGTAGGCCAGCTGAAGCATTCATCAGTGCTTCTATCCTCTCTTACAAGTCTGGTACATTCGGTATATCCCGAGGGATGGCAACCTTCGTTTTTGGCGGGCGTTGATGCGAGGTTTGATCTTCGCACCCTGAGAGGGAAGGGAGGGGAGGAGGGTGGGGGAGGGGAGGGGGAGGGGGGAGGTGTGCGTCATTTGTCACTACACCACCTTCGCCTAATTGACCTTAATTTTAGCACTAGAGTGTTAGCTGTCCACATGATTTGAGCAGTTATTAGCAGCTCTCCAAATGACTTCTGAAGCGAGAGATGTCTCTTCTGATTAGTTTTAAAGACAGAAATACATATAATATTTTCTTTTGGGATAGAGATGCACTGCACGCCATTCCTTCGTGTCGTCCACGTGAGGTTGCTTTATTGGCAGTCACCTTGTCCGACAGAGTAAAGCGACTGCGTCGTAGAATATAAAGGCATTCGCACACGCAATGGCTTTGTGCGAAATCCTACACTTTTTGTTCTTGTGGCTTGGAGGACCAAGAATTATGTCGTGCTATGAAGATTGACTTTATAATGAACGGTGAATCTCATCAGAAGCATCAATAGATGCGCAAATTACAATGAATTTGATAGTACAAGAATTGAATAAAAACAGGTGGAAGGCGCGTCGACGCTACACCTAGTTGTATCCTGAGTTTTCCATTTATAAACATAATAAAAAGGATTACGCTCACGCCATCCACGAATGGAAAATTAATACTCTGAAATCAAAAGCTGCAGAAAACTTAATGAATAAGATTGTCTCGGTAGAGAGATTCACTGAAGATGCGGCTGGAGATCAGGAAGTTTCACGAAATTGCCCACGTACATATATTTATATTTTATTCAGATTTTTTATTTTTCAAATAGATGACAAGATCTGACTCGGGGTATTGGCCACGAAAAAAATCACTGAGAGATCCATTTAGGAACAAAAAATAGAGATGAAGTAGATGAAATGTCTAGTGAAGAATGCGAAAATGGTTCTAAGTACAAGGTTGACTGAAAATATTTGATTGGTTCGTTTTTTTAAGAACTCATCGTCAGAGGACTGTCGCGACTCAAGCTTTTTATCTACGAATTTCAAAATGCAGAGGGGAGACTTTAGAAATGTGGGCCTGACTGATTGAGTATGTAAGTTCCAGCTTTTTCGTTCGTAAAAGACTCAGAACGTAACTGAGTGGCTCTTATTGGTAAAACACTAACCGTCACAGTAGGCCTCGTCGGTACCATCGCTACATTCTTCAATTCCATTGCATCGTCGCTTTATATCTATACATTGCTCAGACACGATGCAAGCGAACTGATCAGCCGTGCAGAGAGCTAAAATATTCCATAGTATTAGGTCTGTGCAGAATAAATGGCCAAAACGGACTACTTTTTTTCAAAACCCTATAACTTCGCTCAGACACAATTTTATTTGTCGAAATAAAAACCATTCGAATCTACACAACTTGCCAACGATCTGGTAAAGAAAATATGCAATTATGATAAAATTCTGGATTGCGAAAATTAATAAAGACAAGGATGGCATTTTCAACCCGCATAGTTTCGGCGAATTTTTCTGACGCAGGTTTGCATCGAGAACCGGGAAAAAGTGGTAGTTCGTCAGGGATAGGTCTGGGGAATAAGGGGGTGAGGGAGATTCTCGATCAGTTTCTGCCGGGTGACTTGCGAACTGTGGGGTTTTGCGTTGTTTTGCGCACCCAGTAAAAAAATGATGCAGTTAGGCATCGAGCCTCTCCCTCACCCCCCTTATTCCCCAGGCCTGTCCCTGACGGATTACCACTTTTTTCGGGTTCCCGATGCAAACCTGCGGCACAAAAATTATGCACGGTAAAAATGCCATTCTTGACTTTATTGATTCTCGCAATCCAGAATTTGATCGTGATGGTATATTTCCCTTACCAGATCGTTGACAAAATTCTGTGGATTCGAATGGTTTTAATTTCGACAAATAAAGTTGTGTCTGAGCGAAGTTATGGCCAGTTACGTTTCGGCCATTTATTCTGCACAGACCTAATAGTAGCAAACAATGAATACAATAAATACGCCTTTGCGAATAAAGGTGTAAATTACTTCCTTTCACATTATGTAGCCCTTATGCTGAGAGCTGTTATGATAGCATGTATGGAAATATGAATGGAAAACAATACAAAAAAGCTACCGGCTCATATAAGAAAGGAAACTACATATAACTTCTGGTTCAAGCATGTTTTCCATCGTTATATTCAAATGCATTACGAAAAAATAAATAAAAAGCGATTATTGCAGTAAAGTCGCAATAAACAACTCGAAGACGAAATGGATTCATTTTCACGCCTTTTCGCTTCTTCCATGTATCGTTGTTTCGCTTCCTTCTTCCTCTTATTGGACTTTTTTTTGCATATAAATAGATTCCCTCATTGCCCCGTCATTGCCGACACTGGATCGCTTTCTCTTAAAGGCACAGTTCACGATAATATGATTATCATGATTCCATCAGCGATCGGATAGGCCCTTCCACAATGGCAGAGCGTGTGCTATCATCGCGGTGAGAGGGTGAGTGCTTAAAGCGTAAAGAACATGTAAATAAGATGGCGGCCACCCTCCCAAGATGGCCCACACCCATCTTCGATTCAACCAGCGTGTAAGAAGTGGCTTTGTTTCCCTTCACATTTGTGTTCGTCAGCACTCCCAAAGTCTTTATAGAGGGCGACGAGGCACCGAAATTATCGTGAATTGTGTCTTTAAATACTATCAAAGACAAATCAGACAGTGAGCGTATGAGCAGGACAATCGATCGTGTAGAAGCTTCCAGGTTTCCAGGTTTCTCAGGAGATTTTTTGCGGCAGTTCCTTCACATGTAAAAATCAAATAAAAAGGGAAGCTTGTTACAGGCGACAGCGAATTACAGAAAATATATGGAGCTCATATAAATACATGCATATGTACATGGTTGCTATCGTATACAGTGAATGGCGCATGGATAGTATGTATGGAAGCCACAGAGATGAACTTAAATATGTTCAGCTCTTTTTTGTCGTGGAATATCCTGGCATTTTGCCATTTTCTCTGATAGAATAACTAACGGCAATTTTGCTCATCTTCCTCCGATTGACAATCGTAATGACCGTCGCATCTCTTTGAAAGAGGCAGGCACTGCTCGGACAGCGGACAGTGGAACGAGGTTGAATTACAAGTCATGGGACCTGAATGCACGTTTAGAGCTGACCAATTGGATATTGCACCCATTCCAATTATAACATTGGGAGATAGCCTATGGAAATGAATAAAGTAAGCTTTGAAGGAAAAAGATAGTTTTTCACGAAAGCGAGACCTCCTCCTCGAATGCCACAGCTCTTGACGTTGTAGTCGTAGTTACAGTTTTGCGTTCCGAGCACATCATAGACAAGTCCTGAAAGCTGAAAGTAATTCTTCAGTTGAGTCAATTCTGAAATCTTCCATTTACCGGTTTTGCAAAGCTTCCTGTGTGTTCGAAAGCCGTCGCTTTGCCATCGGCAATGGTAGAACTCGCCACTGCATTCGTAACCGAGGAACTGACCCATGGTGGCTTTAATCAGTCCCGCTTCCTCCATCAGGGAGCTCAAAACGGTATAAGTAATATTCACGTTAGAATGAAATGAAATTTTCTTGAAAAGAAAAGAACCAATCGATTCAGAGCTCTGTTTGCAACGAATCACGTATCGTCCAACCTGTCATTACAGTAGTTGATTGCGAGTGGTTCAAGAGATCCAACATCCAGCATATCGATCGCATTTCCAGTTGTATGGCCCAGTAGTGTAAATAGTAGCACCAAAGACATGAGAAAGAAGCGAAACGAGGAAGGAAAGATTAGAAATTGTCGAATGGGCGGGGAGAGGTGGGCCTACGACGACTACAATGGATGACAGCACAAAGGTGACGGGGACAAGATTTTTTGTGTGTGAAAACGGCGCTGAAGGTCTGTCCACACGGGGACCGGTGAGCGGAAGGAAATCCGTCAGCTTCATCTGTCAAAAAGCAGGTCTACACTGGCACAGGCGTACCATATCCATGGGACCAGATCCTCTAATACCATTATCATAAAAACCGTTGTAATTTTGCGATTGTCATATCTTTCAGTGATGCACCTCGTTCTCACAATTGAGTGACCGTTTGTCGTTGTCACGGCGAAGTACAAACAAAGCGAGGGATGGGCCACCCTGAGCACTTCTCTCCGAATCGCCAGAAATTCGAAAGCCGTGGTTTCATATGACTAGATGTGATTGCCCTGTAAATGAATGATAATTGTTCCCAAGGTGTAATGGCTATGAGGAAAGAATGAGGAGGAAAATTGCTTACAGTCAAGTAGATACTTCACCGCTTCTCAGAGTAAATACAGCCTTCTGCGAAATCGACACAATTTGGAGGAAAAATCTGCCGTTTTGCCATAACTTTAGCAGAGGAGGTCGAAGAACTCTCCTTGATTTTCAAGAACGATGGAATAATCCATTCTCTGAGTAGCCAGAAAGTACCTGTGGGTATGACGACATTGCGAACTCTTATGACTCGACTTCAGGTGAAGTTTTAGTATAGGTAATTTGAATCGTAGCAGTGTCAATATATTCGACAACAGCATAGTTTCGTGATCATTTTTATCCCAATCGTAGATTGAGGGATTCCTGCAAACTCTTTTCCCAAAGTTTCACACCTCGTCAGAGATGCATTTTTATAAATTACAAGCCATTGAATAGTTCAGAAGCGCTGGCGACGTGGAGGACTTTGTAAACTTTTTTCGAAGGCGGTAGAAAATGGGTCTTATCCCTAGACTTTCGGACGCCATTATTTTGATCGCTGGTTTCCTCATGAATGTCTGAGCCTGTACAAGAATGATCTGATTTGGGAAAGTAACTTCAATTTTACTTTGTTTTGAAAATGAATAAGATCCAACACAAAAACAAACACTTCCGGCATGGGTAGATATGTCTTGAGGAGCTCTAGCTAATGGCCCAATCCACTAAAAGTAGTCATTGCGTGATCACTTCTTTCTGAGGGACGGTGGCCTAGACACCTTTCTAAGGGGTGATCTGCTGTGTTAGCCCGAACAGAATGGACCTGTCTGTTTGGAGTCGATTAGGTCGCGTTTTGTTTGCTCACTCTTCAGCGTGTGAAAGCATCCCAAATGAATTCCATGTACGCACATAACTGCACATCACCGAAATACTTAAGATCACTTGACGAGGCTCGATTGGTGGTGGCTTTCTTTAAGGGGTGGGGGACCTTTTCTGTAGAAATACGCCTCAAAACGGCTTTACTTCCATGAAATGTGGTGAAAATTGGGTACTACTATTAGGTTGCGCAATTAGTTTAAGCCGTTTCTTATTCCGCAACGTCCTCCCTGTTTTTTCCACAAGTTTGCACATACAGTAGCGCTCAAAAGTCTTCGGCCAAATGGTCTTTCACTTGGGTTTATCACTTGTAACTTTTTTGCGACTGGACCGATCTAAGAGAAATTTTAGTATGTTGTACTTGGAGACACTGCATACTCAATGTACTATTTTGGTGCTCAATGGTATAAGTCACGTGGTTAAATGGAATTTTTTGTTTTTGGAGTGCCTTACCTGTGCCGTCCCGTTGTGTTGCTGTCATCAAGAGTCGTGGTTTTTCTACAAAATATTGATGTTCTCTGAGGCTTGCTCGTTTTGTTTTTGTGAAGAGAGCCGTTTTTCCTGACCAAACCTTTTTCTTTTTTTTGGGTGATCTTGTAGTAAATTCTTGTAAAAAACCATGAAAAGTATCAAACGGCGCTCAAGTAGAAGGAAATATTGACAATAGGTTCAGGCACCACATATTAAAATTTTGTCAAATTTGGTCAAGTTGAAAAAAAGTTATGACAAAAAAGTTTTGGCCGAAGACTTTTGAGCGCTACTGTATATTCGATAGCGCTCCTCCTACTCTACAAAACTGTGCTATTTTTTTGAATTCTTCAGATGTGCATTATTTATGGAGCTTAGAAATAAAGTGCCTTGTAGACAAAAATCTGGCACGATGAGGTCTAAATTATTGGTCTTCATCGCACCTGATCGATATGATAACGGTGTAAGATTCCCTGTTATAATGAATGTTTTTGGCCCAATAAAACTTTTGGGAAGACCCCCCGAAATAAGGATTTTTGCCCACTGATTACTCTATTTCTTAGCCTCATAAATTTGAAGCGGTCAAAAACAAATAGTAGTACAGTTTTGGATAGCAGCATAAGTTCAATCAGTTCATTCAGTTCTTACATATGTGAACTTTGTCGAAGGAACAAAAGAGTGTGTAAAACATAGAGAATAAAAAACAGCAGGAACTTAATGTACAACATTGTACAAAGTATTCGGCCAAACACTTTTTGTCATAACTTTTTTTCTACCATACCAAATTTGACAAAATTTTAATATGTGGTGCCTGAATCTATTGTCAACACTGCCTTCTACTTGAGTGCCGCTTGACTCTTTTCATGATTTTTTCCAAGAATTTACAACAAGATCACCGAAAAAAAAGAAAAAGGCTGGGTCAAGAAAAACGGCTTTCTCTACGATAACAAAATGAGCAAGCCTTAGAGAAGACCAATATTTTGTAGAAAGACCACGACTTTTGATGACAGCGGCACAGCGGGACGGCATGGGGATGGCACTCCAAAAACAAAAGATTGCATTTGATCGCGTAACTTATATTTTAGTATGTACAATAGCGCTCAAAAGTCTTCGGCGAAATGGTCTCTCACTTGGGTTTTTTCACTTGTAACTTTTTGGCAACTGCACCGATTTAAGAGAAATTTTAGTATGTTGTACTTGGAGACACTGCATACTCAATATACTATTTTGGCGCGTAACGGTGTAGGTTACGTGGTTATATGAAATTTTTTAATTTTGGCATGCCATCGCTATGCCGTCCCGCTGTGCCGCTGTCATCAAAAGTCGTGGTCTATCTACAAAATATTAATGTTCTCTGAGGCTTGCTCTTTTTGTTTTTGTATAGAAAGCCGTTTTTCTTGAACAAGCCTCTTACTTTTTTTTGGGTGGTCCTGTAGTAAATTCTTGTAAAAAATCATGAAAAGTGGCAAGCAGGGCTCAACAAGAAGGAAATGTTGACAATAGGTTCAGGCACCACATATTAAAATTTTGTCAAATTTGGTCAAGTAGAAAAAAAGTTATGACAAAAAAGTTTTGGCCGAAGACTTTTGAGCGCTACTGTATATCTAGTATGCAGTGTCTCCAAGTACAACATACTAAAATTTCTCTTAGATCGGTCCAGTCGCAAAAAAGTTGCAAGTGAAAAAGTGAAATACTTTTGAGCGCTACCGTAAATACAGGGGGTGCCAAAAAAAAAGTAATTTTGCCCACGGCCCACATCCGCCTATTATACAAAACATAGGGAAACGAAAGAGACAAAAGTATTGGGGCAAAATATTCCTGTAATGTTCCTCTAAAAGCACGAACAAGCTGAGACTCACTACTTTCACTTTCATAAAAATATGGAGCCTTCAAGCGGCGCAGTCGGGCTTCAGAGCACCCACGGTATTGAGGTTCTCTTAAAACAGTGGAGCCAGGTTCCGTCGTAGGTCTTTTGTGGGAAGCTTCCTAAGGATTGGCCTTTCGAATCATGGAAGTCACAGAGCCCTTGCTGCTTGGACAAGGCTGCTATGATCCGAAGTACCATTTTCTTGCCCAAATCCGCCTCCGGAGGGGTTTCAGTGGTAAGGGCACGTTTTGGCTCTTCAAAACGAAGGGCGCTGGGAAACTGGAAAAAACGGAAACACCACCCGGTATGAATCCCTTCAGCTACCCAGAGTGAACGGAAGTTAGCAAGGTTGTGAACGAGGACAAACGGGAACGAGGGCGACAAAGTTTCGGATTTTGCATAGCTGAGGTGACACATCTTGTTCACTCGGAACAAGCAACCGTTCCTGCTCGTGCAGAAGGCTGTAACGGAGAACAGTGATAGAGTGAGGTCTGCTCTTCACTTGAGGGATGAATATACCTGGTCGGAATTTGCCGAAGTTCGATTAATGTGGGGTTAAAAGTGGAGGACAAAAATTACTTTTTTTGGCACCTCCTGTACACTGCGGTGCCTGATGATGAAGCCGCTCATAAATTGTTAAATACCATCCCATTCGGTTGTTGCAAAATTAATTTCGGTTTCTAGGTACTTGTAAACAAGCAGATTTTCTACACCGAACTAGTCCATCCCAAAGGTAACCAGGCATACCACTTGTCAGGTGTTTTTCTGCTTTTCAAAAGCTTCTACTAATGTCGCTATAATTTTTACAGCCAGCCTTTTCCAGGGCTGCGTATAATCATGAACCGACGCGACTATCGAGTTATCATGCTTTACGAATTTGAACTGGGACTTTCCGTAACGGAGGGAGCCCGTAATCTCAGTAGCGTTTTTGGGGCGAATTGTCCTTGCGCACGGACAGCGGAGCTGTAGTTCAAAAAATTTGCTTCTGGCGATTTTGATTTCAAGGAAAAGTCGGGTTGCGACCGCAGGTCGTCGCTTAGTGATGAAGATCTAAGGAAAGTAGTCGAAGCAAATTCGGAGACTAACACCGTACGTTAGCAAAAGACCTGGGCGTACATTACTCTACAGTGGCCAGACATGTGCTGGAAATCGGCAAGTTGAAGAAGATTTCGAAGTGAGTGCCTCATGAGCTGACCGATGAGCAGCGTCCGGCACGTTTCGACACTAACCTCCTAGTTCGCTATAAAAATGAGCCATATCTAAACCGCATTATAACTGTAGATAAATATGGTTTTTATGATAACTGGGAACGTGGATTAGTCTCGGTAGATGAGGGTGCTCCTCCAAAAACTTTTTCCAAACCAGACCTTTACCCTAAAAAGGCGGGTGTGTACAAAGTGGTACGAATGGGAATTTTCGCACATATGTTGCGAGGAAACAATTACGAGGTGCGAGAATCAAAGGGTCATCTGTTGCCCGAAAATTGCATAAACAGCAAGTAAGGTCAAGTAATTATGGAATGAACTGACTAGAAAAGGGAAGAAGGAATCGAATGATTTCAATTATAAATTTAATGTTGATAATAATGTTGATTTAATAGTAATCCATTATTTGATATATGGTGTATGCTTGGTAGAGCTTGGACATTGTCTGTCATTTTTCGATTTTTCAATCTATTAGGAGTTAAGCTGTGTTTTCATCTGATAGTACCGCGCATTGAGATTACGTCCCACACATTGTGGTGAGCTGCGTCTTATCCTGTTCAGAAAATCGGTGGTTATAGTCTTGCTTACTTTCTCGCTTGGTTAGGTTGTTTTGGAAGCGAAAGAAGAATTTTCAGCTCGAGCTACAAATGTTTCGGCGCATGCATAGCCCACTGTGAGCTTGGATTAGCTCAAGTCCATGTCCCACGCATCCAAAACTTTCCCCGAATGCCACAGTGCCGAGCTTTATAAATGATGGGCCAATGACCAAAAAACTGAAGCAATCGAAGAGTCAAACATTCAGAATATTTAACCGATTATGTATAGCATGACCTGTTGACACGAAAGTGAGAGGGCATGGCTCGGCTCAAAAATTCTGATTTCCAGTCGTTCTTTGCATACCTGAAGTCGGTGTCAACTTCAGAGGTCGTTGTTCTGATTTTACCATTCCTATCAATCTCATTGTGCTTCAGCATTGTATTTATCACGAATACATACATCGTTTCTGAGATAACATTCCGTTTGTTGCTCCACACTGACTTCGGTGCGGCATCGCACTGTCTCAAATGATTTCCATGGTGGGCTCAGTCTCCCGCTGCGCACTATTAGATATTTGGTATCTTTATCACCACTCAAAAAGATTTGCGAGGGCCATTCGGACTATTTCTGTCTGACAGCAACTTGAAGGGCATCCCCCCTACTTTTTTTAGACACTAGTAATTAAGACTGATTGAAGCTTTACCTTTGTTTGGCTGCGACTTGGCTCCGAAAATGACTACAGTGAAGTATAAAACGCCCAACCAACATTGCCCAATTAAAAAATGCTTGGTCTTCGTGTTTCTAATGCTACAATAATACTACCTCCACAGTATTTGTCTTCTACGCTTAGCGCGGTCAGGTCCAGAACAATCAGAACAAAAGGTCTGTTTTACTCAAAAGATCAGAATTGGAAACTGTGTTTATCAGAAAGTCTTCGATTTCGAGGTAGGCATATTTGCATGTTTTACTTCGTACTTCCGTGTAATAAATATATTAACAAATGATCACATATCTCATGTGAATATGTTCTATGTTATGAATATATGTTTGTTCCGCTTATCAAATCCCTTTTGTAGTCAGTTGATTCTTTAATTACTTGACCTTACTTGGTGTTAATGCAAGTTTTGGGCAACTGATGACCCCTTGATTCTCGCACCTCGTAATTGTTTCATCGCACCATATGTGCGAAAATTTCCATTCGTACCACTTTGTACCCACCCTAAAAGGCTATGATTACAGTGTGGTGGTGTTGTAAAGGTGTAATAGCACTGAATTACATTAGTTCATATTTAACTCTTATTATGTGAGACAGAAAAAACAGAAAAAACAGAAGAGTAAGGATAGAAACATTGACTCGTTTCGCCTCTTCATCATACGAGTCAATGATAATATCAATCCCGAAGCTCTTCAGTGATTAGGATTGATATTTACCAAAATGTGTAACCGGTGAGTTATCAAAGGGACATATTGTTGAAAGGTAGCTCTATTAGTGTAGTAGAAGAATGTTAAAGAAATATTATGATCAAGGAAGTCTAGCAATGTAATATTCAGTGTAGAAGACGAACCACAAAAAAATGCAAGAAATGTAAATAATGCAAAAGTATGCAATCCTAAAGATGCAGAAAAGTGTGTTCGTGTATAAGTTGATACGCAGTCAAGTGAATACAGAGCCAAATTTAAATTTATAAAATTATTCTATAAGTACCATCCATACCTGGTTGTTAATATGAGTAAAAAATCAGGCTATATAGTCTGTTAATAAGTGTGAACGTACTAATACTGGAATGATACCTAGGCTATTTAACAATTCCTATTACAAGTTTCTTAATATTTTTATATCACTTGCTTTACAAAATTTATAACAGATGAATTTATTTTTATATAAACATTTAATAATGCTTGCAATTATAAACTCTTCCATGTATCCATTATATTTTAGTACCTCTTTCATTTCTTTTATCTTTCCGGCGAAATCATTGTAGGTTGAACAAGTACTTGAAATTCTAATGTTTCAGTGTATATAGCAGCACTTTTATTGGTAAGAGACTATAAAACGTTCTATATCCATTAGTCATGACGTATTTTTTACTCGCGTTGTTGAAACATTTTTTTAAAAAAATTACAATGTTATTAATAATTAAGTTGTGTTTCAAATTGGTGAACATATCGGTGAAATCTGCAGAGAAGATCTTGAGATTGCTACCAATGATGCCATTCAACTCATTGCTAATGTTAATGTTACTGATAGACCAATACAGTTTAATTGTTTTGCTTCTATTTTGTACAACCTTAGTATAGTTTATAAAGTGTTTTTTCATATACGTAAAAACAGTATGTAATTCTTGAGCCAAGGGTTTAATGCTACTATTATAAGCACCAGTAATAAATCTGAATTTAATAGGATTTTTATGTAACTTAGGAAGAGCATATACCACAGGGATTTCACCTTCTATATTTTTATAGAAATTGTTATTGAGACAAAAATTTTTATGCTTACAAATCAATGAGTTTTATCTATATCTAATATTATTTTATAAGTGTTATTGGTATCTAGATATCGGAAAGTTTTTTTCAAATTGATCGTATGATATTCCCATTTCTTTCATTAATACTAGGAGATAGAATTTTTTGCATATAATGCCATAGTTATTACTAGCTTCGTCCAACGGACAAAACACAAAATCTTTCTGATATCTTCTAAGGATCTTACCGGGGAAGAACGTTCTTTCAGTTTCCCGATTAATATTACTTGAATCAAGAAAAGTTTTGATTTTTTGATGGTATAATGTGAGAAGTAGTCTTTGAATGAGAGTGACTTTAGGGCTGCTTATTTTATATCTATTTCTATAGAAAGTTATTACTTTGTGAACAATTTGCCTGTAGTTATTTTTAATTTCTTTTCTATTAGTTCCAAAATCCACTCTATATTTGGCGCCTTTTTTGAGTCATTTCTTAAGGCAATCGTCCTTGATTAAGTCCAAATTTCCTGTAACAATGTGTCCAAAATCTTGAACTACATAATCTTTCGTGGAATCATCGTCACAAATACATTTACTAGTAATGATTTCTTTCAGCGATGTACTGCTTAATTTTTTCAAAACACTGTTATAGTTATATATTTTATTTGATACTGGTTTATCGTAGGTATATATTATTCTTATTGGGATTATTTCTTTGTTAGGGGTATAATCCGTCAAAATCTCTCTTAATTTGGGTGAGTTAAATATTTTATTGAGTGGTAACTTATCATAAATTTTGCTTGTAAATCTAACTAGGATGTTATGATATATTTTTTTAGGTTTATCAGTATCAAAACCTTTACGTTGTATATGTGCTAATAAACAAAAAATCAGAAACTTAACTTTATTATCTACATTGTTAAGAAATTCTGGGCTTGTAGACAAACCAAGTATTTTGACGATTTCTTTGTTGCCTAAATTATTAAGTAATCTATAGTATTCGATAGGGTTCGAAGTATTGTATCCATTTGTGATTTTTTCCAGTACCATATCTACAGTCAATCTTGTTTTTTCCTGTTTATTCTTTTTTATACCTCTATTTTCTCTATGTTTAACTATTTTGAGTGAAAAATAGGGCGGAATTCCTTTTGATGTTAAGGGATTGCCTATTTCAGTAACGTTTCCATATCCTTTTATGTTGTCATTAAGTCCAAAGGGATATGGTGTCATGAGAAATTTAATCCAAAAAGTTCTTTATCTAGGAGAACAAATTTATCGTTGGTTTCAAGTGCATCCAAAATGGTTACAGTGATACCTTGGTCACATAAATAAAAATGGTTATACAGAGGAGTATTTAACTTGTGATTAAATATATTTAACAAATGTTCTGTTACTCTAGTTTTTATTTTCCTAGTAGTCATTCCTACATATTGCATTCCACATTTATTACACGTTAAGCAGTATATAACATTACTACTGTTGCAGTTAGTATCGTTACTTTTATATGTATACATATTTAGACCCGTAACATTCGATTTTATAATGTAACTTCTATTAGTAATATTACAAATTCGGCAATTATTACTACAAGCACAACCCACGTTATTATTGCCAAAATCTTTGAGAGCATACTGATTTACCCAATACCTTACGTTTTTATAGTTGGTGGAGTTGTAGTAATCTTTGGCTGCTGAATTGTTTTTTGACCGTTGGATACGTGTAAGTGGGTGGTCCAACCCCCATACACGGAGGTATCTTCCTAGAAGGTTCGGCAGGGCTGCTGCCAGGGGTAGGCACTCCCTATTTGTTCCACAGGAACGACCAAAGCTGGAGGCGCCAAAAATTGATCCCATCTTGCCATTTTTGACTTTTATAAACCCCATTAGCGATGACCCCTATTTTTTGTAAGAGGTATGGCCCTCTTTTATCATGAATAACAACCATAGTAAAACTTTTTTTATTTTATTTTTCTTTAATTTTTAATGATAAATAAAACATATGGTAATATAAAATATATATTGTTAATATTAGTATTAATAATTAAGAAATAAGTATATAGTATAAGTGAATAAACTTGTTAATAAAAAGTAAAATTGGGGTAATGAGATTTATATTGAAATGCCATAAGTTATACTAGACATAGTAAGTAAGTAAATTAAAATTAAATACACTGTATTATATATAATTATGAATAACATAGTAAATAATAACTAGGGTTGCTATATATTATGATATATTCATATAACTGTTACTTGTTTATCTCTCCTTAATTGAGTTAATTAACAAATCTTACTCTAATTAAAAACAATATAGTATTAGTTTAATGTTGCAGTAATTGAAATATATAGTTAAGTTAAATGGTATAAACTCAGTATTAGATAGAGCATATACTAAGCTAGTTAGGGAAGGGTTTCCAGTCTCATATCTTGTTTGTGTTGAAATTCTAACAAATTATTGGTTGTGCATGTATTAAATGGTCTGGATTACGGTACCCTTACCTCGTTACACCTGTGCACAATGCAAACTATTTAATAGGGTCAAGGTTAAATCCTACCTTATTTATTTAAATCTACTTGAGTTCAAGACTAATTTGAGCCAAGACATGTTCTATGTCTATGTTTCAACCCAAATGTAGACAAGGTTATCTATAAAAGCGCTACCTGTTACGTATGTAATTAACAATTTGGTAGTTAATAAGCTATAGTATTAATTAAACACATTGATTTCTTTTTAACTTGGGTAACAAATTATGCTTTTGTGATACCAAAAGGTATATCAATAGTAAATGATAACAAAGCAAGGTAGTAACTATAAACATTTCTTGGCATTGAATACACCAAGGTGCAAGCGTAACTTCTTTTGATAAATTCTTTATATAATTAGTCTTATAGATTATTATACTACTGTATCTATTGGTATGAAGCATCTGGTGTGTATTACGTACCATATACCTATAACTACGTAGTGGCTAATCCTATACTTTTGTTTATTTTATTAGGGTAGATTTGAGTTATTTGTAAGTATGCATTTTTATGTTAACATTGTAGTAGCGAAGGTATGCATATTACTACTAGTGGGTACCTAGAATCCATAAGAATGAGTACCACTTAGCATTGTCCTTGGGTAAACCCAAAAAATCTCATTTAAATTAGTATTAGGTGCTAGTATAGGCCATACAAATGAAACGAAGTTATTACTAACTAGCGCCATAGATCTTTGTAATTGATCTTTTTGTAATTCCTTACAATGAAATGCAAAGTAAGAGTACCATCAACATGTTTAATGTAGATCCTTTAAGTTTACAGACAATTATTGCCTACGGTACCCATCCGCAGGTGCAACATGTGCACTCAACACAAACACTCTTAGAACAACGAAATTACGTAATCCTAAATTAATCAATAGTAACCATTTGGGCTTATAGTTATTCACAGGTCATGTATCCTTGTATCTTTGGTTAACGCATTTCGTATGTACATGCACATACTCACTACTCCACTATCCAACCAATGTGCTAGGTTAATTGGGGTTTACAAGATACTTATATACAAGCAAGTTTTTACTTAGTTCCTACTTAGTATGTACGTTCAACACCGTCGTTGTTAAATACCCTTCAACTGTTGGGGTGGTAGGTCTACAAGATAGTTACTAGGGTCTACAATTTATGTTTACAAGATAGTTATTGTACATGCTTCTTGATTATTTGATAGTAAATAGTTAGGTGATGTTTATTGATAGTCCTCATTTAGCATGTACGCTGTATGACCTCGTTGTCCATATCTGTTAACTGCCATGGTAGGGTATATGTAATTTAACCAACGACTCTCTATAGGTATACCTTCTTGTAAACTATTGCAAACCTTTTTCCAAAAGGCGTATAACTAACAAGGGAAGGATCCCAGGTCGAAGTGGCCATTTGTAACGAGGTATATATTATCAGACGTGTTTCTGGATACTGATCACAAATCAGTTTGCAAAATCTGCAAAGCGATTCTCTGAATGGAGTTATGGAGGTTTTTCTTAGGAAATAATATTACTACACGGTAAGTTCGGGAGCCCATAGCGCGCGAGCCAGTCTTTAACGGCAAAATTAGTGTGATTTTCGTGTTCAGGGAGTCAAATAACCCCAAGGGACAAGTTTTTAGCCAATTTGAGAATTTGACCAAATTTCGAAAAAATTCACGGGCTATGGGGTGACAACCCATTCAACAAAGGAGAAGTCGTTGACCCTTGCCGAGAAATGCTCTTATTTGACGCTTGTTACGTACGTTTAGTGTGATGGGCAAGTGTAACAGGTATGTGTAGGATATATTGTTCAGGTTGCAGGATTTTTGTAGCAGAAAATTCAAAATTTACCACTTTATCCCCTGGCCACACCCAATATTTCGAAGTTGGACCAAAAACTCGATTCGGCTGAAAATTTGCACAGAGTGGTAGCTCGACCCCCTGAGCGCGAATATCGTAATTGTTTCACGCAACAACGCCTAATTCGTGTGTTATGAGAGTCTGCATATAAATAAGCTAGATACGGAATTTCATGCAATCCTGAAGACAGGAATAGTAAACCAACTCATACATAATTTGGAACCTTAAAATGCATGCATATCAACATAAAAGTGCTTCTCAAGCACAAGGGAAGAAATTTCGTGAAATGCAAAAAGGCTGGCCAAGTCCAGGACTCGATCCATGGTGAGCCGACTACGAGTCCGAACGCTTACCTTCATGCCATGTGTGCCTCACAACATTTATGAATGCCCACGCATTCATAGCCGCAGTGATGAAAACCACGTTTCAACGTGTAGCCAGCCGTTCATTCAGAAAAACCTCCATAACTCCATTCAAAGAATCGCTTTGCAGATTTTGAAAACTGTTTTGAGATCAGCATCCAGAAACGCGTCTGATAATATAGGTCTTGTTACAAATGGCCACTTCGACCTGGGATTTTTTCCTTGTAAGGTTCAAGGGACAGCAAAACAATATGCTTGATAAAAGGTTATAGCAATTGCCCCTTAGTTAAGTGATCCCTAGTTAACAATCGACTATAACTGTATCCTTAATATGGGGTAATTTATGTATACCTAGTCAATTTTTATCCTATTAGGAACCTGTTGCATGTTCATTATATAGTTTTGAATATACACCTTGTCTTATTATCAATACTCATTTCTATCAAATCAATTTAGTACGTTATCGCATTGTAATCGTACGCTATCGCATTGTAATCGTATTCGTTATAATCGTTATAAGATCTATTACATTGTATGATATTGCCTTTTTTCAGGCGAGTGAAATGTTGTGATATAATAGTTATGGTGTCGTATCGTCTCTAACATGGAAGATCATCGTGGTTGCCATAATGATTCGGTGAAGGTGAGAGATAGCAAGCAATCATGCATTTTATAGATGTTATTAGAAAAAATGTAATATTATAGTTTCTGTAATCCATTATAGTTTCTTGCAACCTGGCCAGCCAGTTATTGCAGAGTCTTACTGTTGTGATCTGTAGTAAATGTATAGGAAGTTGCAAAAGTCGTGGCCGGCTTCCGAGAATAGAGAAGGGGTGATCCTGTTGCAGGACAACGCAAGACCACATTCCTCACAAATCACCCGGCAAAAATTGGCTTAGAAGGGTATAGAAGTTCTCCTTCACCCAGTGTATTCTCCCAACCTTTCCCCCACAGACTACCTTTTTTCGAGCCCTCAGTCTTCATCTGCGTCAGAAACAATTCACGAATTCAGACGATGTTGAATGTGCCTTCCTTGACTTCGCTGTTTCTCGTGATAGTAGTCTTTATAGTGAAGGCTTGGAATTATTACCTGTTTACTGGCAAAATTGTGTAGATTTCGATAGTTTTTACTTTGATTAATAAGCTTAAGCTGGGTTATAGTAGTTTGAGGCGTGCGGCCCGTTTTCGAAATTAATTTTGCAACAACCTAGTAGTAAGAAGTTTCTAGGAAACTTCTCATGTATAGATCGTAGCAAATGTGATTGCGATTTGTACATCAACACCAAAATCCAGCTCCAAGTCAAAATTTTCACCTTAATTTTTTAAAAAAAGCAGCTTTTGCAATGGGCAAAATGATAAAGCCACCCTTGGTTTCTCCGTCGCTGCTCATCTGTACTTCTTTGAACGTTTACTGCTGTAATGTTTTTCTTTTTTCGATCATGGGGAAAGGACAAGCTTCATCTGATATTGAAAAAGGACAAACTGTCGCAAAAAGCCCTTGGATTGTCAAATCTCCATATTGCGCAAGTATTGGACCTCAGCCACACAGTCGTCGACAACTTCCTCAAGGATCCTGCAACATATGGAATTAATAAGTCTTCTGGGCGCTCTCTCCCACTTTCCAAGAAGGATAGGCGCCGTGTTCTCGGAAAGGCATCGAATTCCATCAAGTCGAGCTAGAATATCAGGTCTTATTTGGAGCTAAATGCCACCGAAGAAGTGCTTCGCGGAATCTGAAAAGTGCAAATATATCTCGCTGCAAAAAAGGAGGAAAGAACCATCCATGACACGAGAGCACCTCGAAAATCAGTGCAGATAGCCAACATGCAGCCCAGTGGACTGCAGTGAGCTGCCTATTAGGTCATAAAGTCTTCTTGCTTTCTGATGATGTATTTCCTCTCCAGATTGTTTTTTCTTATGGGAGAAACTCAACTGCGACGGAACAGATGGCAGCCGATATCACTGGCATGATATGAGAAAGGACAAGATTCGATTCTCGCTAATGAGTTTCAAAGGAAGACTCGAGATGGTATGGGCCGCAATTTCATCAGAGAAACGGATGAGGTTATGTTTTGTACTTGAGAATATGAGTTCTGCCGGTTATCGAGTGGTCATACGTCGTGCTCTTCTTCCGTTTTGGTGAAGTTCGAAGCCGAAATAATGTTTTTGCAAGATAACGCAATAATCCATGTCAGCCAGAGCACGCGAACATGGTTCAGCCGTTCAGCATAAGGCTCCTGCCCTGGCCGGCAAATAGCTCCGACCTCAGCGCAATGGATAATGTATGGGGCTTCATGATACAACGGATCTAAGCAGATAACGGGAATTGAGGAGGCTATAATCAATGCGTGGCATCAAGTGGACTAAGATCTAATCAATATCTTTATATGAGTCTAGACAATCGGATGTTTCAGGTTATTCAAAAAGACGGAAGACCAACAGATATTATAGTAGCGTACTGCCCTTTCTGTTGCGTATGAGTTGCTGAAATAGTCAATTTCTTACCGGCTTTATCATTTTGCACCACCGCGAAAGTGCCATTTTTAAAAAAATAAAGATAAATTTGTTCTGTTATTTCGAGCTCAAATTGAGTGTTGATGTGCAAATGCGCGATCGAATTACCTACGATTTATGCTTGTACAGTTTCTCGGGAACGTTGCTATCAGAGTTTTTGGGCATTTTACAGATGGGTTTAACATCATGCACTGCAGTGTATGTATGTTATATACATATGCAATTGTGATCCCGTCTTCTTGTACTCTATGTGTGACAAAAATTTGTCAAAGGGAACATCGCTGATTTTATAAAGTGTTTCCATTCAATATCCCTACTATATGTAAAACGCTTCATCGGTCTGTTCCTTCGTTTCCCTGTCTATCACAAAACTGGGTAAAGCATGAAAAGCATCTTGGGGACAAGTCTGAAATAGGTAGGACATGAGAAAGGAAGTAAGGAGCACACATGAGCCAGGTTGACTCTGCACGCGGTGGGCGGAGCGCGCACTGAAATAGTTGTTTTCAGACTGATAATTGTTAACTGAGTACCAGTACGACCCAAATGTGGGGAAAGATAGATCGAGGTAGAAGGGATGAGTTCCTGAATGTCATGAAGGAGACCTGCAAGCAGAGGGCTGAGCGCACTCCGAGTGCGCAGTCTTCACAACAAATACTCATAATTAGGTCACAACGCATCCTTGATAGCAGGAGGAAGTCGGTACAAATCAGTGCGCTATTCCAACTGGTAGCATATAGGAGAGTATGATCAGCTTTTACTGCGAAGTATATATGGCAATCATTTTTTTGAATGAGGATTTCTTTTACGGTTTTTAAACAGTTTAAGTAAATCAGCGAAGCCAGGAGTTATGATGCCTACATGGAATTACCTAGTAACTGCTTATCCTTCCAGGAACTCATATAATTACCATACTTCGAAAAATCCAGCTATGGCAGCTGTAGCCAATTCCAATTCAGTCAACGATATTGTCGATAGGAACGACAGCTATTTGAGGACGTCTTGAAGATCTTTCACTTAGTTGTGAGAAGAGCTACATCTTTCCTGATTTTGTGGTCAGCAAGGAACTTTCTGGAAGTGCATTAAATCGGCTGCATAAAAGTTTTCAAGTTTGATGCACCTGCTTTTTTAAAGACAGTGTTTGGGATAATGAGGGTGATAGAGAATCCCAAAAGGAGGCAATGACTGAAAAATTACGGGGCTGAAAGGACTATGTATGGCGAAATCCCCCGCAAATGGAGCCCTCTTGAGCATTGGCGGAGGCGGCCTCATCAGGGCAAGCCGCCTTCGTTAGGGCAGCCCGCCTCCTGGCGACGTGATTAGTGGTTGGTCAAGGAGATCGGCAGGATTGAGAGTAGCGCAGCGCGCTTTCTCACTTTTAGCTTGAAGCTCACCACATGAATAGATGCCGTCGCATTTCCGAACATCCCTTCATGTTTACGTCTTGGTAATGCCAATGGAAAACCTATGCGGGCTACCAGCCTCTTGACGGGAAGGTCTTGACGTAGAACCAACGGTGGGAAGGGGTCCTATTTCTCGGGTTTTTGGCCATTTCCATCCGTTTTTTCTATACTTTCCTGTTACTAGGATCTCGGCTTTCATATTCACTACTTCTTTTACTTTTCGTCCGAATTTTCCCTAAAGCTGCCTCTAAATATAGGACTTATCCGGATACACGATTGCCTTCTTCCTTAGCCAAACAAGTGCTTCATTTAGAGAACTAAAAGAAGTTATTTCATACTGCCATAGCCCGTAGTCCCTTCACAAACAGAATATTCAGCTATCGTCCCTGGATCTGCTCTTGCACACCATATAGTGCTATTTGTGGACTGTCGTGTCCAACAACTCAGATAACGAGACACGTACCACCCAGGAAAGCACATTGTAAGAGAATATTGGTTGGAATGCAGGTTTAATAAGCATTTTTGTTGCTTCCGTTATTGATGAGTGTTATCCTCTCTATGATGGAGATATAAGAATTGAATTTGATACGATGTGTATAATTAAGTATGGGACTGCTGTAGCTCACTGTCTAGCGTATATTAGGTTTAATTTCGTTATTACCCGCTTTATCAGCTAGTTCTGAGATGAAATCCGTAAATGATTCAGCCCTGCACACCAAGTCGGATTGGCTGTTGCTGCGTGATCGTTTGTGCATCTCCTTCGTTGAGTTCCTTCACGGTCTCGCAGGCAGTGTTCATACATTGCAGTGCCGGCGGCAGGGAGTGGCTGCGTGTCTCTGCGTCTCCGCCTATCTATTGCAGGCGTCGTCTCTACATCTCCTCGTACTACTCTGCCTCGCTGCGTGTGAACGCAACCATGCCTTGCCGGCGGAAAGTAAGGGCGAGTTTCTGTGTTGTGTCAGAAGGCGGCTAGTTCTCTCCGGGTACTGCCACTCTAATTACTTCCCCGCTCACACATGCGAACACTCTGTCGAAGTGCGTAACATAATTCATACCACGGCCCCGAGTAGGAGTGTATGTACTGGTGTGACTGACATTTTCGCACCTATTTGGGGTTGCTGCGCGGCTCATTGCTGAGTGACTTTCATTAGGTGCAGAAACTTATTGTTAGAGAGCTTGTTGCTCACGTGGATCCGCTAACCGAGGAATGAGAAAAAGTAGGCCATAGTGTGAATAGTACACTTTTGAGGAAAAGTACCTAGAATTAAAACTATTATTGCGAGCGATATTATTTCAAACGAGGCTAACCCAACCTCTAGCTGTTATGGAAAGTTCAGAATTCCCCACTCAATCCCAATATACAGTCCTGAAATCTACAATGAATTTTTTGATCTTCTTTATAATACGATATAATTCAAAATCATCAGTTGACTGATGATGAGGTGCACGTCGTCAGCGATATTTTACAGTAATAATTCAGATACTCAGGTAGCTGCAGTGTAGATATCTCATGTTTTACCTGCAGGTCCTCTGCAGGTAAAACAATGTGTCTGAACGTGTCTGAATGTGACTGAACACCACGTAGCTTCCTGAAAATGTATGCCTCGTCACCACTGAACTCAACACCATTTCTTACTTTCTATTTAGCACTTCACTTTTCCCGACGGCTTCGGTATCTTATTTAACATAGCGGAATTTGACGTCGACTGACAGTTTTTTCTCGGGGCGCTTTCTTCCAATATTGTTTATCTAATTTTCCATTGATCAGTTAATGGAACATTGTGAATAATGGCTTTGCATCCACACGCGCAATAACTGTAATCAGATACAAAGAAAGCCAACCATATCAGTAATTGATAAATCCGAGTACTGGTAATTACTTCGTATCCTCTAGCACAGCCCTCACAATCACATGCGGAAGGGCATAGTGCTCGAGTCTGCCTTCACTGGCTTCCAAACAAATGTGTGCGCGCGGAAAACAATTCAAATGGCAGTACCCGGAGAGAACTAGCCGTGTTCCATCGTGTTGTGAGTTTGTTGGTATAGTTCCAATGTTGTATACTTCATTTGTTCTCCTTCTATTCGCTTGTTTAGAAAGTGCTTTGCAGATGCATGGAGTAGTGCTCTTTTGGCATTTTCAAAAAGCTGGATTCTAGATGGTAAAACAGTTGAAGATTTTTGCTGAACATATATAATCATCCAAAATTATTGTTTTCCGAAGTCCAAGATTTTGCAGAGTCGTTTCACAGGTGTTGTATAATCCCTACTATATATATCTCTATACCTTTACTACATTTAAAATTTACAGTAGTCTGCTAGACTTTTCGCTAGTGTGTTTATATTTCTATCGGGTCATTTAACTTTCCTGTTCAAGTATTGAAAGGTGTTAGTCGGCCATCACTTGCCTACCTAACAGTTGCAGCTTATGGTTTTTAAGAAGAGGCGCAGGTATCGTGTGCTGAACTAGAATCTGAAGGAAATGCTATTCCTCCCTTTATCTCAATGCAAAACTTTTAGTTCCACCACCGACGATTTGCGTGTATAGTTTCTTTTTTCTTCAGACAATAAAAAGCAACAGAATTACTCGAAAGGAAATCGAAACAGACTCTTGCACATCAAAAGGCAATAGTAAAAAAACAAGTGAAAACAGTAACAATAGCACAATACCACGACAACAATTCTAATTAGTCAATGAATAATTCATGAATAAAACTCTAAAGGAAGTGTACGCAAGTGTACGCGAATGAACCATGTCACGCTCGCAACACGCGGCCACGCGAAAATTTGACAACGCCCAAACCCGTTGCAACCCACTTGCGGCAACCCTCAAATTCGGTGTCTAATCGGGTTTGTAAGCATATCTGTAAAATAAAATCCGTGAGAGAACCTGATTTCCACATACAGCTCTGCTCGTTATATAGAGATCTGCGAATTTCCTTATGGAACAAAAAATAAGATTCACGTACATCGCCCTCTTGGCAGTTTGAACAAAAATCTACTGTTCTTCTCGGTCGACATATGACTCGGTTTTTTCTAGGAATTTTTTCTTTTTCTCTTTCTCCTTGCTACGAGGCTTCGAAATTTGGTCATTCAAATTTTGATCGTTTGACAATTTTCGGCTATTCTCCCTCCAAAATGGGTACATGGGCTCTCGAGACAATGGACGGAAGGTCTGGCCAGAAATTCTCAAGTCTTCAGGTTGGTTCTATTTTCCTCCTGGCCATATTATGTTGAGCCGAAGTGACTGAGTGTGAGACGAAAACCAGATCGTGGATGTAACAAAGGATTGAGGCAGATTGTGCTTGAAGGCACTTTCCGCGATAACCTTGAATGGGTTTAAGAGCTGAATATAAAATTAGAAGTGCTAAAGAATATCCGAAATAGGCCCCCAACAATGACAAAAATGAGGTCTCCTGACATCTGCCTTGAGAAAACGCGTGGAAACGAGTCTTTGAAGCAGCTCCCGTTTTATGGTATCATGAGGAACCTTGGTATACTACCTGTTTTCCCAAGTGAACGATTCATTAACTACCGGAATTTCTTCTTTATCTTATCTTAGCGCAGAATCACAGACCCACGTAAACGCCACGTTGGAGAAAGCTTCGTCCAATGCCGGTCGCAGTTGATGGGTCGGGTCGCGGTTGCTTCCCGTAAACTTAATGCTGCCAGGACGCCTCGTGGCACCGCTGAAGAGTACAGCCTTGACATTTATACGGAGGTTTATCGGCTGTTGCAGAGTAAATAGCGGGTGCGAATATCGCGGAAAGTGCCCCCTCTCCCCATCTCCTTCTGAAACCCCTCCTATAAATAAATAACTAAAAAAAATTATCACTCCGTAATCATGAAGGGCTCCACTATGTGGACGCTAGCATATAAAAGCGTGATTCAATGGACTTACTGGCGTCACTTGGCCCGTATTAGATCAAATGTTTTTAAGTGCCGTTACGGAATCGTATCGAGGAGAATTACGGCATTTGTTACGGAAAAAATTTCACAGGCCATGCAGAAATAGAAAGAAGAGTGCGAGGTTTCGTGAAATCTGTGAAAAAGGATATGGAGAACAAACCATTGTCTTGTTTCTGCAATGGGAACCAGTCAGGGTTTGTCAGAGAAATGCTAACAAGATGATCATTGGCACTGGTATGAGCGAAAAAGGTGGGCACACCAAGTCAACGGCTACGCTTCAATTATAATAAATAATGATGGAATTATTCCTTCAGGTTGAAAGGATTGTCGAAAGCAGGGTGGCGATGGCACACTCGCACACCTTCCTTCCGCTGCTCTCATGCTGGAGCAAGTTTGGTGAAAAATTGTTTGTGGTGCTGCAAAAAAAAGGAGGGACGTCCCAGCGTCAGGGGCATTCGAAGAAAATTGCAGTCCATAACATTCCTGCCGGTGCTGCGCCTTGGATACAATCTCTGGATGTTTTTTTTTTCTTTGGGCTCATGAGAAACGTTATAAAACGGATGGGAAAAGCGCTATGGTAATCATCGTGGAATTTAATATGACTCAACGAGACAATATACGGAAGATTTTATCACAAGTATACCGTATGTTTTCCGCTCGTTGGATTTCAATTTTTTTTGAAGTGTTCGTGGTATGAGGCAGGATATCTCGATATTCATCCAGGCCCATTTGTCACTCCTGGTTTATTTTAATTTGCGGTCGAGTCGACCGATTGTTTCGTCAATAGTTGTAGAGAAGCAGCGTGCATAAAGTGTGCATTCTGTGAACACACTTTTGCTTTACACACTTTTTTGCTTTGTTTCATCAGTGTTAATCGTAACTTGAAGTCCGTTTTCATTTGATTTTCTAATACTTAATATAACACTTGAATTTGTTAATAAAATCGTGAAGCTTTGAGTAATGTTAGTAGTTGTAAATAAAGTGGCAGAGTAAATGACGGGTGCGATATGCAGGAGTACAAGGTACCGTTCAGGAGTAAAAGGAACGCACTTACTGACAATGAAACACAAAATGCAAAAATATCCGCACCGGCAGGGAGCAAACCTACGACGCTGATCCTGCAGGTCCTGCTAAACACTACCAGTAAGCCACGGTGGCCGATTGAGGCTCAGCAAAGGCCGTGCTGATGGCAAAGAGCCTCGCCAATGAGATGTCACAGGCAAACTTCGCCCCCTCCTAACTCGCTTCAGAATGGCATTTTGCAATTTTGGTTTTCACAATCATGATCAGTACTTGGAGCTCTATCAATCCATCCGGATCTCATTTCAAAGTTTCATGGTAGTTTGAAACCCATCCATTGTAAGGTAAGAATCTAGCAAATTCAATACATACGTATATTCCGAAATAAAAGCATCGTCGACCATCGGTGATGTGCTCGCCCTCTGATGACAAAAGAGAAGGTCTAAAAGTCATGCAGGTTATGTGGCAGGGATAAATGACGAAAAAAAACAAGAATAGAAAAGTTAGAAACTAAATAGGAAGCATGTAATGCGCTCTACTGCGTCTCATCTGATCGTCGCGTCGCTACCACATTAGCTACCACGGTCAGATGGAGCACGGTATTTTTCTCCATACCGAATTTAGTCATTTTTTAAGTGCCTTTATACTTAGAGGAAGAAAGTCAGGTTAATCAACATTTTGTTGTGAAAATCTTTTTAGCTTCTCTTTTTTGACGAAACTTCTTGTTTTTGCTTTTTAAAAATTAGCAAAAATCTCATACTTTTAGAAACTTTTTGAGTATGACCCTATTAGTACATGAGCGCAAGCATAACATCTCATGCCTGCAATGACTGCGGGGTCAAAGGACTATGTATAATTTCGGAGTAGTGGTTGAGTAACGCTTGCTGATTGTTTTGCTGTCTGCACCGATGATGAAAGCTATTAGGTTGAACCAATAAATTTCTGTCACACTTTTTATTTTTCTTTGGGAAAACTGGGAGCTTCTGGAATATTTGATAGTGGGGGGGGGGTATATAAAGCGAGTGAAAAGGACTACTGAAAAGGATTAACACATTCATATTCCCTATGGCTTCAACTAGCAGTGAATCTACGACAATTTCGCGAGAGGTACGAAATTCACGAACATCGCCCCGGTTCCTCAGCGTGCAAGGCCACTAACCGAATCAACCAGTCGATGGGCCCAGGTACTGTCTCTCATGTGGATGCAACCCGACGGCTCGATCGACTCAAATTGAAACGGAAAAAAATTTCAAAAAATTGCAAAGAGGAAAAAAAATTTTTTTTTCAAAATTTTCAGAAAAGGGGAGCTGTTACCATCCAACACGGCAGTCACTGCCGATCTCTACTGCAGGCAATTGGACACCTTAGCCGCAAAACTTACCGGAAAAATGGCCCGAGACTTCTTCCTCCGCGACAACGCTCGCCCACATGTGGCAAAGTTGGCGTGTCAAAGGATCCAGGACCTTGGCTAGAAGAAGCTCCCCCATCCTTTGTAATCTGGCTACCATCTTCCGATCTCTGACCCACTTCCTCGACGGACGGCAGCTCAAAGATGACGATGATCTCAAAATCGACCTCTAGACTTCCTTCGACCATGAATCACCAGACTTCTACAAGCAAGGCATGTATTACCTGCCTACTCACTGGCAATATATTGCTGATTATAATGGTACATAATTTGTTGACTTAAGTTAGATACAAATAAAGAAAAATAAATTTGAAATTTTTTGTCATTGTGTGGCAGAAATTATTGTTCAACCTGATAGGTCGCTTGCGGACACGTGTGTACCTGCTGTCATCGTGGCCATTCGCATTTGAGCGATGATCACCATCATTTGAGCAATGTCACATACCAACTTTTGGGCGTGTGCCATATGACATAAAATTCGCATTGTGGCGCCTGGCGATAGTGCGAGCTATGCGCGTCCTCTCAGATGGGTCTTCAAGCGATAATGGTGCTGTACGCCCTATTCCAGACGTAATCTCGTAATCTTCAGGATTCAAGTAGTACGCTGCTCCTACCTCACAGCATTTCGTCACGCGTCAAACGTGACCACGCGTTTTTCCGTCCTTATGGCACACATCCCCATGGTTTTCCTAAGCGCATGGCCCTTTTCACTGCGCCAGACTCAGTCTTCCGTCGTCACACTGTCCACTGCTTGAGTTTGCCTTGTCTACTTATAGGTATTTCGCCGGAATCACGAATCCTGTGTAATTCAACTTGAAGGTATTTTTTGAAGACCTTCTACAATATCATATAGCGCACGATTATTATTCCCTGTTTGAAGATGACGTACATACGTACACTCAAACACACTCAAACAGAAGTCTGTTCATCGGTGGTTCAAAAAAAAACGCGTCACTAGTGTATACGCATCGAAATCACTTATTCAAACGCCGACCGGATCAGCAAAGCACCGAATGCGATAATATGGGAGAAAGCCGAAGAACGAAGCGAAGAGCCACTGGAACTATGGAGTGGTTCCAATTTCCGCAAAAAAAACCATGCAATGTTACTATGAAAGTAAAAAATTGACACAATATCGAAAATGTAATCATTAACTGGGGATAAAATACACAACCCTGTTCTTCTCTTGAAATGCACCAGCTCATTGCATAAGCGCCATACAGAACTGGGGTAGACTTGCACCGTGAATTTCGAATTAAAGGTTCACATACGTGAATGAGGCAGAAAGCTCCTACTTCAACTGATGAAAACGGTGAACAGTGAACTGAGCCTCAAATGGGGTAGAGATCCACAAAATGTCGGCTTCTAACTAGATAAGCGACATCGTTCTAATGGCAATCCCTGCATCTTTAACAGAAGCACACAGTAAAAAGCACAAAGTAAACGTGCTATTTGTGAGGTCGGAAATCAAGTGACCGCATGGAAAAATTGCAAGCACCGGTATCGTAAGAAATAGCTAAGATGTGAACGCTCAGCGTAATGCTAGCAGGGGAATAACAAATAGCTCAAAACTATTTATGCGAACATGTAACCTTCCGAAATGGTACCGACCATGGATCGTAACCAAGACATCAGCTCATCCCATGTTTTTGTGATCGGTACGTTTAGCAGGTCTATGCTTTCATGTAACTTCGCTTTCGCTTCGGTTGTCGCCACCACAGCCGACTGCGTTGACAATGAAAAATTCATGAAATTCAGACTTATAAGTTTGAAATTTACTAGCCCATGAATATTTAGCAGCTGGAAAGCCTACTCAAGTTTCCCTTGATCTCTTTTCAAGGGGAATGAGGGTGCTCCACCTTGTGCACATAACAATTCTTTTGCATATCTAAGATATGTCGTTCCCTTAAAAGCTCACAAGTAATTCATTTATTGTAAAGTGAAATGTACTGAGAAGTGTCGGTAGTGAAGAGAAAAGTTAGAAACGGAAATAAAAGTTGAAAAGTGATAGGAGTTAGTAGTAGGATAGAAAATGGGGAGAGCACCAAAACATCAAAAAGAGAGGAACAGTTACTTACGAACTGTGATTATAGCAGAAGTACGCTCATCAATTTTCAGGATGTGCCATACATTCTACTTCCATTTAAAGGCGTTGTTGCATTTGCATGCGATTTGGTCCACACAGTAACTAGCTGAGACAATTTGATGTATAGGCGAGTATTTATCCTTCCAGCGGGACTGAAACTCACTCACCGAACTCGGAGAGATGAAAGGCCTGGGTAGCATGGGTGTCTACTCTTATGTCAGAATTTCGCACCACGGCATGTCGCATGCGAAGCAGTGCGGACGAGCTATAGGTGCCATGTTGTTGGGTCCCGAAGCGATTACAAGCCAACTGCGTATCGCGCCACTAACATGACCGTGTACTCGTTCTAAGGACCGTGTAATCATTCTAAGCCAACTACCGCGACGTGCATAGCTCGCGCACACTGCGCCGCACGCCGCTCGTCGTCGTGCGAAATCCTGACATAAGGGTGCACACCCGAGTAGCATGCTTGCATTGTTGCGGAATTTTATCCTCGCACCATGCGTATAGTAGCATCTCAATTTGTCAGAAAACCACTCCGCTCACAAAATGCTACAGTTGTAACGGAAACGGATCCGTAGGAAAGGTGATTGGGATAAGTGATCACTTACACTGTAAGGTTACAGCAAAGCGAGTGAAGTAGCAGACAGAATGAAGAAATGAAAAAGAAGGAGAAGGAAAGCTCCCGCAGAAGACATCGAGTCATACCGAAAGAGCATGAAGCAATAATAAGACACCTCCTCCTCTCGAACAGGGTAATCGAATGCAAAACCTTCACTTCGAATGCCTCCTGATGGGATAAGAAAGTGGGAAAGTATGTTACTTCTCTTAATAAAATAAGTCCCATCACGTTCTTCAAGCATGAATCACGATACTGCATATCGTACACTCATACTACCGCACCTGAAGTCAGTATGAGTGCAAAAGGCGAAATGATTAGCAGTACGAAAGTGAAAAAAAGGATGAAATGGAAAAGAATCCGAAAAGTTTGCAGGGCTCCTCGATTTCAAAAGGGAGGCGGGCCACGTCAACAAATGATGGGTCGTGTCAAAACAGCGGGGGAGGGGGGTGTTGTTAGTCAAAAACAGCTCTTATAAGCCAGGAGGCCCCTTTTCAGGTTATTTTCGAGAGCTTTAACTACTCACATTACCTACCCTGTTCCTAATAAACTTCGCTTACGTGGATTTCAAATCGATCAGACTGGTAAAATCGGTTGAATCTCAATACACTAAGGAAACTCAACCTCCATACTCAATAGGAAGTTATATTATTTTAGACTGGAATGGCCCGTATTTCTTAAAAGAATATCAACTGTCGAGTCTTTCGTCGCCGCAATCCCAGACGAATTCGTTGCTTCGCATCTGCAACAGATTCGGATGAGATTACAGCGGCGGGGACGAGTGTAGTGTTTTCAGGTTCAAGCTTTGAAGTTCAGATTACAGCTGAGCCATGAGATGAGCACAGCACAGCACGTTTTTAGAGTGAGTCGGTTCCATTCTACAGCCAGCCATGAAAGACGAATTCAAGTCAGAATACTGTGAATCGGTAAACGTCCGTGAAGGGGCCGCGTAATGTAAAGACGCAACGCAAACACAGCGGCCGTCCTATATGGGCGGTATTAAGGATTAACGATGAGCACGACACATTACCAGTCATTCAGATCAAACAGTCCATGTCGGACGTGTGGACATAAGGATGCAATCATATGGGGTCATCCGTGGGATCATGACTCAACTGGTCTCACCACTATAGGTTATGGTGCTTCTAACTCCACACAGACAGCTATAATTCTCTTATCACTAAAGAACGCTATCTGAAGAACTGGTAATCGATGGCGGTTCCTTTCTGAGGACACGCACTGGGCATCCTATGTTACTTCAGCTATCTTATGGATACTGAACCAGGATAGCAGCTGTTTGTAGGTTAAACCACATTCGAGGTAATGTCAATTGATGGGTCCAACTCCATGCCATCACCAGATCTGAACAGATAGACGAGTTATCGTTAATTGCAGTTGGAATCTTCAGCCACACTTTTTTCTGCCCAACCCACCACAGGTCATCTTGCTTGTACAACTGCTATCCAACTATTGGTCAAAGCTTAATGTTCGCAGCTACGGTGTCGTGAAGCTACAAAAACTTAATAGTAATAAGTGAGTGTAGTTGATAGAATCACACCACTACCCCATAAAGGCATACAGCCTAAAGTATCTCGATTGTTCGTGGCCAAACATTGGAAACAGGCGAAGTTAGTGCAACACGACAAAGAGGGGCCACCCACCAATTGCAGGGCTCTGGGATTCCAAACCGGGAAGCTAATTCTTTTACCTCTCTTGCCTCACCAGCTAGCATCTGAGCTTGGTTGAAGGAAGGAGCACCGCTTTGCCTTCACTGGCTGCGAATGGCAAACAGGGCGGTTTCAAGGGGCTGATCTCTTCAAGACGACGCTCTCGCTCGTATGCCTCATACAGTTGTCAACCGTTGAAATATTTCTTCCAAATCGTTCAGTAGATGGCGCTTTATAGAAGTGTGTGCTAGACTTTGATGGTGTTGACATAGTGAAACATCTCATCGTTAGATTTACAACGATGTTTGCCGTAACTGTTGAATCACGACAAACTAACACGGATAGCAACTAGAGCTGACGCAAGATACCCTGGATGCTTCGCAAGCATCGCACATTCTGAATATTGAAGCCGGTTACGATTACCAGAATAACAACACTCCAAAATCCCCCTCGAGAAGTGCGATTTAATTCACACACTGCTCTTTCCGAGACGCTTCTTGGGTACACATGAATTTTTGCTGGAATAAGATTCACTTTGCTGGAGGCAATTCAAATAAAGCGTAATGGTTCAACTAGTAAGCTCAGTTACCGGAGAATTTTTTGACAATACGATTGATCCGTCTCTTATATATCGATTAGGCGCAAGGATGTACCATGCAGCGATGTCCGGGTGTTTAAGGATATTGGCTAAAAATCAATTGGACTCTGCCCGCGTCGGTTTGAATCCTACTCGTTGCGAAGTTCTTGCATATGCATACAGCGGAGGTGGAGTCAGTTTACACAGTTGCTTCATGTTTAATGATTTCTGTTGCATAGTTTACTCTTTTTTTCCATTCTTTCTGTGAGGCACGTGACAGTGGGAAAGCCCTGCCTATCCTCCATATCGTAGCCATTGCATCCCTGATGTGAGAGAAAAGTTAGAGAGTCGAGCTAAATTATATTATTTGCCTCTTTTACGACGTAAATAGGAATACCCGTCGACGACGTGAAGTCCAATGAAACCACATAATGATAAAATGGATCGAAGCCACGGTCAGGCATCGGTTGAAGGCACCTTGCAATTCGGCTGAGTTGGATAAGAGGAGGTACGCAAGTCGCATTCGCAGATCTCCGGTAGTGAAATCTTCATTCGTGCAAATTGGAAGGTATAGAAAGCATGAGAGGTAAGGGCGGTAGCGGTATACTATGGTTCCGCTCTTTCAGACATTATTCACCCAAAGATCACTGGAAGAGCTTTGCATCAGCATTGAAGAAGTGGTCTTAGCGGTTGGACCGCACTTTTTGCATGATCACGACGCACCATGATCATACCCTAAGCAGCGTTCGTAGTTGGATATCATACGTATCTTCTAGGTGATTTCAAAGGCAGGTGAAAAGAAGAAAAATTATTTGTTTATTTGAAGGCGCGAACATTCTCACAAAACAACATCATTCAACGAAATTTAAATGATCAACTCTAAGTCGCGAAATGAAGCAAAACACAGCACATGAACAGCTCGAGGCATGTAAAAAGAAGAGAAAAGCAACAGAAGACAGGTAAGCAAATGAAGGAAACCTTCGGAAATCGTCGAGGCAGTATAAACTGTAGCCATTTTCTCAATGAGAGCGACCAAGTTTCTAGGATAATCTGCCTATGTAAAACCTGTAACCGATAGAATTCTGAATGGAAAGCTATCCAAAATTGGCTCAAGTTCTCGTTAAAGACGACTTCAGTTTGAATTTGCCTCCTCTTGTTCTAGACCTCACGAGTGTAGAGAAATCTGATGCGGCTAAATTGGATCCACCGATTAGTATCTTAAGAGCCATATTTAAATGAAAACAATTTCCAATTGCGCAGTGAAGGAAGATCGAGTCGGAGCCTTCTATCCATTTTGGTATGAAATGATAGCTGAGACCGCTGAACTGGATAAGTCTAGAAGTTAAATTGCCTCGAACATTTTTTAGTAGATCCTTGTCCATCCTCTTGTAAGGGACCAAATTGTGGTTCCATTCACAAGGAGGGGCGAAGATATGTTTTGCAAGCACGGATCAACGCATTGCGGTTTATAGTCCGAGGCGCTTTGAAGAGTTTACAAGTGATAAAGTTGGCCTACAGTGGCTGATAAGAACCGCTAGGAAATGGATTGAATGAAACCCTTTTCATCGCTTGCTACTACTATGCGAGCGCTTAAGCAAAAGCGTCTGATGCTCAGTGCCACTGGGTGGGCATATTTTGTTTACGTTCTGATATCACTGGCCGATATATCGACCGATGAATTGCTTACGTTCCAAAAAATGGTACATTTCTCTTGATACTGCGATCTAGATTGATAATCATGATCCTACTTTATATAATCGGCTAAGTGTGTCTGTTGGTGTGTGTGTATATGTGTCTGTCTGACCGGAAATTCATATCTCGCGTCGCAGCAAAGATAGGATCCTGAATTTGAGGTATGATATAGGGGACGGTGAGGGGATCCCAGTGATGGTGGATCGAAAGTGATAGCAGCTGATAAAGGCCGATAAGGAGCCTCGAAAGGCTAACGTCGCCAAATCCATATCGCCTTTCGGGTCGATACTAGAGCGCCCTTACTCATAGGTATTTCGAGTGGCGGGACGGGCACATTAAATGTGGGTGAATCGAATTGATAACGCTTGATAAGATTCGATAAGGAGAGGCAAAAGGCGCATGTCGCCAAATTCGTTTCACCCTTTGAGTCGATCCTAGACTGCTGACACTCATAGGTGTTTTGAAGGGTGGGACGGGCACATCAATGGCGAGTTAATCGAATTGATAACGCTTGATAAGATTCGATAAGGAGCGGCAAAAGGCGCATGTCGCCGTATCGTTTCACCCATCGAGTCGATCCTAGACTGCCGACACTCATAGGTGTTTTGAAGGGTGGGACGGGCACATCAATGGCGGGTGAACCAAACTGATAACACTTGATAAGATTCGATATACAAAACCTCGAAATGCGAATGTCGCCAAATTCGTTCTCCCATTCATGTTGATCCTAGAGAGCGACACTCAGCCGACACACATAGGTGTTTTGATGGGTGGGTCGGGCTCATCAACGGTGGGTGATCCAAAGTGATAACGGTTGATAAGATTCGATAAGGAGCGTCGAAAGGCTAATTTCGCCAAATTCGTTCAGTGGAATCTTCGCACTCACGGGTATTACAGGGTACGGCGACCTTAATGACGACTTTTCGGAACTGATAACGGCCTACATGGAGTAATAAGAGCCATAAGGAAATGAGGGTAAATCCGGTACACCGCTCACACTACTATACGAATGCTGCAGTAATTGCGTCTGATGCCCAGTACCATTGTGTGAACATATTTTGTTCATGCCGATGTATCAACCGCTAAATTGCCTAGCGTTCCGAATAATGGTGCATGTCTTTTGATATTGCGATCTGAGCAGATGATCAAGACACGATATAGATTTGTGATAGCACAAGAAGCGACTCATTCTCTTATGCCGTGCCAACAACAATACTGGGTATCGACCGCTAGACTATGTAAAATTCCAAATAGTGGAGCATGTTCACAGGAACGATAAGCATCGACGACCGGCATGCGGATCTACCAGCTATATGTAGAAGGTAGATGCTCAGCAAAAAAGCAACATTGACTATTTCCCTATTACATATTTCTATAGAGAAAAATAAATAATGATTAATTCGCACAGTACTGTGCGATAGCCCAACTGGTACAACCTATATTGTGATAGCAAAGCAAGCGGTTCACTCGAAATCATTTAATAATGTGGAACTGGCGGCAACGCTGGGTATCGACCGCCAGACCATGAAAATTCCAAGTAGTGAAGTATGTTCAAGAAAACGATAAACATCGATAAACGAGAAAGGGATCTGCCTTCAATGTGAAGTAATTAGATGCTCAGCAAAAGAGCAACTTGATACCAATCGATGTAATCGAAACTGTCGATCCAAATCCAAATACCAATGATGACCTAAACCAGCTGGCTGGCGCACACTACTGCGCGCGATTCATGTCGATGGCGCGCAAAATGGGCTCGATGCAAAGGAACTGAAGTATATTAATACCGAAAAGCGTTTTTATCACGCCGTCTTCTCTGATTTTTTCAATTCAATGGCTCAGCTGAAAGCAGAGGATAGGAAGTTTAATTCTATACTTAACGGTGGTCGTGCCGATCAAATCCATTTAGCACAACATCGCCATGAATCGCGCGCAGTAGTGTGCGCCCGCCAACTGGTAGGTTTAGAATTTGCGGAATTGCAGATTTGCAGAATTGCGGAAAAGCATACTATCGATTGAGAGAAGTGCGAAATTTGCAATATTAAGGAAAGGGGAACATATAAGTATCGATCGGGAGAATCGTGGAGTTTACAGAAAGGCGGAATCGTGGGATTTGCGAAATCGTGGAATTTGCGGAAATGAAGACCCAAATGAAGACACGATTCCGATTTGGAATCTTGGCCTAGTGCCATACTATGCCCTACTCGAATTTGAATTTTTGGGCCCTCCCCACGATGACCATGCCGTAGTGTGGTTGGGTCGAGCGTTTTGCAAACGGTGCGCATTATCAGATTGACGACGTCGTTTGCGGCGGGCAAAGGATTGCGTCAGTAACGCCGATGCCGGCGTCAAATTGACCCAGACACTTAATGAATGATCGCGACCTGATGTTTTCCGGAAATTCCACAATTCTGCGTATCCACAATTCCGGAGATCCCGCAGCTCTACCATTCGATACGTATCTTGTCCCTTCCGGGAATTCTGCATTTCCGCAAATTCCACGATTCCGTAGATTCCACAAATCCCAAGTCCACAATCCCGCACTTTCCATCCCTTTCCTTTCTCCAATCCTATCGTTTCTTCACAGGATGGAAATCCATAAGTATTTAACGTTTTCCCGCAATTTCCGCAATTCTGCATCTCCGCAAATCCCAAAACCATTGCTGCTGCCTAAGACAATGGTTGCCACCGCAATGAGAGGGGGGATCTCAATAGTATCCCTCAGAATATGCAGATTGGCCCTCAAAGATCCCTCCGAGATGCTTGGATATGCAGACATTTATAAGATACCCACTTCCCCTTTTTTCGAAAGACAGTGTTGTCATTGTGATAGGACCTTCTACTTACATAACCATTCATTTATTTCGCACCTCGCCGTCATTCTTCGGTGTGCTCACGTCGCACTAGATATCAGTAAATTGAGATGGCAGGCACGTATGCTGGGATCTCGGAGGAGCAGTGCCGTTTGAACTAGACTGATCACAGAGTAGGTACTTGAAGTAATTGAAAACGATTGCAGTATTGTTACCAAGTCTTGGACGGCTATCATAAGCTTTGCATTCAAAGGCTCGAAAACGGACAATGGATCTTAACATCATGGGCTGCAGTCGCAGAACTTCTGACTGATATGACTTATGACCAATGGGTGACACAATAGATGATGAGATTGTACCCGCATAAGTGTGGATTTGATGAAACTGTATGTCCTATCTTTGGTGAACCACAACGTCGAGTTACGCCTTTTTGGAGTGTTACGCAACACACCAAAGCAATGGGAGGTACCTTGCGTAGCTAAAACTGGTATAGTTATTCAGAATCCTACCTTGACTGCCACGCAAACTGTGTTCCGCTTGAATACAAACACACCAACAGACACACTTGGCCGATCGTATGTAGTAAAATTATAGGAAAACGAAAAAACATAAGGGAGGGTCAGAAGGGTGTCTGACGTACAAGCCCCTTTCACTGACCAGAAATTCGTTTCTATACGATGTTTGTTCCTGAACACAAAAGTATGAAGAATAAACTTTTTCACCATAAATCAGTCCCTTCTGTGGTATGCGCCGCGCATTCCAGTTCTATTCAGAATCGTTGTGGTAGGTGAATGCGAATCGGCCCACACAGTGACTGGCGAGGGCTAGCCGATGAAAAATTCAGTGTTTTTATCTTTCCACCCGACTCTGGTTCCAATTCACCGACCCTGGAGGCACGGAATACTTGGTTGGCTTGAGCGAGCGTTAATGCTGTATTTGAGCCCCGTACCACGTGAGAGGGGCCATCTGTCACTACACCACTTCCGCCCGATCCTGACATAATGCTTCTTCATGCTGCTTAGGCAAAAAGTTTCCAAGATATACTCTTTGCTCAAAACACTGAAAAACGAGTTCCATCACCACGCAAGGGACGTTGTAGTTTCTTTCTTGCATTATACTGTCACAGTACCTTCGAAATTCGGCATCGGAACGAGAAACCAGCATGCACAACTTGTACTTCCTACTCTCAACAAGTGAAGGTATTGCAGTAACTCTCGTAAAATCAGACAGCAGATTATGACTTCTTTTCAGTACGAATGAGATGATTGAGGAGTAATTGGTAGTGGTCAGTGATACGGACAACGCAAAGCTACAATATCTTCATAGTATCATAATATGGCACGATGCTATATAAACAGACAGTACTACGCAATTTTCTATTTTCATCCCACTTTTCGTCCAAAATGGCTACTACTATTGACAATGTTCGTCTAGTCGAGTTCACATACACATATGCCATCAGTGATCGGGAGTAAGTCTAGCTTTTTTTTGTCAAATGGCGAGACGCTTTCTAAGCGAAGGCTATGATGGCATCCGAAGCTAGGAGAGCATGATGTCTGCTGAGCGGCCCAAGCAGACTCGTAAACTGGTGACGCATGACTTTCCTGGTGATGAAAGTAGAGAAACGTGCAGTATACCCTCGCTTCAGACCCCATGCATGATCCTAGTTTCAAAATAGCAGAACCTGCACAACCACGATCAAAGAAGAAGTAGGAAATTCGAACAATGTAGGGAAATTTGACGTCACAGTCATAAGACTGCGTTCATACCAAAGTGAATGAGAGTTTTGGCGCATCGGCGCACCCGCGATTTGGGATTTTTGGCGTACCACGTCACTCTAGCAACGCGGTCAGTTGAACGCGTGCGGTTGATTTCTTTTCTTTCTCCTCTTTCCATTTCTTGATATTTCATATCCTATCGAAAGTCGGTATCTGTTATGGCAAATATCTAAAATCGCGAATGCGCCAATACTCTCATTTTTCAATCAATGCGTATCTTAACCATCACGCAAATGCGCCAATTCTCTCAAATCACAAATGCGCCGCTGCGCCGATCCGCCAATTCTCTTAAATCGCGGATGCACCAATACTCTCACCTTTTTCAATCGATATGTATCTCATGCATCACGCGAATGCGCCAGTTCTCTCAAATCGCGGATGCGCCAGTACTCTCATTTTCTGATCGATATGTATCTCATACAAGACGCGAATGAGCCAGTTCTCTCATTCGATTTGGTATGAACGCAGCTTAAGGGATGTGCACCCATGGCTTACTTGGTCCAAGCTCTAGGAGTATGGAGGGACCTCTTTTCCCGAGTACTTAGGTTTGAACAAAATTATACGCACGTTCGCAGATTAAAGCACGGCTTCCTAGGGGCGGGGTGGGGTGGGGGGAAAGGGGGGACCACTCACGTCACGTTTGCAAGATACCTTTCTGATTGTTTCGCACAGAAACATCCTTCAATGTCTCAGTAACAGTGCAGCAAAATTCATCACCGAAAAAAGTGATGAAAAGCAGTTAAGTTAAAAAATTCTCAGCAACTGCGCTAGAAAAAGGGGCGCGGATTACTGTAGAATATTTCTTTACCCTGCTGCACACTGACATACTCTTACATGATTAAAGACAGTGTTCGGGATAATGTGGGTGACAGGGAATCCCATAAGGAGGCATTGAGTGAAAAACTACGGGTCTGGAAGGCCTATGCATGGCGCAATCCCCCGCGGAAGGCGCCCCCTTGAGCTGTGGCGGAGGCGGTCTCGTCAGGGCAAGCCGCCTTGGTTTAGGGCAGCCCGCCTCCAGGCGACGTGATTAGTGGTTGGTCACGGTGCGGTTGGTCAAGGAGATCGGCAGGATTGAATGTATCGAGCGCGCTTTCTCACTTTTAGCTTGAAACTGACCACATGAAAATAGATGCTGTCGCATTTCCGAACATCCCTTCATGCTTACGTCTTGGTAATGCCAGTGGAAAACCTATGCGGACTACCCGCGTCTTGACGGAAAGGTCGGCCGCGCCCAGAACCAATGGTGGGAAGGGGTTCTATTTCTTGGGTTTTTGGCCACTTTCATTCGTTTTTTCTCCACTTTCCTGTTACTAGGCATCTCGGCTTTCATATTCACTACTTCATATACTTTTTGTCCGAATTTTCCCGAAAGCTGCCTTTAATATGTAACTAACATGTATTATGGGTCAAGTAAAATGATAGAATATAATCTTAAGCTTACCTTGAGTGATGGTACTCTTTTTGGTTGAGTGCAACGAAGAACTTTTGAAAACACGGCAAACAACACATCCCCTTCTTGAAAACAAGGATTTTGACCGCTTTTATCTAACCCTGATGCGAGAGCTTCAGTGTGGATAGCAACTTATTCGTGCATGGAGAATTTTTGCGCATTGCAAAAGTGATTCCGACGGGCCATTACCGCTCACGCTTAGGTGAATGCAAACCAAGCCGAAACATTGTAAAATCCCACTATGTATTTTGCGAAAATAATCAACAGATACCTCCTTCGAAAGATTAAAACTGTAGATTTACGATGTAGGAGTGACGCTGTTGCTATCTGTAGCTTCAAAGAACCGCATATTTGTAGATCATAGGTACGCTACTGACATGTAACAGGTGAAGGCATGGCCACGCAGCATTCAACAAGTTGGACACGAAAGCAATGCGTCATCATTCAACGCTCTCAAAATGCCCCTCCTCTCATTGTGGTAGCATCATGTATGGTTTATATCATAGAGGGGTAAACAGTAACTTGCTACTGTCTACAAGGCATTAGTAGTGCAAACGCACCATACTCAAAAAGAAAATCCCATAGGAGGTGGAAGTCATCCAGGTTATATCGATTAGAAGAAGTTGCTTCCAGTGACGGTGTCAATGTACTTCCTGGTGACATGGACCAGGCCATAGAACAGGCGAAACGTCGTGATGAAGCGTTCGCGCCGACACCTGCACATGTGGAAGATGGAGCTACAAACAAAGGCAAGATTATTATTCGTTCATTTAATCTGCCACTAATCTGCCATTCTGCACGTTCAAGCGTACATATTCACTTACAAGGAAAGTCTTTCAAATCACGACCACGTTCCATCGTATGGGGTACATGCTCGAATTATATAAGTGTGGCCTACTCCTGCTGAGCTGTAGTAGAATGCCGCAAAAAGGGAAAAGTTTTTTTTTACAAACGCGGCTTCCATTCACTTACTGTGAATCACTTACTCTCACTCTGTAACGCATTTACTCTTATTCACTACACTTTGTAGTTTTGAGCATGTGCAGGTTTAGAGATGATCTTCTCTTCACACTTAAGGAAAGCGGTTTCATAAGCGTTCCCCACTGTGAGAATACCACAGCAATCGAATGACCTGCTGGATTCGACCTGAGCTCTTAAGTGGATGGTATGGATGTGCTGTGGAGTTGAACGTGCTCGTGGAATGAATCTGCATTTTTTTCACCTTTTCATCCCCCCATAAGTCTATTAATGCTGAATGGGAGTGTGATTACCACAGCGCCCCAGACTCTCCTCAATCACTAGTTCTTACAATAGAGAATTTGATGATCTGACTCTTTTGAACACGTAAGCCCGTGCCGCTTAAGATTCGTGATTTAGTATTGAATGAGTAATAAATTGTTCTGGGGTGGAGGGGGAGGGGAGGGGTCTAATCCACTCTTAGAAACATTTTTCCAGTCGAATCCAAATTTTTATCCTAACCGAAACGGTGTGCTCTGGTCATGAGGTACATGGTGCCCTTTCTGTGGGTGGAGTGCAAGTGTTCCGACTGGTGAGGCCAGGTCAGGTTGCGCGGCAGACACGCCCATTCGCGCGCGGGGGATTGCAATCAGGTAAAGACAGGTAAAAACACGCTGCCAAAGCCCTCCCCTAAAAAAGATCAAGCAAATCTGGGAGCCCAGACGGCGAAGGACACGCCACCATTCCGGCCAAATCGCGAAGCGTCGCCGCGCGCGGTGTCCCGATTCAGTGCCGGCCTCTAGAAATCGGAACACTTGCAACACCCCCCCCCCCTTTCTGTTTGTAAATGTGGATAACTAACTAAATCGATGAAAATCAATGGAATGTGCGCAGCACGAATGTTTATCGCTGTGCTTCTCCAACCAAGCATCAAACAGGAAAAGCAGTCAGGATTTCCCGACATGGGGCAAAGTCATTTACTTCATCGAGCATGCAGCCAAAGATACACGCCGGCGGCCCAGCGCAAAATCTTAAATTTAGGTCAAAATTTCCTTTCGGCTGCACACACGCCACTTAGGTGAAATCGACCTCTTAACACGATTCTCGAACTTGCTTCGCATGAAATTACTTCGCTGGTGCGCTATAGGCGCTGGCAGGCACAAAAAGGACTGTCATCGCTGAAAGTGGTAATGGAGAGTACTCTGACGCTTTTGAAGAAAGCAGTGCGCTTAAATTTCATATTCATTTGTATACGAACCTAAGAACTGAAATCCAAATTTTGCTATCCATATTAGAATTCGAATCAAACCATCAACCCTCCTTTTGGCATTCGTGGGGTCGCTCAGAAACGATGACACCAAATATATGTTTCATGCACGAACCCTACACAACGCAAAAAACCGCTTTCAAGAAGTGCGCCATGATTTGGAGGACCTTCCTCGTTGGGCATCGATGGCATAAATGCGGCTTTTTTCCAGTTCCCACAGCTTCGACAAAAACTGCGCCCAACGCAGAACGCAGTGGTTGTCTCTCATTAGAGTAACTAGCAACCATTCTGCAAAGTGATCATGTCGTAGTAAGTGCCGGCTCAGAACAAAAGGCGTGCATATATGAAGGCTAATGATGGAAAAAAGGAGACCAAACCGTATGAAGTAGTGGGAGGATGAATTAATTAAAGCGACTGCATGTCTCCTAATAGATCATGGTTTTCTCAAGCGGTTATCAAATTGCGCGCATAAGTCCAACCAATTTGGGCTTCGCTACTTAGGAACGCAGCCACGGAACTAATAATTCCCTGGCTAATGGGTCCACCAGGCTGATGGCACAGCTTTTATTCCAGAAAAGTCGACTAATTCTACAAGGTCTTCTGCAAACATCCCACTACATGATATTGAACGGGTTCTTCCGATCTACTTGAGAGTCTATTACAAAGAAGATGAAAAGGTCGGCGGTTTGCTACATTCGTTCCTATTCAGGGTTGCCTTGAATAAAGTGTTGCCTGTTCTGTTCATCAAGTATTGTTGCCTGTTCTGTTCACAAAGTATAAGATCTTATGGCTACTGTAGATATCCGAATGGGGTAAGCGTGTAGGATTAAGAAGAACTATTCAATTAGGTGTTACCATTTGATACGCAGGGGCATGTTTCACGTTGAAGAAATCGTCCACGAAAGGAATCGTCTTTGTTAGCATATATTAATGTTGTATTTGCCTAATAAGGGCCGCATGCAAAAATTCACTTAAAAAGTGGAAATTCGGCTAAGAAACAGGTTTCCAAATTCTTGGCTGGATGGGTGGGGCCTCCGAGTAAAAACCCCGTCCTGTCATCCGCCGCGCTTGGGAACGTAGAGTGGTACTGTTTACATAACCTCCCAACCCTACAATGCGTCTCCGACCATGGCGGCCGACGGGGTGGGCACTTACTCGGAGGCCCTGTTGTATCGTAGCCAAATTCACATTTTTCGCGTTGAACTTTGCATGCGGTTCACATTGGGCGAATACTACATTAATATATGGGTAACAGAAGAACTCGTTTTCGCTTGGACGATTCCTTTATGAGGTGAGTCGGCCCGATTGACCTGACGCACACCAATACATGGAGTAGACGCAATGCTAGATGCTAGACGCAACACCACAGATACATAAACTGATCCAGACTAAGCGAGCACTGATTGAATACGAAGTGAAAAATAACGAGACACTCTACGAAATGCTTGCTGTTATGCTGCGCAAGTTGAAGGCATTGAAAGGGTGAGTTTCTTGCTTTCAACTGATGCCGCAGACAAAATGAAACATTCTTCAGTAAGAAAGAAGCTGTTGGACGGTTTTATTACACTCAGCGAAAGTTCCGAAATCCAGCCGAGTTGGATTTTAAGTAAGTGTACCATAAGCTGCACGTGATCCTTTCATAACTATATCTTTTTGCAGCAGCTACGCAAAAACCGTGATTGAAGATCTAGCTGAAATGGGTAAAAGCATGTTCTTCGTCTTTGATATGGCTGGAAGGCTTGATTCGGTATGAATAGGGAGAAGAAATACCCTGTGTCAAGCCTTGATTCTGTAGAAAATTGTCATAGAGATGGAAGCTATAAAAAGGATTTTCTTCTTTTTTAGAAGGAAACGGCTGAAGACAGTTCTCTTCGCTGGGTTATTGCTCTCAAATCTTCGAAATCTTCAAGATCTAGCAAGTAAAAACTACTTCATTTTGTCATAACTACATCTTTACATTAATAAACCCTTCTAGCTGGCTGCTTGCCTATTCTTACCGGTTCCCATTAAAGAGTAGACATTGTAAAAAAAAAGCATCAATTCTCTTGCGTCATGCCTACTGCATCCGTAAGAGGTGATGGAATGATTCTTATGCTTTTTGAACACGCATACTTATGTATTCATTTGCTTTCTTACACTCTTTGGGGCTTCACAAAAATACAGATATGCAAATGTCAAGCGACACTTGGTTTAAAAGGAAAAGCACAGCAAGCCATCTCATATGTAAATTCTATTTTACATGAGTAACTTTCAGTATCATGACCGAGGTATGGCAAGGTGGAAAGGTCTTTATCCTCGTACGGAGCGTCAATAAGCACTGGACGACATCCTGGTTCCATTCCACAACGTACTAGACTTGTTGAGGATTCAACCCGAGCGAAACGGTTTGCTCAGGCTCCAGGCTAGCAGATACGAAAGCGTCAGGCTATGAGATCTGCACCACCTCATGATCCTCGAACAAACAGCTAGCTTGCCATTAATCCAATACAACTGAAGATATGCGAAGAGAGCTGATTCCGCGAAGTGCACTGAAGCTCTACGTGCTAGAGTAGATAGTTTGTATTTTGGTCACATTGGAGTGACGTTTATTGGAAGTGAAGTCATTGAGAATGTCAAGAAAATGCAGAGGATCATTTCCAAAACGTTGTGCTCATGTTTTGAGCTCAATAAGCATCCTACTTTATATAATCGGCTAAGTGTGTCTGTTGGTGTGTGTGTGGGTGTGTTTGTGTGTGTGTGTGTCTGTTTGACCGGAAATTCATATCTCGCATCGTAGCGAAGATGGGATCCTGAATTTTAGATATGATATAGGGGGTGGTAAGGGGATCCAAGCGGCGGTAGACCGAAAGTGGTAGCTGCTGATAAGGGATGATAAGGAGCCTCTAAAAGCTGATGTCCCCAAATCCGTTTCGCCTTTCTGGTTGAACCGGGAGCGCCGACACTCATAGATGTTTTGAGGGGTGGGACGGGCACATCAATGGTGGGTGATCTAAATTGATAACGGTTGATAAAATTCGATAAGGAGCGTCAGAAGGCAAATGTCGTTAAATCCATTCCCCCATGCGGGTTGATCCTAGAGCGCCGACACTCATAGATATTTTGAGGGGTGGGACGGGCACATCAATGGTGGGTGATCCAAATTGATAACGGTTGATGAAGTTCGATAAGGAGCGTCAAAAGGCTAATTCAGCCGAATCCAATTCGCTCTCCTGACTAGCGGTGGAATGTTCACACTCACAGGTATTACAGGGTACGAAGACCTTGATGGTGACTTTTCAAAACTGATAAGGGCTCACAGGGGCCGATAGAGCCGTTAGGAAATGGGGAAGGTATAAAGTCCGACACCGCTCACTATTACTATGCGAGCCCTATAGTAAATGCGTCTCATCCTCAGTATTGGATGAACATATTTTGTTTGTGTTCTGATATCTGTTGCCGATGTATCGACCGCTAGATTGCTCAGCCTTCCAAGTAATGATGCATGCCTTTTGATGCTGCGATCTACATGGATGATCAAGATATGATAAGGTTTGTGATAGCAAAGCAAACAATTCATTCTCTCATGCAGTGCCAGCAAAATTACTGGGTATCGACCGCTAGACTATGTAAAATTTCAAATAGTGATGCATGTTCACGAAAACGATAAGCATTGATAACTGGCATATGGATCTACTACCAATATGTAGAGGATAGATGCTCAGCAAATGAACAAATTGCTGCCACCTGATGCAGTTGACTTCAAAACTGTCGATTCCTAAACTATCTAAACTCCTAATAACGACCACTTCAGCCGAAGGGTTAACTGATTAGTGGATCTACCCATGTCATTCCTGAACATTGTTCGTCGCTTTAATTGTAACAAAAGGTATCGACCGCTGAATCATCTGGCCCTCTAAAAAAATGGTGACCTTTCTTAGCGGTATTAGCTTTAATATCGGTTAATATCTATCACCTGTATGTTGAAAGTAGATGCTAAACAAGAGTCAACATTTCCCCTTACATAACTATGTTGTGTTATTCGCGCAGTACTGTGCGGTAGCCCAACTGGTAGATTGATATAAGCCGTTTCGCAGAAGAGTTGTAGACATGCTACCATTCCACATACCACCCGATGAACCATTCTCAGTACATATCATTCGAATTAAAATATATGAATAGGGAGCTCCTGTAGAAGAATCTTCTCGCTCCACTTCCTGCAATGTATCGATTTTATACATCTTTTTGAAATTGTTGGGCTTCACGTTAATGCAGAAGAAGAAGCACAGCAAAGGCACAACTCGCGATCCTCTATTGCTGAAAGTACCGGTCTTGATTCACACACCAGAGCAGAAAACAAACTATAAGCTCAAAGAACGCTGAAAACGAGGTTTCTTGAGTACAGTACTACAATCCATTCCGGAGCGCCTGATAGGGCGTGGCCTACGGACTTGGGTGAGAGTGTATCGAACTCTCTCACTCAGCAATACACTCTCACACTTGCCACCCATTCTTACTCTCGCCACTCACCCAAGTCCTATCAGGCGCTCCAAAATGTAAAACCAAGATTCCGCTTGGTAGTATGACTTGAACATCGACGATATCACCTGTTTCCTCCTGCTGACGTTGTCTTCATCGTTGCCCACATTGGAATTCGTTTCATCCAATGTCGGGCGTGATTTGGACCTGTTAGCGCTGCTCGACTGAGGTGAAGCGGGCGCATTGTTGCGAAGGTGTACAGTGATGTTTCACTCAAGGGTCTACCTGCCCCAAAAAGGTAAGTGCCTATTTTAATTACCGCGTGGTGTGCCTCAAACAGGCAAAACAGACGCAACCTGGTCCTTCGTAGGAGGCTACGTAAACAGCGTTCATTGATTGCCTTTGCTCAACGCAGGAATCATCAATAATGTGTTTATTGATTCGCATTCGGAGCCTACGCAAGAATAGCAAGCGGGTAGAGCTTACCGGACATCTCATGCAGAACAGTATCTCCTGTGAACAGATCTGCTTTACGTTCACACATAGAAGTCAAGTTCAGGCAGTGAAGTAGATATAACAAAACCGGGATAGAGCAGCACCACATATGACAGTAAGAACGATGGAATGATGGTGAGAGTAGGCGGATCGATGAGAGTTTCAATCGTCAATGCCAGATATGTATGCGCACTGGAATTTGCACACAGGTTCCTTGGATTTGATCTACAAACCAACAATAAACAGGATGCAGGCTCACCTGCTAAAACATGAGAGGTGACCTTACAACGGGTTCAAGAAGAAGGAGTAATCCGTCATGAAAATGAACGCAAAACTACTCTTACAGCGTTGTTCAGGTTGAAAGAGGAGCCTGAGAGCTTGTACGAAACTGGGCGTGCACTTGAAGGAAAAATTGGTGCTCGAACGCTATTTTATTGACAATTGTCTGACAATTTAGCATTCAACCAGCAAACAAGGAGGTGGACCAGGGAAATGATCTTTCGATGATCTGCGTGCCACGAACTGAGTCACTACCGCAATTTCTAGGAAGCTGCAGAAACTTGGATTGAGCATTTGCATTCTCATCACGAAAGTTGCCCAGATGCCAAGAGAGCTTCGTTTGCTAACCGGGAACCTTATCCGCTTTCGTAATTTTACCGATCAGAGAAAACCGTTGGAGCATTCGAAACAGCGGCTGTAGAAGGTTATGTTCACCGTTGAATAAGTAGTAAATAAACCTGATCCGGGAGACTTTGGCATACTTAATAGAATGCAGATGAGTGGGACGAATATGACAGAGTTCATTCCTTCTTCTGTTGGCCGTAGGCTAGACTACATAGACGGTGATGATTTGCGGAATCAAAGCATACGTTCCGGAGGAACTCTATAATAAATTAAACAATAATCGAGGAATTTTCCGCGGATGACATCCGGTATATTGCGGATGCGGGACACGCGGAAATGCACTCCTTCATTAACGGTTAAGGAGAAGTGAAAAACAATTCTGTGCACGGCACTTCACTATATTTTTTGAGAGAGAAGGAAAAAAGCTTATTTGCTCAGCCTGAACAGGTATTGCTGCCAACCCTTTGCTTCACGGTTGTCAGCCAGTGGCACTTTTAAGCTGAATATTACCAATAACAACAAGGAAAGCACCGTGCTAAATCAGAGTCTGTGGAAGCTCAAGCCCGAAAATCTTTCTGGGATTTTCGGAATTAAATTCGTTGATGCCAAAGTAGGCAGTGGAGGCTGTCAACATTTTGCTAAGAGATTCAATGCAGAATGACATACCATTCGAAGGCAAAGTTATGATTGTTGGAGGTGCCTCGACAGGCCCTTCCTGTCGTGGAGAAGGGGCATCAAGAAGATCTGGAAAAGGCACTGTCAGGAATTCACGTCCGTGAGAGCAGATCTACCATCCATCCATCAACATGAGAGCTACATCAGATAGTGTAGATTAGGCTAGAATGTTGCTTCAAACTGGTGAGGAGAGTCATCAAGTAGACGATTTTAGCGTTACTGAACTTCAATCCACTCTCAACAGCAGGATTGATCTCATGAGCGATGTAATTGGAGAGACTATAGAAGTCACTAATATGGCAGATCCTGCCAAAACGGCAATTCTTGCTCCTAGGAACACGCAAGAGGCACATACGAATGAGCTGGCTCTGCAACTTGTGCCCTACAACTTAGAACTCACGGTTTATAGGAGTTTTAATGAAGTGGAAAGCGCTGATCCCAGCGACGCATTCAGTTATCAAGGGGGGCACCTCAGTAAGCAACAACCCAGTAGAATGCCGCCGCACGAGCTCAATTAGAAAAGAGGATGCATTGTTGTGCTGCTGACAGCTCTAGACACCTGTGACAAAAGACCTATATAACAGAACTAGACTGACTGCCGAACAGTGCGGCCAATTCGTTCTCGGATGTCGATTTGCAGTTCGAAGCAGGAAAAATCACGCACCTCCATCGACAACTACACGGAACGAGGGCGACAATCTCCGATTCGCATTGCTTTCGCCATCACCATAAACAAGGCTTTTGGTCTGACATCATTTAAAGTCGGTGTGTACCCTCCTGACGATGCTTTCTCTCATGGACAGTTGTATGTTGCTTTGTCAAGAGTTCGAATCATGGATCTCGTGAAGATCCTCTCACCTAAGTCTAAGATCAAAAATATTTTGTGCAGAAATATTTTGTGATCATGATGGTTGGATGTTTTCATAGAGAACAAGTGTGAGTTGCTTCCTTAGACGATAGCGATTCCGTAATGTAGCCGATCCTCCTACTTGGTCTTCTGCAACGATAACTTTTATTCCCTGCTGTCCTGGGTGCGGCAGAGTACATAAATATCAGCTGTAGAGGATACGGAAAAGCACTGCTCTATCAGGAAACTTTGCTGCCAGAAAAGCTAAAAAACGAACAGGAGGGGACGTAATAAGGTAATAGACCTCACTGCTGGATTAAGTGCGGCGATCTCTCTCAGACCATCATTTTTAGAACTTTGTTCTTGGAGTTTTGCAATTTTACTAAGCATAAGCCATACTTTCGCCTCTTTCATTCGCTTGACCAGAGGATAAAAGCTCCTCAATGTCAACTTGAGACTACACACTTCGGCAGAATCCAGTCTCGAAATCTGTTTTTAGATCGGACGTTTTTGCGAATGACGATTCACACTATCTTTACCAATGACGTCTAGATGGACGTGATCAACAAATATTAGGTTGTTGCAAAATTAATTTTGGTTTTAAGGTATGTATAAATAAGTAGATTTTTTACCCTGAACTATTCCATCCCAAGGAACGCCAGGCATACCATTTGGTGGGTTTTTTTTTCTACTCTTTCAGAAACTTCCATGAATGTCGCTCTAAGTTATCCAGCCGGCCTTTTCCAGGGCTGCGTATAATCATGAACCGACGCCACTATCGAGTCATCATGCTTTATGAGTTTAAATTGGAACACTCCGCAGCGGAGGCAGCTCGTAATCTCAGCAGTGTTTTTGGGACGAATTGTCCTTGCGAACGAACAGTGGAGCTCTGGTTTAAAAAATTTGCTTCTGGCGATTTTGATCTCGAAGAGAAGTCGGGTCGCGGCCGCAGGTCATCGCTTAATGATCAAGATTTAAGGAGAGCCGTCGAAGCAAATCCGGAAACGAATACTCGTACGTTAGCAGAAGACCTAGGCGTACATTACTCTACAGTGGCCAAACATTTGCTGACAATCGGCAAGGTGAAGAAGATGTCGAAGTGGGTGCCTCATGACCTGACCGATGAGCAGCGTCTGGCACGTTTCGACACCTGCTCTAATCTCCTAGTTCGCCATAAAAATGAGCCATTTGTAAACCGTATTATAACTGTAGATGAAAAATGGGTTCTTTATGATAACAGGAAGCGGGGATTAGTCTGGGTAGATAAGGATGCTCAAACTTTTTCTAAACCCGACCTTCACCCTAAAAAGGTTATGATTACTGTGTGGTGGTGTTGTAAAGGTGTAATCCATTACAGTTTCTTGCAACCTGGTCAGCCAGTCACAGCAGAGTCTTACTGTTGTGATCTGGAGCAAATGTATAGAAAGTTGCAAAAATTGTGGCCGGCGGTGGTGAATAGAGGAGGGCCGATCCTGTTGCAGGACAACGCAAGGCCACACACCTCACAAATCACTCGGCAAAAATTGACCCACTTGGGTATAGAAGTTCTCCCTCACCCAGCGTATTCTCCCGACCTTTCCCCAACAGACTATCACTTTTTTCGAGCCCTCAATTCTCATCTGCGTCAGAAACAATTTACTAATTTAGACGATGTTGAATGTGCCTTCTTTGACTTCGTTGATTCTCGTGATAGTAGTTTTTATAGTAAAGGCTTGGATTTATTGCGTGTTCGTTGGCAAAAGTGTGTAGATTCTGATGGTTTTTACTTCGATTAATAAACTTGTGTTTAAGCTGAGTTATAGTAGTTTGAAGTATGCGGTCCATTTCCGAATTAATTTTGCAACAACTAAATATATGGGGCTATCCTTGATCTTACCCATGAAGGGCCCATATTCGGAAGACAACTTCAATGCCTACGAGTAACCCACTTCGTATAAAATGAGACGATGCTCCATCAGCGAGCAACATTCATGTCTATGTTGGACTTCTCAACAAATTCGGTGAGTGAATGATGTCTGCCTTTATGTCAAACCAGTTACTGACAACAAGTTATAAGTTTATTAAAAGCCCACGTTTTTGAAACTCATCAAGTGCTCACACTAGGTTTCGTAACGGCTCATGCCATTTCACAGCGGTCAATACGCAGATCGCTTTTATACATGAGGCTGATCTGCAACAATCAGTTGTTACATAGACTTATAAAAGGAATATAAAAAAGCCTAAATGTATGAGCATAATTGTCCCTTGAGCACATTTATGGTGTAAGCAGTGTTAAAACCAACATAGAACCTAGTGTTTGCTGTTTCTTTATTCTTCTGTGCCAACCAGGTTTGTTACGGAACGCTTATTGGTCGACGTTTCGAACAATTCGTCGTTATCGAGACCTAAAAGTTCGGAGCATCCAACCTGTATCTCATCCGGTAAAGGGCTCTGCCATCCTCCTTGTCTTCAACCCACGTAAGATCTTAAACCCGAAAATATTCCAGTAAAGGGAACCAACCCAGAACGTTCCAGCAGGAGTTCCCACTCCGCTTTTTCCAGTGACCGAGTATGGAAAATGAGACACCAGTGGTACTCGAGACCGGTGTTGTCATAATCCACACAGCGAAATAAAAGGCAAAAACTCTGTTGTAATGGCTATGCACTCATTTCGGTTGTTTAGCTTTGGTTCTTTTGCATGGATATAAAACGCCTCCGGAGCTTTCCTGCACCCAATGTCTTCTTCGCGGGCAAGAATTTTGCATTGCAATTTTGCGAATTTTTCGATATTGAAGTCATTGCCTCCGTGCTCTTCTACTCGATGTCTGCCAAGTGGATTGAGCATGTTTTTCCGTCTCTTTCCGGCTAAGTGCTCCTTAACGCGTGTTCCTAGCATTCGTCCCGTTTCTCCAATATAAATCTGGTCACAGTTTGAGCACTGAAGCTGGTATATTGTACCTCTCTGTGCACAGTCTCCCTCCCTTCCATATGGACAAATAGCGCAGTCTTCAGTATTGCATGTGCGATCGTAAAGCCTATTGCGAATTAGTAGACGTTTAATATTGTCGCTTGGTATGCTTACCAAAGCGACTTTATTGGCTAATTCTGCTCGTGCAATACACTGTTTTATTGCTGCGCTGACTTTGTCTGATATGAAAGGTAATTGGAGAGGCACAATGTCCTCGCGATTTCTCGGTGGACGCCCTTTTCCTCGTGAGCCTGATATACAGCTACTTGATATGTAGCCATTCCGTTTTGCAACTTCGGAAGCTAGCTTGCGAGACTCTTCCCGCTCCATGTTGCCTGTACAAACCGCAGTTGCTGTTCTAAACATATTTCGAACAACCGCAACCTTTACAGCTCTAGGATGTGCAGACTTTGCATGGAGTAAGATGTTCTTTGAGCTGCTTTTTCGGTACCATTTCACACTATACTCTCCGTTTGACACCTTATTCTGTGTGTTTAGATAAGGAAGCCACTCTTCTCGTGGAACTTCTCTCGTGAACTTTATGTACTGTGACTGATTGTTGAGGATCACAAATAATTCATCCATTTTCGTCTGCGTTGAGGTGATTACGCAGCAGTCGTCGATATATCGACAGTACATGATGGGCATACGTGCAATCACCGCTCTTTCTATTCTACCCATGAAGCATATTGCTAAGACTGGAGCTAGCCGTTGGCCCATCGCAAGCCCCCACTTTTGAGAAAAATAATGTCCATTCCACTTGAAGATGTTACAATTGAGGCACTCCTTAACTAGAGTCATAATATGTACTTTGCTTAACCCGAACGTCCTAATTTCGGTGTAGTGCTCATCCAGCATCTCAGAAAGAGCTTGAAGAGCTTCGCTGTTATTTACATTCGTATAAAGCGCAGTTACATCAAATGACTCTATCACACAGTTTTCCGGAAGTCTACAAGAACGTAGTCGCTCTAAGAAACTTCCGGTGTTAGGTAGGTGTGAAGGTACGAATCGAAGGAGTTGACCAACAATCTATCGAAACCTCCTAGGCGTGGCTGTAAAACAAAAGCAACACTCGTTGTATTCGATGTTACTAAAATGTAACGCAAAGGAGGAATCTTGTCAGAGACTGCTGTCGAGCCCTTGCTGGAGAGCGATTGAGGGTGGATCCTAAGAAATTTGTAACTCTATCCGGTCTAGAGCAAAAGCAATTCTGATTCGCAAATACAACGGGGAATGGTAAACGGACAAATGTGCGGTGGTACTCACTACCGCAACGGGTGAGCTTGCGTCGCGGTTCGTCGTCAGTGGGCACAGGTTTTCTCCCGTCTCGTCGCTCCGTCTGCGCACTCCGCGTAAGAGAGTGCACGTGGCGAGATACTCGCATGGTTGGTACGGAAGCCAACGTTGATCTCATCGGGTAGTCCGACGAGACGGAGGATACTGTGGAGCAGCGGTGAAGTAGAGGAGGATGATCCGTGGTCATTGCGATTGGGGTTCCAAATCGCCAATTTAGTAATTGCGGGAGCCTTCGGTTCCCGTTGTTGTAGGGTCGGCGCACTATAGCGGCGAATGCAGAGTTGCTTCTGTCTCACTGCTCTCAACAACGATATTTGGCGACACCCCATATTAGCCCCCACGTTGGGGCTTCCTTCCCTTGCAGGCTTAGGTTAAAATGGACACTTGAGTATACATTCTGCGATGACGAGTGTAGCTTTCTTCTCACCGATGACATAAACTCAACAACGATATTTGGCGACGGCCCATATTAGCCCCCACGTCGGGGCTTCCTTCCTTTGCAGGCTCAGGTTAAAATATACACTTGAGTTTACATTCTGTGATGACAGGTGCCGCTTTCTTCTCACCGATGTCATAACAACAACGATATTTGGCGACGGCCCATATTAGCCCCCACGTCGGGGCTTCGTTCCCTTGCAGGCTTAGGTAGAAATATACACTTGAGTATACATTCGGTGATGACAAGTGTCGCTTTCTTCTCATCGATGCCATAAACTCAACAACGATATTTGGCGACGGCCCATATTAGCCCCCACGTCGGGGCTTCGTTCCCTTGCAGGCTTAGGTAGAAATATACACTTGAGTATACATTCGGTGATGACAAGTGTCGCTTTCTTCTCATCGATGCCATAAACTCAACAACGATATTTGGCGACGGCCCATATTAGCCCCCACGTCGGGGCTTCCTTCCTTTGCAGGCTCAGGTTAAAATATACACTTGAGTTTACATTCTGTGATGACAGGTGCCGCTTTCTTCTCACCGATGTCATAACAACAACGATATTTGGCGACGGCCCATATTAGCCCCCACGTCGAAGCTTCCTTCCCTTGCAATGCGCGCGAAGCGCGCGCGACTCTTGGCTTGCCGCTTTAGCGGCGAGTTAGGAGTCACTCTTTTACACACACCTTAGTAAACGAAGATCTCATGTGCTGCTCACGAAGAGCCTTGCCCGATGAGATAAGAAGACCTAGAGCTCATAAGCATGCCAGCGCGCCATGATGGAGGCCGCGACGCGTGAGCTTATGCGTCGCGGCAGCGAGTACCGCCGCACATTTGTCCGTTTACCGACACTCAAATACAACACCCTAAAGAAAGAACAAATCGGGAATTATACCAGAGATAGGGTCGACTTACCCTCAAATCACCAGTCTCAGGAGAGTACCATCCGTGAAATGAACAACAACTCACAATATCGGGCAAGAGTAACTGTGATTGGCAATGCACTCATTTCGCAGAGCGCGCTAGACTTCCTCAGTCTAGGATCATCCTTTTCGATCGCCCAAGGGATAGAGTCCTCTACGTATCGCAAAGCAGTCTCAGGGCTCTATAAACTGAGAGATCACCTCAGAAAGAATGCAAGTCGCGGTGATCAACAGCGCACAGATACAGAGCCTGAAAGGCCGGGACTAGGGGTCATTCCATTCCCACGTGCGTACTATAAGGAACCACAACCCTTCGCCGAAGTAGACAGCAAATTTCGGGTACTTTCATCAGGAGTGCTTGAAGTTTTAAACAAGTACAAGCGCGAGAGGTTTTCGAATCTATCAAAAACTCAGTGGGAAGGCCTTAAAGAAATACGAGAACGCATAGCAAGGAATGAAATTCGTCTTTCTGTAAGCGACAAAGGAGGAGAGTTTGTGGTTTTACCTCGTACATTAGATCGGGAAATCACAGAACTCCATCTAAGTGACCCATCTGTATACAGCCGCACTACCGAAAAGACGTTTCTCACACAGTGTCACAGGTTGAATGCATCATGGATTTCAACAGGAAAGGCAGCTGGACTGGATAAAAGGTTAGTTAAAAGACTGAAGCTGGATAATCCCTCCTGCCCTGTATTTTACAGCCTGATCAAGACACATAAGTTATCTAATGAAGGCGGACACTCGGTCAATGCTAGCGATTACAAAATACGACCCATAATTAGCTGTGTGGGAGGACCAAAAGATCGTGTTTCGTGGTTTCTTAACAAAACTGTTGGTCAACTCCTTCGATTCGTACCTTCACACCTACCTAACACCGGAAGTTTCTTAGAGCGACTACGTTCTTGTAGACTTCCGGAAAACTGTGTGATAGAGTCATTTGATGTAACTGCGCTTTATACGAATGTAAATAACAGCGAAGCTCTTCAAGCTCTTTCTGAGATGCTGGATGAGCACTACACCGAAATTAGGACGTTCGGGTTAAGCAAAGTACATATTATGACTCTAGTTAAGGAGTGCCTCAATTGTAACATCTTCAAGTGGAATGGACATTATTTTTCTCAAAAGTGGGGGCTTGCGATGGGCCAACGGCTAGCTCCAGTCTTAGCAATATGCTTCATGGGTAGAATAGAAAGAGCGGTGATTGCACGTATGCCCATCATGTACTGTCGATATATCGACGACTGCTGCGTAATCACCTCAACGCAGACGAAAATGGATGAATTATTTGTGATCTTCAACAATCAGTCACAGTACATAAAGTTCACGAGAGAAGTTCCACGAGAAGAGTGGCTTCCTTATCTAAACACACAGAATAAGGTGTCAAACGGAGAGTATAGTGTGAAATGGTACCGAAAAAGCAGCTCAAAGAACATCTTACTCCATGCAAAGTCTGCACATCCTAGAGCTGTAAAGGTTGCGGTTGTTCGAAATATGTTTAGAACAGCAACTGCGGTTTGTACAGGCAACATGGAGCGGGAAGAGTCTCGCAAGCTAGCTTCCGAAGTTGCAAAACGGAATGGCTACATATCAAGTAGCTGTATATCAGGCTCACGAGGAAAAGGGCGTCCACCGAGAAATCGCGAGGACATTGTGCCTCTCCAATTACCTTTCATATCAGACAAAGTCAGCGCAGCAATAAAACAGTGTATTGCACGAGCAGAATTAGCCAATAAAGTCGCTTTGGTAAGCATACCAAGCGACAATATTAAACGTCTACTAATTCGCAATAGGCTTTACGATCGCACATGCAATACTGAAGACTGCGCTATTTGTCCATATGGAAGGGAGGGAGACTGTGCACAGAGAGGTACAATATACCAGCTTCAGTGCTCAAACTGTGACCAGATTTATATTGGAGAAACGGGACGAATGCTAGGAACACGCGTTAAGGAGCACTTAGCCGGAAAGAGACGGAAAAACATGCTCAATCCACTTGGCAGACATCGAGTAGAAGAGCACGGAGGCAATGACTTCAATATCGAAAAATTCGCAAAATTGCAATGCAAAATTCTTGCCCGCGAAGAAGACATTGGGTGCAGGAAAGCTCCGGAGGCGTTTTATATCCATGCAAAAGAACCAAAGCTAAACAACCGAAATGAGTGCATGGCCATTACAACAGAGTTTTTGCCTTTTATTTCGCTGTGTGGATTATGACAACACCGGTCTCGAGTACCACTGGTGTCTCATTTTCCATACTCGGTCACTGGAAAAAGCGGAGTGGGAACTCCTGCTGGAACGTTCTGGGTTGGTTCCCTTTACTGGAATATTTTCGGGTTTAAGATCTTACGTGGGTTGAAGACAAGGAGGATGGCAGAGCCCTTTACTGGATGAGATACAGGTTGGATGCTCCGAACTTTTAGGTCTCGATAACGACGAATTGTTCGAAACGTCGACCAGTAAACGTTCCGTAACAAACCTGGTTGGCACAGAAGAATAAAGAAACAGCAAACATCTATACATGCCCAGGTTTCAAGAAGATTGAACATGGAATAGACCTAATATTTGTGATATAGCACGATTTCACAGGTAGATCATTAAATATACCTTGCTCATACAAAGCTAAGTTTTTCCTTATTCATCACGTACCTTTTTTTAACGGATCAGGCGAACTCCCCCTTGCCAAAAATGGATACTTTTTAACACGAATATGGGCCTGCCATAATTGTTAAATACGCTAAGTCATGCACTTGTTAAAAGATAGTAAGATAAAGTGAACAGAAAACAACGAAAACTTTCAAACAGAGAAGCAATGCATGTAATGCATAAGAGCATGTATAAGTACAAAGTTCTTTGAAAATTATTTATTGATGTTTAACCTATTAATTAGTTTCCTTCGTTTCTGTAGGCGAGCTCCCACTTGCCAAAACACTGGATATTTTCAGACACGAAGATGGGTCAGCAACAACTGTTTAACACGCTGATTCATGCACTTGTTGAAAGGTAATAAAATAGTTTAAACTTATAAACAACGACAACTTCCACAGAAGGACAATGAATGTAATGCGCAAGAACATATCTAAAAACAAAATTTCTAGAAATCGATCAATGCTCACCTTTGGTATTTGCCGTTCAAACAAATTCAAGCTTGTGAAATTGCCACTGTTCACCTCTAAACATGCAATCGGCTCTGCAAGAATTTGGTTATGCAAACTAAATTCGAATTCGGGCGATTCGGCTGCCTAAGTCGTACTCATGCCATCTCGCGACGAATTTGATCGTGAACTGCGCGATCATCCTGCCGTGGATAAGAAAGGAGGAAAACGTGAAAGACCATCTCATCAGTGCCACGTTGACGAGTTCCGGCGAGAGAAGAACGAGCCGATGGTCCGTGCTGCTGAAGATGAAGAACTTTGTAGACTCGGTGTCCCGTTCTTTGAAGAACCCGAGAAGCAATACAACGGATATCGATCCGCTGTTTCGGACGTCCGGAAGAATCAAGTCACGCGAATATGGCCTCGACGTTCATATGCTTCATCGAGTACACCTTGGTCTGCTGTCTTGGAAACTTTCTGTTCTGCAGGAAGCGTCTTAAGGACCGACGTCTTTTCCTGGTCCCAAGCCGTGGTTTAGGTCTACCATTCCAACGTCTTTCATCCGCTCTTTGAAGACCATTCCAGTATCGTTCCGCTTGTGTCGTGTTCCATCATCGGCTGTGGCCAGTTGAAGCTCAATGGAATTTCATATACGACTGGTGTTTTGAGTGTGACCGTTCGCCCCGAGGATTGCGAGATACAGCCCGTTGCGAGCGCTGATTCCAGTGGAGTTTCTGTTGCTGGTCAAGGAACATCGTTATCGAAGAGGAGAGCCATCGATGTATCCAGTGATCGATGGGTGCCGCATCTCGTCACGGTCACTACTGAGACTCTTCGTCCGACAGTTCTAGCCATCTTGTCTCAGGCAACTCCTGTTGATGAGCGGCGCTACTTCCGTACATGGATCCGATTCCTGGTGCCAGTTGGAATTCGAACGACATACTCGAGAATCCTGATGGAATCTGGCCCGCCAATTACATCACGCAGCATGTTTGCATCAAGGATATTCGAACGTTCAACTCCTATATTGAGTATATCGGGAAGAGATTCTTCCGTCTGTTCTGCAATGTCGAGATGAATGAAAGTGGAATCCCTTTTGCACTTGTTAGTCTCGATCATGGTTCTACTCTTCTGTCGTCTGAGCCAAGCTGACTCTATGGTGACGTAAGTCCCCGATGTTTAGGGTTTCAATACACCCATTACAAACTTGACTGAATGTTGAACGATGACGCGCCCAAAGTTGGTGTGTAATACATGAGCTGAGTATCACAACTAATCCTACTATATATAATTCGCTTAGTATGTCTGTGCGTGTGTGTGTATGTGTGTGTGTGTGTCCGTCCGTCTGTTTGTCACGAAATTCATATCTCGCGTCGCAGCAAAGCTGGGACGCTGAATTTTGCAAGTGATATAGGGAGTGCCAAGGGAACCCCAGCTGTGGTGGACCGAAAGTGATAGCTGCTGATAATGGCTGATAAGGAGCGTCGGAAGGCAAATGTCGTCGAATCCGATTCGCCTCTCGCGTTGATCCAACAGCGCTAACACTCATAGGTGTTGTGCGGAACGGGAAGGGGACATTGATGGTGGGTGATCCAGCTTGATAACGGTTTATAAGATTCGATAAGGAGCGTAAAAAAGACTAGAGTCGTTAAATCCGTTTCGCTTTTCGCATTGGTCCCAGAGCGTTCATATTCACAGGTGTTTTGCGAAGTGGAACGGGGTCATTGATGATGGCTGATCCAAACTGAAAATTTTTGTTAAAATTTGATAAGCAGCATGGGAAGACGAATGTCGTCAAATTCGTTCCGCCCTTCGCGTTGATCCAAGAGCGCTGATACTCATGGTGTTTAGCAGAGTGGGACGGGGACATTAATAGTGGGTGATCCGTGGGTGATCCAAACTGATAATGGTTGATAAGATTCGATTAGGAGCGTGAGAAGGAAAATGTCATCAAGGCCGGTACGCTTTTGCGGCTAACGGTGGAATGTTCTCATTCGCAGGTATTGTAGGGTACAGGGACCTCATTGGTACCGTTGGGTACAGGGGCCTCAGTGATGACGGCTTAATGGCTGATAAGAACCGTTAGGAACGGATGGGATGAAATCCTTTACATCGCTTGATACTACTATACGACCGCTTCAGCGAAAGCGTCTGATGCTCAGTGTCGTTAAATGAACATATTTTGTTTGTTTGCTGATATCACTGGCCGACGTATCGACCGCTGAATTGCCTAGCGTTCCAAAAAATGGTGCATTTCTTTTGATATTGCGATCTACACTGATAATCATGATACACCTATATTTGTGATAGCAGAGCAAGCGTTTCACTCGGAATCACTTTCTAATGCGGTACTGGCAGCAACGTTCGGTATCGACCGATAGACTACGTAAAATTCCAAGTAGTGAGGCATGTTTACGAAAACGATAAACATCGATGAGCGGGATATGGATCTACCATCAATGTGTAGGAATTAGATACTTAGTAAGTGAACAAATAGTTACCAATGGATGCAATCGAATACAAAACTATCAATCTCTAAACTATCCAAACTCCCAATGATGACCACTTTAACTAAACCAGTTGGCTGGCGCACAGTACTGTGCGCGATTCGTGTCGATGACGTGCAAAACGGGTTCGATGCAAAGCGACTGAAGTATAATAACACCGGAATGCTTTTTTTTACGCCATCTTCTCTGCTTTTATCCAAATAAATAGCTCAGCTGAAAGCAGAGGAAAGGAAATTTCCACTCACTATACACAACTGTGGTCGTGCCGTCAAACCCATTTCGCACAACATCGCCATGAATCGCGCGCAGTAGTGTGCGCCCGCCAACTGGTATTATTTGATTTCTCTTGTTGGCGGGATAGTTGGTTTGTTTTCACGTATAAATCATCCCTTCTGCCTCATTTCACACACTCCTTTTGCCCTGTCTCTTCCTTGGTTTGTCTATTCATTCCTTCTCCTATCAGTTCTTATTCTTCAGATGTTGTACTGTTCGTATTAGCTTCGCTCTTGCCCGTTACATAGGCTTTTTGATGTCGCCCGATTTTTAGGTAAAAATGTATGGGTTGCAGATATATATGGTTCTTTATTTGACTATTGTAAGGATATTTATATGTCAATTTATTTCGTGGAATATATATCAAAACACAGGTACGCTATTTCAACTTTATTTTATTGGTTTCTTAGTAACCTTTTACTGGATTTTTGTATTTGATTTTTGTTATTTGTTTTTTGTTTTTCTACTGGTATTCACTATTTTGTATTTTTAGGTCTTTACTGACTTTTAACTACTTTATTGTTTTCATCAACACCATTTCAATGAACCTTCGGTGTGGATGAAAACACAGTAGTTCGTCTGAATTTGAGGCGAAACGAGCCAATCAATTTACATACTAACATCAGTACATTTTGAGACCTTATTCGCCTTATCCTTGGAAAAGCCGCTTCGTTCTATCGCTCATGGTCAGATGGCTGGTGAATGTGGTTGCAGAACGTGTAACAACTATGGCAAGTTCCAAAATGACAGCTATATAGAGCTGCTGGACTATGCATTGGAAATCGGCCGACGTTATGCAAACTAAGTTGTAAACTTTTTAGAAGGTGTTAATAGCTAGTCAAAGTGTATAAAAGAATGCACCGTATTCAGCAAGTAAAAGGACATTGCAAACAAATTGAAATAACACTCAAGCAACTCAGTACCGATGGCTTGAAATTAATTTATGACTGTTGGATCACGATACTGTGTGGAACAGTCCCTCATATATAGTAATGCTCTGGATGTAGTGCCTGTGCTCTCAGGGTTTTACATATACTTCTACATATACTTCTTCAAAAAAAGATATTCCAGTGTTCGCTTGATTGACTGTCTGACGTCTAACCATGTGGCATGAAACTCGTTGAAACGCAATAAGATCCAGCATTTGTAACTATCTGCACTCTCTTCAATCTCCCTATATCTATACGGATAAGATATTCAAAGAGGCGCATGCTCATCTGTCTGGTGTATAACCACAGAAAGGGTGCCCGTTGCGTAGTAAGGATATTCGTCGTACCACTAACATACAATTACAAGAAAAGGATGCTGATCTGAAAACCTAGAGCATGGATAAATATATTGATAGAATTATGTTTTTCAACCTTTTCAGCTTTGGTAACCGCAGTTAACCGCTATTTGGTACCTGTTGTGAGAATGTTTGTGTTTTGATATTTTGGACACAGTCTCTTCATTAATAATCATTCACTTCTTTAACATATGATTATGTCTGATCCATACTCCATCATGGTACTCGAACGTAACCGGAACGTGCTTCCTTCCTTTTTACTCTAGTGTTATTCTTGTTTTACTTTCTGCTATTGTGCTTTATTTTAGCATCACCTACTCCTTTCGCTTCGGTGATTACCAGGTTAAAACGCGAATAGAGTAATAACTCGATTTTTCGGGATACATGCACACCTGATTATAACAGCTATGCAGCGACATTGGACACTGGTATTTATACATAATTCACAACTGTTGTGGGATAAAATGTGTATCAGCCACAGGTTCTCTTTTTCCATCCATCAACTAAAAGAAGTACCTTCCTGATGCTTGAAGCTTCCAATTAATTTATTCTCAGGGTGCCTCTCGTGCCTTCTGGTAATGTCTAAAGTCCACTATTGACTACTTTTTAATTGAATGTAGCAGGTTAGCGTGTAGCGTGTAGCATGTTGACACTCATTCACCACTATCTTGATTATCTATGCTCTTATTATAATAACATTAGATATTTTTCTCTTCAACAATTATATTGGGTACACAATTACTTACCCCAGGTATACTACTTATAACAATAGTGTTATACTTCAGTAAAATAAGTTATTAGTCACACATGCAACTCTTGTTCTCAAAACTTATACATAGTTGGTCTCTCCTTAATTCAATCTCTTTTTTTTTCTTTTTTCATGCTATTTACTGAACCAATCCCGTACATACCATTTTTATATAAATTCTTTCCATTTACTATTTACAAACTCTGCTTTATAAACCTTTTGATGTCCTTCTATATAACAAGCACTTACTAATTTACTTCATCTTTTTTGAAGAGTTCAGTACCTCTATGAGAATAGGGATTGGAGCTGATGATGTTATGCGGGTCAAAAGTGGCAAAGAGGGGACAACTCTTGGCGCTTTCAGCGCTGGTCGTTCCCTTCGGAAACAAACAGGGATTACCAATTCTGGGCTGCAGCCTAGCCGATCCTTCGGGAGACTCCTCTTTGCGTATGGGTTTGGTCGCTCATGCGCTCAGATTTAGGGCCAAAAAACAATCAAAAAGCAAGCACCAATGGTTAGTACTCTAAAACAAGATCCATAAAGGCAGGAGGAGAGTCCATTGGTTACATTATTTCAGACTGGAAATAATAACAAGAGTTGTATGCGAGAATAACAAGGACATGCAGGATCTGTAATATTACTGATACTAAAGATTATGTGGTTTCGAAAGTAACAAGATTGCTAATTAATACATACGAGGAAAGCATTACCAATTGAAATACAGGAAATGTAGTTTATTGTCTCACCTCAAACGAATGTGGATTACAGTGCGTGGGTATCACTACAAAAAACTTGAGATTAGAGTCAGAGAACACATAAATAACATCGATACTCATAATGTTCACACCACATTGTTTAACCTCTTATATGATTGTGAAAAGGTCAAAGGGAGCTCTTTCGTACACTATCAATTCTAATAACAAGATGATCTTCATTGGAAAAAAGAGTTGTTCTGGATAAAAGTGTTAGTTACAGCCCATCCTTTTGATGATAATATTTAAGGATACAGGGACATTTCCAATATTGTTTCACCAGTAATGATAAAAAATAATTCACCCTACTTCACTTTTGGAGTGGTCAAAAATAAAAACAATAGAGGTACTAACAAAAAGCATGAAAAGAAGGAGCGTGGGGCTATAATGTAGTTCTAGAAGTAATAAAAGATGATACTGTCACTCATATGGAATACTATTGATTGATCGAAAAATTTGGAAAGCAGAAATTAATAAACTTATCAACGTTTCTTTGCATTAAAATTCTTAAAAAATACTAGGTTCCTCATATCTAGCTTATTTTCACCATAGGACAATAGATAAAAAAATCATTAATGATTTTCATAATGTCAAAATTGATTTCTGCACTAAAGTATTCAATGAAAGTCCTTTCAGCAAAATTCTAAACTGCTACTGTCACACAGATACCCCTCAAAAATAGTCACAATAACAAAGCTTGCAAGCCCCTCAGAATTATTTATAATAAGTATAATAAAGACTCTAGTAAAATTTTCTATTACAACAACGTGCTGAAAAATCTGGAGGCGAATAAACTGGTTAATATCATTTGCAGTGAATGCATTTGTGCTACTGGCACAGTTGATAATTTAATATATAAACAACATGGACATGTAATAACAGAAGACTTGAATATAATACAGGAGCACAAGCTCAGGAGTTTGAGCTTGTGCACATAGACATTAGACAAAACTTAGTGCACATAGACAGCAATTGTATTCCAGTTACCACGGAAAGATAAAAGCACTTCTATTTCACAGCAATATCAGATGCTGGGAGGAAGTACTTTCCCAAGATTTGAATAATTGCTACCATGACCATTACGTATTCTATCTATCGAAAAACCTAGCAAAAATTATGGCATAATTTGCAAAAAGTTTCATCTAATAACAAATATGAAGGAAATGGTGATAACTCATCATAATGTATTATGTAATTTTGTATAAGAAGATAATACTTATGAAGATATACCTGGTAGCAGGTTCCAACTTCTCTCTTCGTATAACCTCGCATCGATAATGTATTAGAAGTTCTTCTGTTGTGCCAACGAGGTTGTTAGGTGGAATATTTATTTACGGCCTGACGTTTCGACAGGATCGTCTTCCTTGAAGGCCCAATCCACCACCGTACGAGTGGAACAACGCCACTCCGAGTTAGCTGTAATTAGTGAATTATGTGTTGTCACTAATTACAACTAACTCGGAGTGGCGTTGTTCCACTCGTACGGTGGTGGATTGGGCCTTCGAGGAAGACGATCCTGTCGAAAGGTCAGGCCGTAAATAAATATTCCACCTAACAACCTCGTTGGCACAACAGAAGAACTTCTAATACCTGGTAGCAATAAAATTTCACTGTTCTCAATATAAGGTATTTTTCATTCGTAAAAACATTCACATGAACGTAGGTTACGACTTATCAATTATCTATGTCATGCAGAAATTACATAAAAATCCTATTAAGTTCAGATTTCATCACTGGTGCTTATGATAGTAGTGTTAAAACTATAACTTTAGAATTACACACTATTTTCATGGCCATCAAATCGCATTTGTCGATCACTATAAAGTCATACAAGATCGTAATAAAACTATAATAGCATACTTGTCAACTAGCAATATTAACTTGTGTACGAAACTTCCAAATAGTCTTGAAATTTGATAACTGCTGTTTATCGCCGCAGCTCGCGATGTGATAGTTACTACAAGGATGCTGAGTTATGGGCAAAAGCTTCGGTGTCGTACGGGACTCGAACCCGCACTTCATCCTTTCCGGGGATATGTGCTAATCCATTACACTACCGACACCCCTTTCACCTTAACTCAGCTTTTGAATGGTATATTTACCATAGCTTATCAGCACTCACACGTTGACGTGTTGAGAAGGTTGGCCAATATCGACATCGAACCGTGAAGCTGAAAGCTTTAGTACTGATACTAAAGCTTTCAGCTTCACGGTTCGATATCACGGTTAGTATTGATACTAAAGCTTCCACCTTCACGGTTCGAGGCCGATATTGGCCAACCGGCTCATACGTTATACGTGTAAGTGCTGATAAGCTATGGTAAATATACCATTCAAAAGCTGAGTTAAGGTGAAAGGGGTGTCGGTAGTGGATTAGCATATATGCCCGGAAAGCATGAAGTGCGGGTTCGAGTCCCGTCCGACACCGAAGCTTTTGCCCATAACTCAGCATCCTTGTAGTAACTTTCGAATATTCCTTATAAAAATTTGAAGTTACACACAGCTGACATGTCCACCAATTTGGAACATAACCTCATCATAAACAGTATTGAAGGTATATCAATTTTATGTTTTAAAAAGCAAGTAGAACCTAGATAGCAACGAATGGATATCATGTCTTTTATAGTGACTGTGAAAAAACAAGGGATAACTATAGATACTACCGTATAAGTGATTTAATATACTTCGCGGAATATATTTTGACTCACCTTATCTTACATGGAATACGGTTATGCTAGACTTACTGATTTTAGCTTACAAACACATGGATGACTTATTAGTAATTTATAATCAAAACGAGGTTGACATAAATACCAGATTAATTGAAATATTGGGTTGGGGAATAAGTCCCCGCCGTTTCTTTGACCCCGTTTTTCACATTGTTTCCGAGTGTCGGTAAACGGACAAATGTGCGGCGGTACTCACTGCCGCGACGCTTGAGCTCACGCGTCGCGGCCTCCATCATGATGCGCGCTGGCATGCTTATGAGCTCTAGGTCTTCTTATCTCATCGGGGGAGGCTCTTCGTGAGCAGCACATGAGATCTTCGTCTACACGGTGTGTGTAAAACAATGACTCCTATTTCGCCGCTAAAGCGGCGAATCAAGAGCCGAGCGCGCTTCGCGCTCATTACAAGGGAAGGAAGCCTCGACGTGTGGGCTAATATGGGCCGTCGCCAAATATCGTTGTTGAGTTTATGACATCGGTGAGAAGAAAGCGACCCTTGTCGTCACAGTATGTATACTCAAGTGTATATTTCTACCTAAGCCTGCAAGGGAACGAAGCCCCGACGTGGGGGGCTAATATGGGCCGTCGCCAAATATCGTTGTTGAGTTTATGACATCGGTGTGGAGAAAGTGACACTTGTCATCGCAGAATGTATGCTCAAGTGTATATTTTAACCTAAGCCTGCAAGGGAAGGAAGCCCCGACGTGGGGGCTAATATGGGGTGTCGCAAAATATCGTTGTTGAGTTTATGACATCGGTGTGGAGAAAGCGACACTTGCCATCACAGAATGTATGCTCAAGTGTATATCCTATACATATATATAAAGCAGGAGTTTGGTGTGTTTGTGTGTGTGTGTCCGTTTGTCTGTTACATGCACTCTTAGTTCAACCAGAAGTTTGTCGTGTTTGTGTGCTTCTGTTTGTCACGTTGCACTTTCAGTTAAAACGTGGAGAGGTCGGGCAAGTATGGAGTATGTAGGGGTTGACCAAAGTGCACGAGGATCATAACATGAAGATCACATGAACTAAACCTAACCCCGTCCACCGTGGCCGCGGCTTGCGCAGAAATAATTCTCAAAGAGTCGGGTAAATTAGGAATGGGCCTGTAGAGGTCGGACAAGTTACGATTCGGTAGGGCCAACCCATGTGTATGGAGCACATAAGTTCTATGACTCGCCCCGTCCACCATGGGCTGGGCTTGCACCGAAGTTGATGGGTGCTCGAATTTAAGTCTTCACTTGGGTTCCAAAAATCGGGAAGGTCAGGAATGGGTCTGTTGAGGTTGTGCAAGTAAGGACTGAGTAGGGACTACCGAAACGTAGAGAGCACATAACAAGCAGGTTAGGAACGGGTCTGATGCCGAAATCCTATACATCATACTCTATATATAAACCAGAAGTTTGGTGTGTTTGTTTGTTTGTGTGTCTGTCTGTCTGTCCGCACACCGCATAATTTCTATCTCGCGTCGCAGCAAAGCTGGGATCCTGAATTTTTAAGATAATGTAGGGGTGTTAAGGGGACATCAATGGTGAGGGAACGGAAGTGATAGCAACTGATAAGGGCTGATAAGGAGCCTTGACAGGCGAATGGCGGGAAATTCATATCTCGCGTCGCAGCAAAGCTGGGATCCTGAATTTTGAAGATAATATAGGGGTGGAAAGGGGACATTAATGGTGAAGGAACGGCAGTGATAGCAACTGATAAGGGCTGATAAGGAGCCTCGAAAGGCGAATGGCGAGAAATTGATATCTCGCGTCGCAGCAAAGCTGGGACTCTGAATTTCTGAAGTGATATAAGGGGTGGTAAGGGGACATCAATGGTGAGGGAGCGGAAGTGATAGCAACTGATAAGGGCTGATAAGAAGCCGCGAAAGGCGAATGGCGAGAAATGGATATCTCGCGTCGCAGCAAAGCTGGGACTCTGAATTTCTGAAGTGATATAAGGGGTGGTAAGGGGACATCAATGGTGAGGGAACGGATGTGATAGCAACTGATAAGGGCTGATAAGGAGCCTCGAAAGGCGAATGGCGAAAAATTCATATCTCGCGTCGGATAACTAAGGTATTTCTATGTGCTCTCTAAAACGCAGCTGTGTTGTGATGGGCCGGTGTGTAAAGGAGGCATTACCTAGGGATACACCGAGGGTACTCATGTCACTCCCACAGTCCAGCGTTAACCATTTACAACCTGTCTGCACCACATACACCCCTGTCTCATTGTTATGATGTCTCAACTGAATTGCTGTCTGGAAAGGTCGGGCATGTTAGAATTGGGTAGATGCTGACCTACGCGCGCAGAGCACTTAAGAATTAAGCCTAGCTCCGCCCACTGTGAGCGGGTCTTGCGCGGAAACTGCCGGTGTTCAAATTTAAGTCCACGCTCAGGTTCCAAAAATCAGGCAGGCTAGGAATGGACCTGTAGAGGTCAGGCAAGTTAGGGATGGGTTGGGGTAAGCCAAAATGTACGGAGCACATGAAAGGCAAGCTAAAACCAGAAGTTTGGTGTGTTTGTGTGTGTGTGCGTGTATGTGTCCGTTTTTTGTCACATAATCTACTCTCAACTCAATTGCAACGTGGAGAGGTCGGGCAAGTTGGGGATGGGTAGGGGTTGACCGAAGTGTGCGGAGCTCATTAAGGACTAAGCCTAGCTCCGCCCACCGTGAGCGGGGCTTGCGCAGAAATGGTTGAAAAAATCGGCTAAATCAAGAGTGGGCCTGTAGGGATCGGGCAAGTTAAGATTCGGTAGCCTCATCTCAACTGTATCCTGGAGGGTCGCGCGAGTTAGGAGTGGGTAGGGGCTGACCTAAGCGTACAGGGCATATAAGAACTAAGCCTAGCTCCGCCCACCATGGGCGGGTCTTGCGCCGAAATCGATGAATAAACGAATTTAGGTCCCGCTCAGGTGTTGGAAATCGGGCAGGTTAGGAAAGAGTCTGTTGAAGTCGCGCATGTAAGGACTGCAGGGGACTGACCAAAGTAAAGGGAACACACAACAAGCAAACTAGGCACGGGCTGTGGAGGTCGGGCAGGTTAGTATTGGGTAGGGACCAAGTGTACGGAGCATAAGTTCTAAGCCTAGCTCCGCCCACCATGGGGTGGGGGCCTGCGCCGAAACCGATGGGTGCTAAGATCCTCGCCTGGGTTCCGAAAATCGGGACGGTCAGGAATGGGACTGCTCAGGTCATGCGAGTAAGGAGTGGGTAGAGATTGACCAAATTGTAGGGAGCACACAAGGAGCAGAACGGGCCTGTAGAGGTAGGGCAAGTTAGGATAGCGTAGAGGAAAACATAAGTGTACGGAGCACATAAGTTCTAAGCCTAGCTCCGCCCACCATGGGGGGGCCTGCGCCGAAACCGATGGGTGCTCAGATTTAAGTCCTCGCCTGGGTTCCGAAAATCAGGACGGTCAGGAATGGGACTGCTCAGGTCATGCGAGTAAGGAGTGGGTAGAGATTGACCAAATTGTAGGGAGCACACAAGGAGCAGAACGGGCCTGTAGAGGTACGGCAAGTTAGGATAGCGTAGAGGAAAACATAAGTGTGCGGAGCACATAAGTTCTAAGCCTAGCTCCGCCCACCATGTGGGGGGGGGCTTGCGCCGAAATCGATGGGTGCACAAATTTAAGTCCTCGCCTGTGTGTCAAAAATCGGGAAGGTCAGGAATGGGACTGCTGAGGTCGTGCGAGTAAGGACTGGGTAGCAACAGACGAAAGTGTAGGGAGCAACAAGAAGCAAGTTAGGAACGGGCCTGTAGAGGTAGGGCAAGTTAGGATAGCGTAGGGGCAAACACAAGTGTACGGAGCACATAAGTTCTAAGCCTACCTCCGCCCATCATGGGCTGGGCTCGCGCCGAAATCGATGAATAAACCAATTCAGGACTTCGCTCAAGTGCTGAAAATCGGGCAAGTTAGGAAAGGGTCTGTTGAAGTCGCGCATGTAAGAACTGAGGAGGGACTGACCAAAGTAAAGGGTGCACACAACAAGCAAATAAGGCACGGGCCTGTGGAAGTCGGGCAGGTTAGGATTGGGTAGGAGTCAACCCACCAAACTTATGTATTCTGTACACGTCAACTCCCTGTGTATAGAGTACATAAGTTCTAAGCCTAGCCCGGTCATAATTGCAATATTGGTACCACACTCACAAAGTGACTGTTTGTTCTCGGTTACCATTAGGAAGTGATGTGTTATAATCAGGTGTATCTCTCGGCATTCAGTGAAGGCCAATTTTTTCTAGAACTGATACATGCACGTCCTCTCGAAACTTTTAATCCTCAAGAGTCAACTACTACGGAGCGCCTCAGCGCTCACGAGAGACACCTCCAACTGCTGCCGCTCCTTTTAGCGTGGCCGCCCCTCTACGATTGTGCCTTACACATTTAGATCAACGATGGCAAGGGGGTCTTCTTTCTTGGATTTTTTGACCGTTTCGATCCATCTTCCTTACTTTGGTACTACTGATGCTTCAATTCTATTATTGTATTCGGATCGAATCCTGCCTTTCTTTGAAGGGGTTTTGCCTTCAGTGGGGAAGGGGTTACAGATGGGTGTGGTGTCTCTTAGTTTCAACCAAGGCCGATGATCGTTGGAGGTTTGCTCACAATATATACAAGCCGCATATTATCCGTTCCCTGCTGCAATGTGCGCTCCCTATACACCGGGCCTATTCCTGCTGCAATGCGCGCGAAGCGCGCATGCGAAAGTCGGCTCGCCGCGCTAGCGGCGAGCCGAGAGTCGCTCCTCGCTACAAAGCAGAAAGCCCCAGAGCCACCCTGCCGGGGCGGCGAAGCCGCCCCTACGAGGATTGGCCGGCGAAGCCGGCCAATCCGAGTCCAGGAGGGTTGGCCGGCGTCAGCCGGCCAACCCGACTGGTTTTAACCTAAGCCTGCAAGGGAAGGAAGCCTCGACGTGGGGGCTAATATGGGGTGTCGCAAAATATCGTTGTTGAGCTAGTATCGGTGAGACGGAAGCAACTCTGCATTCGCCGCTAAAGCGCGCCGGCCCCACAACAACGGGAACCGAAGGCTTCCGCAATTACTAAATTGGTGATTTGGAACCCAATCGCAATGACCACGGATCATCCTCCTCTACTTCACCGCTGCCCCACAGTATCCTCCGTCTCGTCGGACTATACGATGAGACAACGTTGGCTTCCGTACCAATCATGCTAGTACACTCTGCGAGTATCTCGCCACGTGCACTCTCTTACGCGGAGTGCGCAGTCGGAGCGAAGAAACGGGAGAAAGCCTGTGCTCACTGACAACGAACCGCGACGCGAGCTCACGTGTTGCGGTAGTGAGTACCACCACACATTTGTCCGTTTACCATTCCCCCATTGTTTCCTTCATCTTTCAACGAAGCTTATATATGTTTTTGATAGAGCTTTTTTTGCTCTACGAAATGCTATTATCTGTTTTTCGGTTCCTTCGCCTACCTATTATTTATGAGGCTTGGAAATGAAGTAAGCTGAAGGCAAAAAATTGGCACTTGCGCACCTCATCTTTCTCGTCTGCTATCGAGATCAAAAAAGGTATGTGTATATGGTTCGACAGAGCTTTTTCAGCTCTACAGAATGGTACCACTTTTTATTCAAATAGCTCAACTTTTTGCTGTTTTGAAGACTCACAAATGCAGAACTCGCAAAAGTGTGCACTTTCGCTATCTTCTCTTCCTCGCCTATCATCGAGATAATAGAGGATGTGGATACATGCATTAGATAGGGCTTTTTTGCTCTACAAGATGATACCACCCTTCTTTTGTATACTCTCATATTTCAGCATGTAGGGGTAAGCTTCTACCTGTTTTTCAACTCAAAATTGAGTGATGAAAGTGAATTTTTTTGGCACAATCTTTCAAACTATTCGATAGAGCTCGTTTCGCTCTACAAGACAGTGCTTACAGTTTTTGTTCAAATTAATTTTGCTATTTTTTAAATCATTTAAAAGGAGTGTCAAGTCGACGAAATCGAGGCCGATCGACACTAAATTGCTCGATTTCGTCGACTGGCACTCCTTTTGAATAATCTAAAAAATAGCAAAAATTAATTTGAACAAAAACTGTAAGCAATGTCTTGTAGAGCGAAAAGAGCTCTATCGAATAATATAGAAGATTGTGCCAAAAAAATTTATTTTCATTACGGAATTTTGAATGGAAAAACAGGTAGACACTTGTTCCTAAATGCTAAAATATTAGAGGATACAAAAGGAGAAAGGTATCATCTTGTAGCGAAAAAGCTCTATCGAATGCATCGATGCACATCCTTTCCTATCTCGATGGTAGGCGAGGAAGAGAAGATAACGAAAGTGCACACTTTTGCGAGTACTGCATTTGTGAGTCTTAAAAACAGCAAATAGTTGAGCGATTTGAATAAAAAGTAGCACCATTTTGTATAGCTGAAAACGCTCTATCGAACCATATGCACATGCATTTTTTGGTCTCGATGGCAGACGAGAAAGATGAGGTGCGCAAGTGCCAATTTTTTGCCTTCCGCGTACTTTATTTCCAAACCTCATAAATATTAGGTAGGAGAAGGAACCGAAAAACAAATAGTAGCATTTTGTAGAGCAAAAAAAGCTCTATCAAAAACATATACAAGCTTTGTCGAAAGATGAAGGAAACAATGTGAAAAACGGGGTTGAAAAAAACGGCTGGGACTTATTCCCCAACCCAATATATCACAGCGGGTTAGGATTTGAAAGACGCATAACATGGACGGCTATAGAAATTATTCGATTATGTCTATCTATATCAATAAAAATAGAATCTATACAGAGATATACAATAAAACTGATGACTTTAATTTCAAGGTTCTGAGGTTCCCCCATAGTATATATGACATTTCTAAGTTCATCAACGGAGCTGATGTATACACTGAAACCCTAAGACTTGCTAATACTTGCACTAAATGTGATGCCTTTCTAAAGAAGTTTTAGGAAATGGTTAACACTATGAAAATAGTTTCATTGTTACAAGTATACTGAAATATTTTTATAAGAATAAGCTCATTAGTTATAAATAGCGTTGACGGTAGTTATAATTAATTAGAGACTTAGTCGATAGTGTCCTTAATGGACTACCGAGTTAGATTCACACAATTAGTAGGTACTCTTGGATTTCATGGATGAAGCTGCTCCAATTTCCCTGCGATGTGTCTCTATACTCCTTTATCCGTTAACCGATGGTGCTCTAATTTGACTGCACTGAGATCATATGGGTTTGTATTTCGAACGTGTTATCTTTCCTAAGTCCCCTACTCATACATCTTATTAAGCTACCTTTTCATTGACAGGAACTTAATTTGTTTTCTTTCCCACTTGATATTTAGTTCCTTATTTACACCAAATTAATAATAATTTTGCTAGTTCGTCAACCCTCTTCTCACTGAAGAGCCTAAGGGTCGAAGAAATACAGAGGTTCGTCTACGAGTGGGGCGAAACGAACCACTCTTGTAATGTAGAAGATCCAGAATTGCTAAACACTGATCCCCCTGATCTCCTCCTTTTCAAACGCAAGGTGTATAAGGGTGCTGATGAGTATCGCAACTCCGCGATTGAGCACTCTTGGACGCCTCATCTGGTTATGTCATCGCATACAAAACCTTGAAGGAGGGACGTGGAAATCGACACTGTCTGTACTTTTACGCCGCTCATCTAAGCACGCCATGTTTGATTCAACCGTGACGCTTTTAACATCACTTTTGCAGGTAGTTCACTTTTCGCACTCTTTTAACCATGACGCTTACCATCACCTTTACGTGTACTTGTCTCGTCGGTCTTTTCGATAACATGTCGCTTGTTTTATTGTTGTTTCATCGATTCTTGCTCTCCTCAACTGGGGTTTTTGGTTTGACTTGTGACGCCTACTTTTCTTCCTACGCTTACATTGCGCCTTTCTCTTCTCAAATGGGTTTTTGTGCTTTAATCTACTCTCTCGCAGCCATTCTCGCTTGGTGCCTCATGGTAGTATAATTCATTCACTTATTTCAGCAATAGCTCATTTATGTCATGAGCATTTTGTTATGTTCAGTTGTAGCATTCACCGTGTACTTTTCTAATATTGTCATTTGTATCCACTTATACGTAGCTTTTGCCTTTGTTACCCAAGTTCGAGGTAATTTTGATTGGACGCATAAACTTGTGCGGTACAGTCTGTGTGGCACGCACTGACGGCACGGTTATCAGAACTCGACCACTGAACCACTCTTTTGATGAGGTGGAAAATACTGACCCCAGCGACGCAATCAGTTATCAAGGGGATCATCTTAATGAGCCACAACCAAATGGAATGTCGCCGCACTAGCTTAATTAGAAAAGAGGGTGCATTGTTATGCCGCTGAGAGACTTAGACAGATGTGACCTGTGGCAAAAGACCTTTGTAACGGAACCAGTCTGATTGCAGAACAGTGCGACCGATTTGTTCGTTCTCGATGAAGGGCTTGATTCTTCCTGCATATCGGAGCAGGAAAAATCAAGCACCTCCATCGACAACTATACGGAACGAGGGCGATAATCTCCAATTCGCATTGCTTGCCCCATCACCATAAATAAGGCTTTTGGTCTGAAATCATGCGAAGTCTGTGTGTACCTTCCTGACGATACTTCCTCTCATGAGCAGTTGCATGTTGCTTTGTCAAGAGCTCGAATCGTGGATTTCGTTCGGATGTTATCACCTACGTCCAAGATCAAAGATATTGTGTGCAGGAGTAATTTGTGATCACGATGTTTGTGATGTTCCTATAGAAAACAAAGGTAAGTTGCTTCCTTGAATGACAACTATTCCGCGATGTAGCCAATCCTCTGTATTTAGTCTTCTGCAGCGATTACTGTCTCTTTCCCTAATGTGGCCTACGTGGGACAGAGTACATAAATATCAGCTGAAGACACAGAAAAATCACTGCTTCATCAGGAAACTTTGCTGCCAGAAAAACTAGGAAACGAAAAGGAGGGAAGGTATTGTAATAAACCTCATTGCTGGATTGAGTGCAGCGATCTCTCTCGAACCAACTTTTTTAGTTTATCTTTTGGAGTTTTGCAATTTAATCATGCACGAGCCATACAGTCGCCTCTTCCATTCGCCTGAACAGCACATGGAAACTCACAATGTCAGCTTGAGACTACTCACTTCGGTACATATTTCTGTAGAATCAAACTTGAGCATGCATTTTTAGTTCGGACATATCTGCAAGTCGCGAGCCCTTCAACGGCCACTAAATGGACGTGATCAACAGCTATGTTGGGCTCTACTTGATCCTACCCATGAATGGCTTATATTCGGAAAACAGCCTCGATGCCGACGGGTAGCCGTCCACTGGACAGTAACATTGCATCTCCAGGATAGTGGAGACAAAGGCGGTTGTTCTTTGAAGACTAAAATTTGTGTACTTTTGGACTGCTGAGGAGATTAATGGTTGCTTCCAGACGTGGCCTGCCGTGTGATGAACGATTTTCTGCTTGACAAAGACTCTCTATGGCCAAAGGTGGATTTTCAAGGTGTGTCTGTCTAGGGTGAGGCGAATTTCCCTCGAGAACTGTAGTGATTGCTGACCTTACAACCTCTAGAGTTTGATTTTACTGAATGCGCCTTCCATCAATGACTCTACATCTCGCTCAAATATGATGTCAAGGGTACTGAAGAGTACAAGTGAAGAAAAACGAATGAAACACTCAAAATCCTGAAAATGAGGCCTCATTGGTTTTAAACTTGTACGAGGTTTTTGTGCAGGAAGAAGTATTGGACGGGTTTCTGGCGAACACGACTTTTCAGCGAACTTTGTGTTGTGATCGATGCGACAATTAATCAGCTGTTTCGCCTGCATATTCAGCTGTCTCTGTTCCACTTATGTAGCATTCCTTGTTCTGCTTTCACGTTATATGAAGTCTTTCTGTGGTGCTCAGGTGTTTCTATTCTTCGTGTCTATACTTATCAGTCCTTATCATGGTGATGGGCCGATCAGCCAATTTCGGTGGCATATTCTTATATACTCTATTATTTCTAATTCGACATTCTTCATTTTCAAGGAAGAAGTTAGTTATTGTGGCATTTGTTTGTTCGTTAGTTATGTATGCATTCAGCTTGAATGGTCGTGGTTTCATGACGTCGTCCCTTTTGTGTTTTCGAGTTTTTGTATTTGTTCATTCTTTTTGTTTCCGATTTCTTTATTGTGTCATTAATGTGTCCTTACTTTCATCGGAGACACTCACTGACATTGTTTTGAAAGTTTTGGTCGCGGTGAAACCTCAAGTTTCCTAAAATTCGCTAGTGTAGTGAGTTCTTGGAGTTTTACTTGAATTGATTTTTTTCTAATTGACTTGATCCTCACTCAAGTGTTTTACTGTGCTTCTATGACTTTGACACTGTATCAAAGCTCAAGGTCCCTTTGTTTTTAATATTTTGCTGATTTTTTTGTTTTTGCATCTTTTTTGTTCAGTTATCATTATTTCTCAACTCATTCGGTCCGTTCTACATTGTAGTACTTCCATATGTCCTTATTTACAGGAGTCCTTAACATCGTTTTGTATGTGAGCGTCTTTTTAGAATGCGTCCTTTTCATAAAAATGCCACGCTCGCCATGGATTTAGCTGCACCGTGAGTTCCTTTGTGAATCTTTATTTGTTTTTTCTTTTGATCCTTTATCACCTCGATTCACACCCCAATTTTTATAACGTCCGGTTGTCCTTTTGATGTACAGACTATTTCATATACTTTTCCGGAGCTTGCGAAGTTGCTCAAATACGCCGTCTTGTTTGTTTCAATGGGATGGTTTTCCTATTTTGCTACGTGGTAAGTGATATAAAACCTGTAAGTTACTTTCAGTTCCGGAATACTCAATGAGTAATTACGCGCAATTCTTTCGTATCTTGCAAAGAAAATATCAGACCTCCGATGGGAGGTCCTTGTCAGTCTCTGTTTCGGCTAACGCAAGCTTTCATATCATCACTATGGTGTTTTGTCATTTTTATGCCGCCCGTTTTCTATGCATTGCCTCCTACTTCTCTTCTTTTCGGCTCTTTGCTTTTTGTAAATTATCATGTGTCTGCATTGTTTCTAGACTGAATAGAAGATCACAAGGAAAAGAAGTAGCAACAGGTGGGCATGATGTTGTTATAAACCGTGATTAATATGATAATTTTTTGAGAAGGGCACGGCACGTTTGCTAAGCTCATCAAAACATTTTTTGAGGCGTACCCACTAATAACTGTGGGGGTTGAGTCATGAAGACTTTTCGAGGTATCTGAAAAAAAAATTCTTCAATGGAGAGGTACAATGTTCAGGCACATCTTCCATAGTTAATTTGGGTGGACTGTGATCCGCTGTCTTTTGATATCGCGATTTAGAAGGACTCAATATATCGGCTGTGCCGCACGACATGAAGAGAATAATGCCAAGACGCAGGTGCCAGTCAATCCTACCGCGTGTTTCGTGCTTGACCCATATTGCTCAACTGAAACGTCATAACGAAAACCTACTCAACGGAAAAATACCGCGTTGTGTCTTTGAATCATATCTAAAGTGGGGTCACCGTAAAAGTTGCAGCCATTGACGTTACGATTCCATCAGCCTTTTCATATCAACGAAGAAATGTGGCAATGCTCGTATGTAAACGACACCGTAGCAGTCGGAGAGCAATAGCTGGAAATGGAAGCTATCATTTATATAACTTCTTGTATTTTACGAGCATGTTACTTCGACGTCGATTACTAGAATCTCCATAGCTAACCCTTTCTTATGACAGGCCTGATAAGCCTGTTCGAAGTGGTGCTTATGCTTAATCATGGTGGAAAGTGAAAGAAAATGTCATGCCAGTCTTTTGAATCTGGAAACCATTTTTCGTACTTACTAGTTTCCCTTTTCTCTTCAACCACAATTCATTACCACCCACAAAGTAAATAACTCTAATCTTCGTAGCGCCCACACTGGTGATGTGTTATTCCACAGAATATGGCTAACTGAAGGAAAAAAACTACACAAATGTTTCAGCACTTTTTCTCCACTTTGCAATTATTTGTTGAGGGTCTGTACTTTCGAACAAATCTTTTTTGAAGATCAGTCTATCACCTTGGAAGTAAAAAAGTGCCACTACTGAAGATGAGTTCATGTTAGACTGCCATTTGACGACCATTTATGAGAGGTGATTCAGACTTATTCTCAAAGGCTTGTGTGTGCGATAGGATTCAGCTTGATCCCTTGAAAAGATAAGCATCACTTCTGGTAAGTCGAAGGGATAGCAGATACAGTCTGATTCTGCGAACTTACAGCAGGCGCGAAGCTCACAAGGTTAAGTAGTCCCCCATGTTCAAGAGCGGTCACAAAAATGAATTCAAGCCATTTTTTCTACCACAGTCATATTGAAGCATTGCGTCTTTTGTGCTCTATGAACAGATCACACTGCAGCTGGAATGTTACATCAAATTGTCAAATGAAGCCTCACAATGAGGATATCAACTGAATTATTCTCAGACTGATAGCATCTTTTTTAGATGTTCGGCAAGGTACCTGATACATTCACCAGCGTTTCCCCAAAAACAGTCCTCTGTTGCTACAGAGGACTGTTTTTGAGGAAACCTCTTAATGTGTTTTTGCTATGTATCTCCTACATATTTGCCCACCTTTTTCCATATCACTATCATTATCAATGATTGGAAGCCGTTACTTGTTCCCATAAAGAATTCTGCAGAGCTGCAGAATTTTCACGTTTGCAAGAAAAGTGGAGTCTCATCACATGATTTACTAGCTTCCAAGTTATTCTACGATATACTGCAATATAAGTTCATGTTTTCATGTTTTCAGGTCGGCCAGTGATCGTTTCCTACGGATCTTGTAGAGACACTGACTGACAGGATGCAGTCCGGTGAACTCTGGAGCTACTTAGCCATACATTTGTTCCCTTTGGTCAAAAAAGGATGTTAATGTATTAACGTTTAAATGCATAAGTCATACGAGTAAATTTTGCTTTCGTTCGTTGATGCGGGGCTAATTCCAAGACACCAACCAACTGGGTAATTGTACCGTATACAGATGTACTTTTTAATGTAATGAGTGCTTTCAGAAATCCATTTGCGATCATTTGATGTACAAAAGCTGCATAGTACAGTGGTACATAGCCAGCTCGCATCTGTAATGTCAACACATTGACGACATTTTTAATTCCATCTCCACTGGACTTTTTTCACTCATTCACTTTCTTTTCTATTTCCCTATCCAACAACAGACATTTAGTCCATTATATTTTGGAATTCGGATGAGAAGTAGGCAACAATGAAAGTCAAGTTTAGAACAGACAAGGAATTGGAAGAAAAGAATGGTTACTAGTAATTCATTATGGAAAACCATAACATTTTTCGATGCCTGCCAGCATGTTATGTGGACTCTACCAAAGAGATGGTTTAAGGGCGGTTTAAATCAAACAGTTTTATTCTGGTCACCAGTATGAGCTTCACTCTCCTCTCCAATATTCTCTGTTTGCCATTTTATGTATATTCGTGGCTGGATTTCAATTTTGAAAATTTTATAAATGTGTAAACACAGGTCATAACTATCGTAATCTCAAAATAGTCATTTATGCAAACAAAACGCGAATTTCCATTGTAATAGCTAACTTCCACTGCTGTCTTTCAACAGCGTCCGACGTTTTACCATGGGACAAAACAGCTGTTGGACAGTACTGACCGACATCGTCGTCGAAGTAATAGTGGCAGTCGAGTGGTGTCCTTTCACTGAGGTCATCAACTTCAATCATTTTTCCTTTTCAGATATAAGCGAGTCATCTTTGCTGCAGAATTAGTGCTTATGAGAAAATATTCCCATTCTCTACTCAACTTAGGAGTACAACCGCACTGAAAGTTGCAAAACCTTCGAGATTCATTTCCCTTGATGCTACGATGATCAGATCGCTACCATGGATCTAGATTTTTGTGTATTACACGGCATCTGGCCCGTCGCTTCTTAACCATCATTGGTGTTTGTGTGAACTGTGTTTGTTACTGTTTTTTTGTTGGTGTTGTCATTGCCTGCGTTGGCTGGGGCAAGTCTTAATTATTAAATTTTCTCCTTTTCTAGAAAAATACAGGCATTAGTACTATCGACCGTTGCTTTGGTCCCTTGTCAATGATATGGAGAGAATCAGCAGCGTTTTCGTTCGTGTTTTTAGAAGAGCAGCTTTATCTATCATGAGGTTCTCAAATTTCATTTCTGCATCACTCTCTCACTGCTGTATAGTTGTTGTTATTTGATGGAATCTTGTTGAAGTAGATATGTAAATATTGAGTAAATAATACTCCGTTGGTTAAGAATTTTTTCAGTCCGTTTGTTGTTTGTTAGGAGTTTTTCCTTTGTTGTGCTTTGGGAAAAACCTGTCAAATGAATGGTTCACACATTGAACAAGTGGTTTCAGCTTAGTATTCGTTATAAAATTCAAGGAAGTTCTGGTATGATGCCATTTTTGCAATTTTCTGCAAACGCTACCATATTCTACATTTGTATCAATCCATCTACAAAGAGATCCATCTGATGAATCCATTTGAATCAATCCATCATCACTACTTAAAGCCTCCAAGTTCTCCCTCCTTGTAACTTTGGCACGATTATTTCTTTTCTTATGCCAATACGAGGTTAGTAGTGTAACCCTTATTGGTCTGACGTTTCGACTTTTCGTCTTTTTTAGAGGCATTGTGTTGGCTCAAATCTTTTTGATATGCAAAGTACACGAATAAGCGCCTCCTCTCCTCAAGCATTTCGAGATTGTTCCCGAATAACGCAGTAATGAAGCAACAAACTCACCCAAGATTCCAACAGCTGAGGTGTAATCACCTCAGCTGTTGGAATGTTTGGTAAGTTTGTCGCTCTCTAATACAAGTCTATAATCTACTGTCTACAATTTCAACTACAAGTTTCAACACGTACCAATGAAACACACTTGACTCGATATTCCATATTCCATATACGGCAGAAACTGCTGAAGTACATGTCGCCCCTACTGTGGCTCGCACTGCGATACAAAAAGCAGGAAGGCTTTCTCATAGTACTCTTTTCGGTTATTCATTCGTGGTCTACGCGGGAATCCAGAGTGATTGCAACATTTTTCTTGAAGAAATTTCTGCCTCAAACGGCAAAATAGAGCATATACCTTTAAAATCATTGTCGTTATGCTCCCCCAATTTATATTTGTCGAAAGGGGTGGTTACAATACCACTCCCCTCCCCAACTAGATGTTCCTTGATGTGAATAGCCAGATTCCCCTTGTTTCTCAAATGTAGGTATTATGACAAGCCCTACGCTTGAGCTCATGTTTTACGCCGACCCTTCCACAATCACGTGTTTCCCGTAAGGGCGAGTAATGCGGATTGGCGTTATGCACTGTCTATTGCAGAGTCTCTTGCGGACAAGCTGACAGCTGATGTTATCACTAGGGATAGTCACTAGTACAACTTTAATCTATAACTGTATTCGGACAATAATTCGGTGTTCAACAGCGTCACCTCCATCGGAGACTGACGAGGGATATAAAGGTGATCTTCCCCTGTCGTGACATTTAACGATGTTGGACAGGGCCCCTCGGAAGAACTCACTGGCGAGCGCATGCAGCGCGTGCTGGGTTACGTCGCGGCGACGGTGGGCGACAACCTGCATGCTGCCACCACCTTTTAAGGATAACCTCGATGATACTTTGCCAATACGCTAAGAGCGAGCACCTAATGCTGTGGCTAGCTTTACTGTTTGATAGGCATGCGATAGCTGAGTGAGCTAGTCTTTTTTGTGCGGGTAGCTTGTTCAGTGTATGGAGTCGCCTAAACTCAATAACATAAAAGTCTTAGGACACTGCGCGTTCTCCGTCCACGGTATAACCGTGCGGGGAGACATAGAGTGGAAAAGTACCACCATACTTTGGTGAATTGACAGCAAGGTTATTCTCATTGAAGCGCAATTTCTTTAGCGCAGGCCATCGCCCACCACGTCGCGTGATGGCTGTGTCGTCGCTCTGCAAGCACCGCATGTGCTCGCCGGTTTTTTCCTGCTCCCTTTGGCCAGCATGGTACTATTGAGAATTTTCCAATCATGTTGAAATGCTGCTTATTTAATGACGCTAGGTGGACGCGGTTGGCCAGAAGTGCTAACGTTATGCCAAAACTATCATGGCTCAAATGCTTCTTATCGTCTCCCCTCCCCACCTTTACTGGCTGGTTTTGGATGTAATGGACGTGGATTTTTATGTATTGGACCAAAATCCACCAACCTGTATGCACATGACTCCTTCTTCGCTCACTATGCTCATGTTAGCTCGATTTCCTCTGATATGCTTACGTTCTGCTATGCATTTCATTTTTCGTGGTTTATTTCAAACTGACCTGGCCTTCAGTTCCCTTTCCAGCAGGGAAAGTCAAAGGCACATTTCTCTTCATAAATAAACTAACAATAGCTACATATGAAGTGATGTCATAAAAACTGTGAATCACCTAAGCTGCTCTTGATGGTGAATGAGTTATTTCAACAGATTTAAACACGGAAGTGGCGTCACTGGTCGATGATTTCTTGAATAATGCGAATAGCTCTCGTCTCAGGCCTCCACAAAGCAAGAGAATGGCGTACGGTTCAACGAGAATTGCAAACGAGCTCAGCGGAAAATACTAAATATACAAGGTCACGAACAACAACAGCGGACACGCTTCTGGAGTTGACAGCTTCACTCACCAGGTTGAAAAGAAAGGTGGCCAAAGGCTGATTTCCTGAGAACTTTACAAGATTCGCTATTAGCTGTTGTAGACAAATGATCGTCGAGAAAACAAAACATATAATTGAGAAGATGAATTGATTTCTCTGGGTGTGGTAGATAGTTGACGATACATTGTGCCTGTAAATGACGGTACTAATGCTCTTCAGTGGAGAACTCGAAGACGAAAACGCCGACTCGTGGATCTGCTCGTCCAGCAAGATTCGTTTTGAATATTAAGAGTGAACGCTTTTGCAATGGTATTGCAAATAGAAAATAAAAAATTACCTGCGCTTTCTCCAGCTCACGAATGTCCAAGTATTGAGAGTAAGGTTCGCAAAGCACACTGTGAAACATATCGTTAGAGTAACAGCTAGCGAAATCTAGAATAACAAATAACTTGAGTGACTCATGGGAACGTTTTTCCTTCGCTGGAGAGTCTCTCACACGAGTGAAACCTCTAGCAACATACATCCCTTGGCGAGGGCACGTTTACGTACTCGTAATTAGTTATCGTGTGAAGGGTAGATATAGGGGGCAGAGATGTAGCAGCTCAAAGAACATCCGAGTGACGTCAAAGTATTTTGAAACCTATTCAAGTGTTTAGTCTTTCCGCATATAGTATTGTTTCCTCATGCCCCACACACAAGTTGACTAAGCAAACCCGTACCGCTCTCCATTACTTTGAACATCTTATCGATGAAAACCACGACAAGGATGGTCCCGCACTTTGACTGTTTCTCCCACTGACACTCCTAGTGTTGTTCTTATATAGTAGTATTATTCATATAATTCTATAGGTGTTTCACTCATTTTTTGCCGTTGCCATCACGTCCTACAGTCTTGATAATTGCTGCTTGTTGTATACAGTGCTGGCAGTGCTGGTCCCTCATGAGTTATCCCCTGTAATAGATGTATAAAAAACCCATTTCGCTTCACATTCTAGTTGGTTCAACCTAGCTGATAGTGTGACAAGACTGATGGACATTGGAACACGTACATGTGAAGGTATAAGTGGAACTGCTCAGAATGTCGCTACCTTTCTGATGCGTTACGATCAAAAAATCAGCAAAAAGGAATCCAAGAGTTACAACGAGAAAATTAGCAGAAAGGAATCCAAGAAAATTAGCATGGCACATTCTTTGTGTTTTTGAGGTGGATCAGCATACTCGACTGGGGAATCGGGTTACGTTTTGGCAGTTTGACGATTATCTTAAGTTGAGATCAACTCAGTTGCGGAGAAGATGGTGGAGGCAGGGAAGGGACAACTGCAGTATGTGTTATATATATAATTTGCGAAAGCCTTACTGGAAGCAAGGCTGCTCCTGACTTAATTTATTGAAAATGCATTCTTTGTCCCAAAGGATCAAACGAAAACTTACGGAGTGAATCACACGAGGATATCCTAGCCATTGGTATACTTTATAGTCTTCCAACCATTCGACTTCTATACGTGCTGTAACCCGATAGGAAACTGACATGAAGGTCACAGCTACGATCAAACCCATGTACATATAGCATCTCTTGTTCGTCCATGCCTGAGAATGTTACGAAATGACAAGGATAAAAAGCTGCTACATGGATCAAACTTACGGCATTGAAGCTGAGAGGAAACGCAATACAAGAGAATCGGTTGAGTGTCAGAAGCATACTGCTGAGAAGGTAGCCGTGAAAGGTAAAACCGCTGAGGAAGATATTCAGGGTCAAATAAGCCAGCGAGCTATTCCCAATACTCCGAAGCAGCTGGAAGCTGACTGCCCAGGAAAACAGTCCAAAACATCCTAAACAAATTCCAATAAGATCAAACAAGCAAATTCTGCCTTCAGCACGACATGCCTCAATGAGCGTCCTGTCTTACTCCCAATGCTGACGTACCGCTGAATAGGTAACATCTGAAGAATGAACATGATCGTGTTTTTTTGCAAAATAACGGAATAATTATAATTTCAGCAGCGAG